>JACXIX010000021.1:1119203-1866759 GCA_014737535.1 Bombus cullumanus | reverse complement strand
GGTATCTTGAGGTCGTGATGAATTGTTTCGTTGGTAACATACCACGGTGCATCTATTAAGGATCTTAGCGTTTTTGATTGGAAGCGTTGAAGTATTTCGATGTTGGAGTTGCTTGCTGTTCCCCATAGTTGGATTCCATAGGTCCAGACAGGTTTTATTACGGTCTTGTAGAGGGTAATTTTATTCTGTAGACTTAGTTCGGAGCGTCGGCCTATGAGCCAATAGAATTTTTTAAATTTTTCCTTTAGTTGCTTCGTTTTGTCTGAGATATGGTTTTTCCATGTTAGTCTCCTGTCCAGGGTCATGCCCAGGTATCTGACTGAGTCCTTGCCAGGAATTGTTGTATTGTTGATGGTGACCTGGGGGCAGGTTTGCTTACGGAGCGTGAAGGTTACATGTATTGTAAAAGACATGTCTGTAAAAGAAAGACACTTCCCGGACGACGTAATACTTGTCCTTAGAAGTAAGGGAAACTAAGCATATTTAGCATTGCACGTTGGTGAGATCGTCGTTGCTTGAAGAAGTTTACCTACTTTTAATTTATGAATTTAGAATTCTATTTCGGATTGAAAAGCTTCCTCTGGCAAATGTAATAACGCTTTATAATTGTCTTAGCCTTTACGATGATCAGTCTGAGAGTGAAAAGTCTAAAAAAAGATTTGAGAAACTTTGCGCGTTATCAGAAGAAACTACCGAATATTAACCACCACGAAATCTAGGCTGCCAAATGAAATACACATATATTGCAAGATCAACGAGATACGGATCTATAAAATAATCCGCGCCAATAAATGGACATCGCGTATAGCGGGCATAGAATTACATTAAGAAAGGAACATGATAAAAGTAACAATGTGAGAAGCTAAATGCTTATCCGTACCACGCTAGAAATGGAAAAAGCTTTCGAAACGGTGGAAACGAGGATAATGATCTGACCCGCCACATCCGGAGGCTTAATTGAACCGAATACGAATCAAATTTGCGTTTAAGATGTGTACTCAACGTAAGAACAGGATACCTATAGTGAGTATGAAGTCGCTGTATAAGGCATCGTTCTCGATATTAATGATGGCAACGCATCGTCGGTAATGAACACATGCATAACCTGTCCCGCCCACGTGCGTAGTTCGCTTTATACCGTATACACATACAAACGACATTATCCGTGCAGTGCTGTATGAAGGGCTCGCCTAACTTTCCAGGAAATTGGACTATTAACCTCATCTTAATAATTAAGGTATTATCTCAAGTTCGTGTTGTTAGCAGATATGCACGCGCACCAGTTCGCATTAACAATTTTTCCAACTGCTTAAGATTCTTCTTCGAATGAAAGATTAGCGAAATGGATCTTTTAATTACGGAATTATCATATAAAAATAATATCTTGTTTAATACATTTAATCTTAAATAAGAAGTTAATAATAAAAGTTTGGTATAAAAATTGCAAATTACCAGCTATTCATATTCTCCATTTTCCTCGCCATTATATGATTCTCCGTCCTTCTTTCAGCAGCTATCGTTTAGACGAGAAAAGCAGCCGTAAAGGCACTCTTATCGCCAACATCGTATCGTAATTATAAGACGAATCAAATAAAACAGCTGGCTCGACGCTAACATACCTTTCTCTCAAAGCTTTCTGCGCCAACATCCCTCGTAAAAAAGATATAACGTTCGATTCAAAGGGGCGACAAGAAAAATGCCCCGAGCAACAAACGTTGCTGCACTATCACTATCATCGTTGAGAAACGATCTTTCCCTCTACTAATATTGCCATTCCACCTTTATTATTTCCTCCCATTCAAAGATAAAGTTTTCGAAGATAAATTGTTGCACGTTAGACGTTCGAATCGAATCGCTCTTAAGTATGACCTTTCACCCGAAATTAAAGAATCGAATATTCCTCTCGTCGCATTATTTGATCGATTCTGAAGTGAAAACGTGACGAACATTCTTCATATCCTATTGCTTAGATCAGTCAGACTTTCATTTGAACGTATGTATAGCGATTAGACTAACATACATTTCCATTGGCGATACGAGTATTTACGAATACGTTTGAAAGATCATTGGTAATGTTATGATTTAATTCTCAGTATCATTGAAATTCTGAGATTAAATTTAATGCAGGAGCTGCAAATATCAAGCTTCATAAAAGCTTCACTGCAACTCTGGATTATAAAACTTGAACATCAGATTAAATTACGTATGCTGTAATTTAATGTGTACGTCGTCCTTGTTCGGAACGCACTTAAATAGCTTGTTTTCTATTTTAACACGAATAAATATGACTAACTAAGTAATTTCAACATGTTACGATTTTTCACATTCGTGTGGTAAGCGTCTTGTTTAACGGCTCGAAAATCTCGCGACGTCGTTACTTGTTAACCTTTAATAACCATCTTGTAAGCAGATATGCTATTATACTAAATATCATAGATGATATTCCGGCATCGTGTCCAATGCCTTAATCATGCTAGTTGCCATTCGTATTCCGGCAGCGAAACGGCAAAAAGCATATCGTTATGTTCGCCGATTACCGATATTAAGCTATATAAAGTACGTAGTAAATAGTACAATTTACAACCACGAGATTCCAATGCCTGTGTTACGTTATAGGCACTAAAAAGTTATTAAAGTAATTACATAATGTAAATCCGATATTATATCGAAATAAAAGAAGAAGAAGTAAAAATCAGTTGAAAAGGGGAAAGAACGAAATGTATAAAAAATAAAGATTGGTGAAAGTTACGATATGAAGGAAAAATAATTCAGCAATAATTAAGAACTTTGGGATAAAGTGAATTAAGAACTTCAACTGGCCGCAAGAAATCGTACTGCTGCATTTATTTTCGTTCGACTAGTTCATAGATTTTCATTAGAAACTCGTATACTACTAGCTCAATACGCCTTTACATTCGATTTCAGCGAAGAAGCACCGTAGAAGATTCAAACGTAATTTTCACTCCATGGAATGGAGATCTCGTAAACATGACAGACTCAGGTATACTCCAGATTGCAACGTCCTTGGGCGCCACGGAAACTTCGCATACCTTACGTTCCATCCAATGCTCCATCTTCCCTTGAATGACGCTTAACGAAGCTGAATAGCTTATGGCCAGCAATATACACCGGTCGACGATCCAATCGTTCCGGAAAAAGATCAACGTGTTCATCGCCTTCGACGAGGACACAGGACTTTGTATCGACTATCAATTGTTCGATCGTGCGATAAAGCTAAGGATCCACTGAAGATTTAAACTATGCTACATATAAAAATACAATTTGCTTCGATATACAGATATACAGTAGCCACTGTATATCACGTTGACTGCCATGACACCCGTATTCGGGTGTCAGCAAAGTTTCTGGTCAGGCCACGTAACCCATAGAGCCCCATCAGACCCCCAATAGAACTAAGGACCCACCATACCTTTTGTCTTGATATTCATAACTAACTCCTATTAACCTTGAAGGAATTATTAATTAACCTTAAAGAAATTACGGAGAAAGCGAATATTTCCCTAACGGGAATGCTAGGTTTTTTAGCTGGGGTTTTTCAGAAACTACGTCATCCACAAGCCACGTGGGTAGGAGGCTTCTTCCTCCTATCTTCAATTATTAACTTAGGCTATAATCAATGGGCATCGCGGATCATTACCCTCACTGTCCTAACGAAAAGTGTAAACATACTCGTACAGTCAACACCTCACTTGTTCTCACCACGTGAGAGAAGTCACTATTTTTATAACTCTGTCTCAAGTTCTGTAACAACTTTCCCAAGGCATGGAAAATTTCACTGATTACCCTCATCCCTAAACCCGGTAAACCAATACATGAAACTAGCTCCTATCGCCCAATTAGCCTCCTACCTACCTTGTCGAAATTATTCGAGAAGATGTTAACGAATCGACTCCTCCCCCTCCTTGAGGATTTGAAAACTCTCCCAGATCATCAATTCGGCTTTCGTAAACAACACTCAACAGTAGAGCAAATCCACCGCATAACACACATTATCAGCCAAACCCTTGAAAAGAAAAAGTATTGCTCAGCAGTATTCCTAGACATCCAATAGGCATTCGGCAAAGTATGGAACGAAAACCTACTTTACAAATATAAAAAAAATCCTACCACACAACTACTACTTCCTCCTCAAGTCCTACCTATCCAACAGACAATTCATGGTTAAATACTCAGGCACCACTCACTACCACAACATTCCCAATAGAAGCTGGTATACCCCAAGGTAGTGTCCTCGGACCCCTGCTATTCCCCATCTACACTGCCGATCTTCCAACATCAACAGAGATAACAATAGCTACATTTGCCGACGACACAGCGTTACTAGCTTCCAACGCAGATCCGATAATTGCCTCATCCACACTGCAGCAATGCCTCGACTCGATGGAAAAGTGGTTCCATAAATGGGGCTTCAAAATTAATGAAAAAAATCCTCACATGTAACTTTCACCCTCCGTAAACAAACCTGCCCCCAGGTCACCATCAACAATACAACAATTCCTAGCAAGGACTCAGTCAGATACCTGGGCATGACCCTGGACAGAAGACTAACATGGAAAAACCATATCTCAGACAAAACGAAGCAACTAAAGGAAAAATTTTTAAAATTCTATTGGCTCATAGGCCGACGCTCCAACCTAAGCACACAGAACAAAATTACCCTCTACAAGACCGTAATAAAACCTGCCTGGACCTATGGAATCCAACTATGGGGAACAGCAAGCAACTCCAACATTGAAATACTTCAACGCCTCCAATCGGAAACGCTAAGATCCTTAATAGATGCACCGTGGTATGTTACCAACGAAACAATTCATCACGACCTCAAGATACCCACAATCAAAGAGGAAATAGCAAAATATAGCGACAGATATAGCAAAAGAGTGAACAAACACCGAAACCCCCTAATCACTGGATTACTTGACACGTCGGACCAAACCCGCAGGCTGAAGAGACACTACCCGTTACACCTAAGCTCTAGATTCAATTAGNATATGTGGTGGAGTAGGTGTTGAGAACACAATTAACTAAAACGGTTCGTCCGAATAGTCAATATATTTAAAAGTAATTATGTCCCTGAATACAGGTTAGCACTAGGAGGTTGAATTCGTCGCCAATATAATGCACTCGATACAAGTCGCTAAGAATATTCGTAGGCCGTGACCTGAGAATACTGATTCTGATACTGATTCGTTGCGGTCGCGTTCGACTAATTATTTCGGTCGGGGGAAAGTCAGGACATTCGAATTTGACTTCCTGCGACGGTTGCGTGTAGCGGCGTCCTTGTTTTTGCCCGGAGGTTATTTGTTCTTGTATTGTTTGCGACCTAACGGTCTTGACTCTCCGGGACGAAACAACGACATGATTTGAATTGTCCTTCGAACCATGTGCCGCTACAGATATTTACATTAAGTAATATTTAATTATTCATAAATTATACATATCTATAATAAGTATTAACTTATTATAAATAATTAGCGATGTCACTGCGCCACGCCAGAAAAAGTTACTGAAAATTCTCAATGTGAGAATTGATTGTAAATTTTAATAAACAAAATAAATATATATTCTACGTTTAACAAAGAGTTATCCCGTATCAAGAGTTATTGATCCTAAGATCATTGTCATTAACGTCTCGAGTGTCTAATCACCACGGTTATTTGTCAAATTTGTCTAATATAATCTCTATGTATAACAACGATGGCTAGTGCAAATGAAAATTCGTTACACGCCCCTAACCCTAATCATAAGTCGATATATGTATTGATGCAAGTCATATCAAATTTTGTGCTTAAATATTTAACATTATCGTTGTGTCACACGTTTAAAATGGCCATACGAATTGAAAATCCTGACGACGACGCTTTTACGCTTTTCCAACGCTGAAAACGCTCTTCCAAAAGGAATTCACCACCGAATTACAGCAGTTTACGGTAATAAAGTTATAGGTGAATCATTGGTGAACGTAAGCATTTAGGGCAAATGATAGACGCATCAAATGAGCCAAATTACAATTTTTTTGCAAAACATACTGTTACGTCCGGTGACTCTTTACGGTCGAGGCGTCTACCAACTGTGCGCATAGAATGAAGCGGGTCGCAATAATCCTAAGGAACGGACATAAAACGAGGCTTCTTGCTTTGCCGTTAAGGTTCAAAATTCGAAAGGTTCCTTATCGTTATTGCTCCAGCTGATAAAAATGGGGGAAACTTGGGTTTTGCCATGTTTCCCAGAATTCCACTCGCAAGTGACGAGTGGTGGGGCGATCACCACCGAATAAGAGTTATCCTTTGCGACAGCATCGTCACCGAACTTCATTCTCGACCTTCGCAACAGATCAGTCAACATCTCTTTGCTGAGTTTACACCCGTTGAACATTCACTAATTCACTTATACCTTACGCACCAGCGTAATTATTTTCTCTACAAAGTTGCTGGAAACATATACTATCGTTGAACTGTTAATCAAGCATTCTACTCGTTAAACCACCTCTATTATTCTAATCAAAATAGGGGATCGATCTGTTCGTGGCGTCGATCATTTTAATCGCGACGGGAATTTACGACTCCCGTTGACGCGCTTCCTCGCGATTGCGTCTCTCCGCGACTGGTCGAATAAACAGTGTCAGTGTCAACTGAAAAGTGAACTCACCAGTGACCATACAGTGCCACGTGAATACATCAAAAGCAGCAGCGGAAGTCATCACTACAGCGAAGTCAGTGACATCAGGGCATCACCTTCGAAGAGGTATAACCCGTTGGTCGAGAAACGCAACCAAGCAGCGTCCAGCTATAGTTGAACAATCATCGGCATAGCAATAACAACTCCAATCTCACTACAAAACGTGTCACCTTGGGGAAGGATCACGTTCCTCGCGAAGCACACGCAAACAACATTCCGCTGCACAGTGGTGAGCGACAAATTGCAGCCGAAATAATTCCGCATCGGGAATCACCGATCGCGTATCACAAATCTCACCTTCGTTAACGAAGTACCTTCATCACAAATCATGCCGACCCCGGCGAAACTCAACACCTTGCGACGAAAACGCGATAGATATCTCGACAATATCCAGGTTATACAGGGATGCATCGACGATTACCAACAGAGTAACAAGAATGACTATCATTATTTGAAAATATGTGAAACCCAACTTGACGAAGAGTGGAAACGGTATCGACTCGTCCGAAAGGAATTAAAGGGTCTCGGCTGCAGCGATTACACTCAGGAATGCGAAGCGACTACAAAGTACATTTCCCTAAACAATCGAATAAAGGAGTTCATGGAGGGCACATCTAGCAGTAGCCAGGGAAGTGACAACAATTTCAATAAAAACAGCAACGATATTCAAACTCCGCCGACGGAGAACATCGTATCGAATCTATCGCCGATCCCGTCGCAAGACACGCGCAGCTCATTGCATAACACTCGCAGCTCGTCACCTACACGCGACCTCGCGACAGCTACGATCGCATTGTCTCAAGAATCTGATTTAACGCCACCAAACAGCTTGGATCAGACAATCTCTAACCGTCCTCTGGATTTGAGGAAAAAGATACGACGGTCCAGTGAAACAATGGAAAACGCAACAGAACTAAATTCTTTTGATCGAGAGCGAAGTGATCCGATAGACCAATTCGCTAGTCTCACAGTAATGTCGAAACTACTCGACGAATACGAACAATCCGATCGTCAGGATGTTCCCACTTTATTATTATACGAGAAGCAGATGTACGACTCTTGGAATCAGTTCGAAGAATTAGTTCGAAGCAAGCTACTAGAATTCAGAGAGAACGATTACGAGCACCTCCTCCATATAACAGACATGTATTACAATACAATAACACGGATAATACATAACATAGAGAACGCACAACCACCATCGACATCGAAACCGACAAACGACAAATCAGCCACTGTTTCCGAGCCGACATCGATTGAAGTCGACGGCACTATCGAAAATTGATATTACTTTTACAACTGCTTCTCGTCCCTAATAGATCGAAACGAACAACTGACACCGGTAGAAAAATTCCATTACCTCCGATTGACTTGACCTTGACTGGAAAGGCCGCGCGAAGGATCTAGTCGTTAAACATCACAAATCTCAATTATTCAATCGCTATTGACTTTCTTAAGGAAGAATTTGGCTGCCACTATCAAATCCGTATGCGCCACTGGAACTTGATCTCCGAATATCCGAAAATAACCAAGGAAACGCCCGAAGCCATAGATGATTTTCTAGAAACGGTCGAAGTGAATCTTCGAGCGTTAGAGAAATTAGGTGAACTGATCACATCAAATGTCATTCTCATCGAACTATTCACATCGAAGCTACGTTCAGCCACCATTCGCAAACGGCAACGCACTTTACCCAACAAAAGAATGCCCCCATATTCGCACTTGATAGAGTTCCTTAAAACGCGGACGAACGGCGATTGAACAATCTCTACATCAACCGCGACAAAAAGGGCGTCCGACCAACATCACCGTCATCGACAAAACGCGTCGTGAAGCCAAACATTCACCACGTTGGTTTGTCCGACCTGTCAAGGACAACATGAAATCTGGAATTACGATGTCTTGAAAGCAAAGTCGGCCAAAAATAGCTTTGAAATCGCCAAAAGGGCATCACTTTGTACCAATTTTCTAGGCAAAGAGCTCCCTCTTGCTCAATGTTCCGCCGGTTCGTGTCGCATATGCACACAACGACATCAAACATATTTGCATCAAGACCAAGCTCACGTCAATTCACCTAGTTCACCGACCACCTAGTTCACCGACACCTCCAAGTAGTGGAAAATTTTCTCCAAAACGTAAATCTCGGTTATCCAACCGAGAACCAGATTTACCGGATCAAATTTATCGTCCAGTCCTCAACGACAGGGGAAACAATGACTACATAGGACGACGACTTTAATAAGGACCGAATCACAGAGGATGAATTCACCGACCTCGCTTCCTTCTGAACCATTTGTTGAGAATTTTGGATCTTTGAAGCCGAAATAAAGTTATAGGAACACAAAATTTACACTTTTAATTAATATTAAAATAATTATACATTTATTTAATGGGCGATCTAGTGTTCAACAACTCTTCCTGGGCCGACGTGTTCTATGATACTTCCTGGACCGACGTGTTCCATAACACTGCATAGGCAGAGGTGTCCCATGACACTTCCTGGGCCGAGATGTTCAACGACACTTCCTGGGACGAGGTGTTCAACTACACTGCCAGGATTGATGTATTCCACGACGCATCATGGGTCGTGAAATTCAACTGCAAATTTCTTGGCAATGACGAGGACCACTGCGATCTAGACTACAAGGCAGACAACGTGTCCTCAACGCAACGACCCTTCGGCGGTATCATCAAATTCGCGTCGGCGACAACGGCATCATCCGGACGGTCACAGTTCATACGGCAACGAGCATCTTGGATCGGGGTGCCAAGCGGCTTGTCCCACTCGAACCAACCCGATCCGGCAGAATACAGACAACCAGCAATCGACAAAAAGTTGGATAGGAGATCCAACTAAGTTTACTTTTACAGAACTTTTGATCTCAACGGGGGAAGTATGTTACGTCCGGTGACTCTTTACGGTCCAGGCGTCTACCAACTGTGCACATAGAATTAAGCGGGTTGCAATAATTATAAGGAACGGTCATAAAACAAAGCTTCTTGATTTAACGTTAAGACCGTTAAGTGACATAAAACATTTTCAATTCAAGAGGTTCCTTATGATTATTGCTCCATCAGATAAAAATTGGAGAAACGTGGGTTTTCCCATGTTTCTCGGAATTCCACCCGCAAGCGACGAGTAGTGGGGCGATCACCACCGAGTAAGAGTTTTCCTTCGCGACAGCATCGTCACCGGACTTCACTCTCGATCTGCGCCTACAGATCAGTCAACATATCTTCACTGGATCTACAACTGCAGATCAGTCAACGTCTCTTTACCGGGTTTACACCCGTCAATCATTCACTACTTCACTTATACCTTACGCACCAGCGTAACTATCTTCTCTACAAAGTTGCTGGAAACATATACTATCGTTGAACTGTTAATCAAGCATTTTACTCGTTAAACCACCTCTATTATCCTAATCGAAATAGGGGATCTATCTGTTCGTGGCGTCGATTATTTTAATCGTAACGGGAATTTACGACTCCCGTTGACGCGCTTCCTCGCGATTGCGTCTCTCCGCGACTGATCGAATAGACACATACAAAGTTGTTTGGTAGATAATGACACAAGAAACGATGATTTAAAAAATTGTTTAAGACGATGGATACGTAAACTGGCGACGGAAGTGTATGACGAAGATATACAAAAACGTATAACATTACGATGAGTATCCAAATAGTGGTTATATTGAAAAATAACTTAGTATATATACTAAAGTCACGGATAAAAAAATCTTTTTAAAATACATTTGTATTGTTGTTATTTTAAAGCGGATACTACTTTCTGGACGATCCTCGTACAGTTCCGTTTTGTAAAGTTATCGTACTCTTTGTTTACATACATATGTTTAAACTTGCTTTTGTTTACTATCGTATTTACGGAATCGTTTCCAACGAAATCTAAGCTGACTCATTTCAAAATATTGTCTCAGTACTCTCAGGAGGGATAATGCGCATATCAGAGAAAAGTATCGTCGCGCTGTTTCCCTTCGCTTTTCGCGCGTCCTTCAGAGGACGCAGTCCGTTTCCAATTTCAAAAAATCATTGTCTCCTTCTTCCGCGGCGATCGCGTGCCTGTGGCCGTAAGGAAATTCAATCGACGGAAATTAGACACTTCGGATTGCGTTAGATCGATACCGCTACGAGCAATGATAAACGGAGTATCGCTGTTTTTAATGGAATTTCTATTTATGTTGTTGCGGTTTGACAGCTTTGTTGTGATATGGATAGAGTTTGTTCTATTATGAATTACTTTGTATTGGATTTTATAAAAGTTTGTTTGTGTTATCTGTTAGATGGTTAAATATTTAAGCGATCAATCTGTGACAGTTACGAGTTTATTTGAGACACGTACTATGCCCAACCTGTGATAGTCACGAATTGTCTTACTGTTTCATGGACAAATTACTTTATAAATTTCGTCTTTGTAGTATTATGAACACGTAAACATCATTTTTTATGTACTTTTAAACAATAGAAAAAGACAGGTATATTTTCCGAATGAAGAGAAGACAAAACGATATTGCCAGCACATTATGAATGATTTAAAAACGGATTATACATCTTTCATGCTTCAAGATATACAGCACAAAGCTAAGTGTGTAATTTTATCGTAATTAAGATTATATTAGAATCCATTTTTTTTTCCTTGAATAAAATATTATAAACCAGCACCTACCCCGATCAGCATCGCAAACGATCCTAGTAAGTGCTCCGAGATAAATTCAGAAGTACGTTCAACTGCATCGTTCAATTCATCCTTGTAACGCGTTACACGATGTCGATTTATCGAGTACCGCTACCGTCTTAATCTTCCATTGAACACCGAACGAATCATAATATCTCGAGCAGTTTGCAACTACTTTCTCTGTTGTGTCGAACAAGCTTGATAGCGCGTGACGAAATAATTAGCGGCGATAGACACGATTGCTTAACGCTTCCTTAACATGTTAATACAGTCATTAAACAGATTGATCATGGAATAAGGAGAGAAGGAAAACGGTGCATTATATACTTATTACGAGAAGCAAGAAGAAAAGGAAACTCGTAAACATAGTTAACTTTCAATTACTCGGCCGCTTACGCAATAGTTGTTTGAACGTTTAACGTCCTCCACGTCGCGACGCGTCGTAAGAATCGATTGTTGTCACGCGACCAATTTATGCCAGCCTTTCAATCATCCTGTCACTGCACACGATCGATGGTTGTTATCATCGGTTAAGCGACAATCGATCGGAAACCAGTTAAATGAATCTCCCTATGGTGAGTGATGGGTATCGTAGATAACTTTAACGTCCTCGGTTTTTGCTTTAACTCCTTCCCTTTCGTTCTGGATTGTACTAATAAATTTTACTCTCAGTACTTATTAATATTTATTGCTTTCAAGAGAATCTAATATTATTCAGATGCATTTTATTCTGTAACATGCAATATATTAATCTTAAAATAAAATGTCTAGCTATTCATATTTACGTTCAATAGCTTATTTAATATATCGATCAAGCACAGTTTCTCTAGTTTATTTTTAATACATCTGTATTCAAAGTGCATATCTGTGCACTTAATAGGAATAATCAGCGTTCGCTGCTACTGAATATTAAATAATCTTTTTATAATCGTTATAGCTAGATTATAATAGATTTTTATGTATTTATGATAAATTTGACGATGCAAAAATACACAGGATGCACATAATCTGAGAAAGTATTAAAATGTTCGAAATATAGTATTTATTATATTATTTAGTAGATGAAACGTATCTCTACTTAGATTGCATTTCTTCGGCCGTGTTCACAAAAATGCGCGAAGACCTTTCAACAAATTCTTTTTGCGGGTAACGAATCTTCAGGGGAATTGTTCGTTCATTTTGTTTCAATAAACCAGCCGTAAAGGTACACCGCAACATGCTTCATTTGCCGGCACTATAACTCTAATCACCGTTAAATTAACTAGCATTCAACGAATTGCTCTCTCACGTTTTTCCTTCTCGTGAAACAATCACGCAACACTTCGTTCTTCCCTCAAGAGCTCACAGTTCCGTCAACGATCAGCTGCAGATCCTATGTAAATTCCTACTTTAATGGGTATCGTTCGATCGTCTCGGGACAACGAGAAACTCGAAAAGCTTGTATAATAAATCGTAATCAGTGTTTATAGTTGTTATATTCTAATCATCCATAATCGACGAATTATTTAAGTATTCTCATTTCCCGTACTGAAAGCATTGAATTATTCAGCCATCTAATACCTGTAGGTACATATCGTCATCTGTATCTTATGGAGTTTAGCTGGCTCATGCATATATATTTCATTCAAAGTACCTAAAATTATTACTTATTGTATCATAATTATCGCTATCTTCAAAATTGCTGATACAATTTCTCCATCGTTCTGTGTCAATCATTGTACTATTTCGCATTATTATCTTATATGCATACATTAAACTTGGAAATTTTCATTAACGAGTATATAAAAATCCCTCAGACAGAATCTTCAACAGCAATTAGTATCGACATCAAGATTTTCACAGATTTTCAGCTTCCCTTACTGCGCCTGAAACTATCGGAACTAACACATGCTTCGTATTTATAATATTACGGACGAATTTCAATATTTTAGGCCTTGATTCTCTCTGTACCAACTCATTACATAGTTATGTTAAACACGCGTTCGTAGAAAGTATTTTATAGCATAGAAAAAGGTAGGAAAAAGTGGAGCACCGAAGAAGAAACGATCTCGTTAGTTGCAACAAAGAAGTATCGCAAGTAACAGTTCACCGTATGGATGCAACACTTAGTCTAAGCAGAGATTAATAAACCAACTGGATTTCATCATCGAACGTCTCTCTGAATCCTACTGGCAGCCGACGCCTCGGCGTCGATTCTATCGAGATTCTATTTAGAATTTAGTTAGCATGGGAACGTTTCTGAATCATCGTCGATCGATGCCCTCGGATATAACGTCGTCCCTGCAGCGCTTTGTGCATCTCCGTCACGTTCGAACGGTGCCAATGCACAATCAATCGCCGGTATTCGCGTAATTGATACCCATCCACCGTGTAACAAACGACGCTCGCTACGGGATTCGAAAGCATCTTCACGACTAGCCTGATCGTGGATCATTCTTCGAGCTTCAGGATAGACATGCTTCCCTCTGCTCGGTTCTGCATTTTCACAGATTAACACGTTGACTGCCACGTTGAACTTTATATATTTTATAAGTCGTAACAGATTAAAATATATTACACAATAACTATTTTTATGCATATTCGTATTTTTGAAAATATTATTAAAAACGTAGAACCCAGGTAGAAAATCGTTTTACCTGTAAGGTATTGTAGGATACACTTCATATTTTTTTATATTGTGTGTATTCTGAACAATCTGCAACCTTTAAATTTCCCATAAATGCATAAAAATCCACGGTACAACAACATGACATAACACTTAATTTTCGTTCAGTGATTTAAAACAATCAGTTCTCTGACTAAATAATCCTGTCTCGATATAGATATCCATAGGTATTTTTATCGCAGAGATTACCATCTACAGCTTCACGAAAGCAGCTACTATTTTTAAAGAAAACAAGAAATAAAATAAAATTTACAAGCCTCGTTGCAATATAAGAAATAATAATAAACAGAACGACACACAATTCTCACGTCGAGGATTCTAATAATTCTGTCCTCAAGTTCCTACGATTGGCTACGCGCAAGAACGTTGTAAACGACCGTGTGTCGATTAAAATAAGGTCGTATGAAAAGCCAATGAATAACGGACGAATTAATTATCAGGTGTTCATCTATTGGCAAAGGTGACACAACATTAATCGGCAACATCGATCAATACAATTCTTTTTCGCAACTGATAGAACAGCCGATAGGTACAGCCTGTAGTCGGATAATAAAACCACGGGGGGATGCTTACGTTGATTCGTCCTGGTAGAAAATCGTTAATTAACGCATATGAACGTAACCATGTTGGGTGGTCTGTTTGAAATACAAGCGTGCACGTCGCTCGTTTATATCGGGTATATTAATACGTCGCTAATTACCCGACAGTAGCTTCGACGAAGGCAAGCAACGCAACAGCTGTGCTGTTGTTGCCGTTGCTGGCGTCCTATGACGTCGGTTGTTCGCGACTAGCCAGGGGTAAGGTACAATAACGCGAGAAATACCGACGGCGATAATCAACCGATTCGCCGGCCAATCAGCATAAGTCAATTTTTTACGAGTAAACTGGATACCTGGAGGTGGAGGACGCGCGACTCCTCTTCAGGAGTGATAGGCAATCAATGGTCCATGTAAACTGGACGACGGTAACGACGATGCATCGCCGAGAAACTGTTTTTTTCCAATAACAACTCTCTATTTTCTTGTTTAACCTTTCTATTTCTGTTACTTTATTCTGTTTAACACTTTAACGACGGCGAACACCAACTAAAGGATTCAGAGTCATAGTGGTGTAAGTCTACCCATTAGTTTTTATAGTTTAGTTTTATAGCTACTTTTTGTAAAATAGTATTCTGCACTCCTTTTTATTGTGAAAGATAAAAATACATGAGATTATCATTAAATATGTTAAATGTATCTTTAAATATTTTCTAGAAATCCAAAAATCCTATAATACGACTACGGACTTTAACTTAAAGTGAAATATAATCGTTCAATAGTGATCAAACCAAACTGATATACTTATTATTTCCGAAATATATCCTACACATTACAAAACGTCCTATAATGAGAATAATCTAATTAGTAAATATAATTGCGCCATATAAGAATATATTTACGTCTCAACATCTAGAAAGAAAAAGGAAGAGTCACTATCCTTCGCGCATAGTGTTGCGATGCAGTATAATACACATATTACGCAATATAATAAACATTACGTTCATAATATTATCCTAAAACACAAACTTGTCCACTTTCCTCATTTCACCATCATTCACGTTAGACTTGTGTATTTCTCACACTTATGACCCGCCACTGTCTGCTTTTTGCGCAGTCCCCCTATTTTTTTTTGTCTCATTCGCATCGTCGCTTTTAACCCTCCATTTTATGGTCTTCCCCGTTTTCCTCTGCCGTTGTCGTGCAATCGAATCTAATGATCTTGAAGCATAAAACGAGTCGAGCGTGAAACGGTAGAATATAATCCACGGTGATGACGAGGGACGGTCTTGTCGTCGGGGTAACTCTGAATTTTGTTCTATTAAATCAAATACTTAAGATGCACTAGATTTGGATAGAGTATTTCGTTAGAATCATATTGTAAACTGTTTTCCTAACTATCTCGTTCCTTTTTCGGGCTCGATATTTAACACGTTGACTGCCACGCTTGTTTTCAGAAAAATCATGTTCAGCTAGCCTGAGGGCTCGTTATAAATCTTAAGATATTTTAGTTAACTAAAGTCCTTCAAACAGACAAATAGTCTTTGTCCTAACTACGGGAAGATAGGGGAAAACTACTTCCTCACGAACGGCGCCTCCCGCCAGCAGCTTCCCCTTGAGGGCGACTAGCATCTTTTTCTAACCACCGATATGGAGATTGACCAATTAGCAGTAACGTCAATTTCCCTCACCTTCAGAACGAAGGCTTTCCTCGACGAATCCGAGGATCTCGTGTCCTTAGACACACCCCATATAGTGTTTCCTCTGTGGCATCATCGGGACGGAAAAGTCAGTCTTTCTTGCGATCTCATCGACTACAGAGTAACGTCTTTACGATCAGTGAGTATTTCCACGTTTGCTAACAAAGAGTCAGACTTAGGTTTTGTGAGAACGTGCATCTATCATCCCCTTGGCCGCGGATTCGTTATTGAACTTAGGATCATTATCATTAGCGTCTCGAGTATCTAATTAACACGGTTACTTGTCGAAATCTACGATAATCATATATGCACTAGTCGATATCTTCTCTATTGCCTAACGACCATGTCTAGTCACAACGAGGACTCGTTTCACGGCCCTAACCCCAACCCTAATCATAACGTGAATCCGACATATATTTATGTTATGTATATTAACGTTGGAGTTTTCCTGCCAACTTAGAATTTAAAATTCATCTGAAAAATACATAACGTCTTCTCTACAAAACCATCTGAAAAAATCTATTCCTATTACTAGTAGTTAACGAACTATAATTTTTCTCTTAAGGAAAAGAGATTCAGTACTGATGAGGTCAAATGCGCATCTTCAAGAACGTCCTCTTCATCAAAATTAAATACGTATCTTTCTATTGTCACGCCTACTACTTATTCTTTCAAATTTATTCAACTTGGTAGACGTATAAATAGTTTCTCGTTTAGTGCAATTTATATTATCCTTTTCGCACAAATTTTCAGGCAATTACGCATGCCATCGACAAAACGCCAAGGAGAAGTGTAGGAAGAGGAAAACGCGCAGGGCGCGCGTCGCGCCACTTATTGGATCGAATGAAACCTGCTTCGGCCTGAAGGGCGTAGCGTATGCATTATTCAAATAGCGGTACCAGCTATCCAACACCTCGCTAATAACACCGGGCCCATTTTTCTCCTGGACGGCTAAGTATCCGCCGCTCGAAGCGCATCGACGTACTTTAAACGTCCGTGTTGGAATGTCAAGGGAGGTCGTAGACGCGTGGTTGAACGATAATAAAGCACCGTGGCTGAAAAAGGACGGACAGACAGTTTTTGCATAAAAGTACGCCGACTCTCCGCTCCCAAGACTGTTCACACCACGTACACTACCCCTTAAAAGTATGTAGATACTTGTTCATTTTTGATAGACTGTAATTTAATAGCAAAATTACAAATGGAAAGAGCTAGGTCGATTTTTTCTTTCTTTTTCAGAATTTTTTTTAAAATTTCGTTTTTAAAATTTACTATGCAGTAAAAAATTTTTCAATTTGCAATACCGATTAGTTTGATTAGTTTAAAATCGTGCCATCTAGACTAAATCATGTTTGTAATAATAATGATTTATTTAATGTATAAAATACCTATTTAATATTTAATATTTTCATATTTACAAGGATTTCTGACATTACAATCTTAATTTTATCCAAAAGTAATTAACGTATATTGTAACACTTGCTAACAAGTTGTAAAACCTAGCAAGTAGTAAACCCTATAATAAAGTCTCCTTTTTAGAACCATACAAATCATCCACCAAAATATTTCGTCAAACCTAAGTCTATCTAAAATATATATTTAATAGTAAATAAATAAAGAAAGGGAAGCAATGAAATCTACACGTTACCCATAGTTGTATTGCTCATTGTCGAACCAATGGATCTTTCCGTATTTAAAAATCTGTATACAAAAATACACAGAATACATGTGCCCGATTATTGCGATTATTTTAGTAAAATCTAAAACCAATCTGGAAATAATAAAACTTACAAAACATTTCATACAAACATATGTTTAGTACAGCATGAATAGCCATCTTTAACATACAATAAGTTTTAAAAATGATCCCACTGATTATGGAGGTTTATCGATACATAGGTGATTAAAATACGTACTTGCATTAAATATTTCGTAGCTCCTACATACATTTTCAAATTTGTTTCAAATACCGATACGATCATGATAATTGATTCTCACTAAAATGCTAATGGTATTTAAAAATACTTCGTATAAGACACACGATGTGTTCCCAAAAAATTTCTACAACTGTCCGAATACTTTCATGAGTAACTGCATACAAATCAAAGTAAACACTTAACGAAATTCCAATCCTCGTAAAGCATAAAGATTGGTTTTAGTAAAACAATGCTCGTGCAATGTTTAATCACTACCTTGCACTTTAAGAAGCTCTTCGATTTGTTCCAGCGAAACTATCGATCATTCAACGGTAACTCGTTGTTTCGCAATCGATGCAGATAATCGTGGGTGTAATTACACCGATCGGACAGCGTTTCTCGAGTTACTTTCACACCGAGAAGGTATTCTATCGGCGACCCATCGCCGGGGTATCACGCATCGAGCGACGTCGGCTATTCCGCTCACGTCTCTCATTGCACCACGTATGAATGATAAATTCTTTGATCCTATAAACTATTAATTACAACGACTTCAGACCGTCTCGATAGTCGGAAGCTGTGATACGCGTTCCCTGTTTAGCCTGCCGACTGCGTAGCCGTTTCTCATTGAAGATGAAGAAAACACGTAGATTGCGTTTAAAATTATCTTGCTTCGAACAACAGAGTTGTCGTTTATGCCAACGTATTTTGACCAATGATTGCTAATTATTAATATGTTAATTAATGTATAGCACGTGTTAAATACCAGGTAAATGTACATTGATAATTATGAGAAGGACATCAACATGTTTGATGTAGGAGGTTTTCTACGATTTCTGCCTTCCGTGATGGATAAAACCGAAAAACATTTTGTTTACCTGGTTTCCCTTAAGAAATGGCTAGAATGCACGTTAGATTGTTAGAAATGCTAAAGAAGAAATATAATTTAAATAATATATCGACGTCGTCACTAAAGAACCTCTCCTCTTGGATACATGCATCGACTTCGCATTGAACGTATTAAAATACAAACGAAAATAGTTTTGATATAAAATCAGTTAGCAGCATTTTAAATTTTCAAATTGCTCTCCTATTATATGAAAGACATATAGAAATATGACTTATCGTGTTTTTAACCTTTGGTCCTCAGGTACAACAATTTTTGCGAATCTCATACAAAACAGAAGAAACAACTAATTTCTCGTTCAACGAATTTAACGAGCCTCCGTGACTCAACCGCAACTTTCCCTTGATTATCAAAAAGCAACTCGTACCGTCAATCTCCGCTCATCTCGCGGAACGCAACGCGTCAGAGGTCATCGTTGATTGATCTCACAGCCGGTCAAGGAAGAAGCTCTATCCTCCCGTGCAAAATAATGGAATCCGACTTTTCCAGCTAACAGGAGTGCCACGATCTTGGCTAAGGAATCTAACGTGGATTCTAACGAAAGAACCGTGCGCGAATTCCTCGGGCAGATTGGCATCGAGCAGGAATCGAGTAGGGCTGGCTTACCCGGTGAATGAGTTCACCTCGACTTCCTCGGCGTTTAGGCTGCAGGCGCTATAGGTGGTCCACGATCGACACGTAGTCGCTATCTCAGCTGAACTGGTGCAAGTTCATTCACCCACGGTTCACACCTCACTGGACACAATACCGAGGATACCAACTGGCTTCTGAGTACGCTACGCTTCTGTTCTATCTAGATTATCTTTTTCGTTAATTAGTTAATTCGATGGTCGGTGAAAAGATGTGTAATGGTCATGCCATTGTCATGGTGTAATGTCACCGCCTGGTCACATGGCGGTATATCGCATATTTCGATTATTTTGTGCATAAATAGTATAACGTTTAGTATAATTCAGTATAATATTATTTGTTTAAATTTAATTTTAACATAATATAAGTATTTAATATAATATTAAATGTGTCTTCTTATATTCAGATATAGTGAATGTATCTAACAATAAGCACAGAATAACTAGAAATTGTACTTTATTTTTGAATATAATTGAGAGACATACGCAGATGTGATTGTTTCATGAAACTTACATGAAATTTACAATCATAGTACATGCTTCTTAGATAATGAATTTATTAATGACAACATTATTATTGAAAAATAGACAAAAATTATTTCGTTCTAGTAACATTTATTTTGATGGAGATTATCTTTGAATTCTATAATTGTTTTACGATAGAAGTTTCTTTTATGTATTTACATTTTCCCTTCTTTTTCAACAAAGTATCATGCCAGCTAATGATCTTATTACCGCTAGATTATCAGTTGCTCTTCAAACAATTTTAATTGAAAAGCTAAATTGGCTGTAAGTTTGCGTTGTTTAAGATTTTTCTGATTGTGCACTTAACATACGAAGACGCAATTAAGTTATTAATCTATTCTTAATTACCGATTATACGTTCACTTCGAGTATTTTTCCTAACCGACTCGACGAGGACATTCTGTCAAACATTTGCGTTAATTATAAGTTTTAAAAGATCTTTTCGTTAGTTTAATGTTCCGTTAATTCGAGTTTTTTGGTATGTGCATGAATTAAATAAACTGAGTGGGAATTCCATGTCGGTAGCAATTTGAAATTGATGACGTTTTATTGAAATCATCAAAAAAGAAAAATTTTCTGTTACTAATAATTGATAAAAAGAAACTCTACTCAAAGACTAAAAAAAAATTCTAGGAGATTAAATAATTTACGAACAAAAGAATTAAAGGGACTAAAATCGCTCTCAGATACAAAAGCCAAAATCTGAAAATCACCAAATCTGTTCAAGAAACGTCATCGTCAACGTTCTCAAGTTAAACTTAACGCTTCTCCGCAATGCTCCTTATCTGGCTCGCCTGGTTAAACTTGGCTCCTATACAAAATTGCGAAAATCAAGTATTTCAAAGGCTCGTCTTAGCTCGTCACGCCGAGACGTTTCTAGAGCTCGTACAACCCCACTCCGGAAATTTCCAGGCCAGTCAATTGCACTCCGGCTTCTTACATAATCGTAAATTGGCTCCGGGAAACAACGAGGCAACCGGGTCGTTCGCTCGATTCCAGATTTACCCCGGTACAGATAAACAGGTGTAAAATTTTATCGCGTCCGTATATATACAAGCCAGGTTCCGAAGCTGGGTCCGTATTAAATTCAACGCGAGAACTTGTTACGGTGCAGTCGACTCGAAGATGGGCATTATTAACGACACGCTTCGTAACTCTGTTTAAAGCGGCAATAGCCTTCGCGTTTCGCGTCTACCTGGCCATTCCGAGCGGATCCACCATCGTGACTGTACGCACTACGCAGCGCAAGGTGCGAAAGGTTTCAACATTTTCTAATGAATGATTATCGCGAATCGGTTCAAGACTAGCCGTCCGTAATCCTTGGTTATCGGGCCGAAGTTATCGACTAACAAGTTGTACCCCATAGGAACATAGTAATCCCCATTCCGGTAGAGATAAGAGCACCTAGCCACGGCACGAGTAACGCTATACTCATAGCAAACGTTGCCCTATCTCACCCCTGCATAGCGTTGTACTCGAGTCGATCGCGGATCAGAACTAATTTCTTTTAGCGCTCGTTATACCCGCCCTTGTTGCTTGTTTCACGTCTCGAAAGAACGACTGTATCGAGATTGGATGTCCGGCGTTTCGAACAGGCTCATTTAGTTGCAAGCTCTTATGGGGATTGATTGGTAGTGATGAAAATTATGGAAGGGCGGTGGGTGATATGTGCGTTAATAATCATTTTCTTTTTTCATTGCTTTTGTTGCTACGATCGAGGCGCTATTGATCGCAACTAACCGTGCTCGTTGTGTTTCCATGGAGCGCTAATCATAGTAAAGCGTTATAATTTTCTTTATATTCCTTGTGTTATATTTTTTTTTTTTAGAAGAGAGAGTTTATTAATGGCGATGATGAGATATTTCGAGGATTGCGAATATCAATGGTAACATGTACATTGAGAAGAATGTTAATTAAGTGTTCTCTATTAAAACATTATATTCATAATTTTTAATAAATTACTAATATTTAAATTTGTTCCCGAAAGAGAAGTTTGAATTGTTATCTTTTCCAAGAAAAAATCTAAAAAACTTGCGATTAATTCGTAACATTTCTCTAATAACATCAGTTAAATTATGCAAGAGGGAAATGGAGATAAATATAAGAAATATGCCTGAATTATGCGAAGAAAAATTATTCAAATTACGCTATTCCTTGTCTAGCTTTACTCGCAGCTTTCACTGTTGCTCGCTTCAGGTAGGCAGACATTCGTTCCCATTTACGATGATACTACGTTGCAGGAAGGAAGTAAGAGAGGTGTACAAAACCGTGCCAAAGCAGAGAAACGTCTAGTACCGAACATTTTCCTAAATTGCGACCGGTGTTCGCCTTCACAATTACTTTCTGCTCACGTTTACAATTATTTAAACGTACACCAAACTGCCCTAACATACCACGCCAAACAACTGATAATAACAGTAAAGATAACGATAACTATCGTTTTCCTTTTTAGCATGCAAAATTAAAGAATTAACTAACGTATAATTTCTGCTGAATTGTTATGACTACCATACTGCTGTCTTTATAACTCAATTCTCATACAATTGTTTTCTTCATAGCATAGGTTGTCGTCGTCTCTACGATATTTATCTCGTCGTTGTAACTTTGATCTCTTTCCGAGTTCAATCAAAGATAGATATAAAATTAAAGAAAAATATACATTGAATGTCATTTATACAGCTTTGTCGTCTGACACGTTCGGATAAATAAAGTTCTAATAAAATCTCCCCATCGAACATTACCTTAAATTAACAAATTTACGTATTAAGGAAAGCAAGCTCTTCCATAATTGTTACTTTTTCATATATTATTTTACATCACGGTACACTTAACAATATTGTATCGCATTTATGACACTATATTAAAGGCAAGTATCACGCGAGATTGTTTATTACACGAAGAAGTCTATCCGGTTGCTGTTCCCGTGCTCTTTACATCAAAACTTCCATCACCACTTTCCAACCCTGCATACCAGCTATATTACTTTTAAACACACACACACACACATAATTTGACTCTTCTGTACTAGAAAAACGTCCTTAATCCAGACACACGTAATGAAGCAAAATTACAACGTGCCATCGAACGCAATCAACCCAGTACTACCAATTTTTCCAACGCTCTTCGCATGCTATAACTTTGGCCAAACTAAAACATGAAGAAAGATCTTCTTGATAAAGAATTCTCCTAACAAGAAGCTAACAAACGCACTTTACATTCCCCGCTACAACCACGAAGTACGTTAACAGAATTTTTCCCGAGCAAAGTAGCTAACATTGAAACGTCTCTCGCAAACGAGGCTCGATAAAAGGCCTTCGTTCCAGAGAATGCGTCTTTGATCGACTACTGGCGTATATACGTAGTTGTCCAATGGTCACAAAGGCGAGCAAACGTGCTGACCACCAGGAATGCAACGAAAGAAACGCTTTTCACAGTTGCATTACATACTACCGGAGGGTTTTATCAGCTAGCTGCCGCGATGGACCAGCAACAGTGGCAACGATCGAGGTTTTAACCTGTCTCCCTAATGAGCGAACAGCCATTATGCACGGTCGCGAAAAACGTCACAGAGGTGTCAAACCAAATGTTTGAGAGTGGTTTCCCGGTAAAGGCTCAATGGGGCCCGTCCATCTTTCTGTCATCGCTGGCCTCGTGAATGGCGGGCAGCCGAGCAACGCTCGTCTTCTCGCTTGCGTCAGTGTTTGCGCTCGCGTTAATTTGTTTGAGGGACCACGAGCGATTCTCCCGCGTTCAGCGTCGGTCGCTTTGCGCACCCTGCCTTCGAGGATTACGAGTCGTCCACGACTGACCTGCTGTTTGCGAGATTTCTTCGTCGTCTCAGATCGTACAACTCAGACAACTCACGTTCACTTAAATGACAAATCGATTGAATTTTTTCCAACGAGACACATGCGTCGTGAAATTTAATCTGTATAGATGATAACCAGTATGCTGATCGTTTCGTTACGTAGGTGTAGGTAGCATAGTAAAATCATAGAAATACTCAGGAATTTAGAAATAATCAGAAAATAAAAAGAGTTAAATTGTGAGTTAATACGTATTATTTTATCTAAAGATGGTTACCAGATATTGAAAAAATTGCTGAAGTCTGATAAACTTTAGATTACTACCCAAATTGGAAATTAAGCTCTGTTTAAAAATCATGAACTACATTTACACGCAAAACACGTATTTTCGTTTCATTTTTATTTCGAAGGCAAATATAAAAATTTCATTATCTTTGATGTGTTCTCGTGAAGTTGTTATTACAGGCTGTATGAAAAAATGTCTAACAAAGAGAATGTTCAACAGATATCTTATCTTCTTTGTACTCCTATGTAAGTAAGGAAATATAGAACACTGTCGGGTAAATGTAATTTTAACCTCGACCGAATATTATTCACAGATGTATAAAAGTGTTCCCACCATTTTTCATTTCGTTCCACCCAAATATGTCCATCAATATTTGATTTCCTTGCGATACAATGCACATTGTTCTGCGTACTTAGCGAATAACCTTCCTTTCGGAAGTGGTTTTATATTCTTTATGCGCTTCGTGGCCTCGTTAGCGGAATAGTACGAAAGAATATAGTCGTAAAACGAAATATAAAGGTAGATAAGGCAAGTGCTAGATCAACGTCTAACACTTATGTCACTGGTGTTTCAGGAAGAATGAAAAGAGCATAAAAATAAAGTAACATTTCATGCTAGAAATAATATTTGTTCATATCTTGTGTTAAATATTCTTATATCGGATAAACTATTGAAGCAACTATTTACATATAACTGACAACAAATTAATTTATGGAAGTAACGTACACCGTATAACTTTACACTTTACAGTTATAAATCGTGCATGTTTATCGTGCATTTCAGCTTTAAAGGAGTCGTTAGCATCAAAATATTACATATTTCAAAAGATAATTGCAAAAACATTCGATTTTTTTCACTATTCACAAATTATTTCATTACCGTAATCACATGCCACGGTTTTAAAAAATCCTATAACGCTTTATTCAAATTTTATTCAAATTGATTAACTACTATCTCCTCTTTTCATGATCGCTATAATATATCGTTCATGGATGTTTCATTACACGTTTCGGAAGCTCTCAATTTCGAAATTACATATTAACGTTTACATATCACTAGGATACGAGACATGAATCGGGAGAAACTTCTTATTAGGGATGCTTTACAAGATCGCTGATGATACATACTAGTCGACGAGAACGACAACGATCGACTTAATTAAACAAATTCATCAAACTGCAAGATAGACGCGAGCATGCGGTTAAGCTCATAAATGCACGGACACATTGATAAATTTGTAATAGCGTACACGATTTTTACCAGGGTATACAAGTCAATAGCAAATTAATAACTACAAACAGTACTTACTGTCTTCGTATAAAGTCAGCACAGACTATAAATTTAAGTCACTTATTTTAAAAATTAGCAATAGTGTGTACTTTTTACGATTAAATATGCAATTCGTTAATGTACCTACTGATTTTGTAATATGAAAGAATATTTATATAAGCCACAGTATACAGTAAGCGCTGTACAATCTTAAACTATCTAACAAATGGAGATGTTTCTGAAATATCTTGTAATCTTCGTATACGCGTTCAGATTCGTTTCAAATTTTACTATTATAATCACGATAGTCGTGTCCCGTTACGATGCTAACGAAATTTCAAAAAAGTTTCGTACAATGCACATAATATATTCATAAAAGTATCTTGTACTGCATGTGCAAAACAGAGCCACGCTCACGATCGACACCTTTCTCCTTCTTTCCTTAACAATATCACCAATGGATTACCTGCAAGAATCGGTGTGTGATTAATTATCGCGGAGCCATTGATATTTAATGAACCAAACGTGCACGATATATCGAAACGCAACACGTAAGTACTTTTCGATACAGGCAAACCGATGCATCTCTAATTGTTCCCATGTAATGAGTTTCACCCTTTGTAGTTTGTTTAAATGTATTAGATATAGGCGCTCGATGGTGTTAAATTTATCTGTGCTTTATGAATTTTGTGCTTAATTTCATTGCGGTGAAACAAACGCAATTAGCAAAAGTTAAAAAGCTATGATCATTGAATCGTGTTTGACTGAGTTTATGCTACTTCGAAATACGATTATTCCAAGTAAGAACAAGATTTTTGCACGATGATATCTTTGGTTCAGTTGGTTTACTTTCTGATGCGGTTTAATCGTTTCCTATCCTATTATCGTTATTCAGTTAGAAAGTAGAGAAAGCTTGTGATCTACTCTAAACGCCAGCAACTTTAATAAACTTCGAATACAGGGTACTATTGAGGAAATAGTTGCATAAATCATTCACGATGTTCTTACATTCGTGATTTTACCTGTTAAATCTGTGAAAGGCCAACGTTGTGTTAATATAACATATCCATTTCAAATTTTCAACCTTTCATATTTTCAACGTTGTCAGTGTACAGTAATACATATTTTTTATGCATTACTTCATTGCTTTGTCGTTAACAAACTAACGCTAGTACCCTGGAGCCAATCGTTTTGGAAGTTCCCTCTGTTTTCATTCGTATTACTTTGCTATCCTTGGCATTTAACACCCTGATGCTGATTAAAATTTTTTTTAACAAATGATTCTCATATTAAATACACATTTTTGTTGAGATATTGCGTATACAAAATTTCGCAATTCGTATGTATATTTTTTAAAAGATCATATAATCTATATGAATTCTAAATTACGTGAAGTGTACTTGTATAATATAAATTGTATAAAAGAAACTTCATTTATGTATTCTACTAAGACAAATTCTCTTCGTGATCATCTAAAATTATGATTTCTTTGTAATTTGTCGTCAATTCACTTGACATAGGATTTTAAGCGATACTCCTTAATTACTCATTATTTATACATATACCATTTATACATCTATATATGATAAGTATCTATATGATAAAAGCTAATAATTAATAATGGGATTAATGAAAAAGATTATTGATAAGATAAAAATTTTATACAATGGTTCATTAAACTCTATCTTTCTATTTATTTCTTTTCTCTTTCAAATTAAAGAAATAAAAATATCAGATAAGATTTCGATAAGATTTTATATCCAAACTACACCTTTCTTAATGAAATGAAATATTTCGATATTTCTCGTTGCAATATTTGAGCGTATCAAAGAACCATAAAATCAACATTTTCTTCGAATAATACACACTTTGTACGATTATTTCACGCGGATATCGCTTTATCATATACGTTGACGCGCGTTCATCAGAATGTTTTACAGTCAAACGCAGTTCTTTCGCAATTGACATGTAAATTAACAGCGTTCTACGAATGCCTTTCGCTCGTTTTCCCACGTACGATCATATCGCGAGTTAATCCTTAACGCGTCTGCCACAACAATGCCAGGCCAATGGATCGTTAATTTAACAACTCGTCACGGCACGATTGACACAAAAAATTGGAAATAAACATGCCTAAACCATTCCCACGATCGAACAAGCATATCCAACATTAGTTTATTAATCACTAATTCCACGTGTCTCACGGTGTCTGCATGTTTATCATCGAAATCAGTTTACATTTAGTAATAAATGTACTATTTCCTATTGTACACTAAACTACTATATATGCTAAATATATATAAATTTTATTATATGTAGTATACAGTAATTGTTCTCTTTGTATTCGTTTGTTCGTATCACACTTGAATGTAAGTAGATGCAAATACGTAAAATATGTTATCCAAATAAGTTTTTTAAATACTTAATATGCTGATAAACAGTTACAATAATTTAAATATTACATACCTGACAAATATTCTCGATAATCTCATATGTTTATTCTACAATGATTTCTATAATGATTTTCGTAGTATACGAACATCTTTCTGTTTTTCTCAATTCTACTCGTCAAATATATCGATTCTCGAATACCCGAGTTCCAGGTATTTGCTTCTTTACATAAGTGACCGACCTGCAATATGCAAATTAAATGCACGTATACAGGTTGCATTACGTTGATTGTGCAACTAGTTACTTTCGAATTCTAGTTCGACAGATCCTGGAATTTGTTGGCTTCGTTTTCTCCTTAATTTTAGCGATTTAACATGGCGCGTTTCCCGGTGTATCTTCGATTCACAAATATCTCACGTAGATCGAATAACTCGCCAAGAATCCACTTTCATTCGACTGCGGTGTTCGAGAAATTGGGAGTGAAGCCTGATGAGGTACACGACTGTACGCGTGGTGTAAGAAAGTTACTTTACGTTTCTGGTATTTAGGTGGATCAGAATATTTTTAGAAATAGATCGCATGGATCGTACACATTTGTCGTAATGCCAACGTCTTAACAATTTGGCATGAAAACCTCGTAGATCATACGATATTATTCTTCGTGAAATAACCTTGTAGCTTTGCATCTTGAAAAATAAAAAGGTTACAAAAGCTATCAAAATATGCTCTACTATGCTTATACTACCGTGTATAAGTATTTGGACACTTCTAAATTATTGCAACTATGTAAAATACACTTCAGATAAAAGTCTTTAACGTAACGTTTGCCTCTGATCTTATTCCAGACAACCATATGCATAGTTAGTAGATATTCGTGAAAACAATAGTTAATATTAATGAATATAAATTAAAAAGCAACAATTAAGAATGCATGAAAATTATTTGTATGGAAACATCCAAGTCAAGTATCTTTAAGATTTTGCAAGAATTAATTCTCAGAAAGATTATCTCAGAATGATCAAGATATATGTTCCAACCACACTCTGAAAGTTTATATAGCCTTTTTCTATTGTCAGCTATTTATTAAAGATAGATATGAATAACTTGATCGATACAGGTGTATTCCTTGTTTCGATTTCAACTTAGCAGAAGATTTGATCCCAGTTATGACGAGAAATAAAGAATTAACGTAACTTTTATGGTAATATTAAAAATATGATAAAAATATGAATATTTTGAATGAATTTAGTGTCCAAATTCTTATGCACAGTCGTGTGTGTGCCATTAATATTCGAAGCTTCGAGATTCCAAGTTTCCGTTTGAATTCCAACGTTGTTCGCAAAATTTCATTGTCTCTGCTGTTCCCACAGAATCGGCAGCCTCTATAATTCTGCATTAACGGTGTTATAAAGCACACCGGTTCGTGGCATTGCAACAGAGAACGTATACTCGGCTGTAGGTGAACATTAAATATCGCCAGCGAAGAAGCTTCACCTATATCGGAGAACTCTGCGAAAGCGGACTGAAAACAATGCGATACAAAGATTTCACGTGTCTGTGAACAGCATAGCGTGCGCGCACAGAACACAGATCAATGCTCAGGACGCAATCGTAACGAGAGTGGCAAGTTCTACCTTCACACATCACCGGATGGTATCAGATAGAAGCTGTAGATCGTACGTCGACCTCAGCGGGGCGCCTTCGAATCCTAAAGTTCTGCGAATCTGATGAATGATACGGCTGGAAATCGAGCGAATAAACAAGCACCGAATCATGTACACCGACGAAGCTCGGCTGAATTGTATTGCAAACCAGGCTCGATTTATTCGCGTTCTGTTCCATTCATTGATGCTGCTGTAATGCTCGCTAGTCGAGAAACGGATAACAATGACATCGTATGAAATAATAGTAATATGGGGTGACTAAATTGTAGGGAACCTGCGCAGGGTTGCTTGTAGAAGTCAATATAAGACGAAAATAATGCATAAAACTAATTTGAGGCTTCGTGTATTAATTCTTGACATTTAAAAATCTAAACCTAGCTTAGATTAGTCAAGTTATTTGAATTTAAGTCGTTGACAACCTGATCGGAGTGTAATGGATATCTAACAGAAAACGATACCCGAGGAAGTGGTTGTGTATGTATATAAAATGTTAATTACGATGTTAATTACTATTGTGAATATAATAAAAACGTTATGCACATGGAGCATGTTTGTATCGAAAGTTAAAAAATGATCAACTTGCTTCAGGCAACTAATATCAATAACAAATGCGCAACTGAAAAACTTTACGTTATTTAGCAACGTAGTCGGAAATAGAGAGTAATTGAAAGCGCTTCAACTTTACTTGCGACTGGAAAGCATATTCCAAGTCAATTAAAACAATAAACTCGCTTTAATAAAATGTTGCGTATTATTTGAAATCAAATGATTTGATTAAATAAGAATGAGAGTAGAAATTTGCAAAAATATTTCAAACCAAATAAATAACAACTTCTTAGAGTAAAGGGATTTTATGTAATTTGAATTAATGCGGATGATTCTTTAGGGTGGTGCACGTCAGGAATATTTTGGTCAATTTTTGTTTGCCAATAATTAATAAACAAAACCTGAATAGTAATTTCTTTACTCTTCATTTTATTCTGCGTTATAGAAGTAAGTTATTACATTTTTTACCATCTGTTACCGAACATCTTAAAGTATGGAAAATTTTAATTATAAGAGAAATTTGACTTGTAGAAAGCTGGGAAAATATTTCTAAATTGATAATATTCTTCTTATGCATATAAATTTTATTGATAGAAATCGGTATATACCCTTCTGTATAATATCCTTACATATTGACATAATAACACTACCGGTTCGCAATTTGAATATTATTATGTTATCGTCTGATTATATTATTCTAAGAAATTAGCAATTACAAATATACATATGTTTCAAGAAATCTAATTTATCAAAGTAGTCGGCAAGGTATGGAAATATTTGTTTACCGTAAATGTAAATGACACTTGTGAGTATGCTTTACCAATGACATTCTCAAATTTTAATTATTACTCATCGATTAAACTTTGTTATAATACTACCATACGTTTATGAGTCAATAATTATAATTACAGGTTTCCAAACTTGTATTTTTGTATTTATAAATGTTTTAGCAAGTCAGGCAGCCAATCGACATATGTTCTTCATTTTACAATCTCAGCTTTTTATCAATTTCTAAATTAATTTGATAAATTAATTTTTAATTTCCTCTTTATTATTATCTATCGAGCATCATTCAAGTACTTAATATAATTTATCTTATCGATTGCTACATCATTATTTCTAGCACGCTTAATTTTATCATTCTTTCAACACAAAAAGTTTCTGTTCCTACATTTGTTTCCTGATACTACATTTTTCACCCAACTTTTTGTTTTAATACCTTGATTATTTTATGAATTATCACTGAGAAATTATACTTTGTCTAAATCCTAAGACATTCTTTAAGACGAAAATTTATAAATACAAATTCGCACATGTCAAAAATGTGTGTCACATATGGTTTCAGAATTTTTATACGAACAACATTAACTATCTTCAAGGTTGATCAAATCTGCAAGATGTTGTGTATACATACAAATAACATATTCACATTTTATGAGCTGTTACACAGAAATCGATAGAATAAATTTTTTAATTACGAATCAGCATAGAAAATAAAGAAACAGAACTGTTTACTTCAAATGTGAAAACATCTCTATTAAAAACATCTCTGTGAATAATCAATGTTGTTTATAACATGCATATGTTATCTGTTTTCAAGGCTAATCATATTTATTGAAAATCTTATATAGGACAATCACAGAACTTCATCGTCATTTTCATCACTGGCATTGTACTCAACAGTAAATGAAAAATACACGAAATAAATTACTACGAAACGTAATACAAATCATTAAATCAATTAAAACTTCATTTGTTTCAACGATTACACCTTCTCCATATATGTACGTATAGATTTCATAACTCGTTTCGTACTTGCAATACGATAGCACTACATACTTAAGATTTATGACAACTTATTTTTTAGTAATTACGGCTCGAAATCAGAATAAAAATTATGCAGTTATAATTAGTCCGATTTCAAACTTAATTTCAAATCGCTAGTAAAAACATTAAACTTTATACTTATCATTATGCAGAAAAATATACTTTTATAAATATAACTAAAAGAGTGAAACCTACGCGGAGATTTGTTTCGCTATCTGAATATTAGAATCAGGTGTTTATTTAAAACATTTTGTATATTTTTGCGTATCCTCTGCACTCCATTATATACGCATACTTTCTTTACACATTTAAATTTCCCATAAATGCATAAAAATCCGCAGTCTATTCATAAACTATCTTCACTTGTCCTATGCGTGGATTGCAACGAACACCAAGGAATAGAACGATATTTATATATCAACAAAAAAAGTAGATATTCCTTGTAAATATTTTCACCTAAACTTCTGCCAATGATTCGAAGAAATTGCTTGGGGCTAATGACGCGAGCAGTGGTCAATTTCCCTATACTGTATCCCTAAGGGTGGACAATCATCGCGTCTATGGTGATGGCATTATTAGTCAGCTTCGCATCTTAACAACATTCTTTGTCAAGATTCGTACTCTGCTCTAGTTGTGTTACGTATTTTGTTTTTGTCCACACAGATATTGTACTTTCTTGTAGCTACATGCTCTTCGTCTAAATATCGTCACAAATATCATACATATGTGCCTCTCGTAGGATTTGAAATGCTTGATAAAAAGAAACGATACTTCAGAATTGTTTGTTATTATTCTATATTGCTTATTGTTTGTTCAGCTTGTCAAACCCATCGAATTTAACAAATTTCAAAAGGCCGTTCCACCTCGAATTGCCAGACCAAAGTCAAATCCTAAGAATGGAAAGGTTTCCAACGTTTTACAATATTTGGTGGTTGGAATTGTCGATCCGAAAAAATATCAAAAGTTCTATGTTGACGTTATTTGCACCTTCCGTAACGTTGTGTATGGCACATGTAACATATACATTGACAAGTTTGTATCGATATTACGAGACGTCTCACGAAGGTTAAACCCCTTATCAATTGATAAATGCCCTAAATGAAAATTCAGAGAAAAGAGAAAAAACTGAATAATTTACAAAAAACAGAGTCGATCAGTCTGGTTTTTGAGAAGCTTAAATAACATTAATTGCGATTAATAAATGATCAAAATGTTCCATTATTAGATCTCAATGTCAGTGAGCGTGGATTGCAAAATATAAAAGCCCTTCTTCTATTTCCTTTCAGATGATAATTATTAACGATTATCTACGAAGATAATTAAAATCCTTTTCTTACAGGGTGACAGCAGTAGTCCATTGGTTTATAGGACTCACGTGGTTGCTGTTGTATCTCGTGCTACTCCTCACACAATTGATAAACCTGGTATTTCCAACCAGTGACCATGACACATTTTCGCTTAAGCCATGAAACGACAAGCCATGAAATGATAATTTTAACAAAATTCATCTTATGTACTGTATAAAACCTTATAGATAAATAAGCAGTGAATTTAAATAAATAAACTGTCAAATGTATTGGTAATAAACTCGTAATATAACATAAATATTATTTCATAAATAGTTTCTATTGTATTCAAACATAATTATACACATTCTTTTTATTATCAAACTTTTCTTAAAAGTATTGCATTCGTGCAAAACATAAAGTTGATAAAAACATATCAAGGTAAATATGTGACTTTTCCTAAGGTATGGAAACCATGAAAAACGTGAAAATATAAACACGACAGCCAGTAACAATAAAAACAGTGGAAGATAATCTTTACAAGAGACATTGAACCGAAATAGAATAACGTTATTTTAGAAGCGATAATTATATTATTATAATACTTCGAATTGCATTAAATCATTTTATCACGCATGCGATCAACAGGTACAAGTGTTTGCTTCTAAGTAATCACTAAAATAGATAATTCAAGTATGACGTTGCTGTAACTTGTCTATGTTTATGTGATTAACTTTCAAGCTTATCGTGATATGTATCGATAACGATATGTATCTGAGTACCTGTCTCAAACATCGATATTCATATAAAAGGAAATCGTTCACTCGTATCATTACACTCGAGTTTCAAAATTCTTCGAGTTACAATGACACGTCTCGCGTTAGTCGTCCTCATAATCGGTGTCGTTTTCGGCAGTAAGTAAATAATAGAAATTCAAACAAATTAAATTCCAATAAAATAAATTAAAAAATTAAATTCTATTAATAAACTTCATTGAATTCGACTCTTTTTTTAATAGTAACAAACGTCGAAATAATCCAATTATAATTCTCTTGTCTGTTCTGAATTCGCTGAAGTTGAATTTCATACTTTGCGTATCACCTGAATAGAAACGAAATGAAAAAATAACAAGTTCGTCACTGTGTATAATATCGTAATAAGAAAAATTAATTCGAAATTTTATTTATGTAGACGTCTTTGCCAGCAACCAAACGAACGAGATTGAGGAGCAAATCGTCGGTGGCACTGATGCTCGCCTTGGTCAGTATCCTTATCAAGTATCGCTTAGGCAAAATGGAAGACACTTCTGCGGTGGTACTCTGGTTACCAATAAACACGTAGTCACTGCTGCTCACTGCATCCACGGTATTGTGTCTCCTCCATACAAGGATTTCACTGTCGTAACTGGTACAGTTACCCTCTCAAGTGGTGGTCAAAGCCACGCTGTTAAGTCGGCCGTCTACAATCCCGATTTCAAGCCTAGCTCTGCCGAATCTTACAGAAATGACGTTGCTGTAGTCACTGTAAGTAAGAAATCGATATCGTTGAACGGAATAATATTTCACAACGCACAAAGTTCTTCACTTTTATCGAAATGCAGCATTAACGTTAATAACGATAAAATATTCATTTCTAATTGTGAAAATTAATCCAACGGTACATCGTCTACATCAACGATATTACAATTTCATCTTCATAATTACCTTCCTGTATAGTCATTCAAATCAGTAGTCATCATTACGTTTCAGACACACGCACTCCTTGTTACTTTATTTCTCTCTCTCTTTCTTTCTCTCACTCGTTTACTCTTTTTCTTTTATAATATATAAATAGTTGTATATAATACACATTAAAATACTTTATTCCAATTGATTGTAATAACGAACGTATCTTGAAGAAAAAAGAAAGATGTTACTCGGCCGTTTCACAGTGAGAAAAATTGGGGCAGACAGTCAAATACATAACATAATTATCGATATTTATTCCCTATGTGTACAAAGTTGAAAATGCATATATTTTTTTGTATCTAAAATCTTGTAGATAAAGAGACATGTAATTAGTTGGTAAATCATTAATTCTGAATACTACGTCATTTTGTTGTACTGTCGAAGGGTTAGAACGCATGAAAACTCAAATAAAGCTGTTTCCTTTAACTAGACTTCACTTGCAGATATATCAATATTTGTAATAATTTCAGCTCGCTAGCCCAGTTAGCGTAAACGCTAACCAGAAGCCAATTCCTCTCGTTTCTTCTGATCCACCAGTTGGTGCAACATTGAGAATGACCGGTTGGGGAAAAACCAGTGCTAACGCAGGCAACGTGCCTAATACCCTACAAACGACAACCGTAAACCTTCTGAACAATGCAGATTGTCAGAAGCGCTTGGGAATCCGCATCTATCCTGGACAGTTGTGTACCTATAACAGAAAGGGTGTTGGTATCTGTATGGTACGTACTAAATTTCAATTTTAGATTCTTCAAATTAATATGATCACATATCACAGCTAATATACACATTCACCGATGTGACACTCTAATATTCTACTTCAAGTACAAATTTCTAAAACTAAAAAATTGAATATACATACAACATTTCTTTCATATATATAATTTTACAAACACTTACACTCAATTCATATAATTCGCCATATAATTGTATGAATTTAGAATCTGCTTATAATTTTCCAAAATTAGTTTCACAAAGAATATTTGTTCTCCCTACAGGGTGATAGTGGCGGTCCCCTTGTCTACAATGGCCAACTTGTAGGTATCGCTTCCTTTGTCATTCCATGTGCTGAGGGCTTCCCTGATGCTTACACCCGTGTCTCTCAATACAAAAGCTTCATCAACAGAAATTTATTTTAATTTAGAAATAATAATTATTGTACAATTCGTATTTTCCCTTTATAAATAAACAGAATTACATTCACTATAGTGTCAATTGATCAATTTGATATCTTGTAAATTTTATTCTTTAAATTTATATACAATGAGATCAATTACTATCGTCAGTGAACGATGACATCATCGACGCTGTTCCACTGTCCTCGCCGTCTTTGGTATCGCGGAACGTGTGGGTCAGTCAAAAGGCCCACTCGATTGCCAGGTTCCTTATAGAACTTTTACTGTATATCATTAACTCGCGCAATGCTTTATGTTAGATATTATCGCCAAAAATCAAAATTTGATGGAACGACATTACAGTTCTCAGAAATAATACATAAATTCATCGGTTAATTTGCTTTATGCATTTCTTTATTTTACCTTCATATTTGCTTTCTACATATTATTCTTGTCGTGTACTAAAAATTAATTTACTTATTAGTTTCTAGTTTTAGTTTCTAGTTCTACAATCTACATACAAGTACATCGAGCTACTACTGCTATTCTAAGAATATCAGTGTAAGGTCTAACAAACTCAATTGTTTCGTGAACTAATTTCGAAAAACGATGTTTTATCTCTTTAAAAAATATTGTTTACAACCTAGATTGTAAATAGCATTAATTAGGTATATCCTCCCGCTTAAAAATTTGCAGTATGTTTCAGTCTCAAAAGATCTTAAAAGACATCATATTGCCTTAAAAGATAACGACTACCTTGAGTAAATGACTGTTTTATTCATAATGTTATTCTTTGATAGTGTTGGAATTATAATTGCAAGACTGCGAATGTTTGTGCAAATTCATATTGCAGAGAATACAATTAGAAACGTAGAGCCTCGATAGAAAATTGTTTCATCTGTCAAGTATTATAGGAAGCGCTATACTTTGAATATTTCATACATCTGTTATAAATTCAAATTTGTTATAAATTCATAAAAATTCGCAATCGTTTTAACGTAAAACAAATTCGTAACGATATTTAGAGATAAAATCTATAATCGTAATACATGCGATATCCTCCTCTTGTTTCTCGGACAGATATACGAAAACGTTTGTCGAAAAAGCAAAAGATGTTTCAAACACTCGGACCGGATTGTATACACAGAGTTTCTAAGACGGTTCACATACTTTCGTGAGCCGCTGTATTTGGTCAGCCGTGACAATATTCCACCCTCTTTCGGCATTGATTTACATGGACCGCGACCCTGAAGAGGATAAGCTTTATTAGCAGAGACGCCACGGGGTTGTTCTCCTCCCGCACCCTGTTCCACGTCGACAACCCTCTTGCACAGGCGCGTGTACATCGCGTGACGTAGTCAGGAAAAGTATTGCCAAGGGTAGCATCGTGCACGAAATGCGGGTTAGTAGGGCATGAGCATCGCGACGCCGAGCGTCGACGTTGTGTCAGTACCACCCGTACGGTTTCTTGCATTCCTCTTCATTCGTCGGTCTTTTATACAAAAAGTTACGTTGGCTCCAACAACGAGTTAGATCTATAAAACGATTGAAAAAAGTGGAATCTTAATATTTTGGTGCAAATACTCATGGGATGCGAAGTTGGTGGAGGAGATGGCTATGATCAAATGCTGCCTCGAAACAGAGGTGCCTGACGTTTTCGAGATTCTCGCACGAAAGTGCACTGACCCAGGCTGTGAGTACAAATCAGTTGTTCTACGATAAGACGATAAACATTTTAGTTAAATGTAAAAATTGTAGAAATTACATATGCACTGCAGTATGTACAACAACTAGAAACAACACTTCTATACAGCTGTATCTATCATAGCCGGTTACATATTAATTAATTAGGTTCAGGTATAATATATTAAATTTCGTATCGTTTCGTGGCATCTGCGTGCGAATGAAATGTAAAATATAATAAAAAAAACTGTATGTGCAAATGCTTCTTGCAGGCACTTTAAGTACGTATGTATTAGGACACTTACTTCGTTACATTTGTTGGAAAGTTAAATAAATTGTTAAAAATAAAGTGGAAATTATCTACAAAATCGGGTAAAATCTGATTAATTCGTTATCCATAAAATACATACACCTTGAACTTACTCAGTTGAAAGTTGTCAAAGGAATTACGATTGACGCAGTTTAATTTACTTTATATTTTCTCATAACATTCATGGTAATTCCATAAAATTAACTTGTAGATTTTTATCTAGAGAGTTCACCAGTCAATAGGAAATAGGACTGAAGCTGTGAACACGTGCTTTCGCACGGTTGTTATCGCAACTCGCAACAGTCTCCATGTAGTTTGACAAACCTACACATCCGCGTTTATCGCTCTTCTGATATGACATTCGCAACCATAAAATTTTGCATCAAAAGCATAGAAGAATTATTATATAAGTAATTTGACAAGAGAGTTACGGGAGCAATGAAAAATAATCAGTTGTAAAAAGCTTTTCATTTCTTTGAACTTCTGCAGCTCTGTAGCGAAAATTGTGTATTTATGACGGCATTAATATAAGTCTATCGATTTATCGATGGTGTATATAAGTAATATTCATTACTTCGCATAAACTTTGAGAATATCCTGCACCATTATATTATCTTGCAAGTGTTTCATGTTTCAATCAAATACCACCGTGCGACCTAGTTTAAGTGCCCTAAAAAGCAAACTGTATGTTGTAATATTTGCAAGAATATAATATTTGAAAAAAAATTTATTCGTATTATTTATACTTACTTGTCTGGTATTATTTTTACTATCGTAATTCGAAGGATATAAGTATAGCGTGGATGTTTCCGTGGCTCAGAATAAAACGAAAACCAAGAATAACAAGATCACATTGTAAGTTGCGTTTCCTGAGAAAATCAAATTTGAAATTTAATTCATTTCCGGCTGAACAAGACTAGACGGTCAACTGAAAATTGTTCTAAAAACTGTTTTAAAAATAAGTTAAGAATTTCTAATCAAGTGATTCTATAATTTTGTAACAAAATATTCGCTAAAACACACACACACACACACACATTTGAAAATAATACAAAATTGTGTGTAATTACAAAACAGCGTATGATAACCTCAAAATTCCAAGTCGATGTTCAACCAAATTAAACGATGACCGTGTCTTTATTGCATTTTCGTAATCAATTTCCTAATTTTCCAGTATGTAACATTAATTTTACGACATAAATGGATGGTATAAATTGATTTTGGTATACTAAGTATGATAGAACAATTTTCATATAACCGTTATTTGCAAACGTGCAAACAGATAAACGCGCGATATTATATTGATTTTCGAAGCGCGCTGTCAACATTCGGAACATCTTGTCTTCCTGAATCGGTTTAGCTGACAGGCGTTCGCGCTTTTACCTTAAAATAGTTTTCCCCCAGATAATGCACGTATATGTGTCTCATAAAGGTGAAGAATGCAGTTCGTTTATGTTTGTGCACAGTACACTGATTACGCTGAAGTGGAAAATCCATATTCGTGGGTAACTAACGTTAATAATTGCGTAATTAATTTCTTTGATTGTTAGTAAGAATTGTGAATTTTAGCAAAAAGAAAGCGATTCTCTTATCTTCGATTCTTTATTGCATTTCTAACAACAAGTAAGTTCAAATTATGGACACCTGCACTTAGAAGTTTGAAGAATAGCGTTGACACGATTAAATACAGTGATTAGAGCAATATACATTTTAATGGAAATATTTAAATATCGATGAGTATGTTTCTTTATTTTAATTGATTTAATTTCATCGTTTCTTTCATGAATAATATTTAAATCTTCTAGTAATTGATATTATTGTATTTATATTCCATATTATACTCATAATAACTGTATGCAATGAGGATAAAGATATCGTAGAATTACTAATAGATAGCGACAGTACTTACGTGTGTAATAATATTTAAATCTTCCAGTTATTCTACTTTTAAATAAGATGATGTTAAATAAATTGATATAAAATTTATAACTATGAGAAACTATATCTACGCTTCATTTGAAACGTAGTTAAAAACATAATATGATTAAAAATCTTTAAATAATATATTTCTTTATAAAATGAAAGAAACATGAAACTTTTTCAATATCTTTTTTAAATTAAAATTCAAATGTTGAAAAAATAAATCGTACCGCCATCTTTCGACTCTTACCTACATTTTGAAATGTAACTCAGGTCGACAAAAACGAAATAAATCTTACCGACCTTAAATTCTTCGTGACAAAATTTTGTCATTGAAGATAAATGTAAATTCGTCTATGATAAATTGTACAAAATGCCTATTTATAACTTAACTCATACACATTACAATTACTGTACAAATTAATAAACTCCATATAGTAATATTTTACACTATTTTATAAATAAGAATTGCATATAGAGCAAATCGCATAATGATTTTTGGTAGCGGCTTAAAAGTACACATTCTATTGGTTACATCAGTCGATCGAAGTTTGTTCGAGTGTACAGTGGTTGTTCGATCGTAACGAAATGTTTGGTAAATATCGTGATTTTGTTTTGAAGCGTACAATTTCTTCGTAAGATGTCCTTTTCATATTTACCTACGATTAGTTAGTTTTCACCTATCATCCGATATATTTCACGGAAACATATTTTTCGCCCGTGTATATTTTCTCTCTTTCTATTTCTGTCAGGTTGTTGCTGGTGCTGTTCAGCTTTACGCCCACGATATAAAAGACTTGTTGACAATATCTTTCCAGTAAATCCTCAGGTAAATTTTATATTTTTGATATATTAACAAACTTTCATAATTATTTTATATTATCTCTCACAATAAATATATCATATCGCAGTTTCATTACGTAATTCATATTTTTCATGTATGTATTAATCTATAACATCAAATTCGTTTAAAAAGAATATTGTTATCTTATTGAACAATATAATGGCGAGATATTTGTTGGGTAATTAACCATATTTATTAAAGTATTAATTGGCTTACTCATTTGTAATTTCTTTTTTCTAAGTGAACTGAATTTTGTGTCAATTCTCACATAGTTTACAAATATTTTGTTTATGTACAAATATGTTATTATTAAAAGATTTATATCTATAAATACAAGAAGAAGTGTATCATGATAAAATTATTAATACACATACGATTGACATTTAATCTTGATTTTATTGATTTTTAAATTTAAAACATCAATCCTCCTATTTAATATTATAGAAATTAACATTTAATACTTTTTACATACATTAATATTTTTATAATTAGGATGGCTTAGTAAAAAATAACATGGAGAAACTGACCTTTTATTCATTAAGTAGCCCTGAAAAACTAGACAGGATTGGAGAATATTTGTTTCAAAGGGCTTCCAGAGACATTTACAGGTATGACACAAACAACTTAAGTGATAGAGAATTGCATATAATTAATTTAATAACTGTGAAAAATGCACACTCATGTGATCAATGTAAATTCTTGTTTAATTATGGTATATATCTGTCATATAAATAACCGTATGTCATTAATCATTATCTTACAAAATATTAATTTCTTATATGGATGTATTAGGTATTTTTATATTTGAATAAGAAAATATATAAATAAACATATTTATAATACAGGAGAAGAAATGGATTTGTTGTCATTGCTATGGAAGCAATGGATCAGCTTTTAGTAGCATGCCATGCTCAGACTTTAAATTTATTTGTTGAAAGCTTCTTAAAGATGATACAGAAATTGTTAGAATCTACTGATCCACAATTACAAATACTGGCAACCCAATCTGTAAGTTTCATTAAATAATTTTAGATACTTTATATTATTATATTTATTTATATTTTCTAATATAAAATTTTTTTTAATGTTACCTTATCATTTATTACTATCAAAAATAATTGTATTTTTGGCATCTTTCAATTCAGTTGAACAAAGTGCTGGCTTCTTCCAGTTTGTCCGGTTTGCAAACATCGAGCAGGATACGCCGTCTTATCACACACGTTACGATTTCTTTGTATCAAAATACTCTGCAATGTGCCACTCCAACCACAATGACCATGCAATCCGCAAACAGATACGGCTTGCTGGAATTCAGGGATTGCAGGCATGATCTTTATATAGTTAAATATGTATAACTAGTAGTTTGATCAAAATTATTTTATTATAAATTGGAATTAATTACATATTTGTTGTTTTTAAAAAATGTATTGTATTATATTTTCTAATATAGGGTGTTGTAAGGAAAACACTTTCTGATGATCTAGTAGAAAACATTTGGGAACCTGTACACATGGATAAAATTGTTCCTTCATTGTTATACAATATGCAAAACTCAAGGTGATATATACAGAAGAAACCAGTGCATATGTACATTATGTAAATTGATTATTATGTATATATTTACAATTTCATTTTGATAGATATTCTAATAAAGAAGATGCAACACCAGATAGCCCAACTGAAGAACGATCAGACCCACCACAATTTGCAGAAACTTGTATGCGAGAACTCGTTGGCCGAGCATCATTTGGTCATATAAGATGTGTTATTCGACCCGTTCTAAGGTTTGTATGTTACATTTTCCATTTAAAGTTTAAGTCATTGTATACCTTTTATTGTGAACAAAAATAATTATAGGTAAAATTTTAATGAGCATATTAATACAATAAAAATTATTTACAGGCATTTAGATAACCATCAGTTATGGGTCCCTAATTACTTTGCTATTCATACATTTAGGATAATTATGTTCTCCATTCAGGTTAGAAGAAAATCATTAAATATTGTTATTACTTATCAATAGGTACTTAAAAAAGGATAATCAATAAATATCAAAATATATCAAACATTTTTAGTCACAGTACTCTTATACAGTTGTGGAAGCATTAATGATTCATCTTGATGATCATTCAAAATCATCCCCCAAGATCAGAACAAGTATTGCAGATACTTTGTCCAAAATTATTTCCATTGCAGCTGGTGAAAGTGTTGGTAAGTTTTAATACATATCAAAATTTGTTTATTTGTATTGCAGAATTATATAAAATAACATATTTTTAAAGGTCCCTCTGTGTTGGAGATAATAAATTCTCTATTATCTCATCTTAGAGTTAGTGTAACAAGAAATCAATCTTCAAGTAATGATGAACAATTATATCAAGAGGCTCTTATTAATGCCCTTGGAGAGTTTGCAAATCATCTTCCAGATTATCAGAAAATAGAAATTATGATGTTCATAATGAGCAAAGTTCCATATAGTCAACCAGATCGTATAGTTTCAGTCGGTAAAGGAGATGTACTACTCCAAAGTATTCTTCTAAAATCTCTTCTAAAAGTAATTATACATCATTAACACGAGCAAAACACGCACGCTACTTAATACATACTTTTTTCTTATTACATTTGTGTAAATACATTTCAGGTTGGCACAAAATACCAAACTATACATTTGAATACAACTTTTCCACCAAGCTTTTTGGAGCCATTGTTAAGAATGTCACTTGCAGCAGATGCTGAAATGCGGCTTTTAGTACAAAAAATCTTTCATACTTTAATCGATAGGCATCAAAATATTACGAAACTTGCGAAACCTACGTAAGTTGTCAATAATAGATTGTTTTAATTTATATTATTTTTAATAACATTAATTAAATCTTTCCAAATATCTTATAATTTTTATTGAACAGAGTAAATGTTGCACAACTTGATCTTACAATCGAAAAAGGATCCAGACCAGATGTGATATTTATTCGTAAACATGGCCCTGAAATTTATTTAGCGTTATATGAATCGTTGGAATTGGCAAGTAACATGGTGGAAAACGTAGAATCTATATATACAACATTGGCATTACTTGCCGTGGAATTGGCCTCAGAAGAAACTGTGTTGGAGTTACTAAGATTAGTGCTGAGTCTTCAGGATTTAGCTTTAACAAGTGGCCAAATCAATATTTCACTCAAATTTAATTTGCACGCTATTGTCATCAGTTTGCTTGTACTAATATCTTACGTTTGTAATATTACTTCACTCATGGATTACGCAAATAAAGTAAGTTACAAATTGTTTCGTTTGTTGGTACATATTCTTATCAATAAGAATATATTCTAGTTCCTTTAATTTTTATATTTTAAGATTGTAGAAGTACGACGAAAGGAAGCACCTCACCTTTTGCCTGATTTGCAATCTCAGTATGATAGTGGTTTATCTTCTAGATTAGCACCCGCTCTATTAGTTGATCAAACTGTTTTAAGCGAATGTTTAAAAGGAGCTGGTCTTGATAGTGGAAAATTGCAACAAGGATCTGGTTATAGTAGTATTTCACTACAACATCGGTAATAGTAATTATAGCAATTTTTAATTTTCTCATCTTATTAATTATGTAATCTTTATAATTATCAATTTCATATTTTTAGGCATTCATGGGTCGATAGTGCTGGACGAAATTCGTTAGCCGATATTAATTCTGGTGCTACTGAATTAGATAGTGGTGGCTCATCTCCTGGTGTTCAAAAAGTACATCCTTTATATATAGTTCTAATTTATTTATAACCTTCTAATAATCTATTTTTTGTATACCTTTCATTCTCAGAAATTACCAGGAGAAGAGTTAACTTTTGAGAGTATGAAACGAATTCTAACAGAAAATAATAATAATCATGTCATAGAGGAAGAAAAACGAATGCAATTATCGCACTTCTTTAGAAACGCACCATTCCAAGATTTGGTATCAAAGACACAACCAAAGGTATAAAAATAGTTAATAAATTTCTTATTGGTAAAAAACATAAAAATAATGATAAATAATTTTACAGCATGATGTTTTACAAAGTAAACTATCAGAAATATTTAATACATTATCCGTTGATCCACGAAATGCAACTCAACCAGGTGGACCACCAGCAGATACCAAACCAAGTCAAGCTCCAGCTTATGAAATACATTTCCCAGAATTATTTGTTTATTAAAATGACAAGTTTTTTTCTTGCTATGACATTTTTATTAAGTTGAACATTACAATTGCCATATGTCAATTATAATCAACTTAATTTATTTGTACATTTACGTTAAAAAAATGTAAAACAATTTGTACATATAACGCATTTTGATACCGTTTAATGTGTGCAATTATATTTGCTTAATATTAATTACATTTGTATATATATATTTCTTTTTAATATTTATAAATAATTAATACTTATTATTTATTTCTAATTATAATAAGTATTATTTCAATTTTGTTAAATTTATTGCTCGTTATGTTTGCAAAAATATTTAAAATAATTTGAAATTATCATTTCATAATTGTTTATACTATGTAAATTAATGTTGCGCGATTCATAACACATTCCTTCTTGTGCAATGCGTAAAAAAAAATAGTGACACGTTTATGTACTAATACCCTATTATTGGTAAATTATGTAATATAATGCCAATGCTATTTTATTGACAAAATTTGTTTTAATATCCGCATATCACTGGTATAATATTGTATAAAAATGTAACAAAATTTTGAAGAAGTAATGTATAGTTCAAAGAAAATGTTGCGACGAAGTTGAAATATTCAAAACAAATTAAAGTTATTCAAAATGATATATGTATATATAAACAAAAAATTTAAATTATAATAGACAAATATTAACTGTGGGCTAATAAATATATTCATATACTTGAAGACAAGATAATTTTTTTATTGAATTTTTCTGTGTAAAGGTTCATACTATTACATTACCAATACAATTATTTTCTTTTAGATCATTGAAAGATTTTGTACAAAATACCCAGATGATTATTTACCAAGTACTAAGTAATTGGAATGAACACAGATGTTGGATTACATGTTGAATGCTTCAAGATTTATTTAATTCAATTTCTTATAATAGGAATGCTATCAGCCTCAAAACGAGCAATGTAAACTTTAATATTATTATGACGTAAAAATGTGAGAAACATGTTCTGATATCTCACGTTAATTGGTCATTAATGATTTCTGTACAATTGTAATCTGTAGTGTATATAATTGTGCAATAGTGTGAAACAGAATTAAAGTCTCGATTTTATTTTTTTGTTTTTATGAGCAATCAAATTAAGATTAGTATGTAAAACATACCACTCATGCAATGACTACTTAACATAATGTAATTTGAAGCGTTTAATTATCTGTGGTTCCGATGTGTGCAGTCAATTTGATACACTTTGGAAAATTCTTCAAGGCTCCACCTTCAATAATTCCACATCAAAGATAAGGACAGCATTTGGAGGAATAGTGTGTCTATGTCAAGGATAACATCGTAATATTATTTATATAATCATTAAGATTAACTATTTATGCTTCATTCTTCCTTCATTCCTATATTCTACTATTAAAAACAAAATTCAAATAACAATAGTAATTAAAAAATATAGTTAGTTATTTAGTAATAATGACGTTACTTTAATGTATTAATTTCATTTACTCATAATATGCAAATATTGTGCAAAATATAAGAATTTACAATAATTTTTTTTTAATTATAGTTTGAATTAATTATAAAATTTGGTTTTATGCTTTTTCCTTAGATTCATCTTTAAAATTAATAATACTACAAATGTTTATCTTATATTAAAGGATATACTCCAGGATGTCCTCGGCTACCATAGGCAAAATCTGGTGAACAAGTTAACCTAGCACGTTCTCCAACACACATTTGAGCAACTCCTTGGTCCCAACCTTTAATAACTTCACCTTTACCGATCTTAAACTTAAATGGCACTCCACGGTCCCTACTGGAGTCAAATTTTTTTCCATTGTCAAGGGTACCTATTATACATTTAATAATTAAAATTTCACATAATTCAAAGTACTGCAAATTATAAACAGCAATATTTTACTTAATCAAAATTAATAATGTAATTTAATAACAGTAATAATTGTCACATTAGAAATTATTTTTTATTTTTAAATCCTATTATCAATGTATACGATTTGATATGAATAACTTGAAAAATATTTACCTGTATAATGAACAACTACGGTCTGTCCGGTTTTCGGATATGTCTGGCCTGCACAGACATTACAAGAATGGTCGCATTATAAATGAAAAGTACAAAGTACTAAAATTTCATACAACACTAAACGTATCGAATAAAGATCGAAATCGCCTTATTTGGAACGGACCATCGCCAAAGCATGGTTTTCATAGATTTTCAGGTTGTAAATAAATCTCACCGACTAAACTTTCCGGCATATTTTAATTACAATAGAATTAATGGGATTTAGTTAAAGTCGAACAGGAAAAAAACATGAGGTGTGACTCGAAAAGAAAGAAACAGCGAATCGAAAAAGAAAAGTGAAAGATCGCAGAATATCGTGTACAGAATAATTACCATCTCCAGGAGAAAGAACTTCTACATCCACGCCCATGGCTATGTATTTTATGTCACAGAAATCGGATTCCTAACGGAGAAATAAGTAAATTTTGTTATACAAGATCGGGCAGCTCGTATTGCTAAGCAGAATTCACATAAATGTGATTCTCGTGAGTACAAAAAACGATGCTAGATCCAATGCCGTTCGATGAATATAACAAGGTAACTGAAGACTGAAGATACCCTCAGGAAAGAAATTTTAACTGGAAAAGCTGCCGTTAGGTTCGCTGCATTTCAGATCTTCCGGTTAACATACTACGATCGATATGAATATTTCCGATTCCGCAAAATTTGAAGTAAACATTGTTTCCTTGATTTTTGCACTTAATATGTTGTATGAAAGAGCTATATAATTAGACTGCAAATTTTCATGCATTCATAAGAAATTTGAGTCTAAAATTACACGAGATGCACATAATATGAAAAAATGTATGAAATATTCAAAGTATAGTGGCTTCTGTAATAATTGGTAGGCACTACCTTCTTTTATACCTTCTGCATTTTTAATTATATTCTCAAAAATATGGATTTCATATGAGTAGAAATCCGCAGTCTGTATACAATTTACATAATTGGAATAAGTGATACTTATTTATATATTCGAATTTTAAATTCTTAAACTAGTCACATTTTGAAGAAGAAAATAAAAAAGTTAATTATTCTAAAATAACATTATGATTAAGTAATTTGTACTGAATAAATGTAGAACTCTGATGTCCTTTATTTTTTGTGTACAAAGGTAGCAAATAAGAGAATGAATATAAGTACTCGTACAATGTTATATGGAATTATTCAGAGCTTAGTTGCATAGCAAATTCTTATAACAGAAAAAATATTTACAAATCGCTTACATTAATAGTTCTAGTTGCAATAAAAATATATCGATAATACTTGAGAAAAAATTAAATACTAGTTTCAGTTACGTGTAGAGAATAGTAAATATCATTTATATCTATATATATATATAAAAAATACGTATAAATATAAAAACAATCGATATACATATAAAAAAATGTATTGAAATCTGAATGAATTTGTTAATTTATACTTTCATATCAACAATGAATCAAGATAAAATATATAAAATATTTATGTAACAATTGGAAAGACAAATAAATTATTATACTTCAAAAATAAGTACAATTACATAGTGACAAAATTAACCTTAAATTTAATGGAATTTATCATTACTAAGAATTATTAAATAATTAGCACCATAAATTAAAAGTATAAATAGTCTAAAATAGTATAACATTTTCAAACATTTTTCTATCTCATATGTAAAATGCAATATTATAATACTTGAGTAAATGCTAAAACTTATTATTCTTCTTTCCCTGCAACATATATTCTTTCTAACAAAGCTAATGATATACTTCCTGGTATTCTTTGATGTTGATTTATTAAATTGTTGAGTGCATCAGCAACCTGAGAACAGAAATAGTAAATCTATAGTATCTAACTTTTCATGTATGTATATTATTATTTTTTTTTATTTAAACTATAACAGCACTAAAAAATATTTGAACATTTATGTTCATTACCTTCATTTGTAACTCTTCTGGTGTTAGATTCCCATCATACAGAATTGGTTTACCAACATATGTTGTCAACTTTACAGGGAAACCACCATAGATAGGTACAAAAGGAAATCTGGTGGCAGCATATATTCTCAGCCACATTCTCCTACCCCAACTTATCGTTCTAAATGCTTCTCTAATATTCTTCGTAAATAAAGGTATTATGCACTGTTACAAAAATATTAATATTTAAAACTTGTACAAATATAAAAGGGAAGTATAATATAATAACATAATAATATAATACCACTTTAGCATCCAATGCAACCTTTGCAAAACCCACTCGCTTTTTCCACATTAATTGGTAATAGGAATCTCCAAACTGAGCTTCATATACACCACCAGGTGAGATTGCAAGCATATTACCTTCTTTCAAAATATTAGAACATGTTTGAATTGTACCAGGTATTACTTTTAATACATCAGAAATTATAGACCATCCAGGGCATTTGAAAAGAAATCTATCTGCTACTGTGTGAATTAACTTCGAATTTAAAAGTAATATTTTAGATATAAAGTAATAAAGGTCTACAGGTATAGCTCCATGATAGTATACAAAAAGTACTGGTTCATTTTGTGGTATATTTTGAAGTCCAACTACTTCATATCCTATAAAAAATACATATAAAATTTCAAGTTTTGTACTTCACAAAAATTATATTATATAATTCATTTTATAAAAATGACTATTATACTTAATTAATTTCATATGTAACATACCATACCAAATCCAGCCATGAGCATCCCAAACTGCAGCTACTACATTGCGTGCAGCATTTCTCCAGTCTGTTTCATACGCATTTCTTAATCTAACTCTATGAAAATAAAATACTTAGATTATATAAAATTTATCACAAATAGATGCTCAAACTAATAACAACCTACCTGTGTAACTTATATATATACAATATTAATGCAGTTAAATATAATAATATCCCAATCAGAAGTGGAAGTAAAAATGTTAACAAAAGTGGCATCAAAAGCCATAACCATAATGTAAAGTCCACGTCGATATATTCAACTAAAAAGAATAAATACATTATTTATCACATATAATTTTCACGCAAAATTTTCATTCAATATAGTATGCAAATAAAAAGTAAATATAACTAATAATATACAAAATTTACAAAAGATTTATAATCTTCCTCTAAGATACTAGTAAGCTAAATATACTACCACTGACAAAATCTTAATTATTTAAACATGCTTACAATACTTTCATTTGCAAATTATTAATGTCAGTGTTTTATACTTATATGCAAATTATATTATATATATAATTATATATGTATATGTATATAGAATTACATTTTTACCTATGGTATCTTCTAAAATTTTCTGTAGGTTAAATAATATGGAAAACATGTTTAGATTACGGGAAAAACAATAGTAAATCTATAATTACAAAAAATCTGATACTTCTTTATCAAATATCCACATATTCTATTCACTATTGGCAATATATTAAACAACAGTCTGCAAATTCTGCTCTCGTTTTCCTCACACTACTCATTTATATTCCTAAATGACTTGTTCTTAATTGTTAGTATCATTCATAAATATTTTAATATGGATTGTTCACGTAATGCATTTTCACAGAACATTTATTACAGTTTGCATAATTTATAAATAATTTGAACTATTCTTTCAACAATCTTATATGAATTATGCATGTTATTTGTTTAAATTTAGGAATTAATCTTCTTGTTAAATACTGAAGGTAAACAATTACAAATCCAATAAATAGATAGTTAGCAATATGTACGTATTAATACATATATGGTATATATGTACATACGTTGTACATGATACATGTATGTTAGTTAACTATATACATTCGTATAATGTCAGGTTGTTACCAGCTAACTTCATGTACATTGTTCTCAATTTACGGATATACATACTGAACATCTTTTATTGTATTAAAGCTTTTAACAATTACATACAGCGGAAGTAATATTTCATTTCTAACATTACTATATATTTAAATATCGATGTACTTCATATATATGTATATTTAAATATTTGTTATTTATAGAGCTGAAGTTCTTTAACTTATGATATGTTTAAATCATTATGATTTTTATTAAAACCTGTTAAAAATATACAGAAAGTATATAATATCCAAAGGTATTCCAGATATGCAAAGCAGGTCTTTATTTAGGTTCCATTCATATAGTTATACTCATAAAAATTTGGATTTGTATAAAAATTCACAATCCAATAATAATAAATAATATGTAATTTAAATGGAATAGTTCGTTACCAATAACGAATTATAATTTGAATTATTTTAATTAAGTCTTTTTGCGGTCAAATGATATAATTATGTACAACTTTACATATAAAACTTAATCGATATTACAGTTAAATATAAGTTATAACAATATAAGTTAAAACAATTTTTATAATGTATCTACATTAATAAATATAAATAAATAAGTAATCAGTTTGTAACAATATACATGATCATTCTGAAGATGGCGCTGAAAATTGAAGAAAATATAGAAGACAGTATCAGAGAAGAACAATATAAATCACGAATTTAAAAAAAGAGCAAGATTAATGTCTAAAAGATCGAAGTGAATTATATAATTGTAAATATTTACATTATTGTAACACGTACAAATTTTAACAAATAAATTCGTGTGAAAAATTGGGTAAAATAGTTAAGCAACCATAGAAAAAGAAGTTTGATATTGGTATGAAGTTTGGCGGTATATTTCATTGGCGAATTTTCGCATTAATACATACTTATATATATCGTCACTATAAGAAGCAATTTCACGTAACTTTTAATCGTTACCAATAAGACTGAGAAACGAAATAAATTCATTTATAAAGTGAATTTGGACACATTTAGATTTTTTCTTTAGACTTGCAAGATATTAACGAAGATTACAACGTAACTAAATTATTTCTGTACACTCCGTGTTTATTTTATATTGTACTTTAAAAAGAAAATGTCTATGGTCTCGTCATTTCGTTATAAATGTGTAACAGTGAATTGTTTATGAATGTTGCTTCAGGTAGAGATTATTATTTTCGATTTTAATAATGTGCATATTGCATCATTGCTAACATATGATGTCAATTCTGTGTGTCAATCTCTTGTACAATCTATATTTTATTAGAAATATTTCCTTGATAAAGTTTGTTATGATAGAATTATTATTCTAATTTGTAACGATGCGTAACGAACCAATGGACGATCAACTTCACTACGACGTGTCAATAGTTAATAAAATGATTTTGTAATGTATCAACATTTTTTTAAACTAAATAGTATCAATTTCATTTGATAAAATAGTAAAACTTGATTAGTAAAAGAAAGACTTACATAGCTGTACTATTCCGATATATTTTTGAAATTTATTTTCGTCGCTTTATCGTAGAAATAAGAATACATAATGTGCTAAATAAGAAATGTCTGAAAAGGTAAATGTCCTTTAAATAGAAAACAAATTGTATCAGTGTAGTAATTATTAATGATTTTACAATTTTTTATATAATGTATTTTTGTATAACATTTGTATGTGTTTCATAACTTCATTGACGTCATATAACTACATATGTTTGAATTGTTGAATTGATAAACTTTATTATTTGTGTAAATAATAACATTCTTTTTTCAGGTATAATACAGTAATGCAATATTGAAAATCTTATTTTATTAAGACAAAATGTCAGATAACAATTTGCCGCACATATTATATGGACTTGATTCGCCTGGTAGGATAGTACGTATAGAATCTAATACACAGTCTAATATTGGTCGTCTTTCAAGTATAGAAGAAACATTAAGAAGACTTAGCACAAATCTAAGGCCAGAAAGACAAACTAATGAATCAAATAATGGTAAGATCATATTAATGAATGCTAAAATTGTAAAGATCATATATGTACTAATAATAACTTTTTTTTACTAATAGTATATATTTATATAATTTTACAACTTGTAGAAATGTTGCAATGCATATACAAAGAAAATTAATGAGTTAATATTTAAACTTGAACCGTTGTCAAATACAATTCATTCCAGAAAACTGTTATATATTAATATCACTTATATTATGTGTTAAAATGTAAGACTAATTAATTAGCTAATTAATTAAACTTGGTTAAAGAAATATCTGATGCTCAACCTCCAGCGATTTTATCAAATGAGGAACCAGTACCTATTGTGTTGTCAGAATCTGTAAACATTGCACAACCAAATGATATGATTGATGGTGCATCTTCCCCAAACCAATCAGACATTAATACATCAATAGCAAATACAGAAGATGAGTATGTATATTAATATATATTATAATTTTATACATAAAAGATAAAATTTCAATACATGCTTCTTAACAAAACATTTCTGTTCAATTCAGCAAAAGATATTGCTGGGTATGTTTTGCAACGGATGAAGATGATGCAACTGCTTTATGGGTAAAACCATGTCATTGTCGTGGTACAACAAAATGGGTACATCAAGGATGTATTCAGAGATGGGTTGATGAAAAACAAAAAGGACATGCAGGTGCACATGTAGCATGTCCACAGTGTAATACAGAATATATCATTGTGTATCCAAATATGGGTTAGTTATTTTAATATTTATATATTTTAAAACAAGCTCAGATAGATTTGTTATTAAAATATAGCTGTTACAATTGCTATAAAGAAATATACTATAAATATATGTATATTGCAATATGTGTGTTAAATGTGATATATTTATTACAGGGCCGTTAGTAGTTGTACTGGATACTATTGATGGTATGGTTTTTCGAATTTGCCCATTTATTGCAGCTAGTATAGTTGCTGCATCTGTATACTGGACAGCTGTAACATATGGAGCAGTAACTGTAATGCAAGTAGTTGGTCACAAGGATGGCCTAGCTATAATGGAACAAGCTGATCCTTTGGTATTATTGGTCGGTTTGCCAACGATTCCAATAATGTTAGTTTTGGGAAAAATGCTCAGATGGGAAGATCAAGCACTTAATCTTTTAAGGCGACATGCATATAAGGTTCCTATTTTGAGGCATTTCTTGCCTAGTAGGTATGTACAAAATTTGAAGTAATTATATCATGTGTTTCACATTCATATTATTTTAGTTGTTCAAGTGCTGACAGAGTACAATCTGACGATCTACCACCTATGAGTGATCCAATGTCAGCAACTCGTATTCTTTGTGGTGCGCTTTTATTACCTAGCATTGCCAGCATATGTGGCAAAATATTTTTTGAAAGCATACATTCTAATTTTCAAAGAACATTGCTTGTATGTATACATATATTAAATATATTTATTATTAGTTAAATAATTGTCCTAGATTTTTATGAAATGTATGCATTTCTGCAGGGAGGTATAGCATTTATAACAGTAAAGGGTGCATTCAAGATATACCATAAACAGCAACAATATGTAAGACAATGTCAACGTCGTATAATGGATTATACAGAAAGTAATGTTTCATTATATAGAAGACAACAAAATTCTGAAACCAACCAGACAAGTTAAATACATACATGCAAGAGATTCTTGGAACAATACACTATCAAACGACATCTCAGTTAAAAAAAAACTAAACCTCATAATATACTTTTATCATGAAAACAGATGTCCAGTACATTACTTTTATGTAATAATATAAGTTTGTGGGTACTTTAATCAAGTCTAACACATACGTAAGTTATATATACACATACATACAAAAATAATAAAGGGAAATTATCATATACATAAAATAATTAGTAAGTTATTATCTGTCTAAGGATGAACATTTAATTGAAAGAAAATGGGAATGTTACATCTCTTACATTTAATTATTAGTGAAGTTATACTAATATCGACTCATCCTTCCTTACGTACAAAATAAGAATTGAGATATGTTAATGTCCTTACTACAATTCAGTTTTCCTTTATTCGAAAGAATCAGGCAGGAAGAAAATAGTAAATCTGTAGTTTATTAATGACAAATTTTATGAGGTTAACACAGCACAAGTCTTCTGTGCTCTGACAAAAATAGGCATGGTATGTTTTTAGGAGTTATTTACATTTTAATTACGAGTGTAAAAAGAGATACAGTCTTTAGAGAAGAAATTTATTTCTATAATAGATAAGTCTTGGATTAGGTATTGACTACATTAATATATATAAAATAAAAAACTTTTGAAATACAATTTTATTTTATGTAAATGCTTTATTTGTTGTAGATATAAGAAATTAGTAAATATCAATTTAAATCAATAAACCGTGTTTTTTTATACCTTGATAAATAAAAATAACCAATAAATTAACTAACTTATCATTTATAATTTTTTAAGTTCTCCAGTTAAATTATATTCGTATAATTAATATTTAAGTTATTACTGTCATTATGTTTTAAATATTCATTCAAAACAAACTAAAAAGTATATTTATACAATAAGTTAAATATTTAAATTTACAATTTTTTACATATAAAATTGTGGCCTCTTTTTAAATGATAAAAGATATATTCCTTTGTGAAAAAATAATCATCACCATTAATAAAATAGAATAAATATATAATGAAAACTCGGGAATCACAGGAATATTTCAAGAAAGACTGTATGATATATAAATATATTTATTATTAAGCTATTTGTAAATTGTATTGTTTAAGTACAATATAGTATATATTTTAGAAATATTAATTATCTTGAAAAGATTGAACTTCTTGGTCTGTAAGAACTATGTAGACAATTAAACTGAAAGGATTATAACATATACATCAAAATATAATGCATATCTTTTTACAATAGATGTGATAAACCTATTTCTTAAATATTATGTAATATAAGTAAGTATATATTTTTTATACAATTAAAATTTTTGTTTTTATTCAATAATTATCATATGCCTTTGTTTATCACGCATTACATGTAAAATGTATTATAATACATTCTTTGTTTACATCCTTATTCTATGTATCAACGAAATAGTAAATATAATGTAATCATTTCACATTCGTGATTTTTATACAGATAACATTTTTGTATACAAAAAATCAATAAAAATGCAAAGGGTCACAGATTACAAATTATATCCAATTTCAGTCTAAAATCCGTAATAAATAAAAATAAACTATAACTAATATAAACTAATATTATAAAATATAAAATTTTTATATCACTTTTATATATGGAGCTTATCTAAACAATGTATATGTATTCATAAACTTACATATCTGCAAAAAGATACAAGAAATAAACACCAATATTATACATTCAATTAGAATTTAAATATTCTTAAAAGTTTATAATATAATTACAAATGTAAATTAATTCAATAAAATGCAAAACTTTTTAACAAACAGAACAAGAAATATTTTTTGATACTTCAGGTCACATTAAAGGTGGTCCTGTGTATTTAAGGCTTCCAGAATAGAAATCTGGTGGACCTTCAATAACCACCAATTTAACTTCTTCCACTATATCTGAATCTGTACATAGTTTGGAACTACTAACAGTTTTGAAAAATGTACATGGTCTTGGACCTTTTCCAGAATCATCTACATCATATGGAGGACTAAGTATATCCAAAAATGCAGCGGGTCCTTCAATACATGTAATTTCATGTAAATTTTTGTCTCTTGGTGTAAGAGTACAAGCAGGTGAATTGCTGTGTAATGATATTTGTTTATGTCTATATGCCATTACTTCTTTGTTTAATCTGATTGTATGATCCTCATTTGACTTCAGAGTATAATTGTTTACTTGGACTACACCACTGATTACCTATATTTTAAAGTATAGTAAAGATTTTAATCCTATATAGTTTTAAAATAAATATCAGAAATTGATATATATATATATATATATATATATATATATATATATAATTATTAATAATATATATTATTGATTATGATACAATATATATGACTAAAATTATATTTATATCATACCTTTAAAAATCCATACATTCCAGGATGATCATGTATTGGCATTGTAAATCCATGTTTCAATATAAAAATTGAAATAGCAAAGTCTTTATTTTCAAATATATCAATTACCCACATCGGAGCATGCTGTACTTGAATAAAATCAAGGATCTGTTTATTTAAATTTACATCTTCAGCTGTAATCTTGTTCATCAAGTACCGCAATTTGTCAAAGTTCTTTTGACAAAGCTTAAATCCGACATTACTCCGTTCTTCAAACGTATTTAATGCTTGCTTCCATAGAGTTTTAATTGCTGCCGTCATATTTATTTACTTTATAACACAATTTCTACGAATTCACCTTTTGTACAAATTATATTAATATATTAGTAACACACTTAAAAAATCTTAAGATATGTATATAGATATATGTAATTTCAAGATTTTGTTAAAAATTAGTAACGCGTAACCTTAATAATTATAACATTGAAAGTTTACTACAAAAAAAACATGCTAATCGCTTAAATCAAGTAAATATTTTAGTAAATACCATTCAATTCTTGCACACAAATATTATTTGCGTTCAATTTTTTCTTTTAAAACTTCGTTAAATTAGGTTGGTCAATGTTGTTGAAAATTGTTTCATATTTACAAATTAAATGAATTGTGTATTTTTAAGTTTTATCATATGTTCTATAGTTTCTCAATTAATACGTCTTTACCACTTTTTAAAGAATAATACACGTTATTAACTGATTATTCTTTAATTAATCTGGTCCCTACAGATACTTAACGTTTGATACAAAACTTTGCTAAACATGGCTATGTGACTTAATACCAAACAGATGACATTGTAAACATGAATATGAGTGAAGTTCCGAAATTTAAAGCACTACTTAAGTGATCTTTTTATTTTGTTTTTACATTGAATGTGTAATATCAGAGATAATAGGAATGAATACTAATATATAAAAATTTATTTGAATATTTGAATAAGATAGTTTATGTAGTTAACTAATTTTTTGCCGCAATAAATAAATAAATAAAGAAAATATAACTTTTAAATATTTAAAAAAACATAGCTATAAAAATGTTTTCTCACATACATTACATGTGATATATAATTTTAGGAGGAATGGTGTTTTTTAATTATATCTACGTATATATTTAATGAAATAATAGAGAGATGAAAGTGTGAGAATATTTTAATTATCAGAAAAATAATAAAGTTTTACAATTATTATAAATAATTTATGTTCGTATGACATAACAAATATTAAAACATTTTAATAAATATGAACTATTTTTATTTTATAGTAATGTTACGAATTAAGAATAATTGGAAAATTATTTGATTCTGTGAATTTGGGTTAATGTTGCAGAGAGTAATGCCCTCTATCGTAAATGCTAGCAATTTAGCATTGAGATGAGCTTTATTTATTTACTATCAGAAGCAAACTTTTCTATAATATAATTATTAGTACATAACTTTTTTCTTCTATTATAAACATTAATTCTGTTGTAAAAGGTAGGAGCAGGTAAAAGTTTAATGCCTTTAATTTCTATACCAATTAGAATTAGCAAAATGTGTCATGTAAAACAGTGCTTGAGTGTTTGGTAAAAATGTTCCCTTAATTTAATATTTTTTAAATTGGCTTTTCATAATCTAAAAATATAAATGCTATTTATTTCTTTTATTCAATGATCTCTGCATATTGTATATTATAGAGGTTTGTATTAACAATCATAGTGTCAAGTGTTTATAGCAGTATTTTTAGAATATATAAATATGAAGCTCAAAAACAGATCTAATTCACATTATATTTATATAATAATTGATATTATTATTAAAAATTACAATAATATAGCATTTAAACAATATAATATCTAAAATTAAATAACCAAACCTATTCTGGAAATATTTGTATCTTATCTTATTATTTGATAAGGTGATTCTATATATTATTAATCAAATATAACGTTTTTTAGCTATGTCTAATGAGGAGCGTTTGAGGAAGTTACTATCTGACTTAGGTAAAGCTACATTACGTGGAATTCGTAAATGCCCAAAATGTGGAACTTATAATGGATCTCGTGGTTTGTGTTGTAAAAACAAATATTGTGATGCCGTATTTAAGGAACCTGGTGAAAAAAGGAAACTATCAACAGAAGCATGTAAGCTTATTACGGGCACAACTGCTCAAGTTTTTTCTGTTAGAGTACGTGATAAGGGCCCAGACTATCGTGGATTTGTTCAATTACCACTGATAAATGCCACAATTTCTAATGAAATGATAACACTTATTTCACAATCCACTGCATTATGTTTTGTTGATAGTTGTGAAAGAAGTTTTGATACTAGTGTTCTTAAATGTCATGTAAGTTTCAAAATAATATAATTGTCAATAATAATAGTTAATTTAATATTAATAAAACTTTAATGTCCTTCTCTTATAGGAAAAGAATTCGTCCGATACGCCTGTCTCTGCATGTCAACATATACAGGCTGCCTTAAGATGCTATGCAGAGGCACAGCCATTAACCTTAAGGAACTCTATTCTATCATCTTTAAATGTAAATAATGAAATGAAACAAGAAATTTGGTTACTTGCTACTGAAACTTCAGGGCCTTTAGTACAACGAGTGTCCAAAAATATAATGGCAGTCAAATGCAAAGCTTCACCAAAACATCCATTAGGTTATCTTCATTTTTCTTTCTTTGTTACAAAATTGAAAGATAGAATTGAACATCGTTATTTTTGTTCTTGTTCCACATTTAAAGTAAGTATCAGTAAAACAAGTTAAACGTGTATTATTTATAACTAAGAATATTATTCACAGTAACAATAATTAATTTAGGGCATAGGGAAAACAACAGGAGACAAACCAGATGTATCACAGTCTTCTCAGAATAAGCGTTGTGTACATTTTTATGCTTGCATTTGTGCATTTGCTAGCGATACAAAATTATCAGAAGAATTTAGTTATTATATTAACTTAGATCAGAATGATTTAAGTGTATCAAAACCACTAACAACAGTGTTACAAAATGATGAACAAGATAAAATAGTAGGCATTGGTAAGAAGATTTCTATTGTTCATAGTTTGAACTTAGTATAACAAGATATTTATATTACAAAATATATCTAAAATAGATCTTGATGGTTTAACTACGGATGATACAGATACACATCTTTTAATATTTCGAGATGACACTTTAACAGTTCAAAGCTTAGATGGAAATAGATTAGATTTAGATTCAATGAATTTAGAGTCTACAATTCTACCACATAGTATTGTTGAAAATATTGGAGTAGAATGTGATCGTACCTTATTAGAAGATAATAATATGGTATCACAAGTAAGATTTTATTACATTACTTGCTTGCTTATATAACATAGGAAGACGAATTAAAATATTAAAATTGTTTTGAAATTTAGGTGAATAATTTAGAAGTAATTAATGAAAATGGTGTACAACTTGGTGGAAATACTGTTAAGATAATGGATGATCAGACAAGCATGGATTCTAAATATAATGTGCTTAATAATAGCCAATATATATTAAATGATAATATAAAGATATTAAATACTGGAACATTGAAAGTTCTTGATACAAATGCTATTTTAGATGTAAATAACATGAAAATAATTGATACTAATACTGTTTCAAATACTACTGGTGTAAAGATAGTAGATAAAAACATGTTAATACAATATGATACTGGCAGTATATCAAATACGGAAAGTAATAGTATAACACAGCCAATTTCAACAAAGCGAAAAAGAGATGACAAACCAACAAGCACAAACACCACAAGTCTGAATAATTTAAGTTCAATAGAACCAAGAAAAGCTAAAACAAAATTACATATTGTTAAGAAGTATCAAAATCCTTGCGAAGATTTGGATGAAGCTAATATAAATTTACCTTTCATTAAATGGCTTGCATCGATAACAGAAAGAATAAATCAAACTATGCATTTTCAGTTCGATGGAAAACCAGATCCCTTAGTATTTCATGTACCACAAATATTTTTTGATTGTTTACGAGAAAGGATATCATGTGGTGGCAAAAAGAAACGTTTGCCAAATTCAACAACGGCATTTGTTAGAAAAGACGGTGTACCGTTAGGTACATTTACCAAATACACGTGGCAAATTACTAATATTTTACATGTCAAAAGTATTTTTGAGACGCCTCTTATACCTTTGGAAATCACAAGAAGTTTTGTTCAAAACGCGGATGGTACATATGAATTGTATAAAAGAGAAGAAACGGAAATTGATCGATACAAAAAAACCAATAATAACGCATTAATTAAACCCTTAGAATTAAAAACGTATTTGAAAGTTGGTAAGTATTAAATATATGTATAAAAAAATATAGTTTACAAATTACTAAATACTTAAAAAAATATTAATTATCTATTAGCATCATAAAAAAATATTTCATTTTACTTTACAGGAAATACTTCTCCAAATCAAGTTGAACCAACACCATTTTTGATAGAATGGATACCAGATATTTTACCAATATCAAAAATTGGTGAACTTAGAATTAGATTTGAATTTGGTCATGTAAAAAATGAGACAAACCATAGATGGAGGAAAATAGCCCTACTAAAAAATTATTAAATTTTGTATATTTATATTTATATTATCAAATTTTCACTTTCCTATTATTCATCAAATAAGATACAAGATCTTTTGAGAAAATGTTATCACTGGACAAAAACAAACTAAAAATTATTTCATAAGTAATTTGCTATATTTTGAATACTAAATAATTTAGTATATAAAATTTTTGTTAAAAAATGGCAATGAAAGGAATGCTTTAAACAATGTGATTCCATCACATTACACTTTTTTATTACTTTACATGTGATTAAATGTGATTGAAGAACCTGTAAGCAATTTTTATTTGGAAATAGTTTCTAAATTAATTTTAAAGAATTAAAGACTGATCTTATTTTATTGTATCCTTTTATAAAGGTAAACATTAGAGGAATAAAGATTTCTTATAGAATAAATGATTCATATTTTCATGATATGGAAAATGATTATATTATATCGTATTGCAAAATCAGTATCTTCTGTGCATTGAATGAATATATGATACAATATATTTGTTAATTAATTTATTGGACGTAAATATAGCAAAGATTATGTTATTATTATTGTCAACAGTGTGCTAAATTATTGTTGTATAAGAATGTGATATATTGTAAATATATAGTTTAGATCGAATGCTGTTATGTAAGAGCCAAAACGTATTTACATTATTTAACGAAACTTCCTTTGTTTGAATCTTAAAATAAATTATGTATCTAAAATATTTGTAGTTACAGTTTTTTTCTTTAATATGTCTTTTAAATTTTAAATAATTATAGAGTTTCATTGAACATATACAATACCATATAATTTATATGATTATATAACAAAAATATCATTCTCATAGTACTTTGAAACGTAGAACTGTCTTAAGTCTGTCTTCATATGTTAATATACACATGTAACAATTGTTACAGTAAACAGTATAAAAATGTTTTAATAACAAAGTTTTAAGTAATTTTAGTTTGTAGTGTAGCATATATCTTCATCCATTGTCGTATTTATGTAAGCAGACACAAGTTATTAATTAGCTTGAGAAAAACGATATGTCAAATATAATTAACAGTTTTTAATTTTGAAGTTCACATTCGCGCCGTACATTGTAATAAATTTGATCATTTCTTGAATAACTCGGGCAGTTTTCAATTGTTACATTTATTTGGTAATTTATTTCCACCAAATTATATCGATTTTTTCAAATTTCATAATATAAGATTTCCAAATTCTATTATAAGATCATTTATAAAGTCTTTTTTCTTCGAAGTCGTATATTGTAACACGATGATTTCCATAACCTCCATGTTCAGACGAACTATTGTTGAAATGGTGTACTGTAGATAAAACAAAGTCTTTTGGCTTAGCAAAATGTTTCGTAAGAAATTTCGATTTATCGAATCGTCTTGTACATGCTTTATGTACGAACAATACGATTCACAATTAATCGGTGCAGTGTTTTGAGTTAAGATTCAAACGGAAGCATTGCCCTGCCGGAAGCTATCTCTGACGTAGTGAGCTACAGAAGCGTACACTTCCATTTTCTCGACCCTTTCGGCGAACAGAGAGCACGTGTTTGCTTGCCGGTTACGTTTAGCTCATTTTATCGTATAAAACTTCGCGTCAGGCTTGTAGCTTGTCGAAGCTAAGTGACTAACGATCTAAGGATTGTGGTCGTCGTATAGACAGGTTAATATGAATCCTGAAAAGTTGAAGAAGCTTCAAGCTCAAGTACGAATCGGCGGTAAGGGAACACCCCGACGCAAGAAGAAGGTATATAGATTTATTTCGAAAGTTAACACGAGTTCACAGAATTTTTAGGACTGTTGGCGTGTCGTGAGTTTAAAAGTTTACGAAAGTGTATATTTCAAGTGTCATTTAAATGATTTTCCTACTTCTGAAAAGTGTTGTTCGTCTCACGATCACCAATTGCTGTTCTTGTACGATACCAAAGCTTTGTAGTTCGTGTAAGACGTATTTTAATTGCTTGACTAAATTACTTTCACGTGTTTCTTAGATACAATGTTGTCCTTTTGATTTCCATCTTTTACTTTTACTATGTCATTTGATTTAATTTTGTAGTTTTCTCATACTCCAAGTTTAAGTTCGATTTTAATTTTACATTTTATATTAATCCAGACTAGAATTATTAATATCGTAATGTTTATAATTTCAATATAAACTGAATCTTTGTATTCTTTATGGATTCTGTAGTGGAGTATAAGAATTTACAAGGAAGAAATTTTACTAACTGAACAATATATCTAGCTACATATACATATACGTGCAATCTATTAATATTTAACTATATTCAATATATTTTTAGGTTGTTCATGCTACTGCTGCTACAGATGATAAGAAGTTACAAAGTTGTTTAAAAAAGTTGTCTGTGAATACAATTCCTGGTATAGAGGAGGTTAATATGATTAAGGATGATGGTACTGTCATCCACTTCAATAATCCAAAAGCTCAAGCTAGTTTGTCTGCTAACACATTTGCCATTACTGGTCATGGTGAGAATAAACAAATAACTGACATGTTACCGGGAATAATAAGTCAGCTGGGTCCTGAAGGTGTTACACAGTTGAAACGACTAGCAAGTACAGTTTCTGGAAGCACAGTTGGTAAATCAACCTTGGAAGAAGATGATGAGGTGCCAGATTTAGTGGAGAACTTTGATGAAGCTAGCAAAGAGGAGGTAATGAATCAATCTAAATAATATTAGCTGTTATGTGTTTGAAGCTTTAAAATTTATATATAATATATAGAAAACTACAAGAAGAATATTGTAGTGCATGTATCTTATTATTAGGGATACAATGTATCATTCGTAGCTAAAATTATTCTTAATGGATTACAAAATATGAAACTTATATAGATTAAAATAATAGTTCATGATGTTTCAATAACATCTTAGTTTGATGTTAAATTTTAGTTGTAATGTAGGAATTAGGTCATATGGATGGATTAGGTCATAATGTCTTAAAATTATATTTCATATCTTGTAGATTTTCTAAAATGTTGCATATGAGTTATGTAAATATTAGTCTAAAATTATTCTAAACAATTCACGAAACATTTCATTTGTATAACATTTGATTTATATGTAGATATATAAATATAATGTATATGTATCATAATAATTTAACATATCTCTTTCTTTGTTTTTTTACAAACATGTAAAAAATGAAGGGTGGAAAAATACAATTAAATCTACTATTGACAATGTTTTCATAGATTTTTTATTTGGACATTTGTACTATGTTATTTGTAAGATCATTTTAGTTAGAAAAGATTATAAACTTTTTTATTATTTGGAGATGTTTTACATTATCATTGAATGTACATATATAATTACATACATTTAAGGTTGCTCCAAAAAAGGAAGTGGATGAAAATGATAAAGCAGCTGGTGATAAAAAAGAAGCTGTTACGATTGATGAAAAGAAAGAAGCTCCCTTAGCTACACCTGAAGCTTAAAGTGTTCAGTAACAAGGTAATTTTCTAGTGCGAACTCACATGAATTAAACTGTCGTTAAAGAAAAATAAAATTGATTCTTTTCTCCTTTTTACAGCTATTTCATACAACCAACAGTTGTAATTGACAAGTCGAGTAATACAAGTTGCAAAAGCAATGCGTAAACGAAGTATCACTATACATACGTTATAAATATTTGACATACACTATAATAATGCTATATGAGTAACAGTTAACAAGAAATAAAAAAGGCTGTTACAGAAATCAAAAGTTTCTACAGACAATGTTCTTTACTTTGTTGCATTTGCTAAAAGGTAGACTTTGCTTTGAAACAGCTAAAATGATCTTACTTTCCCTAAATTAATATTTTTTAATATTATGCGCGAATGACGAATGGTGTTTGAATTTTTGACGCTTAATTCGAATATTCATTCACGTGAGGCGCAACGTGAATTTATAATTTTTATTATGATCACATAATACGATCATATCTTTCTCACTGTCTCACATTGTGCTCGCAATGTGTTTTTACTTGTCGAGAGTAAACTCAAAGAATTTATAGAAATATAATTAGAGAGCGAAATGAAATTCCGGCAAGAGATAATAATAGCTTTCCGCCTATTCGGAGTATAGGGGAAAGAAGGTTTATATGCATTGTAGAAAAAAAAGAAAGACGCGCGAAGTACTGATGCACCTCTATTTTAATCGAAATTGATATACGGATAAGGATAGTTTTTTGCAATAGTGTTCCAGCGTGAGAAAATGAGGTGTAATATTTTGTAATGTAATCTATGAAATAAATTCATTTGCTGGAAATGCGGTTTTCTACTTAAAATTCATGTTCTCTAAATAACTATAGTCGTACTTTGCCGATATTTATATCTTCTCATCCATAGAATAGATCTGTAATAACTGTAATTATGAAAATATAAGTACTCTCTGTATAGTAACAGTTTTTCTTAACATTTTTCATTAACAATTTCTATTTCACACTGTTTGTAACTATAATTATGTTCATTTCTTTCAAATATTTAATGTTCCTTTTAATCAATTATGACGCAGATTAAAAAGAATATAATGGAGGTAACATTTTTTAAATTTTTACTAACTATATCTTAAGTACAAAAATATTGATTTCCTTTTATTGTACAGTTTTCTTATATCATTTAGCAGAAGTAACATTTATTTGGCAACTATTTGTATATGTCTCGATAGGTATGATGTTCATTATGAAACAAACGAACAAATAAACACAGTATAAAATTATTTTGATTATTAATTTACCATTTAAGGCTATTCTTATTTTAAGCTACTATTCAAAACGTAAAAGTGGTTTACATGCTAAATAATGATATAATGTAACAATATATATCTACTAGATACAGGATGACAAATGTGAATAAACTGACTAGTAGTAATTGGTTTGATCAAGTACTCTTTTTTTATCCACTCGAATTCATCTATTTAGTAGGTTTAAATTTTAAATGATTTCTTCTAATTTCAATTTATTATCTTTTTTATACTTATACTTTGTTATATTTGGTTCAGATTTGAAAGATTTCTGTTTTGATTCCAAATCAAAAACAATAAGTTCTGACTGATTTCATGATTCTTTAAGAATTTTAAAATCAAGTTCATAACTTCATCTTAGAAAAGATCAAGATTGTATATTATGTAATATTGCAGAACTTCATAGTGCATTTCTTTTTATACAATGGTATCACCTAATCGTATTTATATTACATATTATAAATACCGTTATCTGTTAATTATGTGCAACTGAAATACAGTTTATATGAATTACATGAATTTATTATCAATAGCTTGAAGGATTAAATTTGATGATCTTTATCATATATATCTTTGTTAGTAAATAATGTATTGTGTAATTATTCTGATACTAAAGATAATTGATTTTAATAAAGTATTCAATCAATTTTATACGAAGTTTCTTCCTTAAAAACAAAATACATAAATACAATAGCTGCTGAAAGCTTTTTTTATTTTCAGAAACTTTTTCGTAACGATATAATAAAATTACATTTTGATCGGAAACATTTAATTACCACTGTATTATTTCCATGCGATAAAAATCTTGGATAAAGTATAGTATCTGGGCTGCAAGATTTTTGATCTGAATGTGTCTTTTCGGGGTTACTTTAGGCCGCTAAAGTCGAACATGATTTTTTTATAATTATTTTAATGGTTATTTTTCACGGAAATGAACGGTTTTAAAAATTCGGCCTTATGGTATTTGACCAAAGGTCTTCTTAACACTTTTAACTGTACAAATCCACGTAAAATCGTGATCATACAGAATGGTAAGCGATAAGCGGCGAAACAAATGATAACAGTTAATGCCAATGCTCCAAATGCCAATTTTACTTACTGCTTATCTTTCTCTATGTGATCACGGCCCTAAGACGGCCGGAAAATAAAAGATAACTCAAACCTAATCCAATACTCACGATGCAAATGTATAAGAGTAAGCCATACAGCAGGTTAGGAACATTAAATTTTAAAGGTATCGTCAAAATCCATAAGGATGTCACACATCAACAGGTTGATTGACATTTTTTACGCATTATTTCCGTGAATAATGATTCTCATTTTCGGCTTCAGCGATCTTACAAATCCCTAAAAAGTATCATTTTAGCCGGAATATTTTGCGATCCGGATATTATACTAAAGACAAAATCGTTTTGATTTACGTAAACATTGTATGTATAATTTATAAAATTAGAAAGTCATTACTTAGTGTTTAGTTAATATAAATTGTAATAATAAATAAATAATAATTGTTCGAAAATAACACAATACTAAGATTTTCGGTACAACAATAATAATTTAGAATTATACCATATCCGCTCTTGTTTTGTCACATTCAATTTTTTTTTCTTGAATAATGGTAACACTGGTTTCCGCGAAGATATTGTTTAAAGTTTGAGGATGTGTTTCGGTCACGTTGTACCGATGTCTCGTTAACGGATATTTTCTTTTAGAAACTTCGCGAAGCTTACGTCTTACCAAAGAAAAACTTCCTCCGCTTTTCCTTGGCTTACCGCGATATTTTCATCGGGAACTTTTTCCTTTTACTTACTGTAACCCATTCTGTTGGCCAATAAAAAGTACAGCGATCCGATAACAGCAAAAAAAAAAGCAGCGCTTCGTATCCGTTGATATTCGTTTAGCTCGTTTTATCGTTGTATATACGTTCTTCGCTTTATGAGATATCTTTTGAGGCGAGATAGTTCTTAAAGGGCTTTGTTTTTACTATGTATATCATATTAATTCAGAAGTCCTTCTATTTTGAAGTAAAGCGTACTGACTTACATCGGAGAAGACACTTTAATAAGATTTATGGATTTTGTTGAACGTCGAACGTTGTTGAGAGTTGACGTTGCCCGTCAAATAGGCAATTGATGGTTCTACGCCACGATGGTTTCATTTCTTACAATATTATAATACAATTTTCGACGTTAATAATGTTCTATCGATGTTATTTTGAAAAATCCAATTAATAGTGATTGATAAGTGTAGATAATTGTTGAACTATATCTTTCGAAAATTTAAATAAATTCATTAGACAGATTGACAGAGCCAACAGTGGTAATATTTTATACTTTTAAGTCGATATTTTATCTAACAATAGAAAATTAATCTTTGTAATTTTCTGCAATTTGAGTATAATAACATTATATTATACATGGAAAAATGTATAATATTGGGTCGTTACACAAGCAAGTTCGGTTAAACGCAATATTTTCCTTTATTTGACAGAGCTTATTTATATTACAACCCAAGAAATAGTATACACAGTTATATGATAACGTAAAAACATAAAATTTAGCTTAATAGAAATTTTTTTTTCATCAGAATTAAAGAAGAATTCCTAATTGAGATGAAGTTTTAAATCCATTTGGCATTTCGGTATTGATTTTTTCATTGTGTGAGCGGAATTTTTTATTGAATATATGTATGTATTAGAGAATCTATTATATCATATAATACTACACTGAACTGGAATTTCAGCTGCAAGATTATACGTATGTCGATTTGAACCGTTGTTTGGAATTTTCGAGATTTTTATCTGGATTCTATTAGATTGCCACGCGAATTGTTTATTTTAACTGAAATCTACACGCAGAAAATAAGAGACTCGAATAAAGTCTTCGATTAGAATCTATTATTCATAAAAGTATAATCCAATACATCAATCGAACGTCTGTCGATTAAACGCCTGATATTCTTCATCTAAGCTTTGTTTTACGATATTACCTTTAAAAATACTTGTATTTCTAAAATTATTGCGATATTCATTAATCGAACTTTTCCTTACACGTTTCATATCAAATTCTTTTACCTTTTTAAAGCTATTTTTATAAATTGTATTACTGGAAAATTAAAGAGGATTGAAAGGATTAAAAAAAGGATCATTTTTTGAACGAGCTTCGGTGAAAAAAAGACTTTAACAAAACCCTGCATTTTAATTCCTTTTTTCATTTCTGGTGAATGCAAGGTGATATGTATTGTCAGCCTTTGACATATAATCATGCCATTGTCACCTGCGAGATTAAAAACGAGAATTTAATAGTACCTTTATCGCGAGAAGCCACTCTTCCGGATAAAAAGGAACCGTCACGACCCCGGACTTTTTCCTCCTCTTTCAAAGCGTCGTTTGCATTTTTTCGCTAAACCGACGCGATATTAAAATCAGACAAAATGCCGGCACGTCTTCATTTGTTGCATTTCCGTTTTCTGTTCCTGCGTTTTCGTTTTTTTTTATTTTTTTTTGTTTCATTAGCTGCGCATGGTGTTTAAAAAAGTTCCCTGCGTTCCTTTATCATAATCGTCGTGAATTTACAACGCTTGATAAACACGACCGTGTCTTATTTCTCCGCATAAGTTAACATCAAGCAGCAAAAATTATAGTTGTGTACGAAATGTTCTTGCAATAAATTCTACGAAGATTTATACGCACTATGAGGGTGCACGTTTCAGTCACTTTATTTAGTGTCTTTTATACTTTTATTATGGTGCAGTTATTTTTTAAATTCGCAGGAATACAAAAACACGGATGAATACGACACGATAAAAGCTATTAGATACAATAATTTTTAACATTTCTTGTTGAAATTCTATACTTAATATTATTACCTCAGATATTTATTCGACATACTTTCATAAAATTTATGTTTGCTTAGCAGTAAATAGTTTGCGGATATTTACGTAAATTCATATTTTTATGAACATAATTAAAGAAATGAGAGCAAAGTAGTGAGTTATTTGACTCGCTAAATACTATAACGAGTATTTTATAGATATTTTATATGTTTTTGCATATTCTGCACATTTTTTTATCTTGTTTACATCTTGCCTTTAAATTTCCCATAAATATGTATATAAATATTCGCAGTGGAATAATCATTTACGAAATTACTACTTTTCATACAACTCGTACTTTCATATTTTTAAATGATTTCGACTGGAAGTAATTTTCTCATGTATAATATTTCTTTTACAAAAGATTTAGATTGCATTTTTAAATAAGGTGAACCGTAATACGAAGCGACTGATTTGCGACACTAGTATTTTCCTAGGTAAATGGCGACAGTCAAACAGATCGTTTGAATCATAGGCCGCAATTTGTCGTTTGCAGTTTACCACAATGTCACGTTTGCGCTTGAAATGTCCATCGTAACACCAATCTCGTACATTATAACGCGTCGTATTTACAATTGTTGCACCGTTGTTGGTTTCAGTGTAGATCATACGTATCATAAATATGCTGTGCGATTTTTAAATATTACGATATGGTAACTATTTACTCGCTCGGTTTTAACAAAAATCTGTTGAAATTTCAGGAAAAATGTAAAATAAAGAACAAATATACAATAAATGTGAATCTAAAACTCATACTATGCAGCGCAATTAAAATAGCAATGTAACCGTAAAAACTAAATATGAAGCAGCAGTATAATGTTTCTATTTGTATCTATTTATTTATTTTATACTCATTTTTAGTAACGTATTTGTGACATATTAATATTTGACTGATTTTTTGTCTCAAGAATATTTGATACAATTACGCAATATTTTAAAGAACAGAATTATACGTACAATGTTTGATTGCAAAGGTCGAAGGGTAAAGAATTAAAGAATAGAAAGTAACAGTTGTGTGATGCATAGTAAGAACAGAATGTTTTATGAGAATTAAAATGTATGAGGTATAAGTAGATCATTATAATTTAAACATGATTTAAACTGATTTTAACATTAAGGATATTATATAATTTTTTAATCCAATGAAGTGATTTGAGTCTCAGCGAAGCTTCCTCTTCCTCGTGCTTCTTTCTTCGTTTCCAATTTTGATGCATTTCGAACTTATCGTTTATTTATTCAAAACATCTCATTGTGTAGCCATGCTGATTCAATTGAATATTTAAATTGGAATTTCAAGAAACGACGAAAGACGTAAAAGCGTTTCCGCGTCGATGTACATGCAGTTTACTGAATAAACTGCGAATGAAGCAGAAATATTGCAGTTTCAAATGAAGTTATATCAATTTTATCGCAGTAATATATTTCGTTATTACAAACAGTACAAGAAGGAAATCGAAAAAAATGTACAATGATATTTTTGTGACTTTAATAAAATTACTTTTCAATTTTGATACGCTATATTTGATCAAGTTCCATTTTTTAATATCGTTATTTGCTTTAACGTCGTTTCGATCTTTATGAAACATAAATTTTGTAAGACTTTTCTAAGATAACTTAAACTTTCAATATCGCTTTTATAGCGAAACTTAATTCGATAAATAGGAAGTGACAACTTGAAGTAACGAAAACGCACATTTTCAAGAACTTGCAAATAAAATATGTTGTCACTAGTTATTTTTAAATAATACTCGAAGTAATATAGAACGTTCTAAAGACTCTCGAGTCATTATTCTTCATGCAATTGGTGAAATGTCCACCATAATGCTCCAATTTCGTTCGGTTTTCTTAGGATTGTAATTTAGTGACTGCACAATTTTTATACTACAATAAACTTGAATTATAACAAAAATTTACTATGCCGCCTGCTGCTTATTACCTCGCGTCAAAAATATTGGTAAAAAGATGGTGTCAAAAAATTTATGGCGTTTTAATGCAGAAATATGAACCATTGTCAGATGCATCGCAATTTTCTTACACGTTTCCTCGATGTTAAATTAAAAACAATTTGAACATGCTACATATAATCAAGCCATTTCTAAATAGTATATGTCAGCCTACGAATATTTTTAAAAATGTTTTTAAAAACGTTAAAAACAATTTGAACATGCTACATATAATCAAGCCATTTCTAAATAGTATATGTCAGCCTACGAATATTTTTAAAAATGTTTAGTAAGCTTGTAACAGTATTAACATATAAACGAAAATAAAGGAAATGATATTTTTAATAAAAAAAAAGGGAAGGTTCCTAACTATCGGGAATTAATGAAATTTCAAATGGAGGATAATGGTCAAAGGGCCATAACTGTTCCTTCTATAATGTTTTTGTAAATTAAATTGTATATTTCAAACAATAACTCACGAAAACAGTGGTTTTGATACTTGAGTGTTTCAAGCCTGGAATTCATAGGTTTGGATTATTTATTCACTGGTGACTGCGAGTACTACTACTCACGGAATCGATGGTTACGTAAATATTGAAAGAGGATCTGCTCCAGTGAAAGTTCTTGCTCCTATTAATTCTTTAGTATGATCTCAGCGATGTTTGGTATCTTAAAAATACTTTATAACGAAACATACATGAGAATTTGTTTTACCTTCTATTGGGACTATATTAACTTCAACTTCTTTTGTTTAACGAGCTTTCTTTAACAAACCTTTAACAACATTCATAATTGTCTCTGAGGGAACGGTTAAGATAACTTTTATATTGATACTTTTTATATTATGTATGTATCTTTTTATATCTGGGAAGAAGTGTATTAAAACAATGAATTAATTACCGTGCAAACTGAAATCTTACTATGTAACAAGATTTGTATAACTATATGTGACAATTAATTAAGCAAAGTAATCTGAACATTTTGTAATTCTATAAGTTCCATAATTATTGCATGACGTGCGAATTTTCGTATTAAAAAATCACGAAAACATTTGTGCAAGAAGGTGACAATAGTGAGATAGCGCTTAATACCATACCTGGAATGTGGAACTCTGTCTGGAACGAGGGCAAAGTTCTAGGATTGTGTCTAATATGCCCTAGGGTTGTGAGACATCGCTCGGCTGGATCCCGGCATTTTAGGATGTCTGGTATGACTATGGAGTCGTGGAACTGCGATCGATACGACCATGGAGACGTGGAAGTAGTATCGATCCACTCTGAGACCAAAGGATTTCTGATGACATCATCTCGTGAATGTAACATCTTGCTAGATAATAAATGCTCTAGGAATGCGAAACCACGGTTGCTCGATTTCAAGGACACAGAACCTTAGTAAACAGCGTTATAGATTTTCACTTCGTGCAGAGCAGAAAATTCTGGACGAAGTCTGCTTAACTTTTACAGTCTTTGTATCTCATAGCGCGCTAAGATAATTGTTTGAATCATGAAAGTCCCCAGACACTATATTTATATCTTTTATGAGACCATCATTCAATAGCATAGTATAGTAAGTGTAATAGTTGAACCACAGGCGCACGTTAACGTGCAAACTACTGTGCAGTATTCGCAGTGTCCGTGAACTTGAAAAATTAAATTACGAAATTGTTTCAAAGAGTAGCGTTTCGTTTTCACAAATACGAATACAAGAGCTTCAGATGCCGAGTATTATAATACAAAAGTATTTTTATGTATATTACGCTAATTTCCTATATAAGGTACCTAATATTCATATGTATAATTTTTCTACATTAGCAATAATTAACCTCGATATATTTGTTAGAAACGCTTTCAGTTCCGAAAATGGCACAGCGAAAAGGGTAATAAACATCGAGGATATGTCAAGCAAATTGTTGTATCGTATTTCATTGTATTGGATAAGAACAATCGAACTGAAAAGAAATATTCCGAGAAAGGAAGGGACAGGATAACAAAGTAATCGATGTTGTTCAGTCATCACAATATTTATTTTAGAATATTCGTAGTCCCTCGCATATCGACTCGGTCTACACTTTGTCGAATACAAGGTCATACATAAAAAGTTTTTGTGCTCTATCTTTATGTACAGAGAACGATCACGTTGTGTGTTCGAAAGTTGTTACATTTACGTAAGAATGTCTGGCCACCGCCGGCCAAAGTAAATCGAGTTGTTTCGCGCGAGGTACCATCTTCAATGACCGTATTCGTTCTGCTTCTGGCGTACATCGAAAAACTGAAATCGCGAAGTTTCGACGTGTCGCTCGCCTACGCTTCGACGTCAACGTAATAATGAAGTTATCGATTGTAGTATCAAAAATACACGGTGGACAAAATTATACCTTTTGTGTTTTTCTATTGTATTGGTTTCGATATCGGGACCGTCGCTCGTATCATCGGGCAAAAAACTTTTGCGCTTTCGGGTCATTTTTTTACCGCCGATCGAAAGAAATATCGGCGACGCACAGCTCTCTGTTATTTCTAAATTCGGGTCGCGCATTTCTACCCACTGTAGATTGTCTTCTGTGTGAATCACAACGTACCTTTTGAATCGAAATATTATTTGTAGTACCTAATTCCATTCAGCGTCAGCATATCTTTGTCCCGTATTTTCGTATGCGGCGAACGTTTCCACACAGCTAATCTTCTTGTTTTACGGTCATGCTTTATTTATCATCTGTGTCGTGGCTTGTTTTGTTCAGCTAAACGAAAACGAGATTCTCAAGAGTATATTAGTTTCTTCTGACCTATTTAGCGAATAAGAAAATCAACATATTTTAATAAGTTTATTCGACTTATGCGAAAAGTAATAATTATACAGGGGGAAGATTTTTGTGAGAAATATAATTTTACAAATTATATCTTGAACTTTTACTTTTACTTCTTGGTCTGACTAATTAAAGAACAAGTAGGATTGTGCAAAGAATAATTTGACTCTTTCTTTACTCCTTGTATTACTATAGTCGATTTTATTATTAAATTAATTTAATAAAATTTCTTTAATTATCATATCCTTACGTATTCCATTAAATTGTACTTTATTTACTTCATCGATGAATTTTAGCGTATTCATTTTAATGTTAGAGTTTTACTACACGAAAAAATTACTAAATTTAAATTACACTATGAAATTCACATTTGTGTATATCGGTTTAAGTTTTCGTCGATTTATCCACAATTCGGATACCGTTTAATCGCCCGATTTTACGAGCGACTCGACAATGTAAAAAGACATAATGCAAACGTTCGTGAAATGATCATACATACTGTAACGTTGATCGTTTCTTTCTTTTTTTTTTTTTTTTTTTTTTTTTTTTTTTTTTTTTTTTTTTTTTTTTTTTTTTTTTTTTTTTTTTTTTTTTTTTTTTTTTTTTTTTTTTTTTTTTTTTTTTTTTTTTTTTTTTTTTTTTTTTTTTTTTTTTTTTTTTTTTTTTTTTTTTTTTTTTTTTTTTGTTATTTCTCCAGCTAATCTTCACGCGCACGCACGAAAGCAGAGATACAACAGAGATTTATGTATTTCCGAGTTTCTAGGAGACAGTGTCCTAAAATTGTTACGCGTTATTCTCTAACTTTTATTCCCTAAGACATCATTTTTAACTATAACGACATCGATGACGTATGTTATTCCCGTTTATCGCATGATTACAATGCTTATCTTCTATTCTGTTGCTTTCTTTCTTTTTTTTTTGCTTTTTTCTACTTTCCTCTATGCCGTTCTTGATCATTCGTAACAAATCCGAGAAAGAAAGCCAAACTCAGATGCTTTTTAAAATTTCCGCTTGGAAACATCGTTATTGCTCGGATCAAACGAATAGGAATTCAATTAGCAATTTCGTCGCAAATATATGTATTTACACTGAATGAAGATTCGTCGATAGCGATTCGATTATCGAGGAACAACGATATCTTTTAGGATAGCAATTTCTACGCTTTGGATAAGAACGTCGTTTCAAAGAATTCAATATAAACGACCTATCTTCGCAGCTCGTAGACAGCTTAAAGAAATTACGGGGTATCAACCTTTAAAGTACTTTTTAAACTTTCTTTTTAGCTTCTCCTCTGTACTTTGAAACAGCATTTTATGACTTCGCCATTTTTCTGTTATTATTCTACCATTCTATTTTATCTATCTCGTCATTTTGCCCTTCCGCGTTGAAAATACGGCGTGCGTATCTATTTATTAATCTCTCTTCGAATGGAATCTATTATTTCTATTATAAGTGAAAATATCGTAGAATCCTTTTATTTTCATATTTTTCTCCATGTTAATATATGTTCCCGCGTCATACAGAATTATTTACAAATTCTCCAATATCAATCTTACAGTATGAAATTACCACCGTACACTATTTGCGTAAATTGCGCTGTGTAATCTGACCTTTCAGCAAAATTTTTCCTGTATCTCATTTCGCATTAAATACAACACGATGAGTACTTCTATCGTGAACGTGTTTATCTCATCAATTCCATTTTGGTCATTAACTTCTCGATATTCGTACTTTAAAGGTTGTATCCAGCGATTTGCAATTTGAAGGAATTCGTTCACGTGAATCAAAATGTTAATTCTTGTTTAAACCTTTATACTCGATTTAACGCACATCTAAAGCAGCGATTTCCAAACGTACATTTATTTATTCTTTTCTATCGACTTTCAAGATTCTCGTGTAAATACCATTTTTCCCTTTGACTTGTTTGGAAATCACTGCAAGGGAGGAAACAATCTTCTCCATCAAAGGGATCGTGTCCTTGACACACGAGTGATCTTTACCGACAAACACTCTAATATATGTATTTTTGATTTATGTCACATACAAACAGTTCGCACAAGAAACGTCTAGGATTGTCTAGCTAATGATACGTTTTCCATCCCTGGTTCGAAACGGTGTCAGTTCGTCGCGAAATCGAACGAACAATGAGCCTGATAATATTGGGCTTCGCGTGGTACGATTTAACCCTTCGTTTCACGCTATTAACGTAACATTTGTATTCGATTTATCAGCGAAAACAACTACATTTCGTTAATGGTAAGAAACAGATTTCAAATTTTGTGAAGAATAATACTGTCGATTAAATTCGTTTAATTTTTATGCTTGCGCTTTAGAAATTTCTATTCGAAGGTTGATCGATGGTTAAGAATTTGTGAGTTAAACGATAATTAAGATAGAGAAAGAATTTTCTAACTTAATATGGTTGAGAATAAATGAAGGCGATGGTAGAGGATCTAATTCAAGAAACTAAAGATGAGGCAAAGGAAGAAGTCTTAGATTAAACAATGTCAAAGTATTATTATAATGTGTTGTTTGTTCGAAGAAAATACATAGAGCATGGGAAAAAATTAAAATATACGGAAATTTTGTTAATTGAGAATAATTTGAGGACGAAGAAAAGACGCAGGTTGAAAAAAAGAGGAAACAGAATCCATTGAGACTGCCTGAAAGAAGAAGGGTGAAATTAAAAGAAATAAGAATACAACGCAATGTAGCTGATTTGGTACACTTGAAAATGTGAAGTAAAGTAAAAAGTTGAAATGGAAGATAAGAGGGATGAAACTTAAATTAAAAAAAAATAAGATTGCGATGAAACCGTAATAATTTGAAATAACTGAATATGAAAATGAGAGAAGGTAGAGATATCGAAGAATGTCGAATTAAGATAGAAAGATATCAACTTAAAATCCGAGACGAAGAAAGTTTAAATTGATTCAAGATGATAAAAATACGGAAAAGCTCACTAATACCGAATAACTGAAGATTTAAAAAAAGCAATTTAGAGAATCTTAAATTCAAACAAACTTCGGATAATCCAAAGTAGCTTAGGGAGGGAGAAAAAGATTCAAATTAGGGGGATTGAAAACACTGTAAAACCTTTTTAATCTGGAAAACCTGTGAAGGATGGTATAGGAAGAAGGCTAAATTACACGAAGGGAGGAAAGTGCACATTAGCTAATAATGATGAAGGAGTTGAAGGTAAAGTAAATTATAGATTTTGCACAAATACATCATAAATGTTCTTGTAAGTGTTTTTGTCGATACGAGTTTATAAAATGAATTTATAACAGAAAATGTAATGTATGTATTCACATATCATTCACATTTTCAGTAACAGAACCTAAATATCGTAAAATTCGTCCTTAATAAAACATGTTTAAGGTTTATATTTATTTTCGTTCTTGGAAAAATTAAAAAGTTTAAAACAATTTCTCCATAATTCATATTTTCTAAAAAAATAGTTAAATAATTTGTTTTCCAATTAAATTATTACATTGAAACGAAGGGCTAAACGAACAACACGGCAATTATCACGGTAAATTGTGATAAATCGTGTGGAAATAGGTAGAGCTAGTAGCATTCATTACAATCTATTCAATTAATGATTTTACATTGTTTCCTAGGTATATGTATTTTCACTGGGCTCCATTTCGTAGATCCAGGTAACGTTCGTGGCAATTACTGTGTTAATTTATGCTAAGCTTAATTTTCCATCGGGTCGCAACTTCAGAGAAACATCGCTGCGCCATAAACAATGATCGAAATTACAATTTTTCATCATCTACGTAAGAAACTCCTTAAGTATGTTCAAAAAAACAACAGTTTTTCTCGAATTTATTTTATTCTATGATCTATCAAATTTTGTGAAAAATCATAAAACACGAGTCTTATGGATTATAACAATTGAAATTAATGAGTTACTGAGTACGCGAAGCAAACATGTTTAGTGATATATTTGTAACAATTATGCGTAACTCTTCCCTTTAATTCAATTATTACTAGTTTGAGAATATACATATTTCTTTTTAAAGTGATTCTATCTTTTTCTAAAATTTCAAGTTTATTTCTTTACAATTAATTTTGTACTTAAATTGAATATCAAGAAGATTGTTTGTACATTTCAAATTATCCTTCAGATTGTTGCTATTAGCTGGTAGGTACTTACCAGCAAACGTTTACAAATATGAGATATTTTTAGCTGCTATTCTAATAAATATTAGAGACACAATAGTTGCAAGCAAGTTTTTAGTGATTATAGCGATAATTATTCAGCAGCTATTGATAGTAGCTGAAAACTCGTACTCATAATTTTTAACAACAGTCGCTAGTTTCCTAATCAATGATGGTCATCAGTGAATACGATTGCGATTAGTGACAACTACAGATAATTACTATTGATTTGTTTAATTCCTTCACTGTTGACCATCAGCTTCCAACGTCTAATACAATTTGAATATAACATAACAAATATACATATTTTACGCAAGTAAATAAATAAATAAAAATGTAATAATTTTACAATACTAATAATCATAATTAATCTTTGGTATATGTTACTATGCTACAATTTATATAATAATTTATTTTTATAATAATCATTCGATTTTCTAAAATGTAACACATGCTGCAACATGTATTATCACTCTCACTATTATTACATGTGTAATAAATACTATAATATTAGTAAAGTACAATAAACTTTTTCCTAGGATAAAATACTCAGAGATAACGTAACAATACAATCGTATACAAAAATATCGCTTCATAATACTGTCAAATATCATTTCTATAAAGTTTCGACCCGATCGCGTCTAAGGTATTTGGTTCTATAATCGAATTACTCTCTCCATGAGTTTATAGCCGTTTATTGGAATGAATCTCTTTGTTAGCATCATGCACGATTATACCTACATAATTACGTAATATTTATATGTTTTTAATAGCACGGGTCTACCAGTGACGGTATATTTGCCAACAGTGTTTAGCCACACTAACAATATTTTGCGTGCGTTCAGACATCTTTCGCTCTCATTCGTTTCTTAAATATGAAAGTTCTTGGATGATACAAGAAATCATAAGAGTTGAACCATTTTGAAGTGTTTATTATAATAAATTTAAATAAACTTGAAATACTAAAATTCATTTATTTAAATTTATTTAAATTCATTCATTTAAATGTATTTATTTAAATGAATTGAAATAATGATTATTATGTGCATGAGAAACTTGCATGGTCGAATGTATTTTCACGAAAACTATCTAAAATTTGTTGTAACACGTTTGTAGTGCAATTTTATTACTCGTCTAACCACGAACCTCCTTTCCTTAGGATTTGATTTACCTTGAAAAGATTCAGGTCAGGATATAGTAGTTGAGTCGGCTTTTCTTCCACATTCGCTTCTCGCCTACACGCGTTCCAACGAATTCGCGTTTGAATGGCTGAATTTCGCGTTCACATTTAACTTGTACTATGCTTTTTTGAATCCAGCACGACTATAAAGGTGAATCATAGCTACTTTCTGCGAGCCTGTTCTGCTGAATAGATGCATTAGCCCTACGTCCGATAAGAAAAGAACTAAAGAATAAATTTTTATTCGATTTTGGTTAAATAAATTGACTAAAAATCGACAATTCTATCTATCCCGCTTGTCACTGCGTCATAGTTGTGAACTAAGGTGTGGTGCGCTGATTTTTGAAGAAACACCTCGACAATATATTTCTTATGTCCAAAAGGGTTTTTAAATAGAATGAACTGACTGGAAGGCGATGGTGCAATTTATCTTACTTGCCGCGCTTTCATAGTTCCGAAGTGACCGATAGTAAACTAGTTTTTGAAATACATATAGACGAAGGTTTGACAACTTAGAAAGGTGTATTTTAACTTGAAACTTTGACTTGAACGTGACATTAATTGCAATTTTCTCACACGTTTTCAGTAAGAAATCATTTAACGCTTTCATCTTTGTCGATAAAAAACGAAGAAAACTGCAAAAGAATATCGTAGTTAATATAAGATCTGATGGAACAAGGATAATAGGTTTTTTTAGTTTATAATTTGCAATATACTGATAGAATATTAGTAATTAGAAATGAAATCAATTTGACATAAGTATAGGTATTTCAATTGTCAAGAGCTGGTATTATTTCCTTGGTGTAATAAAAGGTTGTAAAAGCACGGTGATAAATTAAAGAATCAATGTTGTAAAATTAGAAAGGTGTAAAGTTACGTAATATCAATATTCTATGTATAAAGATAACGCGTTGTTGACTGAAACTGAGTAATTTGAACATCTCACGCAATGTATATTTATTTTTATCTAGCACGTCGTAATATCATGGTCAGTAAGCTTGTGACACGTTTGTCGATATGTTCCTCTGAAGTCGTAAAGTTTCAAGCGTTTTTGCTTATCAATAATGCCGACTGCGTTGTGTAATGTTAAAATATCTTTATTGTATGAAATAAACTTAATTGTCTTCTACGTATATCTGTGCGATATGATAATTTTGTTAGCCTCTAAACGAAGGTTGTAAAATAGTGTATCTAAAAATGTTTTATGCAGGACCATGGACGTTACACTGCACAGAATAAAATCGTAGTTAAAAACATAGAACAAACTTACTTCTGCAATATAGTTCAGAATTTTTTATTAAAAAAATTCGAATGAAAGTTTTTAAGATTTTATTAAGATTCCTTAAATTATCACCGAGCCTGTAAATGCAATTACGCGCAATAATATGCTGATTATCTATTGAATGAATTGAATGCGAAATACTTTCGAATGTCTCAGAGTTCGATCGAACAATAATTTAATCCTGTTTAATAGACGAAATGATAATCACCGTCACGATATTCAGCAGCTTGAGCGAACTATTACCGCTTGGCTCTGTATCTTTCGATCGACGCGTGATTACCGTGAAGAGATTCGCGTGTACCAAGCTCGTGACCGAACGCATTATCGACCGTAACCAAAATTTCGGATTAGATTCCGCCGGTTTGACTTATATCGGAATTAAACCGGCTCTAACTATTCCTAATGTCTTGCAAATTTCATTGCTGCCTCTCTGCACGCCATTACTTGGCCACTATCTAAGAGAATTGGCCACACAACGTTAATAGTTCGATCTGCAATCAGTATGATGCATTAAAGGAAGTTTCTCCTTCGATTTTATTACTTTTCAATGACTTGAGCCTATCATGCAATATGAATATAGGTACATAATATTACATTTTCTTTACTTTCCTCTGTATTCTATTTTATTGGGAACATGCTTCAAACATGTGCTATTGAGATTTTTAATATCAATTTTATCGAACAGATTTCCTTGAAATTTTATGAAATTTTTATGAAATTTTATTATTTTGTCTTTATTTTCATTTCGCGCTTGAAAAGATTGTCATGACGCGAATGTTTTACCTATTGGTTTACAAAAATCACAGAGCTTTCTGAACTATCGTAAAAATGTGTTTATTTGAGAATCATAGCTTTTTGTTATTTTTTTTATTTTTCGACGAGATTGGTTTTGATGTTTGGTTATATACACCGTGGTCGCGGATACGCGTAGACCACGCGGATTTGATTTGGTTACAGTTTGACTTTTCAACTCGTCGTGTTCTGTTGTTGATTTAAGTCGACTATACTCTGGCTATTTTTATTTTTGTTGATTTCAAGTAATTGCGTATACGTATATTTTTTTGATTCTTTCTTCTTATTAATTTTAGTTCTTTTCTAATTATTATTATTCATATTGCAATTAATAATTCTCTCACTTTTACATTAAAATTAATTATCTTTCTATATTTGCTTTCATTTAATAGCAAAAATAATTTCAAAGAAAGTGATATACTATTGTTTCCATATTTTGTTCACTTATAGTAATCGCATTCCTCTATACAATGCCTTTTCTAAGCAATTCTTAAACTTTTCATCGATCATCGTCGATCGTTTCTCTCAATCATTGTTCACCTTTTTCCATTTTCGCCTTACTTTTTTTATCCGAATTTCTGTTTGTTTGTTCAGATGGGATCCACGAATGTGCGACATAAATTTTTCATTTTCGACGTCATGAAAATTCGAAGGCATCCGTGTCATCCCGCTGGCAGCGCTGAAAATTCAATTCTATCGAGTTCCGATCGATCGTGGTCTCCGGCCGGAGGTTACATTTGAAATTCCTCGACGCACATCGTCATCTACTCTCCTAAATATTTTCACGTTTGTTTCAATTCTGTCCAGAAGTTTATCCATCGTTTCTTCATTCTTTACTTTATCAGCGTTGTTTGATTTTCTTCTACTACATCGTTATTTCCTTACCGCTTAATAATTTCATTATGACTCTTCGTTTTGCACGAAAATAATATCTTTATATTTCTTTGAGATCCTATTTTTTATTTTACTCGACGTAGCTTTTGCCATTCTATCATACGATCATTGGTTTGAAACCAATCTTACCATGTTTCAGGATTTGTTTGACCCAATAATTCCAAGGATACTCAACGATTCAAATGGGAAGCACATACTCGGTAATCGTACTCCAGAGATACAAGAAACCATGGCACTCGATGGTTTTACTGCTCTCGTGTGTCACGGTTAATTTTCCAACTGGTGATTTGTTTTTCCAATTGACATTTCCCAACGGCATCCATTGTTTGTTCGATTTCTTTTCTTTATATAATAAATACTCCCTTTTGCTGGAACACTGTTCTTAAGGAAATTGCATTGCAAAAGTTATTACCTAGTAATTCAGCATTCTGAATTATCACTTTTTAAATCATTCGTACCTTTTATCTCTTGTTACGTGCAATTTATTCAGCAACGTTTATACTGGATATTTCAAAGTATAGACTACGAATGCACAAGTTCATATCGAAAATTAAATTGTTAAATTGCCATACTGTAATTTCGAAGACTGGCGAAACATCGTCAACTTTTATAACAAACTTTTATGTTCCTCTGATTTCATTTATAAGTCGTATTAAGCTAACATCCCTTTCACACTAAATATATGTATTAACCTTATAACTTCTTTTTATTTCAAATTTACATTTTTAAATGTAATATAATTCGTTACAATTAATAAGTACTCTACTACTGAAACAATATAGGGAACTAAATTCAATAAAGTTTCCCTTTCATAAATTACTCTTAAACTTCATTAGTTTCGTGTGTCCCCAATAAATCATTTTATGATCCTTAAAAAGATCGGAATCGCTTAAAACGCACGCCGTTTTGCCTTCGTCCTAACTATCTACAATTTCAAGAACCGATTGCACTGGCAGACGCGTTTTCGTACACCTAAATCGGAAGTTCCTATTTTCAAGACATATCTTGTTTTTTTTTTTTTTTTTTTTCTTTTACTAATTACACACCGTTCAGAATTATCATCGCGACACTACACAGATGAGTTTAGTTTCTTCTGTACAATGTTAAAGACCATGATTTCCCATGGAACATGAATTTCTTTCGTTCGTATATCATGGACATCACAACAAACAAATGTACTTAATATCGACTCGATCTAACCATCCAAGCTTTTGAGTATTTCGTTCTTGCCTCTCCAAGTCGCTTCCCCAATCACATTTAAACCCTAAGAGAATTTCTTTGCTAACTTCTCTTTTTCTCACTCTCCACGTGATCTCAGTCTAGTCGAAGAAGCGTCTGTTCCGCAACACGAGTTCTTGCTCTGCGCCTGTCACTCCACGGAGACAGTACTGGGACGACTTCTTTCCTTACCACGAAACAGAACAGATTTCACGAGGCTCTATTCGAACGTCTGACCACGAGACAATTCGGATCGATCCAGCCGAAAACAGCAAATACACATCGAGGACAAGATGTTCAGACTCTTTGACTTGTCCCAAATGATCTAAGTCGCAATCGATCGCAGCTGCTGATTCTACGTTAACATGCATGATCATTGAACGTACAGTGACGATAACGTTTACTTAAATCAATTCGGAGGGAAGTTCTTCTTAGAAATTAGATCTTCAATTCGTCACGGTTAAACCGGTCGAGTATTTTGATTTCCTCGAGCAACATGGTAACGCGACGAACAACAGGTCCACTGAGTAGCCAGTTATTGGAAAATCGAAAGTAGTTAGTTATCTACCAGCTTACGAAATAATCTACGATCGGTTTCGCGAACGAAACCGAGAAGATCGATCGGCTATTAACGTGACAGGGGTCTTGTGACGATGAATGATCGATCACGGTCGGTCCAGGTTCGTTTCGAGGGTTTCGCGATCGGCTTGGCGATCGACATTACCCCGAGATCACAGGAAGCTCTCGTTTGGAGCGCTCGTGGCGATATCGATCGCCTCGATACCCTGATTGTTGAGACGCTCAGCGTCGTCCATCTCGCCGACCTTGATCTCGCAGTTGTTAATAGGATCGCCGTATTGGCTCTGGTAGAACTCCTCCCTCATTATATGGTTCAGGTTACTGCAGCGGAAGTACAGGATCTCGCGGAATGGCTTCCTGAAGTCTCTGTTCAAGGTCGCGTAGATGATAGGGTTCAATAGGCTGTTGCAATAACCGAGCCAGAGGAACAGGCTGGATAAAAATGCTGGGATGGCGTTTGGATCCTTGAGGAATGGCCTGACCAGGGCTAACACGAAAAATGGTAGCCAGCAGACGATGAAGGCGCTCATTATAATCCCCAGCGTGGTACTGGCCTTCCTCTCTTTCGCCAAGTGGAACCTCAGTTTCTTCTGATGAGGCGAATTCGTCACGCTACAGGTACTGTTCAGGTGGTTTCTCACAATCGTCGACTTGGTCGACACAATCGGTGGCGTAGTCGTCGTGGATGAGGAGAGGACGGGCTTCTCGACCTTCTGCAGCATTGGACATTGGGACTCGTTGCTCTTCCGGGGACCACCGGCGAAACATCGCACCGCGTGGCCGCTACACTGTAACAGAAAGTTGAAGATATCATGAATTTTACGAATTCTTTTCCTTTTCCTATCACGTGTATTATTTAATGTCACATACATCGATGAGTTATTAGCAACATAAGGTTCACAGTTTGTTATACAGTTTAACGTGCTTTGGATATTGTAATATCTTTTATATTGATTCCTTGTTCTTTAAGGTGGGTCTTATGTTAAGATCTGCAAGCATTTCCAGCAGTATAACAAGTTAGCATAATGTGTTCTACTGTCAGATGTACTGTACATAGGTCGCATGATGGGCGTTCTTCCCTTTTTCTCTTTTGTTTTGCCGTTTGTCGAACATCTTCGATATTCTGTTATTTTAATAATAGACCGCAGTTTTGTAGCTGTATTTATCCAACAAGTTCGCGGTTCTTTGAAGGTTTAGCTTCTCCACTGGAACTTTTGAACACGTTCTTTTTACGGTGCACGATAGTCATGCGCGGTCGGATGGATAGCTCGTTGGTATGCGGGGTTCGTGTGTGGTTTGAGGTTCTGTGAGCTTGGAATTTTGAATGAAACGAGTGGGTGAAGAATGGCGCTTTTACCTTCTGAACACTGAATTGATATCGCCGTTTAAAGGTTTAGTGAACAAGTGGCTCTGTATTATGTTTTACAATATAATGTAGCAAACACCGTGGATAATATAATGATGATATATCGCGGGATTTAATATTTAAAGGAATATACATATTATGCGGAATTCTTATTTGAGAATAATTTTATAATCTGCTTAAAGTCAAACTTTTGGATATATCCATATTGCGAAAAGGAACAAGATTTATTAATTGGGTTGTAGCTGAACAAATCTCATTAATATAATACGATTATTAAAATATAGTAAATTGCTATGAATTTATGTTGTACGTTGAGAAATAATTAAATAACTGTTTTTAACTACATGTCAGAGTTGCAATATTTATTTTATAAAGTACTTTTTTTATGAAATCATTCGACGTTTCAATGCGTAAAATGTTGTGATTTTTCCATGGCTTTAATATACGTAACTCTTTAAAGGGAAACTACGAAAAAAAAAAGAGAGAGGACAGAAAAAAGAAGAAAAGAAAAGAAACTCTTCTTTTCGGAAAATCAAACGTTACAATTAATAAAAAAGAGAAGAGTCAAGTATCATAATAGACAAAAATTACAATTAAATTTTCTTCGTCGAAATCAAATGCAATCAGTGTTAGCATATAGAAAATACATATTGTATAATTGATAGTGAACATACGTGTCGCAATTCGTGAACGTATTCATGAATCATACGCCACAGAGTATATTCTCAAATTGTACTCGCAATCTGTGGACATGATAACAATGCGACTGCGGTTCTCGATCCTTCCGGTAGAACAAATCTCTCGTGTATACTGTAACAACTAGATACTGATAAACAGTTATCATGGTAGGTAAGTACGAAACTTTGTGTTTTGAAGTCCGCTGTAAGGTTTCTTAAATTGCAAGTAACTCCCCAACGGAAATAGTACACCGAGTTCATTTAAGCGAAATAGAAGGAAATATTAGGTTGTCCCAAAAGTTTCTTTTGCATTATGAGGAAATAATAGATGCACAACATTTTCTGTTTTTTAATTATTTTATTGAATTATGTATGATAAATTTTGTTCTATTAAAATCCAATATTTCAATAAAGTAAAATAAAACAAAAAATATTGTGCATCTATTATTTCCTTGTAAGATGAAAGAAAGTTTTGGGACAACTTAATACGTACATACATATACATGCATTTATAAATAGATTCTCTTTGTCTCGGAATTTTTCAGATTACGTAGTAAAGTATATAAATTAATGTTAGCAAATTCATTTTTTTAATTAGTAGCACTACGAACTAATTTTCTGCTTTTACGTATCAAATATTTTATTCCATTTTTACAAAGTATTTTTTGCTTTTTCCCTAAAGTATTTTGTAATTTTACTTTAATATTTAATGTTCTCTAATGCTATCTTAATTTATAATACACGAGGATAATAGAAAACTAGAAAGAAGAAATCTACGAAATTATTTTTTGTGCATTTTTTTTAAGATCTAACCATTCTATGTCATAGCATGAATTTTAATTAAATCTAAATGGCAATGCCCCTGCAAAAATTACAGAACGTATACAGTACTTACGTCACACATATGACAACGTAATACCTAAATATATATTAAATAATTTAATCAAGTTATATGTAATACTAATCTATTAAATAAATATATATTTTTAATGAATTAATATGTACTGAACCTTTTATCTAGTTTTAATACGTATGATATCTCCAAAACATTTATGATGTTTGCTTGAATGCATTCAATACGCTCTATTTTATACAAATATTCTGCAATTTCGCATAATTATAATCCTTGCTGTAATTCTTCTATCCTTTAGAAACTCTTCTCTGTAACGTATTACCATAAATCTCTCCTTAATACTATAGCTTATTATAGAGGAATCAATAATAAAGTATCTAAATTTTCATTCAGATAATTTAATTCAATATAAATATACAATTTATCTCTAAATTATTTCATTGATTATTATTTATTATTAATTACATCCACTTATAATATTTTATTAACGAACATTTGTATATATCGTTATCACATATGATTCACCTGATGAATCATTATCGATATTTCGACATGGCTTATGATTTAATAATATCCGAATCTTTGATGATTTAAGCATAACGTTGAACTAACCCTCTTCCTTATCAAATATGCATAGACGCGAAGCCCTTAGGGTCTGATCTGCGTTTTGGCTTCGCCATCAATTTCGATGTTCGCGTCAGGGTAATCGGATTGCATGCGACTTCGACGGGAAGTCGGTGCATCGTTCGATACAGTAAATTGTGCCCGACATGAAGATAATTAGAAGCTCTTTAGTCTAACGACAATAGGTAACGTGCTACTTAAGGTAATTAATAGATCACATGCATAGTAAACGAAGCAAATAACAAAAACAAAGGTAACGAACGTTTTATTGAGTATTTGATGATATTACTAGTGGCGTAAATATTTAGTAATTTGAATAATTAACGTGTAGTAGACATAATGATAGTGTAAATTGATATTCGCATAAGAATAAATTAAGAGAATAGGTTAAGCTAATAAGCATTTAGAAATTTGTTAATCAACCAATTCTAGACGACATGTAATATATACTTATATAGATAGAACTGTAGCAATTATAGCGTTACTATCGCTATTTACCATTTTTTAATTTCGTTTCTTTCACGTTTTTCTTATTTTGATTCTTCCAAACCAAACACGACAAATAATGAGCAAATTGTCTAATCGTCATAGCTCAAAACTCGCGTAGAATATCTCTACGATTAACGATTCGACTAGTCCGACTTTTTGGTTGGTTTCAGATCGGTTCATTGACCCGAAAATCTAACTAGTTGAATCGTGATCCGCACGAACAGCTAGGACTATATGCCGCTTTGCCTAGGATAAGCAGATTAATCCATCGAAACTCCAATGAGCCTGATTGCAAGGATATTTTACTGTCCGCTTGACAATTATCGAACGAAAATCCGTAAATGATTAGTAGATTTGCCGCTTGTTAACCGATTTACCATTTCGTCGTAGCTATTTTAAACGAGTTACATTCGTTTGCAAAGCAAATTTTAAAATAGCGATGAAAATATTGATCAACAATTAAGGCTGAAAAAAATTCGATTACTTCCAGCTTTTATAACGATAACATTTTCCTTGTAAGAGAGAGAAATTCGTTTACGATATAAAGTCATTAGTCTAATCATTAGATATATCTATGAAATTTCATATTTTTATGAATATAACTAACAGAATGGATTTTACATATATAGAGGTTTGTTTTGCCCACTAAATATCATATTGGGCATTTTAGCCCGGATATTTTATATTATCTTTACATATTATGTGCATTGTATGTATCGTTACACTTTTCGCTTTGCTCTAAATGCATAAAGATCCGCAGTTAATCTATTACGTTTATCTTATTAGATGAAAACGTTTTCTTTATTAAGAAAAGGAAATCGTGTCTATCATGTAAAATATATGATTAAAGCGAATTCGGTAAAGAGGCGAGGGACGATTGAATCAAACGCAGTTAGATTACGCACTTATTCCGAATAATTCGTTTGAAAAAATGCGCATTATCATAGATTGCATAGAGCAACTCAGCGAGATTTACGACTACAACGTACGCTTGAAATGACCATTGAATATTAATGAGATTATCAGAGTAAGCTAGGTTTTACATATACGAACATGGTTTCCGATATTAACTTTTAGTAGAATTACCTCGACATAAATTGAACGCATAACAAACAAGATATAACTTTAGGACGATAATCATAGTGAAATTGGAGAGGAAATAAAAGGGTGAAAATGTATTTTTTTTTTAGAAAGAATATTTTATTTTCGCCGATAGTTTCAGTATCAATCGTTTTTTACCTTTGCAAGCGAATATTTAAATTCTTAATAGCCTATATAGGAAATCATTAACTATATGTATGTAATATGTAATTTTTTATTATGTCAACACATAACATGTCTCGGGGTTTACTTTAAATGATGCATACTTAAATTTATGACTCTTTTAAAGGAAGGAAAAGGGGAAAAATGAAAGTATGAAGTTTCTATGGGAGAAAAGATAGTAGGATAGGAGGTTGCAAGGCTAGCAAGATGGAGCTTGAAGCCCAGGATCTACTAGCGGTTTCATTAGTAAAGCTTCCGAGTACTGTGATAGCGGAGGTGGAGATGCAGGTCAGAGGATGTACAGTGGTTTAAAAAATGGATTTCCTAATGTTCGTTAAATAATTTTACGCAGACGAATGTTATATTAACAAAAATTATATCCATTAATAGTCTATATTTACATATATAAAAATAACAAATTCAACGACTACTGTTAATAATGCGTTATAAAATAATAGCATGGTAAGCATAAAGATGAAAAACGTTTGAAAATTCTGTATCATTATAAAATCCTTCTATAGCGACGGTACCATCACAGATGCATTATCCGGAAATGACAAGCAGCCATGACTAAAGCTGATTAACATTTAAATTCTTTATTGAACCGCTTTATGGTCACTTCTACCAACAACAACGCGTATAATTAATCGAACGACCGTCACAAAACGCACGAAACTGATTCCCTTGAGTACCACAAATGATAATAATCTTTACCGGTGAGATAATCTCATTTGTGGTATATTCACGTGAACTCATAAGTATCGATGAAAATGGGAGTTGGTGATGAATAAATTGTTTGAAAAAATTGTCGCCATGCCAAAGAACGGAAATACAGATGAACTTAACCCACGCCGTCAGCAATGTAGATGACATCTAGGATAACTGAGAGAAGTGAGAAAAGCCGTGGGTGGTTTGAGACCACGAGCTGAAGCCGGAACTAGTGGTACAGACAGAAATCCGCTGGGTCGCGAGCTTAGTTATCCGCCATGAGAATTACCTTCTGCTCGTCTGATTATTTTTATCGCTTCTCCGGCCTTTTTTTACGCCCCAATTTTAAGACAGATTATAATCTGGTGGGTGTTTAAATCTAGGCCACCCACAGACCAGCTCGGTCTTCCCTTCATGCGAATTAGACTTGCCACGATGAGATGCGATTGCACGAATAACAGAAACGTACCCCATAACTTATGACTTCTCTTTTTTCTCCCTTGGTCCCTTTGAAGGATGCTGTTTTTAATGTGACGGCTAGATTGCGAATGATTATGCATCAGCGGGAAGTTTCAAGATGCAAAACTGTATAGAATATACATAATATGTAAAAATATGTAGAGTATTGCAGTATTTTAAACTGTGTCAGAATATTCTACAGGTACAAGTGCGAAAAATTTGTTATTTAAATAGTAGAAGCTTTATATTTTACTTTGCAAAATTGATTGATTTCATGCCATTAACGAACCAATTTAATGAAACAATACAACTTTCGTTGAAGTGTTAATTACATGTTCTAGCTGTTCCATGCAAAAACGGATCTATTAATTAATCAGATTGATCTGAAGATAAATTATTCGATTAATCTTGAACTTTGTTACGGGGAAACAAACTCATAAATTAATGAAACAGTAAACACGAAGCTTCGTAATATAGTTACGGTACTTCGTTTCCTTGATAAATGAATTTCATAATTAGTTACGTCCGAATTGTTCTAAAAAAAATTACACAACATATCGAATCTGGTACGAAGTATGGCAAAAGCGAAGGATATGATTAATTACTATGATTAATTTGTTTCGTTAAAATAGTTCAATTATTAAATTGTATTTTTTTGTAAAGATAATGAATTACTATGTGACTGAGAAGAGATGTACGCAAACAAGCCGTTAAATATTTCAATGATTCCTCGCTCTGATTCTCGTGAATATTGTGACGAAATGGTACAGCGTCCAACTGTTTTATCGCGTTATCTCGCAAAATTCATGTTTACCGCCAGTTTCATAATCTTCTTAAAGTCACTTGGAAGTTTTAAACGGAACTTCAACAGAAAAGTCGAAGTCGCCGGCAGATAAAAGGGTTGTCATTATGAAACCGGCTGCAATCTTGTTTAGAAGTGGAAGCGGGGCGCAAAGGGATTGTTAGTTGACTATTTAACACAGGCAGAAGTTTCTGTAAACGATCGACGCTCGACGTTATACTCGTAGCATACACACATCGTGTAACTCAAAACAAATTCAACTTCGCGAACTTTCGTTTGTGTTCGTTTAATTTATAATGCGTTCATAGTGATTACAAAAGATATTGGCACATATTCTTATTTTCCCTTAAAGCGCTTTCTTTATCAAGTTTTCCATTTCGTTTTTACCGTATCAAATTTTTATATTTATTTGAAAGCACTACTATATGATACGAAATTCAACATACATGAACATAATTAGTTATTATGTATATACTAATATTTGGTATGCCAATGTCGTTTGTAGCCACTGTACTTGCGTTTACTCTACAAAGTGATTGATGGAAACTGTAATTGCAGATCTCTAATCAATCAAACGTGTTTACCGAATAATTTTGAAGAGTAAGTAACGATATCTATTAATATCTGTTAATATTAACAATGTACTCATGAAATTTAGAAATTATTATCTAGCGACCGTATAAGAGACAATAATTATTTTTCTCGTGTCAAGTTCATCCCTTTGCACCGGATGAAAAGCTCTAAAGGGAAGCGACTCTTCGACAAATCATCTAACGATCGACTAGTGTATTTGTGATTGGTAGATTGATATTAAGGGTTGTCTTACCGCTCTCATATTATCCTGCGTATCGCCACGAGGGTTCGATCGTATCTACAACAAACGTTTTATATTCAGACTTATGGTCATGATAAAATATGGGACGTTGTGCTACAAGATGCGAATTCGCAGCGACGGATGAAACGTAAATTCGTCGCGTACAAATTCGTGACAATTCTCGCATGACTTATTAACAGTTAAAACATATAAACATTTCAAATTTAAGTAATAAAAGGTTATTGGAAAGAATAAAATAACGATTACGCGATTATTATGAAATGAAAATTTCCAAGCACAAAAATCTGATCGTAAAATAAATATTAGAAAGATATACAAGAAGTCTTGAAAGTAGAAAACGAGAGAAGTTGGAAAAAATGTCACGAATTTAAGTGAATTCAAATTTTATTTCATGCCTCGATGGCGAAAATTAGGGAACGAAAAAAAAAAAAAAAAAACGTTTATGAAATACAAGTTTCGAAACGCAAAAATTCAGTCGTAAAATAAAAATGAAAAAGATATAGGTTTGATAATAAAAAATCGAGAAAAATGGGATAAAAAAGTGTCACGAATTTGGATGAATTATTCGAACTTTATATCACGCTTGCCTGTAATGGAACGATCAAGAAATAAGCATGCTTCGCTATATAGGCTCGGATGATCGATGCGTAAGCCACTAATCTCACAGCGGATAATCTCGAAAGCTTGCGTAAATTAAATTGAGAACCCAATACGAAAGTAGGACAGGCCCATTGTACTACGTGCACGGCTGTCGTTTTCGAAATCGTTCGAATAAACGTTGTTTCTTATTTCCTCTGTAAAAATAGCAGAAACATCGCGAAATAAATGTGATTCTTTTCTTATCGCGGAATTTATGTGTCACTGAAAACATCCATTCGATAACAGGAAATGATACTGCGTTTCTGAGAAACGATCAATCGTGCCGTGGGTGTTCAGTACTGAGTTCTTGAAAGTTCACTGCCTTTCGCTATAATTTCACTTTGTGCTATTTTTAGTGAGGTCCCTGGTGAATTTTGACTATCTTAACATTTAGGTCCGTTTATATAATCTTCTTTGATTCAACCAACAGGACTTGATTATCTTAAACAAACTGTTATTCTATTTACGAATAGCCGAAAACAATGTACAGGGTGTATTAAAGCGGATATTTAATGCGATTGAATATTTTCGTAACTAACTGTATTTCAACAAAATTTGATTACCAGTACAGTTCATTTGGTGTATTCAACATAAATAACATCTTCAATTATATATCGTTTTAAATATGTTCAAACTGGCAATAAACCTAAACTTATTATATAGGTAATGTCAATCTAATTTAAATCTAATATGAACTATACTCGTAACTTTCATCCTTCTTCCAGAACATTTTCCACCATTCCAGCTACATTTACGTGAAACTAAAAAGAGGAAGAAAGATTACTACCTTTTCTAAATTTAAGAGAGAAATCCCTCCCACGAACAAAAAAAAAAGAAGAAAGAAGAGAAAAACATGAATATAAAAAAGGAGGAAGGTCAATCTAACACCATATATAGAATTTCCGTGACGGTCAACGAGTTTCGTAGGAAGTGCTCATAAAAGAGAGCTCTTCCGTTACACGTGAAACCCATTTGCCATTGAAAATCATCTGGTCGAAATCTTGGCGCGGATTGTTCGAAAGTACTTCCCTCAAGACCAACATTACTAACGGAGTAGAAATACTGAGGGATGATATCGAATCATGTTTTTGATCTGACGACCTCATTATCCCACGAATCCTCTCGAGAAATTCAATTCACCGGCATAACGTGTAACTCGTGTTTCGCGCAAGAACTTATGGCTGGACTGCTGCAAGATTTCAACTGGAAATCCTCTTGAGACAACGCATCGTGTCGACGTTGTGAATCGTGATGGATAACGCGAGGAAGCTGACTTGAATTTCGATAGAGATTCATCGTGCCTCGGGATTTTCGAACATGTTGTAGCTTCGAATTGCGAAAGAATCGACCGTAAAATTTCTGGATAAAATGTATTATAGTCGATTTGTGGATAGAAGTGTGCATCGTAGCAGCGGTATTCTAGCGAAATCGTAAATTTATCTTTTCAGGAAATTTCAATTTATTAAAAAATAAGTTTATCTATTAAAAATTTGAGTTTTTAATCAATTCAAAACAAATGTAAAAACTTGATGAATATAAAAATTTGCATTTGAGTTTATTGAAGTCAGGAAAAGACAATTATTCTGTATTTTTATCTGTTATATTTGTAATAATTAAATAGTTATTCTATAATATTGTGTTATAAATTAAACTTTCCTGAAGGCAGCTATCTTACGTAAAACCCCGTAGAAAATTTTTCTCGAAGCATTAAATAATGCACGGACTATTAACCTCAGCAGTTTAACTTGAAACAGCAAAGGTCACTACGGTATTAAAACCGTGTAAAAAAAAGCAGCGCAAGAACGAGAAACTACGTTATATTTTTTACGTGAGTGGTTGTACATTGTACATTCATCGTATCTTGGTCTGGCCTCCGTTTCTCCTTTTACGTTTATACGGGCCAAAGCTCGACCATACGAACCGTGCAATCTTTTTTCCGCGCTCGGTATTCGTTTTCAGCCAAATTACTCGGCCGCGTCACGTTCCCTGCTATTAAAATTGGATTATGCGGCGGAGATTCTTACACGAAACGCTAACGTCGTTATTCCACGTAATTGTGCTCTTGATGCGTTTTTGTCAAAATTGAATAGCAGAACAACAGCGTTGTTGTTCTCCGCGAAATTGATGTAAATTGGTGTTTTCCGCGATCGTGCCGATGCATCGAGTCCCGCTTATGCCGATTACGTGGAGATCTTCTGTCCTTATTTGTACATCGCACTGAAAGACTGATCAAGTTGTTCAGATTTAACTCTCTTGCTAACGTGTGTTCTTGCAATGTGTTAAGCAATATGATTTAATGTAAGAAAAACACGTGATAACATCTTCGAAATAACAAAATATAGTATATAAAGTATAATTGAATTTTTTCTTAATTATAATATATAATCATATATATAGCAGGCGTCAACTTTACGTAACATTCTTCTATCCTTAGTTAAATTTTATTGTTACTGTTATTGTTGTTTTATTATCAAATACAGTCTTCATTGTTTTATTTAACAATTTATTTGATGGATAGTAGTTAGGGTCCGTTCGTAGTCCCAACGTTTCTACGAGATAAATTCTTTATCTGTAAAAATTGTGTCTGTCAGTGGCGGCTGGAGCCAATGTTACTATCAATGAATCATTTAGCGAATGCTGACTATGACCAACGATAGGGGCGAAAGGGTTATATATCTTCGAAATAAATTTGACCCGTTTTTTGTTTCACCGCTTCGAGCAAGCCTGTTCTCCGACGTAAAACAGAAAATACCGCCGAACCCGCATGGTAAAATGGAATAATGCTTCATCGGAGCTCGGACAACCGAAGTAACTGCAGGCCAAAACGAGCTTAATCCCATCGATGCATTATTCATCCAGTGAATTTTCGAAAAAAAAAAAAAAATGAACTGTTTGCTTAGTTTCAAAATAGTAACTGTTGTTTCATATCTGAAAATTATGGAGTTCATATTTTAGGAGTTTATATTCTATTTTTTGAAGTTAGTTATTACCAGAAAATCGTAGAATATTTTATAATGAAATAACGAACAATATACATATACAAAAAAGAGACTAATAAAAATGTATAATTCTTATTCTTCGTTTAACGTTCATTATTGTTCACATTTTTTTCAAAATTCAGTATGACAAGTTTGCAAAATTTAATATCGCACTATCTCTTACTACCTAAATTCTTTATTTTTCTGCTTGTAACAAAATGCAATTGCTCTCTTACTATACTGATGTAATTTAAACTTCCCACACTCCATATCGATGATCTCTGCATCAAAGTAAAATCGTATATTATCATGAGATTAGAAACAAATAAAAATTCGGTGTATTAATTTGATCTAATACAGGAAACCATTCATTAAGAAGGAAAACAGTTACACGTATCTTTAAGAGATTGGTACGTGCTGTTATCAGAAATTCAACTCCTTAAACATAACGCGTGTGCTACGGACAATACACTGTACAAACAATTATCTGGCCGCACAATACATCGTTTAATCTTGACTCGTAATCATTAGGCGTGTAATTAACAGAAGCTTTTCAGTAGCCCGTCTGCTTCCTGGCAACAACAAAGGTAATTCGAGAGGCAAAAGGCGACAATCCACGAAATGAGGACCAAAACAAGATACTAACGCGGCACTGTTTGCTCGTTGTACGCTATACAGATTGTAGTCATGTAATTAAGATACGAGTCGCAATGGAAGTTAGGTTTGGTTTTATCGATGGAAAGACAACTTTTTATGAATTTCAATTCTTTTTATAATGATAACGATCTAGTGGAACAATGCGACTTTATTATCGATTATTTTATATTTAAAACTAAACCTTCCTTTGTCAAGTATAATTTTATTTTGTAAAATTATGGTATGTTTTGTAACATTTGTATCTAAATTTTCTTTTACCCATTACTGTATATAGATTCTTGTATTTTCAAATTTCCCATAAATGTATAAAGGTATTAATTACCACGGTAATAAGATTTAGTCGCATTTTGTTCGACTATTTTTCTTGATTTCTTATGGCAGAATAATTCATGTTTATAAATAATACTGTTCTATATTTAACAATAATGTATTTTATATTCGAAAAATATTGGTTTTAACGTCCAAAATGCAGCGTAACGTAAAAGGATATCGAAAAATCAAGCGATGAATGCTGATTTAAAGTTTATGTATAAAAACGATAATAAAGAGCTGTTATATTAAACTTTTACCAACAGTAACTTTATCATTTAAAATATTATTTAACATAAAGTTAGCACAATACACGAAGGTATCTAAATTCACAGATATACAGACTTAAGTATGGAGGATAAAATATTTTTTGACTATTTTATTCAACGTATTTTATCTAATTAGATTACATTATCGTATACAGAAGTTTTTTACGTATTCTGTTTTTATTATTTTTGAAACTTCGTTGATTCCATTTCCGTACTTTCGTGAAGTTAATTACATTAAGTAGATGATTAAGTTTGACAGGTGGCACCGCAGTATTACGAACTTTCACTGAATTTTGTGCCACAGTAATGAGCTCTTTTAATAATTTCATTACTACGAAATAGATATTTAATTAATAAAAAAAACTTTTTCCCATTTAATCCAAAATAATATGACGAATGTATCATTTGAATCATTTAAACGAACAGTTTTTAACAGTTTTTAGCGAACAAATGATCTATTCGGTATCTTTTATGAAAAATATTTCTATAAATTCCGAGGCTATAAAAATATGAGAGTAATTGAAAAATATTTTTGTTTCTCTAACTACAACCAACACATTCTTATTAAACTGTGAACATTTTTCGAGGATGAAAAATTTATTTTTAAATATCGTAACCTCGTCGAAGAAAAATACCGCAATATAGCTAATACTCGCAGTGATAGGTACATTTACCCCATACTATCCAGGTATGAATCTAGCGATTGTTCTGATTTGTTTTCTATTAAATAGAAAAAGGAATTTCCATTTTTCAATATAGGGGAGAAACCAAAAGACAAAGTGCAAAGGGTTATCGGAGATCGGCATGCCACGTTCAGGCATCGATTGCCACGTTTCAAACGATACTGGTAGTCGGTTAAAAGGTTAACAGGCGAGACATTCGGCGTTCGGTTGACCGGGTACGTGGTTGCCATGAAAAGAAACGTTTCGATCAATGAAAAATACTCGGTCGTGCATGTGTACGGAACTGGCGGTGAACCTTCTAATGGATATCCTGCCCTCCATGAATTGCAAGGATTGATCAATAAAGAGCGATCACCTCGAACGAGCGTCCTTCTTCGTCTCGCGTTCGTTGTGTCGGTCTACGAGCGTAGTTCTATCTACGACTGGCTTCCATGCAGAAATTTCCTTAGAGAATACAGGAATTCACGCGATGCTGCGGGAGAAATTCTAGCCGCGATAGCTATATAATTTTAATCGGTCGATAATGAACGGTAATTGTTGCTATTTCAAGAGGTTCGGTTACATAATTAATAATAGGGCCGAACAGGCAAGTTAATTGCGTTCAGTTAATTACTTTAATAATTATGTTCACTTAATCATTTTTGGAATAAAATTGAGAAGATTCTTTGGCAAAGGGTAATGTCAAAGAGAATGATATTTCATGCTACTTTTTTGGGGGGATGGTACAATCAGAAAGAGCAGTGGAGCTTTAAGAAATAAGTGGAAATTGAAATTTGAATTAAAAGGGTATTCTATATATTTTTGGAGATAGAAGACATGACAAAACAGCGGGAATATATAAAAATAACGTGAGAAATAAATTTTCTTCGCATTTTAAAGCGATGTTAAATTACGTAACATTTTGCGAAGAAACTCTAAAATATGCGCAAGCAGTAACTCGAGTAATCGCAGTTCAGAGGCTGCGTTCGATACAAGTTTGTAGAATTTCGAAACCTTTCGAGCGTAAATTCTACGGTTGAATTATCCGAACGAGATAATTCACTTGCATAAATAAATAAATACTTTTGAAATGGAAATATCTCATTTCCAACATTTTATGGCATTTCAATTTACCTATTCGATATTAAATTTCAAAAGCGCATGTATAAGAGATTCGAAAATAGATTCAAAATGCTCTTTGGATAGTTATCGTTATGATGAATGTGCATTCGTTGGCATATTAAAACATCAGGTAACAGTTATGTATAAAGCTTTCTACGTGAATTAGTTTTTAATTCCTATCGCCGTTAATCTTCAGAACGAAAGCTTCGTTTCGCACGATTGCACGCCGAATATATTCGTAAAATGTCCAATTTCATATAACAGGCTGGTTGACATGTTTTAAGGAGGGTGAACAAATAATTTTATTCATTAATTCATCTAGACTGTGACGTGTAAAATGACGCGCTAAATTAAATCTATCATTCATTTTGTTTCATTTTTAATTCTTGACTCTTCCATAAAAATTGGTTCTAGTTCTTAAAAGTCAATATACCAGGAATATATCTATTTTGAATTTTTGCAGATTTATTACTCTTTATGACTATTTATATTAATTGTACTTTTGTGTTTTATATTTTCGAAATTTTCATATTCCATTAATGTTCCATCTATTTAACTTTATGCCATACTATCACCGACAACGTCAATTATCATTTGCCATAATAGTTTATATCGACACCTATTGCCAGTTAGTGTCTCTCAACAAATTTCACAACATGCCACACTCTCGATGACCGTGTTCTTCCAGGAAGGCGGTTTTTTTTTATCGAAAACCGATTGAACAATCGATGATTGTTAGCTGGAGCACGATTAATCATTGTTAGTCCTTCTTATAAAACGGCATATAAATTTATGTAAACTAAAAACACTTTTTATTCATAGAAAAAATTAATCAATTATGAAATTGTAAAAGAAAATATGTGTTTGCGCTGCAGAACTCGCTTTCATATTGACTTCTTCTCTTGCCTTGCTCTTATAATAATAAAAGGAAACGCAGTCAGCGGGTTAATCGCGATTGTGCAACGTGACTTCCGGGCAAGATTTATAGTTGCTGGTGATTTAACATGTTCGAGAATTGGAAAATCAAGTTAAGAGGATCCTCTTACTAGCCGCACGTTTTATACATCTTGTGTATGGAAATATACTTATGATATATGGATTACATCGCGTTTTGTATTAATACAGATTACCATAGCCTTTACTTTCTCTTTGTCCAGTGAGAAGTGTTGATCTCGTAAATTGTTTAAAATATATATCTTCTAATAGTTATTTGATTTTATCAATTTCTATTTTAATATAAAATATTATTTCGGATAATACTTTTCTGTATGATTTTTTGATAGATATGAGTTTTATGGCGGGTTTACAAAGCGGAAGAAAAAGCTTGTATCTTATAATATCCTTTATCATATAAATTGCTGTTTTGAAGCAAGTGTAATACCTTATTTGAATATCTTCTCTTTTGGACGTATAAGTTTCATAATTTGTTAACAGATTGGCTGAAATATTCTGTTCTATGATGGTCTTATTGTTACACGAATTCATATTTAGAGCAGTATTTTTTATTTTCTTCGTTGAACGTGAGTTTACTTTACAAAATTCCTGCCGTTTATATTAAAGCATACTTAAAATATGTAATCCTTACCGCGACAACGCCCAATCTAAGGAAACGGCGCTTTCTTCAGCATGGTTCGCTTACGTAATAACTCTTCCCTAACGTTTTAGGGAGGAATCTCAAGTGCCGTCGTGAAAGCACTATAAACTGCAGTCCGTTCTATAAATAATCTTTTTATTAGCGAAAGAAGCAGCGAAGGGAGGAAGTTTTGAGTTACGCGAACCATTGCGGCAAACAGCGCCGGGGAACAAAATACCCCGGTCTGATAACGATCCTTTCGCAACGATGTGAAATATACGAAAATATGGAACTCCGTGAACGATACAGGACTCCAGCGGCCATTGGTGTGTCTCAACAATGTATTGTCCTTCTGAGGCCATGTCAGAATCGCGTCCTACGCAAGTTCACTTTCGTTCGTAGGTATTGGGACGCTTCTAGGTTTCGCACAAAGCGTGAATCAAAGGAGATGTAAGTGATTTTGTCCTCACATCGAGTAAGTCGTATTTAAAAGTTAGAAGTTAACGAGTTAGCAGATAAAGTGTCTATGAAAATTAAATTATACATATTTATCGTTTAAAGTATAGGAGAGATAAATTTTTTAATAATTTCAGAGTTTCAGAATTAAACGTTCGAATTAATTTTCAATGGATCAAAAACTAAACAAATGATTAACTTATAATCATAAACTTTTAATGAACTTGATTTCCTAGATCATGAGCTATCGAAAGTATAGAAAACAATTTTATTTTCACTCCAATAATCGTTTGGCAATCGACGTTTTCTGAGAAAAGATGGTATAAAATATGACGCAATGTATTCTAAAAATATCTCAGTGATTATTTGCATTTATTTTAGATACAAATTAAGTTAAGATAGTTCTAAATATACACTGCCGATCATAAAAATATTGGAATACATATCGATATTTAATACAAATTGACTGTTTTTCATTGTTTTTGTTTTCCGATTATTTTATTATAAATTTATCATTTTACTTGCGTCATACGCGTATGTGTTGTAAAAATACCGAATGAAATAAAATTTATTAGAATTTTCCAACAGATGTAATCAAGTACTATTGCTTATGGTTATGTAACAGTGTATATTAAGTTCGTCTCATCCTCGACGACAATCCATTTTGACACAAGATACATATGTATATGTATATGGATATGTATAGAAAGAATCTTTCAACGCCTCGGAAGGTCGCGCGAGTGGCGAGTGTCTGGTAGCTTTCGAAATTCTAACTATTTATCACGACCCCCGTCATGTCAAGGGATATAAGGTTACTGAGATTTCTGCCTTCTCTTTTTTTTTTTTTTTTCTGCTTTAAGCCACCTCGACGAATCGTGATATTTTGCGATTTCTACGTGAGATGCTGACCGATACTTTCTATCTGGATAATAAATGCGATTTGCAGGGATTTTCCGCGTGTCCACTTCCGAGAAGATTTGTGGCGAGCGATATATGATGAATCGAGTACGAACGACTTCCGTTGAATTGCCTTGACTAACCTGGAGGAAGGATTTGGAGAGAGATATAATTGGTTGAAGAAGTATTGGAGTATATATGGGAAAGAATTAGGGGGGAAGTTGGGTTATTATGTTTTGGTTGAGATAAGTTCATTTTTGGGGATATTGTATTAAAGAGGGTATATGTGCAAAAGTATGCGAAAGTTTAACTCATTTGTATATCGTGTGTATATTTATTACAGTCATTTAGTTATAGCTTCATTGGGTTAGAAAGAAATAGTTATTAAGCGAATAAAAATTGAAATTTACTTCTTTTCGTTGATGCGATTGGAGATTGTTTGGATTGTTGAATTGAAAGCTGTGTTTCTTTTAAGAATTAAATGCCTGAATTAATTTTTAACGGATTGAAAAATAAATTACGAATGATAAAATCACAGGGAATGTTCTAATATTGTTGCAATGAAAATTAAATATTAATTTTAATTGCGAACGTTTGCACAGTTTATGGTGAAGAATACGAAGTTATAGTTGTGTATTGCTTACAAAATGAAATTGAAATTTATAATGCATGATATTCAATAAAAAGCCACGTGGAGAAAGCCGAGTTTGTAAAACACTTGTAATAGCTTAAATTTTTTTTTTGCATTATTTAGTTAGTGTTTAACGAGAGTACACGATGTAAATATGTTTCGTTATATCGTGTTTCGTGTTACCATAAAGCTGGTGTCTGTATATTTTTGTTACGAGGAGTGTTTTTCAAGTAGAACAGGTCAACCACTAACGAGACCTTTAATGTATTATCTTTGCATCAGAACAACATTGACAGGAATTTCTAAAAAATTCATATCAAATGAAATCTTCAGAAAAAAAGCTAAGTGGCATGTACTGCAGAATGCTAACATTATTCGCAGATAATTGAACGATAGACCCTTCAACAGATGGTATTTTGCTAAACGATATTTTTGTTGAAAATATCGTTTCATAAACATGTATTACATTTTTTAATAGCATTAAATATTTTATTTTATTCCACTCTCGTTATTTCTTTAAACTTAAAAGACGATGTTTTTGAGAGAACAACGAACTGTAAGTAGAACAAGTCAACCATTCATGCGATTTCGACCTATCAATTCGCTTTAATGGAAATCAGTCGAAGAAACGAGATTAATATCGAACAGGAGTGAAAAAGGCTAAAAATAAAGGCAGAACAATAGGCATATAAGGAAAGTAAAGCACTATAAATATTCCAGGAGCAATAATCCTTTATCAGCTTTTTACCCGCTCAGGCGATAAGGAATTCAATTTATCAGCTGCAATTACATCTTTGCGCGTTCTAAGGCCAGCGATTTCGTGTTGAGATGTTTTCGAACATCCCGAAAGGAAGAACTCTAGACAATCGTAGTCTATAATTAAAAAAAACAAGGAGAAGAAAAAATATGAATTATGAACTCGATCAAGACGGTTCTCTGTTATAACCATCTTAGGGCCGAATACTTTTGACTTTTGTAAATATATTTCGGCTACGTAAAGATCTTTTGTCAATCATCAACGATAGTTATATATTTTTTGTCAATTTCACTTTATAAAGCAAACACAACGCGGCAAAGTTAGAATTAATTTTATCGACGATAAACACATTTTTGGTTCAGTTGGTTAATAATTTAAAACCATAACATACTGTAATAGAATATTGGGCGTTAATTAAAACTCTAGTTAATTATTATTTCACAAGCTTCATAATTTCACTTTAGAAATTTTCATGAATTTTTTCACTCGATGATAATTTTCATACAAATTAAATTTCCCGTACGTCTTCGAAATGTTTATGGAAAACAGGAATTCCTTCTTCAAGCTGGCTTATAATTCTTCGTTAAAATCCCAGACAAATTAAGATCTACGATAGGGGTTGCTTATTAACGATGACCGATTACACTCATTGATACAGCTATACACACATACCGGGTGAATTTATTTCCGCGAGTGTTGATCAGATAAGGAAGTGGCGTGTTGCCTTTACAAAAGACTCCCACATTAACGTAGTTTATCTAGTATAGGGGGTGGCGTCTAAATCAGATATATTCCTATAGCGGCCGGCAAAATCAGTTAGTTTAGGGGAAAGAATCACGCTAACATTGTGCCTCAAGGTATTTTTTAATCCTGGCAAACAGCGAGTCTTCTCTTTTTTTAACTAACTTTTTGGAGAAAAGAAAGCTCGATTGTTGCTCCAATTTTTCCATAGAAACAATTCACGCTGGAACTATCGGAATAGTCAAAACAAATTTACAACTGTTTATGGTTATTTTTATAGATATACAACTCTTCATATGATATGAATGTATACAATACGTCCTTATAAAATATCGCATCAATAGAATAAACTTCTAAAAAAACTTCTTTCCTTCCTTTCCGCATTTTCTTCCTATCGTTTTATGCTTGATGTTTTGTTATATTTTATTCTGCCCTGTCAAATACGTTCTATCAGGTCGATTTTTCTTTCTCACGCTGTTACGTTATTTTGTTGCGTGAAACTATTAAGTTACAAGTAATGACATTTTCTTCTTTCATCTTCGAAGAGAAGAAAAGTAATTTCATTTTGGTCTTTAATCGATCGGATGCTTTCCCTTTTATTTTTCTCCCACATTCTTAGTCTTATTATTTCGAGATTTTCGACGAAGCTATTCTCTTCGATATAATCTTGGAAGTTAAAGTTTCTTCCTGGTAATCTTCAACATTTAATTCCAAGTTTATGAAAACTTTGGATATTTAAGTTGTATTAACCGTATATTCGAAGCAACTTGCAAGCAGGCAGAAGTTTAATATTATTAAATGTAACTAGAAGCTTGCTGCTAACATACAATTTTTATAAACGATACAGGTAATTTCATTTATAGATAACAAAAGCTCTTAAAAGAAAAGGAAGTTATATATATAATTATATTATAAATTTTGTTTTTAGGATGAAGTTATGTATTTGCATTTTTACGAATTTGATTGTAAAACCGGAGCTGAAAGTATATGCAACTTTATTTGAAAGTATTAGATATTTCAATAGGATTTTAGGTATATATCAAGGATATAATAAATATATCAACTCATAAGGTCAAAACGATATAACTTCGAAGATTGCTCAATTTCAAAGCATTTGATATAGTCCATAGTTTATGCAAGAAATCGACAGTGCATAATTATCAAACAAAACTTAGGTTATAAATTAATATTACTGTAAAATTAAAAAAACATATAATCCAATGATATATAATCCAATTGGGAGTTAATTTACTTGCTACGTAAAGCTTCCTCTACCAAATCCAGAATCTATGATTTATGACACTACTACGTACAATACTTACACATCTAATACAGTAGAGCTTATCCGAACTAATGGGGAGACACAACTTTTCGGATAATTGAACAATCACTTTCTGATATGAAATTTCATTTACTGGAACACAGATTAAGATTAATTAATAGTTTCTTTAAATATTTATGGACCTCGTATCTTTCTGACTGCCAAGTCACGTAAATCTTTCAACATAAATAACTACATAGAGTTACATTTTTTTCCTACTTCGAACCATCGAAGCCCTTTTCGAATGCCACGAATGTTTCGGCATGAGAAGGCACCTGTTCATTACCACTCTCGTTTGTTGTTTCCACTTGTGTACAATCGCAATTATTATCGTCTTTATCGCAACGAAATCATTTTATTACATCAGTATATGCCAGCAGCAGAGAGTCCTACGTGCTTTAGATAATTCTCCGTATCATGTTTCTGCTTCTTGATGTCTATGATTGTGACTTTTCCAACATCATGTATTTTTACTAATTCCGTTGTACTTACACTTCCGAGTTTCCTAATTACGTCGTATTTTGTTTTCACAGAATATTATTAGTTTCATACTAGATTCTAATCATCAGAATTCGCTCGATCAAATAAAGCAATGAATACATCGTATATGAACACTAATAAAATATGTACATACTTGAAACAGAAAAGAGCATTCGTTGCTGGGGAATATTGTGTTTGGATAATAGAACGATATTAGGCTATTCGAATAATGGGTATGCGGATAAGGGGTGTTCTACTGTACTTGATATGAAAACAACTACTGTAAATTATACTGTTCAATCGAAGAAAACTTTACTTCATAGATAAATCTCCCGCTCTATTCGAACTGTCTTTTCATCGAGCGCAAGCCAACAGCACGAAAAGGCAGACAAACGAGGCAGTCAAATCACGAGGCAGTCCCTTTCGCCCCGTTCTGGTTTCGGAGTCACCCTCCCTTCGACCTGTATCCATAAATCTGAGCGTGCCTTCCGAACAACACAGACACGTATCGCATTTTTCATTCGGAGAATCAGATACAGATTCCGTGGACAATGCGATCCGTGCATCCTCTCGGAAACGCTACTGCAAATTCCCGAAACGGTGTTTTCTTTCGGAAGCCAACAACGGCTGGTAAATTCGACCTTGAACCCGTTCCAAAAGACAGGGTTCGCGATCGCCAACCTCTGCAGGTTTTTGGTAACGCGCATGGCACGTTGCAGAATCGTCAAAGAAAGCATTAATCTTGACGATGAAAAAAGTCCCTCGGACCATATTTCCAGCCGGGCCTGGTCCTCGTATAGTATCCGGCGACGAATCGCGAGCTCGACGTAGAATAGAAGGCAGCGAAGTCGAGCCAACGTGGCTCGTTTAATTTAATATTTCAACCCCTTCCAGGTCAGCCTTCGGTTCGCTCCACCGCACTCGCTATTAACTCGACGCCACTCTCGAGCATCTCCATTAGCTATTCCTTCGCTTTTTCCCTTCGTCTATCCTCCGCCCGAATTTCTTCTTTCTTACCCTTCAAACCTGTTCTTGTCTTTTTTCCTTATTATTATCCATCTTCGTCGTAGCGGCGTTCCCGTTTCACTATTAATAACTTCACCGAGCTTTCGTGAGCTTTCGAAGGTACCACGAAACCGGAGGAATACGTCTCTCGACGGAAGCGGCGGTAGAAACGAATTTGCCAAGGTCGGCAAGTTATTCTTGCGACGTTTCTTCATTTTCGCGTGACAGGTTAAGGGTCAGAGGGTGTCGCGGAGAAAAGATTCGTGTACGGCTATTATTTTTAGGAACGGCTGATGAATTTCTTAGTGGACCTTCGGTCTAAAGTAATTAGCGATGTGAGGTGGTGGTGGGTTGGTTGCAACAAGAATTTCTGTGTGAACTAGGTCGAGAATTAGGAGAGTTGTGTGGTCGCTGTATTGGTACTAATCTCTGAGTTGATTTTGGAATGTTTTACGTGCTACGAGCTGATTAATGGTAATTGTAATTTTGGACTCTTGACTTATTAATATTTACTATGCGTGTAAATCTGTTTAGTTGTAGAAGTAAAATCAGCAGCGTGTATGATACGACAAACTAATTGTAAATTCCAATTTAACTCTGATAAAATTCTATTTGACAGGCGCAAGTATAATGCGGAAAAGAAAATTTACAGTACGAAATAAAATGGCAACCATATTGCTTTATAGCATTTTTAGATAATAATAACGTGGGCGGGTGTGCAGTTAAAAAATATTCGTAAAAGCTATCTGAATTTTGATGATAAAAGAGCACGAACGGAAAAACAAACAAGAGGAGCTTGTTAATGTTAAAATGTTGTTAATTGAAAGAAGTGGCAAGTATAAAAGAGTAGAAAAGCCAGGAGCACGTTTTTTTAATTCAAATAATTTAAAGAACCTTATGAACGTGATAAATAATAATTATGAAAAATATAATATTGTTAGAATTTAACCCGATTTCTGTGCTACCACATAATTTTTACTTCGTAATTTAACTTTCTATGAGCAGGATTTTTTTGCTTATTAAAGGGCAAGTTAAAATTAATTGCACCTTTTTACCATAATCTAGAACTTTAATAACTTAATTCCAGTATAATGGTATACTGATAAAATATAATAGGACACTGAAAAGCAAGTAAAATGAAATTCGAAAAATAGAGATACAAAAGGGAGTTAAAATGTACAAAACAAAAAAATTGCATTTTATTTTAAATATACTACGTCATAAAGTATCGAAATCTGTGATGTTTTTAAAATATATCCAGCTTTATCGAATAACATTTTATCTGAGTCAGACGATCTACGATATTTAGTAGTACAGGAAAATACAACATATACATTCTTGTAAAGTAAATAATGTTTACATGTTAAATGTGGCGATGCTCTTTGTGCAAAGATAAAGGAGTTAATTACGAAGGAGGAAATGCCCGAAAATGGAGCCACGACTGCAGTCACGAAATTCCTGAGAATCGTAGGAATTCAGATTAACTTTTCCTGTTAACTCTGCAATTAAATTACACACGTCATTAAACTTGTGGTTATACCTGATGCCCTCCTGCAATTGTGTGTGTCCTTGTGCTGTACAATAGTTATAAAACAATCTGCACGAATCATTATATCAGTGAAGCAACAAATGTTTCGTAATTTCAAATAAAGATCATTTGATATACGGTGTACAATGTACATACGTAAAAATTTTATTTTCAAAAAATTGTAATGCTTCAAATTCGACGAAGTTAAGTTTACCTTAGGTTTCAAGTTATTAAGTCACTCTGTTATAATTTCTTTGAAACTAAATATTCATTGCAGTTATCTTTAACATTTATTGTATGATTAACATGGTTATTCATACTGTATACTAATTTTTTACTGAATGCATGTATGCGGTAAATATCTGCTAATTTTTGTTTATATTTCCAGATTGGTTTCAAATTTTACTAATATCATTCTGATAGTCGTGTTTCATTATGCTAATGGCATTTCATAACGTTTTATGTAACATACACAATGGCAAGTGTCCAAATACTTTTGTGAGCAATTGTAGACTATTAACTGGAATTAATTCAGGCGTAATCATTCTGTCTTATTCAAATTAGAAACATTACTATAAAAAATTACGTATTTAATTTCAACACCACGTTTTACCATAAATCTATCTTTCAACCGCAAAGAAGTATAACGAATTATCAATCAAACACGTAATCCCCTAATCACCCAAACCACCTATGTATCTCAACTATGTATTCACCCTCATTTTCACGCTTATTCTCCACATCCTTCGTTCCACCCCAAACCGCAACCAATCCATCCCACACAATTCAGGCGTAATCATTCTGTCTTATTCAAATTAGAAACATTACTATAAAAAATTACGAATTTAATTTCAACACCACGTTTTACCATAAATCTATCTTTCAACCGCAAAGAAGTATAACGAATTATCAATCAAATACGTAATCTCCTAATCACCCAAACCACCTATGTATCTCATCCTCAACTATGTATTCACCCTCATTTTCACGCTTATTCTCCACATCCTTCGTTCCACCCCAAACCGCAACCAATCCATCCCACACAATATCCCGTCGAGTGATTACGTTCAGCTTTTTCGATATATACCATGATCTTTCGATACATGATGCGTGCTACGCAAGTATTAGCAATACCGTTTAATCTTCTTCCGGCCCACAAACGTCTACGATAAATGTCTCTTTCAGTTCATCGATCCAATCACGTGATCGTTCATTCAGAACCCAATAAACGAAGATCTATTTGAAGATCGTTAGATTGGAAGCGTTTTATGGTATTCTACAAAGTAATTGAGAATTAACGTATTAAGATCCCATTAATTGTAAGTAGAGAAATGACGTACAAATGTGATGTAAACGCATTATTACATTACTCAGAATTATAAACATAAATTAACTTACAGTCCTGCGCTTTAGATTTAGTCTTAAGCTTTTTACTAAACGCGGTAATCTGATCTTTTCATGGTTCTTGATATTATTTTAAATGTTTTTACTTCTTAAGACGTTTGTGCAGATACGAAATACATACGAAATATCCGAAGCGAACTATTCATTATAATATTTAGAGTATGAAGCAAATCATTACTTAGGTTTTACTTCTTTGATTGTGTCCAAAAAATATGTACGTTGCGTAAACATTTACAGTCTAGTCTTCATAATAACTTGAAAAGAGTTTACGATCACTAAAATCACCGATTTAGGGATTTTCTTTAGGAGAAGGCTAACGATACGAGGCCGAAGAATGCGAACCTTGACAATAAATAATTTTCCAAAGGAGAGACGTTAGAACGTTGACAGCGTAACCGAGTATGGCCGATATATTTTGGATCATCGCGATAAAACGCAATCCTAGATGGTCGATGCCCGGTGAAACATCCAGTTCAGAGCATTGAGGCTATTCTGGCCAGAAATCAGGAGTTACGATCCTCTTCCAAGCTGGAGAAAAATTGACAGAAGATGGGTGAAAATTAATCCCGATGTAGCGTTAGGATTCGTTGGGAGGTTCTCAGCGTTGTCGGGAAACGACAGCATCGACAATTTGTGTCCGCGAATAAATTCGCCTTTGGGGATATTCCTGCGAATCTTTCTCCTTTCTTGGCTGGCTTACTCGAGGGATTTCGAGTCGATCGCGTGGCTTTGGTTGCCGATAGCCGACTTGATTGACACTGACGCAATTACGCTAGTTATTTTTAGCCGCTCGTTCCCTAGAAAAGTTGGAATGAAGTTGATTCCCGAACCGGTGAAAAGAAAAGTTGAACGAAGTTTTGAAATGTTCTGAGTGTGATGGGTTATGGAAGAAATGCAGATAATTGCATGATAATAAATCATGTAACATAACAAGGCGTAAATATGCAAGTTTATTTGACAGGTTGAGTGTTTATAAATAGATTGCGGATATCTATGTATATATTTAGCATAATTAAAAAGATGGGAACCAGGTAGAAAATTTTTTTAGCCGGTAATAATATAATAATATTACACTTTTGATATTTTATATATTTATAAAACAAAGCACAAATATCTTATAATGCCGATGTCAAAAACACGCTTTCAATGAAATTTCAATATCTATATTTATATAAATGTCTGGTAATAACAATAAATGAAAATAAATAAACGCATCTGGAGTGTGATTTATACCAACCACATTTACTGTCTGTTCAATCTCATATTTTAAATATTATTTTTACCATTATAATCTTCACATAAATGAAATATTCCATTTTTATCTGTAATTCGAATTTTATTTGATTTTTGCCGCATACATCGTGTAAAATAATAACCACGATACACAACGAAATGTTACAAATTAAGATGTTAATTTCAATGCTAACGTTCTTTCTCGCAGCCACTGATTGTTTCAGTTGTTCCTACTCGTGCATTCATGAAAAATTGTAATCAATCGCTTATGCAACAGGATTTGCATGTAATTGTTGTTAAACAATGCTTTGCCAGAATTCTTTTTTAACGAACACGTGAAATCCTTATATAACGCGAGCTAAATACCAGATTGTTCGGTGTTGAATTTAATAGCCTGTGTATGAGACACGCAGATGCCGATACACGCAAAGGTCACATACATTACAGTTTCGAAGGATTTCAATAAAATATTCACGAGACTGTACACTTGAGCTACTTTTAATTTTGCGAATTGTTATGTTTCATTTTGTCAGCTGAAAATCATTAGAATACTCGTAAGAAGAGACTCACGCATATTTGTGTCACGTATACCATAAATATTGAAATTGTGCACGTAAAATTTTGTTATCGCGATAAAAACAAGTATTTTTTTCAAACATTATCATTATGGCAGATTAAAATTGTATTATAAACTGTAGTAGAATCCACGTATATTTAATAATATTAACGCAACAGAATTTTATACAGAAATTAAATGTTACTAGATTTATTGCTTAAATAAAAATGTTGATTATATGAATAAAAGTTTTGTTTATATGAAAAATAAAGCAAAGTAAAAGTAAAATACAATTTCTGAATATTATTTTTATGGTAGATTAAAATCATATTATTATCATTGGTAGAATCCACATTAACGAACTACCGCCAAAAATGCAATTTAATTGAATTAAAATTGCTCGTACGTGTCTACGTAATCGCACGAGCAAAAAGAACAAAATTAATTCGTAAAAGAATTGAACGCCAACATTAGAAGAAATTTTGGATGTTTTATAAAATTACCAGTAGTTTACATTATCGATTTCGTCGTCCGTTTCAATTCGTCAGGCCCAACGATTTCCCTTTATTTAATTATATTTAATTATCAATTATAAGTTATACGAGCTCCGTTGCCATCTTTTAACGTGGCCGACGAAAGTTGGCCTCGGACAACGTATTGTCGAAGCTAGTCTTGTCCCGAACAAATTGAAGTCGAAGCGTTGCGTTGTTGCGCACGAGCCTTGATTAAATTTTGTCTTAACCGGTGATATCGAGACAGTTGGTCGTTGTCGCTGTTCGAAACGAGAGTTCGAGCGGCGATTTTTGCGACAACTTTTTTTTTAGCAACTCTTGGAAATTGGAAACTTTTAAGGAGAACGCGACCCTAAATAGATGTGTTTCTCGAGGGAAAAAAGAGAAAAGGTAACCGGGCGATTCTTGAGATTTTAATTAACGCTGACGAAGTAAGAGGCGTCGGAGATGAAAAGAATTTAACAAAGAAACTTTGACCCCTGTTACCGTTATTTTTTAACGTTTATTAATATCAATGTACTTATCTCATTAGACTGAAAAGATTTTACGCTTTAATTTTATATTATTATATTATTTCGTTTATATCTCATGTTATACTATTTTATATTATTATATTAATATATTTATATTATATTATAATTATTTTAAGCTGAAACTCCTTCTGCCTTTTGATGCGCCTATAATGTTAATATTTTATTTTTAAAACGACGTATTGGTATTTTAATTGGGATACAATTAAAACAAAGATATATAATAGAATGGCAATCGATAACGTTCTCTGTGCGTGTTAGCTCAAAACTGACGCTGAAACGACACGTCCGATGTGATATAATAAAATGTGACATTAGAGATTCTTCAAGTACTCCTATTCAAAAAACATTGTAATGGTAAAAAGATGGAAATGTATTAACAAAAATTGTTCAATTGAAGCAGCTAGAAAAATGATTTACTTATGTTTATCATTACTTATATATAAGCGATTGCGAATATTTCAACTTTCATTATAAAACTATAGAACACGTTGAATTAAAAAAGGCCGGATTGTATGCAATGCATGCTATTTCAGCTTTTTCTCGATGATACATTGACGGTATGGTTTCTCATAATTTTCATCTCGATTATATCTTTTGTATACTTCTGAATTTTGCATGCAATCCAATTTCATAAATCCCTCGAGTTTCATCTGTCGATCACACGACATATTTCTTTATTTCCCTATGCTTTCATACATCCTCGCTCGCGAATATTGTCCACAGTTATTTATTCTTTTTCGGTTTCGAATTTCTGGAATAGCGACATTAATATCAATTAAGTGACATCGTTAATATTATAAATTTGAGAAGTAGGCATAAAACGTATCGATAACTTCTTTGAAAAAGTGAAACATGGATTGAAAATTACTACTGCTTTTAATTCTTACACACGATACGATATTAACATAGTACGAAACAGTAGCATTAAATGAAAGAAATTATAAAAAATAAAATATGCGATAGAACAAAATTGTAAAGGATTAATACTACAGTTTTTGTCATTCTTGATATGTTTATTACTCGATTTAGAAAAATTGTACGTCGATCAATTATACACGATCGTTTCTTTTGTTGACTCAAAAATGGATATCGTTTCTTCGATCCTCACCTTTCAAGAACATTGCAGATACACAGGGACCATACATCATTCCGTGTTCCTTATTTTTCTAGATTTTCTTTCTACCATTTGTCTTTCGCCGTTCTACGTCTCACTGTGTTTCATTCTGCTAGTGTATCGATCTTTCCATGAAGGTTCGTCATTTTCCCGCGAACCATCGTCACGTCATACGACTTTTGTATGCGACGCCAATCGAGTCTAGATCTTATCAAGATACTGTATTTCCTGCTCCTTCCTAATATACCAGGAAACTTTTGTAGATCTCGATCTTTCGATAATTGGATTACAATCATACCATAAAGTTTATTATGTTCTATTTCACTGTGTCTTTTGTACTACTTAATAAAATAAATTAAGTAAATTGAAGTAAAATATTCGATAAAGTAAACAAAAAAAAAAAAAAAAAAAATTAAAATCATAATTAACATAAAAAAATTAAGAAAAATAGGTTTATCATATCTCTCATCAAATATAGAATGAAAGACAAGGAAAATATAAACGCAAGAGTGTTATTTTACGTCTTTCCTTGTTTTTTATATATTAAATTTTACAAAATTAAGGTTAAAATATCATTTTAAAATGGCATTTTCAGACACAAGTATCTCAATGTTTTGTATAGAATGTACATAAACGCATCTATTGATGGATAAAGAAATATAGGGTTTCATTTGTAAATATACCGATAACTTTGAAATTTCGTGAAAAAATCGTGACATTAAAAAAGATTTCTTCTTCGTTACATGCGCCTCTTGAAATAATTTAATTCTTTGTCCTGAAAACAGTCTGTTTTTCTTCATAGAATCGTAACTAAGGCAGATATTTACTATGTAATTCGTAATAAATTAACTGAGACATATAATATGTACTACAATAGGTGCTAAACTTTTTTTTTTGCGCATTATTGTATCTTTACATCTCGCATAAATGCATAAAAATCCACAGTCCCCTTATCAATACAATAAAATAGTACTCGAGTAAAATGAAAATCTCACGTATTTAGATCCAAAGAAACTTCAATTTCATTCCGTGAATATACATTAAGAATACAAATTAAATCAGCGGATAACGTCCAACGAGGAACATGGATTTTTCGTTGTTTGCACACAATCCAACCTGTTCCTTTTGCTTTTGCATGGACATGAATTATGCAACAATGCGCGCCTCATTTACGTTCAGTTGTTCAGTTCGTCAGGAAAGTTCCCCCTACAAAAAGCTCGCAGAGAATGCACTTTGATTTGTCCCTTTGCATGCGTGCACGTCAGTTTTCTTTCACTTTCCATTCTTTTCTACCGACTGTATCATGGAGAAATCAGGGAGGAAAAAGATCGGAAGCGACAGAGTCATGGGGAAAATGTATGTTGTGCAATTACACACTGCCCTTTTTAAAGACCGCAGAAAGAAGGTCTGCGAAATTATAGTATCCAGGAAGAACCATAATCGTTTATTCGAGCGTTGCTCCTCGCGTAGAATACGATAACAAAATTTTTATGTTCGTGAACATATTGAAAAATATTTTCATATTTCTAATTCTTTATGATACGTTATTTCGGCTTTCGTTTGTTCGTTATAATTATTTAATTGGTTGTAAAGTGAAAATAAATTTAGCATCGTCGGATTGGCGAGGGTTGAACAACCATTCACAATCCGAGATCTGATCTGAAGCTGCGTGTCAAAGTGAATTTCATTTTTCCAACTGAATGATCCGTCATCGACGCGTAACATTCGCATCGTTGCATGCAAAACGTCGATATCATCGTGCTGTTCGATGTTCGACAGTCGCAATTCCTAAAATTGAGCATCGGAAGCGCGACTGAACATTCTTTAATCGAAAATGTGTATTTGAATTTCGTGAAATTGCTATCGAAATGACGCATCTTGTCTGTGAACTGCGCTGAACGCTTGAATTCATATGGGTTAATGTGTCATAAATTAAACAGCGATCAAAATTAAATATTACGAATTATACCCTATATTTTATACATTTTAACATACTATCTATATTGCATTTATTGCTATACGTTTCTAGACTTTCTAAATTTTCTAAAGATACATAAATATGCGCAATCCGATTCTAAATTTGATTGAAATCACTGCAGCTCGATTCATCTACGATATCGTAAGGTACATTTTGTCGAAAGTAAGTAAAAATCCAGATAATTTTGGATCGTTGCGTAAGTATAGATAATTCGTGTTCTTGTTACATCAAGATTCTTCTCTGTACGCAAAATAAATTTAGAGCGAAACCTGGATATCATATAACAATTTGAACACGTGTTTTATCAGAGCAGATTATCATGGGATTCCGTTGCTCGTTTCCCACGTTTCCTAGCTGAATCGCGTTCCAGTATCTCCGGAAGGAAAGGCAGTTGTATGAAGCTACTGTGCGCGTTCGCAGCTACTCGCGTTTCCCTGATATTATCGTGGGATGGCTGTACCCCACGCGACAAGGGACGCCTACGCGATCCAACGCGTGCAACATCTTAATGCATTCTCATTAGAAATACACGAAATCGCACTGTTGAAGGGCCTTTAAGACAAGCTATTACCCGAGTATATCAAAACACGTATGAAAATGCGATTATACTTCAGCAGATACGTATCTGTGATACAGCGTAATAGCACGATTAACTATCACGGAAATATAGGAAATGTTTACCGACTACCAGAATATTTTAGTAAGTGTATAATACATTGAAAGATATTGTTTGGCATACTGTTTTATTACATTTATCATTTCATTTTAATATGTTCTATGGTATACTGAAGAGTATTGTTTGTTATATTATTTTATCGTATCTAAAAATATTACCAATGAATTAGAATATAAAAATCGAGGGAATTAATACTACAAAAAAAAGAAGGTATATTTTGATACATTAAATAGTGTGTTTAAGTATATTGTTTAGTTAATTTGGTACACGACAATATATGTAATGTGAACATGAAGTGATCTGAAAGATTAGAATATTTAAATTAAAGTGTCAGAACGGAATGACATAATCGAGACAAAAAAGCTTTTCCTAGCTAGATCCTAGTACGACGATGCTGTCGTATGATAACATCGTATGTTAGCGATAAAAATCTTTATTAAAAACTCAATCGACGCGTACCAGCATGCTCGCATCTTGCTTTCTGATTTATACGCGCGATGTGACAATCGTTACTCTTCTTTACGATCTTCTATCGCAGAAGCTATTCAGCTATCGTACCAAAAATCAAATTCTAACAATTCATGGTGTGCATACATACATTCCAGAGAACAACTTCTGTCCATTGTTTCTGGGCGTAGACCTCAAATTTGCCAAATTTATTTCATTAAAAATATTTTTATAAAAATCATATTATAATTATTACGAATAAGTAATTGAAAAAATATATTTATTATTATTATTATATGTTATTTGTACGAAACAACCAGAGCGTTTAGTAGCATGTATAAAGGACGGAACTAATAGGATGTCGTTAAATGCTCGATTCGAAATTTTCTGTACGGTGATCAAAGCGACTGCGACAAATACTTTGAGAATTCGTAAGAGCATTTAAAATAAGGAACTTGCGAACTAACGTAAGATATTCGCTCGCGTAATTAGCAACTTTTAATCTTAACTGCTGGTAACGAAACTAAGTATATCTGTACCGGGATGCGAAGGGAATTGGGGAAGTAGAGAACTTTAAACATCCGAGTTAATAAACAGATAAGAACGTTTAAATAAGAGGATTTTTGTACAGCGAATCACACTGTCGTACGAGACTATTCCAGCACTTGTTTACTTTCGACAAGATGTAAGTACTTTAATTACAAAATTATGGATAGATTAAATTACAATAAATTTATTCCTTCTAATCACTGTAGATACATAAAATAATAGAACGCGATCAAATTGATTTTTCAAAAACCGATACGCGATAATAAAAAAGATTAGCGTTTACAATTGTCAAGTCTTGGAGAATTATTTTTGTTATTAGTCAAGCTCTTTATCTTCAGAATTTTCACTTTTTAAGTTAAGAATCAGATTAAGAAGGTTCTTTGAACGTGCTGGAAAGGCTTCTAACGTTAATAGATGTATATATGTATGTCGTTAAAGTATGTTAAAGTATGTTAAAGTGTGGGAAATGGACGTTCCTGTTAATTGGTTAATTTCTATGTTGGTGATTGAAGAAGGATGCTAACCGCCCTTGAGAGAAAGTTGCTAGCGGGAAGCGTCTGTGAGAAAACAGATTTTCCGTACCTTCCCGTAGTAGGTGGTAGATTTAGGGACAGTTAGGATAAAGATTGTTTGTCCGTTTGAAGGACCTTAGCACTAGAACTACCACGTGGATCAAAATGACTGTTTTGACAACTTTATCTTAAAATTCCTACTTCATGTTATATTTTTTCTCCGCAATGATGTAATGATTTTTGCAGGGATAGCTAAAAGAATAATATAATAAACTTTAATTTTGTTTTATTTATTTAGAATGAAAGTAATTTTGTATCATAGCTACTTATACCAGTATGGGCCAAATTGACCCGTCCATTCTGTAGAGCACAGTCGTTGGAATAAGAACTGATTTCTCGTTTTATAAAGCGATATTTTACAAGTCTTGAAAATGTAAACAATTGGAAGCATTCGAGTTGTTGCAAAAACTGAAAAGGATACCAATGGAATGCTCTGATATCGAGGATAGTGAATTCTCTGAGTGTGAAGGAAGTGAACCAGGAGAAAAGGAAATTGAAATTTGTAGTGATAACAGTGATAGTGACATTAGTGACAAAGAAAATGAGTCCTCAGAAAGTGAGTAAGAGAACATTTTGAATGTACGCAAAAGACGTGCTCGGGTGGTTTCAAGTTCTGAAAGTGAAACTGAAAGTGTACAAGCTAGTCCAAATGAAATTGCCGTAAACGGAACCAAGAATTCAGGAAGGTTCAACTTCTGGGAGATTACCCTTGCACAATATATTCAAAGACACATCCGGCCCACAGGATATGGAAAAAAGAGTATCATGAAAGATAAAGTAATTAGGGCATTTTCCTGACTGATTAACAGCCATATGTTGCAATGTATATCTTACACCGAACCAGAAGCCTCTCGAGTAAATTTTTTGGGTAAAAAATGGACCCTTACAGAAACAAAATTGAAAGCATTCCTTAGAGTATTGTACGCGGTTTTTCATATTTGTGGAATACAAAATTTTTTCCAGCACTATGAGTCGGAATGAGTTTGTTGAATTTATTCGATTTGACAAAAAATATGATAGAAGTCAACGTTTGAAAAATGACAAATTTGCACTAGTATCATCCGTATGGGATAAGTTTATTGAAAACAGCTAGAATTGCTATAAACCTGGTGCAAACATTACAACAGACGAGCTACTTTTCCCAATCAAAGCCAGATGCAGGTTTACGCAATATTTACCGAATAAACCCGACAAATTCGGAATTAAATTTTGTCTGGCATCTGATGTTCAAACAAAGTATGTTGTAAATGGATTTCCTTATTTAGGAAAAAGCGAAAAGGGCCTACCTGAAACGGTTGAATTTTATAATAAAAACAAAATTGGCGTAGATATAGCAGACCAAATGGCAAAAAGATATTGCGTGAAATCGGGATCAAGAAGATGGCCACTTCAAGTATTTTTTAATATTTTAGATTTAGCTGGCATAATTGCCTGGATTTTATATAAGAAAATCACAGATGAGCAGATGTCCAGAAAAGATTTTATGTTTCAATTAGTAGATGAACTTGCCGCTGACAATGAAAAATCACGGATAGAACATAGAGCATCTTATTCTCGCAAATGGTGTCAGATACGCTACTGTAATAATAATAAGACCACCATCATTTGCAATCTTTGTAAAAAATATGTTTGCGAAAAATGTACACAGAAGAAAGTTTACGTTTGTAAGAAATGTGATGAATGATAAACCTTGTACTTAATAATTTAAATTATATTTGTATTTTATTTATTCTATTACGCTTATTATTATATTATTATATTATACTTCTTATATATACCAATGGAAATTTATTTTAAGCGTATTAGTGTATTAAGTGTATTATAAGTGTAGCTATAATACAAGTCTGGCCTAGGGTATTGGAGGTTTTCCTAAACATTGTAAAAGAAAGGCCCCAATGTTCTTTCATCCCCGACATATATTATAATCATATTCTATATTTTACAATTGCCAATAATGATATGAATACTAATCTAATTTCAAAATTAATGTATTCACGTTAAGTTTTGTTCAAGAATTATTGATATAATTCACGAAAGCAATGGAACTTTAAAAATTGAGAATTGTATTTATATTATGAGTACTTTCACAAAAAGTAAAGTGAATTTTGATAATAAAGTTTTTTAAGACATTTTTTAGTTACGAATCGCCTCCACGTTAAATCGATAAACCATCCTATGTGGAATAAAAATTTCTGTACGTACAATATTCCGGCAATACGAACGCCAAATTGAATGTTTAATTCACTCACAAACCACAACGCTTTGATGGCCTAGCAGGCAAAAGACAAATCCATTTGCAAGGCAGTATATCCGTCATTCGTATTGATCACGAATGTTTAATTTCCTTTCAGCGAGGGTTTCGTCGTTTGATAGTCGAAATATCGACTGTATCGCGCCATGCAGCCATTATGGATACTATAGCTGTCCCGCTGATTTATGAACACCCCGTCCACGCCTAATGGGCGTTTTTTCGCTCGTAAAAACGAAAAGAAAATGGGGAAACAATGATAGCGAATCTGCCATTTCCTGCTAAATCTATTTCAGCCGCTTATTTGCCAAATCGGTTAACTTCACAAAACGAAAACTGAAGAAAACTGATGAAACTCTTCTGAGATAAGAAGGCTGCGGGTATATATATAAAGCCATATCTTTATGAATAAGTTTAAAAACAATTAAAACAATTGGTTTACTTGTTAAAGATTATAACGGGTATTATATTATGGATATTTTACATATTTCTGTATAGTTTTGCATTTAATACAAGTTTTTCATAGATACATAAATATTCGCAATCTTAAGATAAGCATCAATTAGAAGTGCTCTAACGCCGATATTTCAAATAATGAATTTAAATATTTCGGTCTGTAAATAGCTCACTTATTGACGGCACTGTGAAACTGTTTGACTATTTTCCAAGCTTTCGATATCAACGTTATGAAATATTGACGAACATCAGATTGATATTGACGGATTCCGTGTAACCAGGGAATAATATGGTTCTGCGGTTCTATTATGGAAGGGTGGAAGGAGAGAGAAAAAGAAGGAAGCGAGGTAAGGCTTACGAGAATTACTACAATGGTGTGAATTTCTCTGATGGCTGTACGACAGCAGCTGCACGGTTCCATTAAGTCTATTGTAAAATATGTTGAATGCAAAGACATAGGTGACGAGAAACGAGACAGTGGAGAGGCAGATAAAGTTGACGAGTGGTGAAACGAAAAAGCGGAGGGAATGAAAGTGTGTAGTCAAGAGAGAAAAGTAATGGGGCAAGAAATACAGCAGGAAGAGAAACATGGACGGAAGATCGAAAAAAACGGAAAGAGAAAGAGAGTGAAAAAGAAGAAAATTAGAAGAAGAGGAGTGGAAAATGTTGAGAGAAAGAGGAAATTGATAATTAATAGGAGAAAGCGAGGAAAAGTAAAAACCGGGTGATGATATTAAATTAGAATAAACAAGAGGGGAAGATAACTATACAGTGTACGATGCATTATGCTTAAAAATTTTTTACGTATTATATTTTATACAACATTTTGAAATTTTATAAGCACTGTAGCGAGACACGGCTATGGTGATTATATTGATCAAGTTTGGATCTGAAAATGTATACAGTTTTTAATTGTAGTTGTGTTTATTGCACCATCCGTATGTTATTCAATGTTTCTCGGATATATAGTGCGCATACTACAGTCCTATAATCCTGTTCCTACGGGTACCTGAAAGTGTTGTATATAAAAGTTACAGGATATTATTGGGAGCATACACCTCGCGAAGATTACTAAAATATTTGCCTAAACTTGTATAACTCTAAATAGGAAGAAAATGAGTATTTTAATGACTGACTAAGGACTGATAAAGACCAAGTACATATAAACGGCTGTGCATTTGTTAAAGAGGATGTGAGGGAAAGAGAGAAAGATACAGTGAGGCTCTCTCGTAGAGAATGACTTCGCATGGGAGGTAATAAAAGAAAGTTCATCGTGTTCGTTTTTCTTTGCCAACCGTTTCCACTTAATGACCTTTTATTCCAGCTACAGCGGTGGTTGCTCGATTAACTTCCGCCACGCGGTCAGGGGACATTATCTCCCCGCAGGATAACGCAACGATTTTTGCTCGTCCTTCGGCTGAGTGCATCACGTATACGGAAAATCTACCAGACGTGAGCTGTCTCGCAGCTATTAAAAAAAGGGTGAAATAAATTAAAGATGCCGCCAAGCGATTTTTTCTAGTTCCGTTAAACTGGTACTCTGAATGGATCTTACGAAATGAAAAGTGAGCCGAGTGATAATAATTATTTAATATTTTATCGTCTGTACGTATGAACTCGAAAAGTGACGAGTTGTAGCTTGGGGATTTCTCTTTTATCATTTTACGACTTTTTAATTAATTCAAATAAGATAGTCGGATAATCTTTGATTTTCGAAACGGGTAAACTTGTCTATTGGGAACCATTCTCTTTCTAACTTCTTTTGCATGTACTTCTGATAGTACTCGATGAATAGACACGGTACATAGCGGTTTTGAGTTTAGGAATCCACTAATTCAATAGTTATGTATTTTTAAAGCTTATGGTTCAGTTTAACGTGGTAAATTCTACATTTAGATGATAAACTTTATTATTTATTTAAATACATATTGTGCTGAAAGTAGCGGAATTCATTTGTCAAATACTATTTTTCACAAGGGTTGCAGAAAAATACATATACAATAGCCTAACGCCTAACCAATACTACTGGCACTTTTCTATTTCCACGAAACAGTATCTGTCGCTCATCATATCAACAAGGGCAAACAAACCATTTGCGATTATTCAGTATAAAACGAAGCAAGCCATGCAAATTTTTGCTAGTGTTCTTGCAAAACAATTTTGACTGGGAAAATTCCTATATTTTGAATTCCATTCAATGAGCACACAAGAAAACTGGATTCCCAGAGATAAAGTTCACGTTTAAAAATTCGTTTGTAAAGTTTCGTTTGCTTTACTGGCAAACTTGTATCGATTAGATAAGAGAATCTATTACGTAACAATTTATAGCTATGGTGATATAATGTTTCATTATTAATTTAACTTCACAATTTTTGTATTACTAATTAATTATATTGAATTATGTTGATTATATTGAAGTATAATACCGTACTCAGTGCCACAATATCGTAAACCAATACTTTCAGCCAACGCTCAAACCGCGTTGGAAGCACTCGTTCTCGTCCGATCACGAAAGTTAAGCAGCACTTAACTTGGTTGACCGCTTGGGAATTCCGTGTAGTGTTGGCTTTTTTTCATTTCTTAACGTTTTTTTTATTTTCATTGATAATATATAGTCACATACCAGATTATTTAGTTAGTTAATAAATTATAAAGTATAATATTGCGTATATGTAATAATATCGAGCATAGAAAAATTAAGCTTTGGGAAAAGCTATCTCTTTGCAAGAAAAGATATGCTAGTATACATGTATACATGAATAAAATTTCCTGCCAGTCTAGCAACAATCTATCTCTATGAAAGAAACCCATCGATCATATTCGTTTTCTATATGCGAAGAGCGTGGAAACGAAATGGAAGGTAGCATCTGATGCCTGTGGTGGACGTAGCTATTAAAAATCGCAACTGAATTTCCGCACGTAAACTAGACACGATTCGAGGAGGAAAAAACGTGGTGTTCGGTTAAACTTGGCGGATTATCAGAAATCGTGTTTTCGTGCGACGATAAAAAATACAATGGATTTTTTTTTTTTTTTTAATAAAGAATATATCAAATACCTGACTAAATCTACAAGGCTGATATATTAGAAAGTATAGATCGATGAAATCAGATGTAATAAAATTTACAAAAGCTTCCAAGATAATCCAATAATGATTCAATAAAAAAACAGTCACAATTCGGAATCACTTAAATATTTTATCTCGTAATTGAATTTGATTTGATTCGAATCGAATTTTTGTTGAATACTTGAAGTTTGATTGATTCGGAAGGACAATGACGATCACATTAAACGAGAGACTTCGTTTACTCTGACACGGAAATCATTGAATTATCATGGGTCGCAGACGTAATCGCATTGACATCGGTTTTCGCCAATAATCATGCTATAATTACTTTACGGAGAGCTAGCTAGGTTTGTTCGCGCGCGAAATATTTTATTAGCTTAAACGTGTACGATAGATCGTTTAATTATGCATCATAATTTACCCTACAATAGCGCGTTGCTCCACATCGTGTGTACCCAATGAAACTTTTACCGATTTGCTCCCATTTAAGCCTCGACGCGGTCTATTTCATTAGAAGAATAATTTACGCGTAAAATGTAATTAAAACCTTCTAAGGTTGCTTGAAATAAAATTCGTCTTTCCTTTAATCTTGGCGATATCTACTTTTATATGGAATTTAAAACTGTCTTATATTTTCTAAAATAAAAGAGTTTCGTGAAAGATATCGCCGCTTATTAGATTTTCTTTTCTAAAGAGAAAGGTTTCTTGCGTATTGCATAAGATTCAAAGCTTCGCAATAAACTTTACGTGCTTTTTCTCGCAACGGGTTAAACGAATCTAATTTTAAGAGGAAAATTTGCTCGCTTCTTAATTTGTAGAAGATTTTAATGGCACAGTTTGATACATCGATTTGCTCCATTGATTCGGCCTCTATTATCGAGTTTGTATTAATCTAATCGTTTAACCTATTATTCGAAACATCTTAATTTAATTTTATGTATTATAAATTAACTGATTGAAATTCTGAAGAATTCCAAAGTTTTCATAAAATATAGACGAACGCATAAAAAATATGTATAATTGGAATTGAGAGAAAGTTTAAAAAATAATTGTGAAATGTGTTTTTCAAAATAAAACGGAGTTAGTATCGAGATGAGAAACGGGAATTCATAAATCTGGTTGGTAACTTGTTACATACAGATATGGCGTTCATATATTACAGTACTACAAAATACAAAACGACTTCAAGTTATGAGTTTCGTCATATTTGTTTAGCATACACATGCACTATATTATATTATTTATACGATTTTATATGCATGGGATAAACGTCAGGAAATTCAAAATTAATATCCACCGTTCTATATAAGCACTATGAACATCTAATGCAGAAAGTATTTCTACCAAATCCGGTGATTATCGTTGAAAGTTATTTTGATGACGGTTTTTATAACGTGTTTCCGAATATTGAGTTTACTTTTCCGTGAAAAAGGAGAAGCATATGACTCAGAGTAGGAATTAAACGAATCCCATAAAATTCATGAAATTAAGAAGCGATTTTCGCGATTTTTATACTTTTAGATGTTGGAAAATTCTTACATTTTAATAGCAATTGAATTTTTCACCGGCGTTAATGGTATCGTTCCTGGTAGTAACGATCGCAAGCGCTGCTTAATCGCAAAATTGGAAAGCAGTTACGTCGATAAACGAGTGCTGAGAGTATGAAATTTGATAGACGAGCAGTTTGGTGATTTATCGTTTGCATTAAACCGGACATTTAAATCGTATCGCGATAAATGTAGTTGCAGTAAAGTATTTGGGAACGATCTGTTCGTAAAAATCTAGCAGTGAACATTTAAACCATTTAAGCCATATTTTTGAAATACGCAGTTTCTAATAATAAAAAGACTATTGTGAATAGAAAAAATATGAAATAAAGAAATTGCAATTGCCAATTGCTTCAACAAATTCTGAGTGTAATGAGTTAATATGTTTCTGTGATGCGGAAAAAATGATTTTATTATTACTTTATTCCATTCCTTCTTTTACTTCAGTAAAAAATAATATTCAATTTTAGCAACATTAAATGAGAGATATTAAACTGTGATAATTTTGAGAGTATGAGGTTCGTCCTTTCATACTGCGTACGGTTCTTTCAATTTTGTACATGTCTGCACATACGTATAATAAAATTATAACGATGATTATAAATATTATTAAAATTAAGAAGCATATTTTAATGTTTTAAAATATTTAATAATTTGATCTACTTTTTGTTATTGTCTTTTCATTTTTTCTTTCCTACTTAAAACATATGAAACTTTTCACTAAATTTTCAGTGAATTTCTTTCCAAAACCAAATAGACGATAGTTAAGTATAAGTTCTATAAGGCATGACAATTTTATCGTTGATTGGTTCAAGCTTCGAAGAAAAAGTTCGTTCGGTGAAGATATATCTTCCTTTCGACTACATAAATCTGCAGGCAATGATTCCAGTTTCGGCTCACGTTCGCATAATTTTTCGTCGTGTCACGCGCTATCCGACTGAGCTTCCGCGTTAAAAAGTACAAAGCCGGACATCGTTTTTCCTCAAACGTAAATTGGGAGAAAGAATATCGCTCGAGTGTGGAGAAATTTGGGAGAAATTCCTGTAGTTTGATTGACGTGACCGTAATGTGGTAAAAAATTTTAAAGCCGCCAAATATTGAACTGTTACTTGTTACAGTAATATGATCTTTTTAATCTTACGGGAAAAATAATTCCATTTGTTATGTGAATTTAAACTTGGAAATTTACAACGATTCACGATAGATGTACATCTATACATTTTCAAGAGACCTAATGTATATTAAAGACAGAAGAAGAGCACGATAAATATATTCGTTTTTGATTTCCCGATTTTAATGTAAAAAATCAATTATATTTTACTATCACCTAATACATTTAGAATATCGATTTTTCTGCAAGTTCGAGACAATCACAGATTTATAGAGTAGCAGCACAGGAGTCAAAGGGCGACACGAGTCGGAAGCGACTGATGCTGTTGTTTTGCCTCAGGACATTGACTCAGTCTTGACGCAGAAATGTAACGATAAACAAACTCCGAGCAAAACAATGTCGCCGCTACATGCAGAAGAAGACGAATTCAAATTTTCTGACTTCCTCCCGACCAGTATAAATAGACGGACGCGATCGCGAGCGAGAGCAGTGTATTGCACAGTGTATTACACCGAGTATCTTACAGGTATTTATCGAGCTACGCGACGAGCATTAACGAGTATTTATTCCGCGATTTTATTTGGCGATTTATATTATACGGTTGTACATTAATTTATTATTTTAAATATATTCGACGGTTTCAATAACACGCAATCTCGTTCTTTAAACCTCACGAACAATCCACCACGATAGATCTAAGGAATAATGTAGTACAGAACAGTTTTGACACCTAAAGTATTTATAGATATATTATAACGTATCGATTATACGTATAATGTATTATAAAACATTTATAGCGCTCAGTGTAGAGTAAACTAATGTAAAATGAATATTTCAATCTGTTATTGTCTCGTGTAATTTATTTTATCCAGAGGATATACGTTCAATGACTAAATTCTGCAGTCAACTTTATAACAAATTGTGACAAATGAGTTTTATTCAAATATGAATTAATTTCATGCAGCTTCCTTTCTCGTTCCCGCTGAACCAAAATCTCACTCCAAACTGTAAACTGCAGAAATAAAGGGCAGAAAAGATTATAAAAAAAATCTTCGTACGTTTAAATTCAACTACGCTGGATAGTGCCACATGAATGAGAAAAGAAAAAGTACATCAGAACCATCAATAGCAGAGTGTATTACGTTCACCCTTCGCCATCATAATTCTTTTCAAAGCTCCATTTACGACGTGGTACGAATGTAAATCGTCGAAAAATCGGTTCGATTTTTACGATTTACGAGCGAGCCCGACTTTCTAAAAATTTATCAGCGCGATATCGAAATTATAACGTTGCAATCTCTTTGATAGCGATTCTCTGTTTGTAACCTCGTTATCTCGTCCCGGATATCCGCTGATTCCTTTATGCAGCTCGAGGAATTTTATTTCATCGTAGCCCCCGTTATCCGGAAGCGACGTTCGCGATCATCAGCTTCGAACGTAATTAAAATCGTTTCGCGTTGCTCGACCGTCTGTGTACGTGTTCCCCGATAGCGGTAATCAATTTTTCGATATCACACGCGTATATTCGCGGCTACCTCGCCCGCGATGCCGCGACAAATCTATCCGGCCGCTTAATTATTCGCATCATTCGCGAGGGATATCGCTTTGCCTGTTGCCGATATTGTGAAAAATCGCGGGATCTGCCTTGAATTACTCGCAACACTGGATAATGACAGGGACAGTTGCGATTTTAACGGCTATTTAAGTTTCTTTGACTAGACTCGTTTGTTTGCGAGAGGAGAACATTGTTAGTCATTATTAAACTGCCAATGTTTATGCAATTATTGGATCGGTGTATATGAAATATCGCTTTTTTCATTTTTATCCGGCTAATATCATCTATCATTAGTTTACTGCGAATTACGTATATTTAATGTTGTGAAGAGTTAAAATAAATACACGAAACTTCATTATCCGATCCGATCATGCCATGCATAAGAAAGATAACAAATTTTATTATAATTAAGTTTCTGAGAATCAAAGTTCCAATTTGTGCGTATTTTATATAATTGTTCAAAGTTTATGTATGTCAATTTTCCCGAAGCAGATCAACATTTTACAACAAAAATAGATAGATATTATTTCATTTAAAACTGCACTTATTAACAAAATGGTTGATAATTCGTTTTTCCGTAAAGGTCGCTTTTTTTTATCATGATATCTAGCGAGAGAATGATGTTAAAACGAAGCTCGCTTCAGGGTCGATAGCACGTAATGGATAACATTGCTAATAATGGAAACGTAATGGTTTTAATGTCGTGCGTAATTTATCTCGATAATTTATCATTTGTAGGAATATTTTCAAGAAAAAGGGGCAATTTTTACTAAAGTGATTGATCGAAATTTGTCAAATTATTGTAGTAAATGTTATTATTGTTATAACACTGAATGTTTTCTGAATGGTTTTAATCGCATTCTGTAATAATTGTGTTACGAGAATAAATTCGAATACTTATTTAATACTATTAATAATAGATTTATTCTCAACGCAGTAATTTGTTTTCTCGGTAAACATTGTGTAAATAAGAGATAATGATATATTTGATAATTGTGCGATATTTATTTGCTGTGAAATATCCTGTTTACTTGTTAAAAGATACAACAGGAGAGGAAGAAATATGAAATTGCTGGATTAACTATCTCTTAATTACCACAGTTATTCATTTATCGATAATAATGAGTCTCTCATTTTAACTTGTTAAACGGGAGATAATAATTTCCTTATTCATGGATTTCTTATTCTTTTTAATGTTGTGAACGCTTTAAATTTTAAATGCGGCGTTTCATCTTTGTTGCAAACAAATCGTATCATATTTATATTTGAAAGAATTTTAAAATCTGACTGATCGGAAATTAATTTATTTTTGTCACATTCTAATTCTAATGTTATATAAATTATAGACATTATAGAAATTTCTAGCTAAAGAACGAACCGTTTAACAGGCTAATGGAACAGTCAGCTTTTCTCTTTTTTATCCATATAAGTGCTGTTCGTTTGATACCAACGTCGATACTAACAAGTCAATTGTAACTTTCGTATCAAAATAATGAGTTCTCCGTTGGGAATCAGCACATATTTGGATTCGAAATTCCGAAGTTTCTAACAAACTCTACAAATCGTAAACAGTTCCATTTATTTTTATCCTCTCGAAAACTTGTACTCTTTGGGTTTGTTCGAAAACTTGTACCGTTTAGGTTTGTTCGAAAACTTGTGAACAACAAAATCACAGTGAACCAGCATTTGGATTACAATGGCTGCTAGGAAGCAAATATATCGTAAATATACCGTAGCCTATTTTCCAAGCGTTAACGGCTAAACACACACTCGAGGAATCAGATTTTTTCTTTTTTCAACATGACATGTGAGTATTTCTGTTCTATAAAAAGCTGGATTTTCACACTGTAGTTTTCGATTTTTATTAAATAGAATCTTCCTTACAATTTTGTTAATTTGTAATCACAAATGTTCAAAATTTACGACAACATTCGTTCCTATTTTTCTCTTCTTCTCTTATATAAAGAATATATATATACATAAATATAGGCCTTGAACAAACCTAATCTCAAGCCAGACCTTTAATAATTCTCCTCCGTGCAACGTGATTCTTCAAACAACAATTATTTCAATTACCTACTTATTACATGATATAATTATTTTTCGAAAATATTTCAACAATTCCTGACGCAATTGAATATGTACATAAAATTTAATGTATTATTACGGGATGAATTCCATCATACTTGTCGTTCGATACCCGATTTAAAAAAGTGGAAAAACCTAAAAGGATATTCATTCCGATCTTATACTTTCACCAGATGCATGGAACGAAAACTAACTGAAACAATTCGAAGCATCCACTAGACGCGCGTATCTCTGAAAACCCTTCGCGAGCTGATTAATTTTGTTTGCTCTCAGGTGCCCGATTACGAAATTGCATTCCAACGGCCTAATTTCATTGGCTTGCGTTCGCGAGGTGGCAACAAATTAATTACGATCGCGTTGAAACCGCGACAAGCATCGGGCGGCCTGATAAAGTCTGCTGAAAATTCGCGTGCTGCGAGCAAAACAGAGCAAGGGCAAAGGCGAAAGAGAAAGGGCTGAAGTTTAAAAAGGAAAAAAGAAACGGCGGGATGTTTGCTGAAATCATGGCGCGACCTGTAATCTCTGTAATGGCCTCGTTATTCGTTGGAACCGTGAAATATAATTTATCGCAATAAATCGTGACATACGTGTCGGACGATGAAAGGTAAAAAGGTTATTATCGTATAAATATTTCTGCCATGTATTTTTCACATTCCGAAAATAATGAATTGGCGAAATGAGTTGCTGATATCATTTCATCGAACAATCGTTTGATAAGCTTTTAATCGTTTAATGGTCGTTTACTTTATTTTAATATACAGAGTGTAACAAGATTTTAACAAGGTCTAATAGCAACCACCATCCTGAGTATCTGTGAGAGCACGAGAAGAGAGAAATTTTTCGAATAAAAATCGCATACTCTTTTGCAGGCGAAATTGCTTAGAGGATGTGAAGGTATTTTTCATTTTTAATGACATACCATGTTTTTCTAACCGTATCCATCTAAGCATCGGAAGATGATTAAAATCGGAACGTGACTATGGTATTCAGTTTCTTTTTCTTCAAGAGAGAACTTTAAGGAAACAAACTTGGGACATAACTTTATTTCAATAATTGGAAAAATATAAGGAATTTGCACTCGTAAATCCAGTACCACTTCTTCGAAGCTAACTCAATTTACTTCGAGCGCGTGCTAAGGTAAATTAATCGAGATTGCGAACGTTAACGATGCCCGAAGTGGGATAATAAAAATTACCAAAGAACGAAATTAATGATCGTATACCTTTCAACGGTTCAATAATGATACTTCAGCCACGGACAATCTGTTTCCCTTCTTGGATTCTTCGAAGAACAGAGAATTCTTTCGGAGTCCTATTCGTATCTCACTAAAGATCTAGACTCGACGTATTATTAATTGTTTCCTCTTTATTTTTGATTAATTAGGACGTCGATAAAAGTAAAATATCACGTCGACAAACTCGATGCAATCTCTTGGGAATACGTATAGTAAGTGTATAGTAAAAATACGTATGCAAATGGCTCGCGATTCCATTCATGCCACCGCTTGTACATCTGTCGATGAACATTAAAAAGGCAGTGCAGCCATGCAACTGTATATTTCAAAGCGTATTTCACGTTTCGGAATAAATCTCGTTGTTTCGATGCGGCATTGTTTCAAAGCACATCGTATTTTGCTATGGTTTTATCAATGTACGGTTGTTTAGGTTTATACGACGGAAGGAAAAACGCAGCGCAGTTAAAATCCGCTGGAACATCGTTCCGCGTGGAAAATATGTAAACGGTGAAACGTTTTTAATGACTTCTTTGTTGTTGGAGTTCGTCATTTTAAAATACATTTTTGTTCCTTAAATTCGGAAGAATGCAGCTTCTTTGCTAATTCATGTTGTTGAAATTTTGAAGCTCGAAATTTCTTCTTTTTTCTTAGTATATCTTTGTTAAAGAATTATTATTCTACAGAGGCACGAGTAAATTAAGAAATTAATAATTTTATTTGCTCACTTACAATTAGTTACAGCTTTAAGGAAATTTCATTTATTTTACGCAATCAAAAAATTTTAACTAAGGGGGAATGTATAATTAGAATAAGCAATACTTAACCTAGAGGTCGTCAACTTCTCTAATTAAAAAAGTTGACCAACTCTTTTACATGCACTGTCTACAAGCATAGAAAACATTTAAAATGTTGAAATATTTAACAGCATAACGTGATATTATAATAAAATATTAAACATTAAAAGCATTTAATATTTAATCCTATGTAGGAACATTTAGTTAAAGTACGAAAAATTGTATAAAATTAGTAACATCTACTTGAAAGTATTGGAAATTCTAGAATTAAAAATTGCAAGCTCGAGATAATAATCGTTTTATATCGGGAAATAAAATTAGATAAGTTAAAAGCATGTGTTTCCTGGACAGCTGTGAAATTCATTATTAAGTCAATAGTCAATGGCGATTAGAAAGAAGAATTGGGCTAACTTATAGCCAACTATTGCAATGGCTCGATAAGATTGCGCCAATAATTGAATTTTTATACTTTTCCATTATTCTCCGAATCTATTGAGGTAATCTTGCTAGAAATCCAAGTAGGAGGCAATAATAGATTTCTTGTTGCACGATCCGTTTCGCAACTGGTGACCGAGATTATTCTAGTTAAAATCGAAAACATTTCGCCAGGGAACGATGATACCGAGCATTATTACGGCCTTCGTGGCATGGTGGAAACACTAAAAAAAATTCCTGACAGGAACAATTATCCATCCAATGGAATTTTTCATCGAATTCCGATTTTTTTAATCGTACCACTGATGGATTGAAATTTTTTGACGGAATTCGGTTTAAAGTGAAAAAGAACGTTACACGGGTTTACTTTTAATACATTTTGGGAGGCGTAGTTCCTTTTTAAACGAATTTCCTGATATTATTGGAAGTAAAATACTGGAAATAAAATACTGGAAGTAGAATATCGAAATACCATGAAGTTTATGATGAAATATTAAATTAGTATGAATTTCGAAAACATAAAAATACCGCAGATTTTTAGCGTGAAATTTTATGAAATAAAGGTTCCTTTGTAAATCACAATTTTTTTGAAATATTCCATATTCCATTTTATTTCTATTATACATTTTATTTTTTATACCGTTCAATAACATGCCACTTATTATTTTTCACGGTAAAAATAAGAAAACTACGAGAATGTTTTATGAATAATACTGTTTGTTAATAAAGTTGCGAAAAAATATGTAGGTATAAGGGTAGCCTATAAAAGATCTATTATGAAAAATTCAACGTCATAATTAAAATAAAATAAAAAGCCAAGAATGTGACATTGATTGACGTAATAAGTCAGCCTTTATCTCTTTTGGAATTTTTATACAAACTATGCATTTTCTTTGTTTCTTAGATAAATTTACCTGACTGCATTTTTTAAATAGATTTTACGGTGAAAATTAAGCTAATATTTGCACGTTCGATTTTCATGCAATCACCGATTCATCACAGCTTTTTTTCGCTTCTTTTTATATTGGGAAGTTCTATTATCCTTTTTATTATTCCGAATGTTTATGTTAATTAAAGGAAAGCATTTGAGAGTAGATCCCGCCTGTTTTTAAAATACTGTAAAATTCGTTGTTCGAGGAATTTATGAATAGAAATGTAAATTAGCGGTAAAATATTCCGAAGGCATAACTTTATAATATAATTTGCAATTCATTTATTCAACTGACGTATTCCCGGTTTGACATTTCACCCTTTTTATTTTAAAAAAATCTTTTTTATTTTTTTTATTTTTTATGCCAACGTGACAAATAAACGGGTTATTTTAAACTGGAAGAAATCAAATTTCAAGTATTTTATTAGTAAAACAATTTTTTTTGCCCACAAATAGAAAAAAATGTGAAAAAATTCGCAATAGAATATTATAAAAGTTATAAATGCACAAAGCTATACATTTGGAGGAAAATGTGTGCACCGTCTGAATTACCTTTATAGTAACAAAAGCAATATACAGGTACCTTTTGCGATAGAAAACACGTCTATCAGTACCTCGCAAATGTAGAAAATCATTAAGAACTTGAACAAATTGTTCTAATTTCTCACTGTGGCAATCGTGACAAAATATTTCATTTTCTATTAAAAATATATTAAACTGCTATACGTATAAGGATTTCTAATATTAAATAATTTAATTTCTTTCGAAATATATTTTATATAGATATGTATCTAGCTGTAGGATCCGGCAGCAAGGCAGTTGTCTTATTCAATAGGATGATGTTCCTGATGTAAATATGATTACTTATACACAAAAAGACCTCTAATATTTAATAACACGATCCCTTCTTAGCTATTATATCGTATGTAATTCGTTAGAAATTCTAGCAATAGAAAAATTGTCGTAATCAACTACAATCAAATTCTTATGTTTCTATAATATAGATAAGAAATTGTTTACATACAGAGATTTTTTAATATTTGATAATTGAATTTCCTCCTTCCAAATATATTATATGTATTTAAGTGTAATCTTCGACGATATATCGTTCTATTTAATAAAACAACTGCGATAAAATTTGTATTTTTTATTAAAAAAGAGAAATATCTCTAATATTAAATGATTCAACTTTTTGTAATTAGAACATAGCGATCTTAAACATTTACCTGTATGTTGTGACAGTAGGGTAGAGAGAGACGTATTTTACGAAGCGGGCAAAAATAAATCACACGGTGAACATATTATTTATTTTCAATCGATTAGGTTTCAGCATATGCATGGATTTCGCGTTATTTGTTTCAAAAATGAACAGCTCGATTGGCAAGCCGCGATTCAGCGTAAATCAATTGAAACGGATTTATTTTCAGGACGTATCGATGCGAGCATTTAATTACGTTAATGAATCGATGGTTTTCTTTCCTCCATCCAGCTCATTGTCTTTTTTCCTTCTTTTTTTTCATTCGTTTATTTGCATCAGTAGCAAACAATTCATTGCACGACGATACTTTTTCCGACCTAGATTGTTGCGTGCTTAATTGATTGAAAAGTATCGGCACAATGGATGCAGACTTTAACAATTTTCGACGATGCAATTATAAAACATATGGTTTTTGCATCAAAGTTTTTCGTATTCATTAATAAATTATTCATAATGTAATAATAAGTAAGCATTTTATAGAACGTAGATATTTATGAATTTATGGCAAATTTCAAAGTGCAAAATATACAGAATTTTCATTTATAATTTGGCTAATATTTTTGGATTTTGTGGGTTTCTAGTAAAATATCGTTAATTTTGTTCGATACTTATGAAACTCGCGTCTACTCTTCCTTCGTTTATCATTTCTAATCATTAACATCGAAATATCGATAAAAGCTGGACGATGAACTGTACGAACGAATTTTTCACGAAATTCACGAATTTTCGACACGTTGTAAAATATCTGTCTCGATCTAATCACCCTACTTTGAACTTTGCAGTTTCGTTCGCATTTCGGAGCAACTTCTATTTGTAAGCCGCCAATTTATTGCTATTATCGAATTGCGTCCCGTGTTGCGAAATACTTCCATAACTTGCCTAAGAAGTTTTGAAACTTGATAAAACGAACATATTATTATTAATTCTTGTTGATTAGTAACTGATTTACGATGTTAATTTTCAATTTCTTAATGCATACGTCGATCGTAGATGCAGTGACAATAATAACGAAGGGGAGGGGAGAAAGTTGTGTTTTGCGTAAATGATTTATTGCTTTTCACAGCTTAAAGCAGCGACCGGTATTTCTGCTTCAACAGGATGGTGCGAATTGCCTTCGGTTTATCACGATGAATATTAATAGGCGGGATTTTTATATTACAATCGCTGGAGATATACTTGTCCCGTCGCTTTTCCAAAACACTGTTATCAAGTCATAAGATTATGGAAATTTGATCGACTGCAAGAGTTCAACGATGATGTACGTAAATAGATAGGTCTGTTCATCGAAGTACTGGAATTTTTATTTACGTTATTGCATATCACTGTTTGGAAGTCTTTAGAACATATCAATCCTCGTAAGAAACATTATTAATTCTTTGCTGGAACAGTAGTAATTAAACCAAATTTTTCCGATCCCTACTGCTATAAATAAATATACAAGAGATCGTGTAATTCTTGTAAATAACACTATCTGACTCTTATGAATACATTGTTTAATAATGTTTTCTTAAGAATATAGGAATATTGTATCATACATTAATTCAGTAACACCTTGGAAAAGACAAGTTTCTAATGCGTAAGAGATGAAGAAAATAGCTAGATTTTCGTAAAATTTACACGATCGTATATCATAGGTGTTCTCACATGATCAAAGCTCTTCTTTTCTTCTCCTGTAAATAAATTAATTAACACGTTGATCGTTACGATGGTTACCTGTAACCCAAACTTTTTAGAATGATTAAAACAAGATATACTTCAAAGACTAACAAATTTTCATATATAACACTCATGTGATAGACTCATAACACAAATTTCATCCTTTCGAAATCCTCTTCCCTAACCAAAGAAAAGAAGACCTCTATCACACTTCAACTTCTTACTCTATCGATTTCCTTTGAGAGGCACATCAAAATTCAGCCAAAAGTTCGCCCGCTCCGTTTCACACTGTTTTCCATCGCAACCGGTCAGAACGTAATTGCATCAGGTACGACGGTAATTTCCAAAATTTATAACCCTGTAGAGAAACTCGTGTTCCGATCGATCAATAGCTCTCCTGATCGAATTTTACAACTATCTCCATTTTGGTATGCAACCAGCCGCAACTTCTGCCCGTGGCTTTTTCTCTCATCGCGACCTCGAGCTTGAATCGCGATTTTCATAGGACGACGGGGAAAAGAGCGCGTTTTTACCGGCGTGAAATCCAATCTGGATATATTGGCAACGGCCCAAAGGTGAGTAAACGAGACAGGATGGATCGGAATTCCAACGAAACCGAATAAACAAATGGCGCGCCGTATGGCTGTGGGGTCTTCACATCTGTAGAGTTCACCGCGGTGGAAGTAATCGAAGCATTCGGTAGACCGGTAGAATTAATGGTACTTGCGGCAAACCGGAGTAGAAACTTTATGGAACGACGTCGTTTAGAACGAATCGTAACTCAAAGAAGATTACAGGGAATATTCGGTGGTATTAGGTTCTTTGCGTCAGGCACCGGTGTGGCCCCCGGAAGAAGCGCGCTATGTAAATTTCTGCCGCTTTAGTCGAACGTTCCCAACCATTTATGAGTGATTTATACGGATTGAATTTGTTCTCACGGTTTTATAAGTCACACTTGTATATAGAGAATTTGGAAAAATTCCACCTCCTTAACTTTTAGCTATAGAATAAAATTATTAATTAATTTCGAATCGAGGATGCCTCGTACCGTCGTTTTGCCACACAGGATTAACACAGTATGACGCACAAAATGTAATAAACAAACTCTGGACAAAGCAGTATGGCTGCTACGTGCGACCGTCAACCGGAGACAAGTTCAAACATTCCGGTAACCCCCCCTCCCCCCAGTATAAATAGATGACCATGCTCTTGTCACGTAAACTTGAGGGTTGGATGATAAAATAAAATAGCTGAGTCGTAACACAACTATCAATTTTGCTTTTATTAAACTTTGAATTAACACGCATAAATTCACTCTAACAGTTCCATGTAAAACCTGGTTACACTGATACGTTAAGTACGCGACTGTTCTAAGGGTAGAAACTGGTGAACATATGTTGACTATTCTAAGGATACAGAATAAGTGAAGTTTTACTGACGATACTGTGTCTGAGGAAAGCTAGGGGTGGATGTGTCTAAGGACACGGGACCATCGGATCTGTTAATGACGATCTTGGTTGGGAAAGTGAGGGCAGTAGACACCGCTTCCGATTGGATAATAAGAAGGTTCGCGGACCAGGAAGGGTCTTAGCCGCCCTCGAGAGAAAGTTGCTAACGGAAGATATCGAACGTGAGGAAAACCAACTATCTCGTGTAAACAATAAATGTAAAAGGAAACCTGACATAAAAGATACTTGTTTAGTCTGAAGGACCTTAACTACGAAGATGCCAAGACCCATGGTGGCTCCTGAAGACTATTGAGGATACGCGTCAAGGATGTGCAGACATCTGGCTGCCACTTTGCCCGCGGTGCGTGGCCTGGTCTCTGATGTGGATTGATGTTACACCCTCTAGAGGTCGTCAGTCTAGTGAGTCGTCGAGATTATCAGACGAGCAAATAAGTATAGCGAATCAGCATAACAATGAATATCAGTATTCAGAGCAACGCTTACGATTAACTCTGTATTCTACATTTAAATATATTTGACGAAATCAACTCGTCTCGTCATTATTTTAACCAACAACACGTCTCACCTTTCACCATAAATAGATTGGGGATTCTTATTAGAATTTGGAGGAAATGACACAATTTTTGAATATGTATAAGGATAAATGATGTGTATGTGCGCGTTGATGAGAGAATGGAAGAATATCGGAAGAACGAATGCGGATTGGATGGCTCAGTCGGTTAGTTAATAAAAAAAAAAAAGCGAACATGGTATCGCATAACGGCTAATGCATTTTCCCATTTATTTTATTTCATTAAATTTTACTTTACTGTTATGTGTTTCTCATTCCTCATTCAACGTCCCATCTAATATTTATTCTTTTATGGACACGATTACTAAATATTGTAACGAATACTCTATTTTGGATATTTTACATATTTCGTATATTCTGTACATTTTTGCACTTTGAAATTTTACAAGAAGAATAGAAATTCTAATCGTCGAATTTAAAGTTATTTCTTCTCATCTTGGTAGTTGTAAGGTTATTCAATTTTGTGTCTATTATGTTGGGACACTTTTGTCTAAGATTTTACGAATGTCTAGGTTAAGTATATTGGTTGGCAAAGATAATTTGTCCTTCGACACTATTTGGCTTCATTAGGAAGAAAAACGAAGGGATTTTATGGATTAGAGGAGAAAAACGAAGACGATAGCCTGTCGCATGAGAACAGGGAAAGTGGACATATCGCCCAAAAACAGCAGAATAAAGGGGCTATTTTTATAAAGTATAAGGCACAAAGAGTGTATTGTCGTAAGAAGAAACACGAAGATTACGTTCAAAGATATTCGTATACTTTTCAAAAGTGATTTGTGAAACTATAAATAAAGTTAGTACGAAAAAATAGTTAGTTTAAATCAGTATGTCTCTATCAACTTTCTCATTATACATTTTATTTTATTTTTAGATTATTAGAATATATTATTGTAGAGTAAGGTAGTAAACGTTTTTAATATTTCACTAAATATTATGAAAGTAAATGTTGAGCTATTTTTTTCTTTATCGATTATGTCGTTACATGTATAGAAAATATTTTGCATAAATAAACGTAACGTGATCAGATACTTTTATGACCAACTGCGTATGAACAAAAATGCCAGTGGTATCGTACCTATATTCTTAAATTGAAGCCCATTTCCCAAACACGAGTTACCGTAATGAAATATTGAATACTTCCAAATTATTCAACTGATAGACATATTTTATGTAACTACCTATTCAGGAGAAGGTTAGTTAGACAGCGATGTCCATTGATTTTACGTTCAGCTATGATACCATTCAACTTTATAGGAGAAGTAAATAGTAGAACTTTATTTATTGCGTTGGACATTCAATAGTACCTGTGTTTCAAAACATCGATACCGGTAAGCATACAGAGTGACCTTTTATATTATGTATCTTATTGCAGAGGCGGTGCCTTTTAAGAATGCATGCTGGTGAAACATTCTTACTGTCAGGGTTTGCCGGCCGTATTTCAGTTTTACGACGTTTACATTTCTGATGCAAAATGCAAGAATAACAGTGGTATTTATGTATTAGCCGATTTCTCGATATCTTTTGTACAAGAGGTTATTTTTATTTCTATGCAGTTATTTTCCTGCTTTTGCTCCAATTTCAGAGAACTATACTTTATTTTGGGGATAAAGTTAACTTCTTTTTAGCGAAACATACGTATATATTTCTTGGAAATTTTTCCTTACGCTTTTTGTATATAGTACAAATAGCGATTTATTAAACGATACTCTATACAATCAATTCTAATTATACTTTTTGTCCAATCGATCGAATGTTTTACAATTGTACAAAAATTAACTCCTTCGATTTTACTTACTGTTTCCAGTTTTACCAAAGATTACGAATATATTAAGATTCGTTCTAGCGTGAATGCGATGTCGTCTTCGTTTCACAGCGTTTAAATCGAGTATCGATTCGCCAGGAGGATTCCGATTTCGCCAGCATGAAGAAGCACCTTGCTCTATCCTCATCCTCCTTAAGATCTCGTCGACCGTGTCGTTTTTGATATATGACACGGAACAGACAGATTTTGGACCTACGAGAAACTTCGACTCACTGGCGAAGAATGTTCATTTTAACCCTTATCAATTCACGGTCCAACATCCGCTTTCGCCTCCGTATTTTCTGCCTTATGGTTAAATAATCAGATTTGCAATAGCGCGTGTAATCACGGCGCGACAAATTCGAGAGGATTAAATTTTAAGCCGTGCTAGATGTCGTGTTATATAGATTTAATTTGTTCTATATTTGTTTACCTATTACGTTATAATTATTACTTGACTTTCAATATGTATATCTATTTTCTATTTTAAACAAGCATATAATGTAGATATAATAAAAGTATAATATAATAATATGTCGGAGATGAATGGAAAGCCGCAGTCTTTCCTTTGTAATTTTGGCAAAGTCCTTTAACACTTTAGCCTAGATTTTATTATGGCTGTAATTGTTCGAGATTTGTAATAACGAGATTGGGTTCAAGGTGACAACTGGTCGCCGAACGTAGCCACGGTCACGGGATGGACGTTTTGCTTGATGAAGGTGTTGAGTGGTTGTATGGTTTTTCCTAGTAATGTGGTTGTGGTGGCATACAGCCTCGAGATCGGGCCTAGTCACATGGGATTGTATTTTGGTGATGCCGATATAATGGGACACATGTTGTATTAATAATCAAACTTCAGACAGAATTACTTAGTAACGGCGATTGGAACTTCCTCGATGTTTCCAATGGAAATATAACAAACAAATGCAATTGCACAGCGAGGAAAATTTCCTTCAATTGATTATTCGTGTAATTACCCTCGTGTGTGACACATCAAGCAATTTCCTGTGCGTTTCANGTAATCGCATTTTGTGCCTAAAATTATTTGCGCATAGTAAAGAGTTATCCCGTTGACCGTGGATTCGTTTGAACTCAGAACATTGTTATTAGAGTTTGTAAAGTTCATTATTTGTAAACTTAATTACCGTAAGACATATTGATCGTTAATTTTATTGTTCGCTCATCTATTAGTTCGAAAAACATATTATTCGTTTGTCGTGTTAATCGTTAAATTAATTAATTGTTAAACAGGATATCCGTTAATCTAATTTTCTGTTAAACTCTATATTTATAAAACTTTGTTTAATTCTTGTGTGAACGTGTGACATAATCTTGCCCAATAAATAATGGCTAATTCTGACGAAGAAGTGTCTCGTGCTCAAAATTCTAATGATAATCCGACAAATATAATGATTATATTCTAAATTTAATTCATTACCTTTAGACTGATCTAATAATATTACGATCGATTGTGAATTGCTATAACCTCTATCTATATATTTTGTATAATATAATATAATTGATCCTAAAGTATACATATATCATACATATATTATATATATATATATATAAGGCAAATTTTGAAAATAATATAGATGTAATTAGACTGCGAATTTTAACGCATTTTTATATTTTTATGAACACGACTAAAAAATTGAATTTAAATAGAAATTCGTTTCATCTACAACATATTATCACGAATACTCTGTTCTGGATATTTTATACTTTCGTGCATATAATATGCATTGTGTGCATTTTTGTATCTATAAATCTTGCAAAAATACGCAAAAATCCACATGGTATAATAATCTATATACTTTTCTATCATACTTAATCAGGCCTTTATTTGCTCATTCTTCCACATCCTTAAATATAAAAAAGGCCAATCGTCTTCTCTTTTATTGGATTCACCTATGAATCCGTTTAACCTTTTCGTGCTTCATTCACAAAGGAATTTTACTGTTCGAAAAAGGGGACCTTCGTTTGAATGTGTGATTCCGAGGCGACAGAATCGTAGAAGTACGCTTTCAATCATTTCACCAGAGTACAAAGTTCTTGTTGACTTCGATGACTTTTAGGACTTTCATTTTGTCTCGACGTTTCGTGTAGAACGTACAATTCCTCCACATTGACTTTGCAAGTGTCATAGTTATTATTCTTTCGCTTTCTCTCTCTCTCTATCTCTCTCCCCTTCTTATCTCTCTCTCATTCTCTCTGTGTACGAATCGCTTTCGATGGAGTAGAGACCTGTGCTTTTTCCCTCTCGAGGGAGAACCTGCAAGAAAAGGCCACGCAAGAAAGCTATCTTCCAGAAACGCTTCTTCCAAGCTGCTTCTTGAATAAGAGAGCCCTTTGATTCTGAGAGAGGGTTGAGATACTTGTGTCGGGCGTTTCTTGATCGGTAATTACGGGAATTCGATTTTCAGCCATTTGTGAGCTGGATTTTAACACTGACACCATCAGACTAGTTGAAATGGACGATTTATAATTTTTCATAGATATTTCATATACTAATCCCACTTTAATCGCGTGTTGGATTTTAATATTAAAACTACGATAGCCAAAATAACTAATTTTTAATTATAATTAGACTATCTGAAATAAATGTAAATACTATCGATTATAAAATTAGCAATTAATAACAAAATTAGCGGAAGAGTTAATATCTGTATCTATAACTAAGAAATGATTTCAAATTACATTTAGATTACACAGATTACATTTTGAAAAATTTTCAATTAATTTTTTATTTCAATGAATCATTTTCATCTTGCAGAATTTTTTAAAAGAATTTTCAGTCAAATTTTTTCGAGCAGAAAGTAAAAAAACTAATATTCCATAGCTATTGCGTCGCGGTCCTACATTCCCATGGTTGAAATAGAAGCAAGTGCGAGATAACTCGAATATCATATCTTTTATCATTATGAAGCCTTCTTCTTTGTTCTTCTTCTTTTTCGAATCGATCCTTTTGAAAGTTTTCTATTCGTATAGTCAATCATTTTCATTGAACATCGCGTGGCTTAATATTTTCCTTTAGCGAGTCAGGGAAAGATAGTAAACACTGTCGTGAATTTTAGGTGTAGAGCAAGAGTAAAGTCATAAAGTTTACACCTGTAGTGGTTCGTTTTCGAAGATTACTTCTTTTTTCTCCTCCTTTACATAGCCGTTATATCGTCCGAGCGTACTATTAATTTTCAAACTTTTTGTCTTACGAGATCTACATCCTTTCGATCTACGTTATTTTCTCTTTAGAAGCTTTATGGTAACTTTATGTAATATGTACCAGAGTATAATATTACATTATTAGTTACTGTGTAATATAATATACTATCATATATATATTTTTATACACAGGGCGCACAAAAACGTCGTGAAAAAATTGTAGAAGCATCTAGCACTCAAGCATGTTGAGTACTAGCATCTAGTACTCCGCAAAACAAGCAAAAGAGTCTTAATGAACACGAGGCCAAAAACTATTAAAGATGTTTAATGTACAGCTGATTTGTTGAATAAGTTTCAACATGTGTGCACTTCTATGAGAAAACGTGTCGATGTGTGTGTTGAAGTGAACAGAGGTCGTATCAAATATATCCTTTAATCGAACCTAATGTCTTACTGACAAAAACATTCGTAACTCAGAAACTAGAGATTTTTGAACCCATATTCATTAAGGACTTTGTCGCTTGTTTTGATGAGTACATACCATATGCCCCTAATGCGCTTCCCCAACATTTTTGTATACCTTGTATATTTACATTATACATATTACACGAAATTTTTTTTTTTTTTTTTATTTGTTTGTTAAAATTACGATCAATTCTCACATTGGGAATTTTCAGTAACTTTTTCTGGCGTGGCGCAGTGACATGGCTAATTATTTATAATAAGTTAATACTTATTATAGATATGTATAATGATTACACGAAATTGCCACACAATTCGTAAGTGAATATATACAGTGACACCGTTTTGCCTGGAAATACGTAAATTATGGATGATACAAAAAAAATATTTGAAACAAATGTTATACGACTTCGAGGGAGGCATATCATGACGATATTCATTTTACCTTGCAATGATTTTGATAAGCTCTGTGAACGTGATACTTGTACTTTTAAATCGAAATTATATTTCCTTGTTGGATATTTTTCTAGCCGATATCAAAACAATATTAAAACGCTTCATACTTGTACTTTCTGCATAAACCACTATCGAGGCGTTAAATCTCAAAATAAGTGTTAGTATCTTTTTACGTAGAATGACGTAGAATGACGAGATTCAATGTACGAAGAAAAAGAGGATAGGTTCTATCTAAAAAGACAGCAAAACTGCGAAAAGCACGTACAGTTTTGCGCTTGCGAAAGAAGTATCATCGTGAATACGTAGTTCACTTCGAACTATTCATCCTTTTTCTCTTTCAATCTTTCCTCATACTTATCGTTTACGAGAAAAACGCTGGATAGTAAATCCATGAATACCTTGTATAGAAACCATTAGAGAGGGAAAGAGAGAGAGAGAGAGAGGGAGAGGGAGAGAAAGAGTGAAATTGTACGAACCTATTAACAAAATTCATTCTTAATCGAAATTAATTATCAATGAGAAATATTCATTTGGAAATTAGTAATAAAGCTTCCACTGAAATTAATGTTTTGTATGAGGAGTATTACTGTGAACAGGGAATGAAGTCTCGAGACTGATGCACGAAAATATTCGTGAGCAACTACGCTGCTCGCAACTAGGTTTAAATCAATTTGCACGCAATTAGAGTTTGGAAATTAGAGGGTTCTTCAATTTTATCGCTTTCTACGTTTCCCCCTCAATTTTATATTAATTGCAGGAGACGAATTTTACGAGTATTCGATGTTTCTTCATTTTTAATATCCTGTCGTTATTAAGATTTGCTCATTGATTTTGTTATTAAATAAAGTACACGTCTTCACGAGTTAATGAATTAAGGATGAAGTAGATTTGATTGTAACACGTTTTTGTTAATTGATAACATTTATCCATGATAATTTAGTTCGATTTATTAGAATTAAAACTAAATGAGAAATCGAACTAAAATTTTCTTTTATTTTCTTTTCAATTGAAGGAATCTATCATATTTGCAAAAAACAATGATGATATATAACAATATTAAACAAATGTTTTACAATCCGAAAATAAAAGATTGTTATAAATATCTCACTTATGTTCTCTTTGATACTTCTCCAAAACGTATATCGTATCTTTACAATTTTTAAGAGAACATTCACCAAACGAGGGAAGGAATACATACGTTTTCCTGCAGGTGAAAGGATTTTTCACTTCGCCATGTAATACGGCGCTTTGCGATACGTATTATCCCGTAACTCTACGTCAACATGAGAATGCATTTTTCCAAAGTTCATTTCCCGTTCTCTCTCTGTTCACTATCCTGAAAGATTCTTCCGCCTCTCTCTCTTTCGTCGGAAGCATCGCATAGAAGAAACGAGCTGGTGATGGGGTTGTGGCAAGAGGGCGGTCTTTAGAATGTTGAGAGTGCTCTTCCGAATAACATTTTCCTTTCTTCTTCCTCAGATTCCTTTTGTTGTTTTCACTTTTTTTCTTTGTTGATGAAACTGTGCACCAATAAACGTGTTCGGTTGCATTGTATCAACTGTGAGGAAATAATATTGAGTTTCTTGTTAAACGATGAATAACGCGTCTGTTAAAGTGTTTTGTCGATCGATGCGATTAATAACGAAATGGAGCTAAGCAAGTTAAACAGGAGACTAATAAATTTGGGGAATTTCAAGTAGCAGGAACAAGGGAAACAATTTGACTGGACAAATATGTCTTTTCTCAATTTTGTGTTGCTTAATGTATTCTAATTATCGTTTAAATGTACGTAAACTCACTGTTTATTTTATATTGTTTTCCGTAATTATTATCAGTATTATTTACAGTATATAATATGCTGTAGAGCTTTTCATATCTAAACTAATAGGGAGAAAAACACCTCTGAATAATGAAATGTATTTTAGAATAGGGTGATCATCTTTCAAATATTAAATTTGATTTACTCCAATACAGAAAAGAGGCAATTTTTCAAATATCTTCAATACTCAGGAACACGTAAAGTATGAAAGTTCACGTCCTGAAGACTGTTTGTGCAGAAAAAGATATGGTCGGATATATTATTCTGAAAGCTTTCCTATATAAATTGTAAGAAAATAAAATAAATAAATTTAATATAAAATATTATATAAATTTTCATATTGTTGTTACCACGGGTTAATTATCTATGTACGTATAAGTTACAGGTTCTAGGTTTTACTTTTATGGTGTAAGAGTAACTTGGGTTTAAGACGATTGATTGTATCTAAAAACTGCAATGTACGGACGGAGAAAACTAGTATCTATATAAACTCCCATTTTAGCGATTTTATTTCCCAAGATTTTTTACGATTAACTTCAGGACAAAGAAATATATGAACATGATCTATCACTTTCGATATCCCGTGGCTCTCAACTAAAATATTTTTCCATGCCTTTCATATTTTTTTAAGTATTCAACCGTTTCCATTTAAATCGAATGCGAAAGAAAAAGGAAAACATTCGTGTGAAATATTCGCGACACTTCAACTCGTTGACCGCTAAAAATTTATTCACATGTGTAGTGTAGATTGATCAGTATTGATACGTATGAACATTCGAGTTTTCCTCGGAGGAACGTATATTTTCCAAGATTATTCCGAATCGCAAACGAAAGCTGGAACTGGTTCTCAGTTCCTAGCAGAGTTATCCCGTTTCTTTTGATACGCGGTATCCAATTTTATATCGGAAAATGAGGTGTAAAAGGCGAGAAGGAAAGCAGGTTTGATCGTATATCGAGCTGAAAATTTCATGAATATCGAGTTTGTCCTCGCGGAAATTGAATACCCGATGAAGAGCTTCGTCTTGTAATTGAAAATTAATATTAGCCTGTGATCAAAAAGTGTCTTCTACGATACAAGGATCCTTCAAAGTAGTATAGTAATCATTTACTTCGCACTATATAAAATATCTACACGATCTACTACATTTTGGTCGTTTATGTTCCATTTATATATTATCATTGCATGCAAGCTTATAATATATTATATATTAATATAGCGAGATCGAGGCAATTATTATGCTTCTGACGAACCTTCCAGCTTATACATTGATATAAAATAAAATACGGCAACCATGCCTTGGAGAAATATCTATAAAAATATATAAAAGCAATATTTAATTACCGTTTCTTTGTTATCATGACATTTATGGAGATGAATAAAATGAACAAATAAATTAATTAAGTATATTTCAATAGCAAAGTGTTCTCCTGTATAATTATTCGATTGTGACATAAATTAAAAGTTTTATCAAAGTTTCTGATATCGCATCAATTTTATATTATTAAATATAATTATGACGAATGTCGTAAACGTGAAAACGTCATATTTGGACAAATTAAAGTAAATTCCAGACAAAACAAGAAACTCATAAGAGTTCAACGAGAAGAAAGGAGTCTCGCACTTTTGTAAAATTTTTTATTTCTGTATTTTCATCGAAACAAGTATCGCAATTTAATATCAAGTGCGAAAATAAGAAAAGAAAACATTTGCTTCATCAGTAAGATTGATGATATAACTCTTGACGTTACTTCTAAGTGAAAAAATGAGATGAAATTCCAAATAACACATTTAGAAAATGAACGACGAGAGAAAAAAGAAAGTATCGAATAAAATGTTCTATTTCATCATTTTATCGACACAACTATCTTAATCTAATAGCAGGCGCGGAAATAAGGAAAATAAGCATTTTACCAGGAAAAGCAGCACATCGATCAAACCGATGAATATCATGCTCCTCCTTAATTCTAACCACCTAATGACGTCTTTTAAAAACGTTGTGGCCTATTATATACATGTCGCTTACTCTCATCTTGCTCCTCGCAAATTAGATATTGATTTTCAATTTTTCCTGACAATTCGTCCGTACCTTTTTACCCGCATCTCCCTTAAGGCGCGTTTAGATCAAACCAGCAAAAACATAGGGTGAGAACGAGAAAAGAGCATTTCATCGTTTAATGTAAACAGTTATCGTGTAATCTCGTCATAAAGATATTTATAACAATCGAATAGACAATTTTTGAGCACAATCTTCGTGCACGATCTTGGATTATAGTTCGTTGGGCAATATGGCCCAACATGACTTTCTTAATTTTTTTCCTGTCACATAGACGATAATTGTATACCGTGCGAGAAGGCACGCAAATACAAATCGTAAACCATCTTGGAGTATTAGAGTATTAGCATATTTTATTTTCGACTCAACGAGCAGTCGACAAACAAGGAAATAACATGTGTATATTTCGTTCATTCTTTAATTTTGCAAGGAACAGAGAAGAATGAGCATTCGCTCGTTTAGTGTGCACATATTCCATATTTAGATATGATAAACCGGTAATTTCATTTAGTACTTCTTCTTCTTATCTATTTATACTTTTCTTTTATGCAAATGATGCTTACTCTCATTGTCTTTAACAACACGATCTACGCTAAAAAGAACCCTACGACAATATATATATATACAATTTGCACTGTAAACGTTTATTAAAGGCTATACAATAACAACAACAGTGTAAACATACCTTTAGGTATATCTGCTCGGTACGTTTTGCGAACGCACAAATCAGAGAATTCTCCACGGAATCTGGTATTCGATTTACTGGTGAAACAATTTACGAACTATAATTTCGAGGCGGTACCAGGGAACATGAGTCACGATCCACGCGGAGATTACCTCGACATCGGGTTGGATCATAAAACAAGCACTGCCACGGTAAATCGGGCGTAAAAAGAATTACGTCGTAATTAGTTAAAGTCGTCGGACGAGATCTGATCGCTAGAACGAAAAATTTTTAGACAAGATAGATTAACCCATCATGAATCGATGTTGCGTTAACAGAACATTTCGTTTGTAATTTCTTCTTAGATAATTCATATTATCGAACGCTATTTAATTTACATTATAAGAGGCAATTTCAAGAATTTGCACAATTTTCTTTTCACTATTCCATATCATTTCTTCTTGCACTTAGATCTTATGAATCTTATGAAGATCGAAGAAATGAAAATATTTATAATACTATAATAAGTTATTTATTTCTCAAATTATAGTAACATTTTTGTGCCTTCGACCCATGCAATGAATCATGTCAATTATCATGTATTGTGTCTCAAAGTATCATGTCAATTATTTTGGTTTTTTCAATGAATTTAGCAGATCGTGAATTTCGTCCTTGCCGACGTTATCGTTAATACGCAGTTTCAGTTTGTCCTTGGTGCGATGTGCGCTATATTTCGGGCAGGATAAAAGGTACGTTGCATTTTTTACGTAATGCAGCTGGGTCCTTTGCCAATAGATGCAAGCGGGAGATTTTCGTGTGGCTTACTCGGATGCGAGTAATAGGGACTTGGTCTCATGTGGGTAGCGAGGCGGTTATTATGTATTTTTGGAAGAACCAGTTACTGACGTGTAGTACTAAAACACTGTTACGTTAATCGGATTTTCGAGTTTATTAAGTCTATAATTAAGTTTCCCATGAAGGAGGTTATAAAATATTCATTTGAATATGAGAACGTGGCAGCCTGCCTAGCGACCTGATCGGCCTTTTCGTTTCCCGAATGGACTTTTTCAATATATGATTTTTGATTAATAAGTAATAAATAACGCATTAATTACTCAAGAATTGGGTCAATAACTGGCGATAAGAGTGTTATAGTTACTATAACAATAGTGTTAAAGGTGACTAGTGAAAAATATAATATTCCGGCAGGAAAAACGAAAAACCCGTGGAAAAGAATATCAAGTACGGCTGCCAGCACTTTGATCCGATCAATATCAAATGAAAATTACACAAAATTACAAAATTGAAAGGAACACGATTTAAGACTTGAGGAGAAAAAGGATTATAGTCCATTTCCGATTGAAATTGAAATTTTATCACCGTAGGTTTGAGAGTTCTATAAGAGGCAAAAAAAAGAGCAAAAATGGCCAGGATCAAGAAAAATCAAGGGTTAAAGAATCCTGGGCTTGGGGAAAAATGATCAATGTCATATTTCTCCAACAGAAGAGTTACGAAAGTTCGGATTATAAAAACAAATTTCGTGAAAGTGAAATATCTAATGTTATCAGAAAGAACCAGAAACATATAACATAAGAAATAAGAATGTTGAATTTTAGATGTAATAGTGCGAGAAAGTTCATGAAATTTGTTTTCTAAATACTTTACTTTTTACGACTACGTCCATTTTTCCTTTGAATTCTACAATTATTTAATATCTATTTTATTAACCTATATACTTATAGATGATCGTATTTTTAAAAAAATGTGCTTGCACCAAATTTGCTCAAATAGTATCAAAATCCTAAATTTGTATCATAATTCTAAACCTATAATCCTAAAACAATTATGTTATCGTAAACTTAATATAGTCCGCTATCTTTAACATCGCCTAACTTCCAAACTCGCTTCCAAACTATATCTGACCATCGCAAAAGAGAAAGAATATTCACAAAACATACGTCTCTCTATTCTGTTCGGAAATTGCCTGAAACGGCATACCAATAAAACAAACGATCAAACGTCCATCTTGTTTACCTAGTAACGATCATCTCCCACGACATTCGCCTTCATCGAAACTATTTTAAACTCGATTCTATGGATGCTTTCGTCCCCGGTCCATAACAATATGCGACCTTCGCAACTGCCTGTACATGGCTGGCACAAAAAGGTTAACGATATGGAAACGTCGTGCAGAATCCATAGATCATCCATCTCTCCCTACACGAGTATCCATTTTGATAGATTCGTAGCTTGTTTGCTTCTCTGGTCGCCTGTGAATCAGTTATCGATTTTCGGTTTGCCAGCCTCAAATCTGCGCATCCTACCGACAGCGTCGGATTTCGTCGGACTTTCTTGCTTCATTTCACCCAAAACACTGTAAATCTCCTCACTGTGTTCTCCTCGGTGGATGCTACGCTTCAGCCGAGTTGCAAGTTTCACGATTGACAAGAAGAAAGAAAGAGAGGATTCTTTGTTAGTAGTAGTAGAATCTTCGAGTTCGATATCGACTACAAAACTGAGGAAACTGCTCGCGATGGAAGATCATGATGATGGTGTAAGAAGGTTCTTGGCTGTCTGCTGGGGTTGACAGTGATGGTTGAGTTGGTGTAACTAGGTGACACGGAGATTGCTTATTTTAAAAGGTTTTTGTTGTTCCAAGATGGACAGTGTGATGAAAGGATAAGATGGATTAAGAATCGCTTTGCTGTGGAGGATTAATGAGACAGCCAGCTGGTTTCATTATTTAATTTCTTCTTGGGGCTTGTGTACTTTTTTTGGTATCCGTTTCTTTTATTCTCTTATTTTAGTATTGTAGATTTTATCACTCTTTTTTGTATTTTTATTTTATTTATATTTTGTAGTTTTTTGTATTATTATCTTACTAGATATCTTCTTCTTAAAATTTATGTATGAATTGCACATTTCAATTGAATATACATTTATAATGATCTATGTGTTATAATATTATAGATAATATTATAATTGTAGATGTAGTACAGGTATAATAGTAATAATATTATTACGGATTCCTGTATATTTGTACAGTAAAGCACATGTCTTCTAAAATTTTGTTATTCTACTTTGTAAATAAGGTTTCTGTACGATTAAAAGAAAATACGAAATTAAGATACTTCTTTTGAGATTTTGAAAATATTTTGTGCAACAGACGGAGACAATTCCTTGATAAAGAGAAATTTTAATTAATTAAGTACATAGTACTTGAACAGACAAGTAAAAGGGTAACAAGAGAATTAATATTTGCCTGTACAATACTTTGGAAGGTAAAGTTTCAAAATCTCCCCAAACTTCGAAATTCAAAATCAAGAAGATAAAAGTTTCTTGAAATTTGAAGTTCAGAAAGTCTCCAACTTATTTAAAAACTAGAAACGGTAAGTTTTCACGGTTACAAAATTTATTCGTCTTTAAAACATTTACCGTTCGTATTCGAGTTGAGACAAGTGCTGGCGATTCGTTTGAAATTTCCACAATTCCGATTCAGAGGTACTTTCGCCGAACTTGCATTTCATTGAAAATCCTATTACGTATTTAGGAACGCTTAGAAAAAGTTATTTTTACAAAGATCTTCTTTTTTTGGGATAGCGGTAAACTAGAATTCCCGTGGGAACGGCAAACGGATCGTGCATGTGCGATTTCGAATTGGGATATGTGGTTGCTTCCCTGAATCTAACATGAGCGAGATTTTTTGGAACAAAGAAATTAGTTCCTGAAATATTTTGCGATTGATCGCATAATTTATTTAAAATTTGTTCATATTTTGTTCTATGTATGTGAGAAGATTTCATATATACTGGTTATAATTTTTCTTTTCGAGACTGCAAATAATTCTAAATTATATTAAAACAATGATAGTTAATTTATTTAATTTACTATTTTATCGCCCTCTCCTTATTTATACTATTTTACATATACTATTTATTTTTAGATTTATACTATTTAAAACGAAAATGAATTTATGTGACTGACATATTAATTAATTTATTTGGTTTATTTGCAATGTTTTAATCTTTATATTTATTTGTTGTTTCCATTTTCTCTTCTCTGTTATTTTTGGGAGCCAATATAATTTTTCTGTATTAAATACAAATTTATATTTATTTACATGTATTTATTTAATTATTTATTTAATATATACTTTGGATTTACGTTGTTCTGATAGTATAACATGTAAGAAATTTATGGCATAAAATATTGTTATATACGAAGGGTCTGAACTGAATAAATTAAAATTTGATAGCATTAGTTTGATTTAATAATTAGGTTAAACTGCTATTTTCATATATATTTATTTAATTTTATATTTTTCACGATTCATGTTAAAATAATTATAAAAAAAGATCTTATTATTTTCTCGTAATAAGAACTTGAAACGAAAAAGTTTTACTGAAAAAGAAATCTTTTTTAATAAAATTCCTTTCTTTATTTCTTGATAGAAACATCCATACAGTCAGCACATAATACAATTCTCCTTCAAATTCTCCTACATTATACTTCTACGCCTTCTCCTATTACTCTTTACATCTTTCGTAAATCCGTTTTATGCCCACCAGCGATATATTTCGCGTCTTACAAAAGTCAAAGAAGGAAACAAAAAACGAATAACTATAAGTAGGAAATTTTCCTTCGAAACGATCTTGTTGGCGAAAAGTGCAATGGATTTTGAGAAAGATACGGAAATAAAAGTTTAGCGGACAAAAGTTTGATTCTTTAACAATATTTCTCGAAACGTAGAAATATTTATAAAAACAGAGAAACGTTATATTACGATCAAATTAATTTGATCGCTTATACATGTATTTTCGTACCCTTATGTTGATGTCTAATTTTTATCTAATTTTTACTGTCGATTTAATTTATCTTCCTGTAAAATTCAGAAACTTAGGAAACTTTCTTAATAAAAATAACAATATATAATTCCACGATTGTTCATTCTAGCGATAAATCTAAACTATGACTTGAATTAAAAAATATCGTACAAGTGGATAGAAGATGATTGCCAATATAAAACTGAATAGTTATAGTGAATGAAAAAGTGTAGAAAATGAAATTTCTTCATTCTTTAGGTTTAGTTTTCTATCGTATAATTTCTTGTAACTAGCTCATCTTCTTGTTGATCAAACTGTAATAATTCTGGTCCAACAGAGTGCTGCAATTGCCGTAGTTTTCTATCTTTGAAGGTACGTGTCCAAGTGTCCACTTGAAAGTAAAACTATCGTGAGTTGCTCTCGATAGTATTTCTCACAAGTGGACACTGGGCGTTGAGAGCGACTATTTGATCTGACAGTGACTCGGACACTCGCACTCAACGCAGTGTCCACTTGCGGAGAATACTTTCGAGATCAACTTGCGATGGTTTTACTCTCAAATGGACACGTACCTTTACAAAAGGTGCAATTGAATAGGGAAAAGCGACGCGAAACGCTTTCTGTGATTCGTGCACGCAACTACATGATAGAGTGGCGCGTTCTCACCGGAAAGGGACAGACGAATCCATCTTTGGTCCGCTTCCTTTCAGCGAATTTCCTGACTTGAACGTGTACATCCATCGAATTGGTACACGCGACATTTTATAAATCCCGTAATGCGCATAACGCACACTCCATTTCCATTTTGATGGATCTCCTCTTCTCTTCCTCGTCTTTTCGTTTCTTGACTCCTTGCCTCGTTTTCGATATCGCGACCTGGTCTTGAGAATCCCTTTGGCATTGATCTTCGCGTTCTTCGATGCCCTATGGCTGCGTTTTCGCGGAAAGGAGCAATGGAATGGGTGATTTCCATCGATCTTCCGATAGGAAAACGTGACCTGATAAATGAAATTCGGTTCGACGCTATTCAGTCGACGCAATAGGCGAGGAGGTTTCGATATTAGGCTTCGTAGATATTATGCTCGCATAGAATGCCACGTGCTGCTCGAGATTCTTACCCAACGCATAGTGTCATCCTCCTAATGTCCTGTTTTTCTATCCTCAAGAATTATGGTAATGTACATACTGATTTTAGGAATGTTGGGTGAATTGTATATTGAACGACAGTTTGATAGAGTGATATTTGTTATTTGCTTTGACTCTGATCTTTTAGTTATGATTATAAAAATCATAGATATTGCGTAGATATTTGTAGTCTATCCACTATTATTAATTCTTAAAGCTGTTGTAATTTTGTTTTGAGTAAATTATTGAAAATTTTATTGAAACTGTACTTTACTGTATAACGACACTATATCGTAATTTGAGAAAATTATCGTCATTATTTGAGAAAAACTGTACGAAAAAATTTGTTACAATTATACAGGGTGGTCGGTAACTGGTGGTACAAGCAGAAAGGGGGTGGTTCTACGTGAAAAAAGAAGTCGAAAATATAGAATAAAAAGCAAAAAAAAAAAAAATTCTTTTTTATTTCGTTTTTCTACAGTGAGATCCGTTATAACGAGACGTGATTTCCTCGAAAACAAAGCCTGAAACGAGAAATTTTACCAGAAGAAGAAGTTACCAACCACTCTGTACATACATATGTGTAGCGGCATATGCGTCTTAGGACATTTCGATTCGAAACACCTCACGTAGTTGCTTTGCCACAGAGGATTAACACTGTACACATAATCTAATAAGCAAAGTCTGGACAAAGCAATTTCGCTGCTACGTGCAACCTACAACCGGCAACAAGTTCAAACCTTTCGGTATCCCCCTCGACCAGTATAAATAGACGATCATGTCCTCCAGATACAGTCAGTCGCACGAATCAATATCAGTATCGAGTCAGTGAGTCAGTCAGTCCGTCAGTCAGTCGAGCGAATAAGTGTAACAACAAATCAGTCTAGCGAATCACTATAACAATTAGTATCAGTATCACAGTATCGCGCAATCTCATAACGAATATCATCAAGCGAGCAACGCTTGCGATTTTGTATTTTGTATTCTACAGTTTAAAATATCTGTAAATATTGTTAATTGAATTAACTTGTTTCCTTATTATTTTAACCAACAACACGTCTCACCGTCCACCACATATGTTACCTTCACGAATGTTTGATATTGATATTTTTATCCAGTTTCATAAATTGAAACGTTACGACTTTCTATTATCGACAAACAAGCATTGATTTATTTACACAAGTATCCCGTATATGTGCGATTTTTTAAATAAAAATCTATTTGAGATAACTGAAACCACTCCCCATGAACATACATACATACGTACTTTCAATCAAATATTCGTTTTCCTAAATATCGCGAATATTTCCACAATTTTTAGCCCTGTCATTTTTTTTTCTTCAATCAAAGCAAGTAAAATAACATTTTTGATACTCGTAAATGGATCTTATTCCGTACATGAAATTCTTCTGTATATAGTCTACATTTGCAGCATGCGAAAAATTTCATCAATATAAATATGTAACAAAGAATCGCAAATCTTCATTAATCGATAATCGGTTAATTAGAAAACGCTTTCTGGTTTTCTCTGCGACTTCTATGTTAAAAATGCAGGTTCTAATTCATCATAGTTCAGCGAAACTATTCTAAAACCACCATGATAACGTTTTCAATTTTGAACTTCCGCATGGCATACAAAAAGATCGTTCGGACGATGGATCACGGTAATTCTCGTGTGAAACACTAAATAACGCTATCATGGAGATAATAGCGGCGAGTTGAGAACAAAAAGCAACGTCGACGCGATCGTAAGTGGAGTAACCGTAAGTATCGCGATATCAGGTTTTCTAGGAACGCGAAATGACGTGGTAATATATTCATGAAGCGTCGCAAGATCAAATTGAAAGTCTAATAAAGGAAACCGATATTGCTTCCCCACTGTCAAACACGACCAATTTCCTCGTCTATTTAGGTGGTCAAGGTGAGCGTATTAACACGTTGATTATCACGCGGAATTGTATGTTTCTCTTGGACATTAGAATTCTATCTTTTTTGTGGAATTGTATCTTTATCGGAGAAGTTCAGGCGATTCCAATAGTTCCGTCGTATTTTTTTTTGTACACTAATTAATTAATAAACAGCGAAGTAAAATGTGAATGTTAAATTGTTATTTTGCTTGTTACTTAAACGAATCTTAATGGCTCATTATATTTGCAAATATAATTATAATAAACACGAGGAAGTTTAAATATATTACTTATTTATTTGTTAACGTTATTTATAGGTTCAATATTCTTTCTATCGGAAATCTGACGAAGAAGATTCTGTTTACCATTCGTTAAATTTCCATCGAGTTCAGTTTGTCGTTTGTTAAATCTTAATTAACGCCATTTATCATAAACGAAGAAACGTATACATATTGTATCTGTGTATTTCGGTTCGCCTGGTTAGTTTCAGTTTAATGAAGTTAATAACAGCGTGTCGAGTTTCCAGGTCGGTCCTTCAGTTATCGTTTTGCAAAATTAACGGAAGATTTTCTAAACATTTTATTTATACTACATCAAGTGGTAGGTTGGCTCCTTTCGTAATGTCAGATGCAGCTTATAAAACTTTTGCACACGGTTCTCTCCGATTTAAATCTGTAAATATCCCGTGGCTGTCTCCAACAAACTGTTTTCTCTCCCTCGTTGAAAGTTTAATCGACAAATTTAAAGGATGATGTACTACTCATTCAGAAACTAAGTAGTATATATTTTCACGATTTTTAAAAAACTTTCCAGCCGAATAAACGTTGCAACGTATAAAAATTACGTTTTATTACGAGTATTTCTATTTTATAATGAAAATTTAGTTTCCAGTTTAAATAAAGGAGAACAGTTTTCTGTAAGACAATTAACAATTAATTTAGTTGTGTATCTTACAAAATCAAATATTGTTTCTTTTATAATGAGCTTGTATTATTTAAAATTGTATGTTATTAACAACAGCAGAATACTTTTTCAGTGTCTTTCTCAGTTGTTTACACCCTATTTCACTGGTTGACAACGTACAACTATGAAGCTAGGTAATTACCTCCGTTGTTATCTACGAGTTTTCATCCTTTCATTTTTTTCTTTCACTCCTTCTTCTTCTTCTTGTTTTGTCGTTCTATTCCTTTTTCCCGTTCATTGTTCCTCTATCTCTTATCAACACCTATCTTTTTTATTTTTCCTGCAGTCTTCCTCTACCTTATTTTTTCCTGTGTTCCTTTACCATCTCCTCATTCGCTTTCCTCCTCGTATATTTATATCGTTTGCCTTTCTCTTCCTTTTACCTTGTATTTTCCTACCTAATGCATAAACTTGCAAATTTCCTCTGGTTTTAAGTATTTCTTGATACAAGCCACTTTATTTCATATATTTTATTTCTATACAAGATATTTACAGCAAAATGCTGCAAGTTGATATGTATAGGATCAGAAATTCTGAAGAAAATGACAAATGCAGTTGGTAGATGCCTTGTTGCAAATATCTTTTATGAATGCACTATATTATGTAAATTTTGTTTCATACAACACATATAATATGGTATTGTGTTTTATTTGCGCTTTAAATTGCCTATTTGAAACCTTCTGTGTTATAAATTACCTATTTGAAATCTTTTCCTAATACCATAAATGTTTTATAGCGTAAACGCTTGCGCTGTTGTACATTTACCAGTTTTATGGCTTTTACTGCTCGAGCTATTGAGAGAATCTTCTGTTTCGTTTCAACATCTAGCACACAACACAATTCTTCTATCACATTGCACAATATTAAAATGTGCAATATCAACTCTATACAAAGCAACGAAGGAAATAAAAATTACTGTGGATCACACACAACAACCAATTTTCTGTTCGATAAAACACAATTTGCAAAATTTTTACGAAACGGTACGACTGTTAAATATTTTTAGACAAATCAATATTTCCAAAAAGTCGTGAAATTCAACCTATGATTCCAGTTGAATCGTTCTTTTTCATCCCGTTGGAGATAACACAATAAGATTTCTAGAATATTATTCTAACTAATAGAATTAATTAATTAGAACGAATCGTAATTATTCGAATTTTGGAGATTCTACTATATTATGTGGAATATGTTATCTATGTCGTAGTCGTTCGAGGCGCGAAGGAAATTTCCAAATCGACCACAATCAAAACAGTCGTGCGCGATAAGCTTGATAAATTTCACAAGATACCTCAGAGGAGGATTGAATGATCGTCGAAAGAATTTTCGATGGAATCGAGTACAGGAATATCTTTCGCCTTGTTGAAATATTCCCTGTCAGCAGCCTCTACGATCCAAGTAGTACATTTCGTTTCGTTCCTCCAAATTACGTTCTTCTACACGTCTTCAGAACCATGTTGTTACTCGCCTGTTATATTGCTTGTCTAGTCTCGTAGTCACTCTTATTCACTTGAGAACTCATACCTTTTTCCTCAACCTTCATTTATTTATGTCTGCCTCCTCTCATTGTTCTTTGTATATTTCAGCTCAGTTTGAAAAGGCCGAGTCATTAGGTTGTTGCATAATAAATGTCACTTCGGGATAAACGGTATCGATAAATGTATCTTTCTAAAATTTCCTCTTAAAAACCAAGTCGTAACTTCAAGAACAATTATGATAATGATATTAAAGAGAAGTGTAATTTATAATAATTGTATATTAATTATAATATTATTTTTTTGAATATAATACGAATATAATTCTATATTCTTGAACATAATTTGTAATTGTTTGTATATATTTTTGTTATTTTTAATATTTCCTTAGAGATATAATGGTATCACTATGTTTCAACTGGATTTATTAAATATATTTTTTAAGTTTCAAGTAGAATCATTTCTTTTTCATTGTGCAGCAAAAAGCTAACAAAACTACGTACATTAAAGTTAGAAGAAGATAAAAGTTACGGTGCATCTTAAAAGAAAAGCGATAAAGGCAGTGTTCTAATTTAAATTTTCGACGATTTTACTTTATTCTACTGCACATACTTCAACTGTAACGAACTCGTTACGCTGTCTTTAATTGCCTTTTGCTTTACGAGTCGTTTTACGCTAGAGTTGCTATTTTCAACGGTAATAATCTCGCAGAAAGGAAAATAAATCCTTATTGTTCTTTTTTAACTGTTTACTAGTTTGTGTGATTCTTCGCTGCAATATCTTCTTATCTGGCAATTTTGTGCTTACAGCAAGATGATTGCTATCCGATTGAAGAAATCGAGCCACTTCCTTACAGTCTCTAGATGAGATTAATTGTTGCTACCACTTATTTTCTATTTTCTTTCTTTTCTTTCTGAAGAAGTCGTACATTCAATATACCTTTTCGTTTAATTTTATTTAAAAATCGTATAAAATTTAACGTAATTTACGTTACGACAGAAATAACCATTTAACAATTAAAATTTTAAAGAAAGAAGAGAATTAACAAAAATACGTTTCCATTTATTATCGAGAAGCTCCCTAATGTAATTTCTGCTCACGCTGTGATTTAATATTGTGTGTAAAAAAGTAGCCACTGGTTATAAAAATTTGACACTGTAAGAAAACGAGAATATTAACGCGAATACTGACTATCGTTTTGTTTTTTAATATGATCTTTGTCCACACTGTGATTTAATAATAATAAAAGTAGCTATTGGCTATAAAAGCGACAAATTGGTCTCTCTTCAAGAAGATCAAGAGATTCGAAGAAGTTACGAAGTTAACTGGAACCATTCATATCCATGTACAATTTCTGACAGTTATTGATGTAGGATTTGTCCTACATATCTATTGTTTCTACGTAAGTACTATGTATAGAAGGTAACAATATTTTAAATTATAACTGATTAGATGACAATTTTAATCGAAATATTTAGTTCTCAAGTAAACGAAAAGTAAAAAAGAGCTATTTGGCTGGAAACTTTTACACACCGCTGTATACAATAATACAGAAGCAATAATCTGGCAATTCATTGACTGAAAAGACGCGCTCGATTTGTAGAATATTGTCTGCGTAAGCAGATTGTACACATTGTCTGCATGAGCATTTCTCGGATAGAGAAATGATCCAAGTACCACGTGACGACGTATTACGGTGCAATAACAATGCACCGTGGGAGGTGTAAGGAGCTATAATATGAATTGTTCGCGGAGAGACGGCTCTTCCTCCCCTCGCTTTGCCATGCGATTCTACAAAGCTTTGCACCCGTTTCCGGTGCGACTACTAACTCGTATCGCGCCAGGACACTTTTCCCTTTGTTCTCGTTTTGCCCTGTGTTCGTCGATATCGAGTATCTTCGAAGCACAGCCGTATCTCCACCGGCACGCTATTACTTCGTTCTCTGCCATTTCTACGTTTTACTGCTCGAGTTCGAATAGCTAGATATTTTTAGTATATTGCTTGTCATGGAACTTCGAGCGATTGAAAGGTGACAGGTGAAATGAAAGGGTTTGTTGTAATAAAATAATTTATGTATAGCTATCGAACAATCCAATTTTTTGGGTAATCGAATAACTTTTTCTTTATATGTGGGAAGATCATCTTGAACTATTTTAATCGATGATAAACACTAACAAAATCTTTCGAACAAAGAATTGACAATTTCTCAGAACTTCTATTCTTGTTTTCTATCTTTAATTTTTCCATTAATTAATCCGATAATTGTTTGCTTCGCTGATCAGTATCTCGATAGGTGAAATTCTACTGCAATTCACGCAGTTCAAATGTTTTCCTGCCACGGTTTACTTTCGATTTCCAAGAATTCTTAGCAGAAATAATGTCAAAAGAATGTGCCATGCTACTATGAAATGCACATTCATAAATAATGGCACCGAAAAATAGAAGAAGCTTGTAAATGAAATAGAAACGAAAGTTTAGTCACACAACCACAATTCAGAATAAAAACGAACGGATCCAATTCCAACGTGAAGCAGAAATTGTTCTGTGTGTTCTCGCCTGCACATTTGTTCTCCGTCTTTCCCTCTCGTCTCTTTCAGTGAAAAAAGAAACAAATAACGATGCGACGTTACGTTCAGCCAGGCTAAAGAGGGCAAAGTTGCCCCAGGTTCGGTTACAAAAGTGGCATAAGAATGGTTACGGTTCTATTCGCACGCCACTTCTACTGTCACAGAACTTTTTTCATTTCCCATCTCTCCTTTGTACCGATCGTTGTGATTTTTATTGGTAATCCATCCTCTTTTTTTGCTTCTAATCTTGTCATTTAATCTAACTCGGAGGTTTCTACAATTACAGCTTCGATTAATTTAGGTACGTTTTGTTTTCGCGTCAAAGGAGATATAGTTTTCTGTTTAAATATACACCACTGTTCGCGAGTAGCCAGTCTTATTGCTTGATTTATAGCAACACTATTGGATCTTGACCGAAGTATACGAAATAGTGATAAATTAATAATTAGAATCAACATAAAAGCAGCGCTCATTGCCTCATTATGATATTTAACAGTACGAAATCAGCCTAAAATTTTCGATTACTGGTATGAAAGTACAACATGGCAAAATCTAGTTAGAAGTATACAAAATCAAAGAATTAAATTTTGTCACATATAACTATCTATAAATCTATATACACCTATGAATCATTTCACATGTACAAATTTCACAATATTTGTAAATTACTCATTGGAGATGCTATCTCGAACTCCTATTAGGATGTGAATCCACAGATCACATGATAATATTGCAATTTCTTCGTTTATACAGATATTATGAATAAATAAAAACAATCCGACCGTATATGTTGTTCTAAATTCTTTGAAATGGAAATTTCATTGTGAACAATATTTATAAAACTTCATCATATGCATTGTCTGTATACAATTTTTAAAAACGCACGCAACAATTCACTTGTTGCGTCCTTAAAACCATATAAAATTATAATTGTCCATATAGAGTGTGTCTCATAATTAATTTTTCACACTCTAAATGTCACCATAACAAAAGCGGTAATTGCCCCGAAATGAGTTCTCAATGAATTCTGTTCACAAAAAACACTCGAGCACACTCTCTTCTTTACTTGGTAATAATTCTGCTGCCTTCTGCTAACCCCGTTAATCTGTCCAATTTTCACGGCTTGACGGAGCTTTTGTCTGCAAGTTCGATTCTTTTTCATATCATTCGTCACGACGATGTCACGTCTGCGCCAGGATATTTACAGCTAGGAGTCGATCGATTATTCGCGAGATCGTTCTCGAGTAAAAGACCACCCCCCGAGTCGAGTGGTACCGTCTTGTCGTTTTCTTTGATACCTAATTCAATTTTTCAGTCGGCAATCGGAGGAAACCCTCACTCATCTTAAGAAGAAATCGCCAGCCGATTCGTTTAACACACGCGACGATGATTTATCTTTCTCGAGGGATGGCTGGCAACCGCGTTAGACAGAAAAATCGAACCGAAGTGAAATCCATCCAGGACCCGGACCATTGTCGACACGGCGAATCGAATAACACGGGAATGAAATGAAAGGCATAAAAATAGCACGGCTCTTTTGTCCAACGTGAACCAGCATTTTATCGTCTAATTTCTTTCCGTTTGATCGTAATTGCTACCATGTGAACTTTTACAGTTTCGAATTTCACGATAAATGTAACTGAAACCAGACGGTAGTGTTTCGTGTTCACTGGCTCACAAATTCTCTTTTCGATGCAAGACTCTATCTTGTTAATTTAGTTGCAGTTACAGTGGCTATACGAAGTATTTGTACACCGTTGTATTCATTGTAGTAATTGTATACTAATTGATTGAGTTTCATATCATTTGATAGTTATTCCATATAACAAAAAAAATTTTTTACTGTGAAAATGAAACATGAAACCTGATTAAAAAGAAACTCTTCGTTGGGAAAGAAGCATATGAACAAATATTTTTTGTATAGATTGTATAGATTCGTAGATCACGAATTTTNTATAGAAATATATATTTTTATGGACGTAATTAGAGGAATGGGAGCTAAATATTATAATCAATATATTTTGCTTTGTGAAATTTGAATATTTTCGAACATTACGTGTATTTTAATTTTCAAATGATTCTATGTACCAGTTCTATCATACTATATTTGCAGAAATTATTGGTTTCAGAATTAAACAATTCTTGAAAGTCTGTGGCTATTAAAGATTCTCTTAAAATAATTGATTCATCTTGAAAATTGACTTCTCAAAAAGGTACATCGTAATAGCTGTTGTAAAATTAGCGTGTATTTCTGTGAACATACCGAGCACAATGTTTAGAAATTCGAAGTGGAAGGCGCCAAGAAACGTAGAAAATTCGCTATTTTATTGAAGTATTTAATCAGCAATTTCTACATAAACAAGGAACGTAGGTTACATTATCAATCCTTGTATATATCGATTACAAAGATGAAGTAAGAAGAAATTCATATTTTTAGGAAAGATTTTCCGGGATAAATGATTAAGGCAAGGGGTTAACCAATTCACAATGAAGCTCATAATAAATCATAATCCGCTCAAGGCGTGAGTTTAGAAGGGAAATTCAATGGAAGGAGACCATTCTTCCTAAATGCAATGATCCGTTAGGTGTTTCTTTGGAAATCCTAGAAGCATTGTTGTATGTATGTACAACCCTCGGGGGTTGGGTTACGATCTCGGTTAGTGGTTGGGTCTGCCCTAGGGTGGCATCCAGTCGAGCCTCAGCATTGCTGTCACCTCGAGGTGATAGTAGATTGGGAGATAATGCAAGGGTGTGGTACCGCACACAACGTGCAGACCCATCAGCCAGTGTTACCGATCTAACATATTGTGGAATCAGATTACAACATTGGTGATGTTACAATTTCTTCTCTTTTTCTTATTAAGCATTTGAAAGCTTAAGAAAGATTCGTTTCAGCTATATAAACACATTTATGGCTTATCTTTCCTGATACTTTTCTAAGGAAGACATAATGCATTGAAGGGATCAGTTTTATCAATAATACTAACGTAATAAGATGCGTTGAAGATGGTTCCATTAAATATTGAGACTTATTAATATAATAAATAATTGACTAAATACTTTTGTAATTTATGGTGTGCATATTTGTATAGTAATGAAAGTTCAAAATTTCTAATATAAATTAGGGATTTCAATCATATGATTAATGGTAAAAACGGTCTGCATATCGAAGCTTATTTATATAATGAATAATTATCTGTTTAAATAGCTTTGTAATCTCTGCGAAATACATATACATATGTACTTGCACGAAATATTTTGTAGCCTCCATATGCACGTTCAGATTGGTTCCAAATTTTATCAATATAATTATAACAATTACTTTTCATTATTCTAAGGGAATTCCCATATGTTTCGAAACTAAAGAAGATATATTCATATATGGATTTCTAAAAATATTGGGTCTTTATTCGTACTCCCTAATAATTTTTCCACGTGGAAGAGCTAACGAAAAAACTTCTCTTGTTCAATGGTAGGTATGAATTTTTGTTTGAACGGATATTATGCCAATGAAACTATACGTTTTAGCTATTTAAGCCTTCCCTTTACTTATTTTCATACTGATATAGTAGATAATATTGAATATACGCGAGATGTATATTAACAATTTTAATAATGTTAATATATAGGGACTAAAAGCTAAAGAGAAATATAAATTACAGAGTGCAGAGATCGAAGAGTGCAATAAAGTGACTGCAGAAAAATAAAGAGCGTAGAAAGTAAAGAGGAGAGTAAAGGTACAAGCCATAGGTAGCGCGCAGAAATAAAAAATGCAAAGATTAAAGGGCACAGTCAGCGGAGAGTGAAAAGTTAAAAAGATTAACGACGTTCAACGTCAATTAAAGTAGTTTAAAAATAAGGGACAAGGAAATGAAAACGCGAAACCTGTTTTCTAGTAATATATTTTACAGGATTTTTTCGAAGCACGTAATAACATTTTTTTTTTATTACAAGAAAGCATTAATGTGCTCCGTTTATGAAATTAAACGTTACTTGTAATAAATTTTCTCTTTGTCCAATAAATTACGACTAATATCTTCGTTCTAAGTAGCGTAGTAGTAAATTAGTTTTTAAAATTGTACATTCCGCGCTCTATCTACTATAAATTTTAAATTCCGCGATGTGCGACTTTTATGGTAATATTCCAGCGAACTTTCCAACTATTTCAAACGCAAGCAGCGAAAACAGATCAGCTAACGAAAGTCCTTTATTCGTTTCGCTGATTTTATCCTCGAATCTGGTTCTCGCGAGAAGAAACCTAATTTGTTCCCAAGCATAAAATTACAGTTTCAGGGAGAAGTCTTTCAAAAAATTCGTGGAGCGAGCAATTTTGCATTTTTACGTTGTTTTACATTGAATTTTCTTGGTAATCTTTGGATTTCTCAGCGAATAGAAACGGATGAATTTTGAAAGGAAATTGGACTGTCAACTAGATACGTCAGAAGGTCTCTTAGAACTCTTAGTCAATACATTATGCATTACTGTAGACGTCGAATCGTAGCTTTCTCAAATTATATTTAAATCAAACGGTAGTTGCTGCTGTAGCGGCACATGAGCGCAGAAAAAGTCCAAGTGGAAACGGAAAATTCAAATCTGGGAGAGATATTATTACCCGTATTATTGTGCCTCTGAATACTAACGTTGTTCGGTTTACAGGGTTTAGAGGCAAATGAACTCTGAACAGATTATTATTGCCATTTCTTGTAATCTTCAGCCAGAGTTACATAAGAAGGTTAACTTGTTGTGGTAGCGTCCGTTGATATAAATGTATGAACGTGCTCCATACGACAGAGTATTATTATCCTTTCTTCGATTACGAGGGACGATTACAACAGGCATGCACTATCTCTTGTACTTGTATTTATACTTATTTTAATACATCTGTTACAAATTCATCCACTCGTTTCTTTATCGAACAAACGAACACGTTATGACCACCAGCTCACTGCCACCAGAGATAGTTGTTAACTATTTCGACTTTCGTTCGTTATTTTTGAAACAAGGCGAACGATTGAATGGAACGGTTTCAAAAACTTCTCACACCCTTTCAAAGCACAGCACTATTTTGAATATCCCGATAGGTCGTGCTTTTAGCACCTTCGCGACAACTGAGTGGAATAAATTTAGAAACTTGCCGCGCCCTTGTAAAGCGCCGCACTATTCCGAATATCCCAGAAGGTTGTGCTCTTAACACCTTCGCGACAACTGAGTGGAATAAATTCAGAAACTCGTCTCACCCTTCTAAAGCGCGACACTATTCCGAATATCCCAGAAAGTTGTGTTCTAATTACTTCCGCGACAACCGAATGGATTCAAAAACTTGCCGCACTATTTTGAATTTCCAAACTGTTGTATCCTTGTTGTTCTAATTTATTAATAAATAACCGTATGGGTAGCGTTATCTAGTGTAACGATACTGCTGGTAAATAAACTCCACGTTTTGGCTTATCCACTATGTGCAGGAGTACTAGCACGGGAGATCAAAGTTTTCTTGGAATAAATAAATATTTTACATATATTCTTAATTGGCGATTTATTTGAGTTATTTAGTCATAAGTTTAGTAACAAGATTCTGTTATTAATTCTTTATATAAGTTATGAAACAGGGATGATAGTCATTATCGTAAACTACTGGCGATGAAGCTTTAGATTGACGGCAAAAGACAAATTTCTGTTTGCTCTGTGATTAATCCTAATTTTTTCGACTTCTCTCTTCTTCACTTTTAACTTTTGCAGCTAACAAACGTCTAAACCAACATTCTGCACATTTCTTACTGTTACGGTCTTCGCTTCTACGATCTCTTTTTGTTTTCGGCATTCAACATGAACAAAGATTGTTTGTAACGATAATACCCTCCGTGGCAACCAATGTGGCTTCGCAAGTCTTGCGATTCACAAGTCTGCCCGTGTCCTTCCGAAAGCATTAGGGTTTCTTCTCTCCGCTGATATGGTTTCCGTGGACGTGTTGTTGAAGTTTCTCATTTTTAGAAATCCTTGCTGCTGCATTTCTCTTGCAGTGTTAGTTTCTGCTAACGAAAGTCGTACTCTCCTTGACACGTAGTTAGCTTCGATGATGCCGATACTTGGTCCCTTGGCGCGTGACAGTAGTTCGTCACTGGTGATGCTACGCGAGAAGATCGTGAGAACCTCGCGCAAGGTAGCGCGTGTCAGTGGGTATTTTATTATTTAGCTGATTCTAACACGCATCTCTCTGTGTTCTTTAGTATAATTTCTTGAAGCACTCGTGCACCCTCGTCAGTCCATTCTATTGTTATTTCGAGCCTTTCCCGAATACGAATGCAGAGGAACCGACCTTTCGGTTTCCAATGCGGCTCAGCAAGTACGTAATTTTATTTCAATTTTGTTTCGTTTAACTTCAGTCGAAATATATATCTCCGTGTGACCGACCAGTGTAAGAAAAGAGAGAATCGTAAGAGGTTTAACAAAAATGGTCCCAGGAAGCGCGGGTGTCGTGCGGGGGCAAAGCGCCGCGAATGAAAACGAAGAGCGAATATATTCTGCTTGGGTCAATGACGCACAACCTCCGTCGATGCTGCGCCCCGACGATCCTCCTATCAACGATTCAACGCCGTCTGAAGAGCACACTGCGGAGCCTCCGCCGCGTCCCCCATTGAACCTCCAATCACCGACAATTGTACGAAAGTACGTTTGCTTGCGGAAGTTCCTGAGGAGATCTTGTGCGCCTACGCGCGTCACCACCCCACTGGACAAGGAGGGCTTTTCCGACAAATGCATTGGATTTGCCCGATGTTCCTTGTAACGACCTCGACATTCCCAGGTTAAGTTTTAATTCTACTCAATAATACTGTTCTGTATTTGTTGGTTAATTTATTGCAATATTGTGAAGTGTTCGCACGCGTCATATCTTTAGGCTCTTTTAAGCTTCTTGTTCCTAATTCTATTTGCCCAGAGGTGTGACTCGCGCTATTCGCGAGTGGTGACGAATTCCAGTTCCCGTCCTATGTTATGGTTCGCGTGGAGCGCAGAACGTGACGATCACATAATAATTTAATTTACGTTGACTAAGATAGTGAATTTTTTTTCTTTCATTCTTTATTTATTCATTAGTTGTAAAATAATTTATTGTATGCTTTTTTTTAAATAGTCCAATGAATTATTCCATTAACAACAACGGATCTCTTAATACAATCTTCTTCTGAAAGGTAACTTTAAAGATGAAAGAAGCTATGTTCTGTTGCAACTCATAACAGAAACATTTACCTATTATTTAGTACAAAGTAAATAAATAATATGAAATTAATCATAAATTCCGAAAGAAATGAAGGTAAAATATGAGTGTCACGGCTGATTTATACAAAAACAAACGTCATAAAATATGAAATATGGCGACAACACATTTATCATTACCAACAACGGTGTATCAAATTTCACATAATACACGTCCCTTTTATTCTCCTTCATATTTTTATTACCCCGTAACTCATCCAGCAACACATGTTACGTTCAAAAAGCTATATAACTTCGTTAGATCTTTTTTCAACAAATATTTCACAATTCCCAATATGTACATACTTGATCCAACCAATGATATTAATACTGTTATTGATTTGAAAATTCCCAATGTATCTGTACCTAAAAAATGAACATTTCACAAAAATCTGCAACTATTATATTCCAGTTCACTTCTTTTTTCTCAGGTCTACTCTGCAGAAGTGAACGGGAATGTTCACGAAATATCGGAACAAAGCGCAACGTATTAATAACACGATTGAAACCCGAAGAGACATAACCACGTTATTGTCTAATCATCGTGAAAGTTTAAAATCTAAAAAGTTTTCCCATTTGTTATGCGTCTTATTCCGTACTCGATCTTCTATCGTCTTATTTGCCGAGAAATTCAAGAAATAAGGATGTGCTGCAGATGCAACGTGTTTGAATTTAAATTTGCATCCGCTCCGCGGGTACGCGTTTCTTGAATTATAAATAGGATGCGCGCTCAAGTTTGCCAAAATGACCATGCAACCATCCTGGCCTTGTAGGTATGGTCAGCGAAGAGCTGTTCCCCTGGTTTGAGAATCTTGTTCGTTCGTTTTGTCTATTTTTTCTTTCAATAAAAGTTCAACGGGATATCTAATCCGAATGAAGGCCAATTATGGGCAGAGAAACCTCGGAAGGACGATATTTCGTAAAATAATTTCATGTAATGATCAATAATAATTTCGTTAAAGTAATTACACGAAAACGAGCTAGAGCTAGCTAAGAAGCGTTCGCTATTCCCTGCATGGAGAAATATTTTGCTTAATCGTGGGGAAAATTGAGAAAATTAGAATCAGGAGGGATTTTAGGGTACTCTGTTTGGTTGAACAGTAAAATGAAAATTTTGTTCGAAGCTAATTGGAATTTGAGTTATCTTGTTGGTTTAGTATTGAAAACTTTTCGGCTATTGATAGATACTATGAATTAAAGAGGATTTCGGCTTATCCTCCACTTCCAATAAACGAATTTAATCTGATAAATAATTTCCAAGATGAAGCTTCATAGGTGTAGCTACTTTTTACAAAAGTAGGCAAAAACTACAAAATTTAAAGGCAAGCACGAAAACAATAGACTGATGTCGTAACTTATATTATGCTAGAAACAATCGCTGATACAGTTTACTATTAGTTCAATTACAATTTCATTTCATCCTGCCAATAGCATAATTCTTATTTCTAGACGGTATCTAAAAGTTACGACACAGCGGGTGCCATTATGAAAAAGTCTCACGTACGGGAGGCACTAATCCTTCGAAAATTATGAAATTAAAATGGTATCCGCCGTTATCGCGTAGTTTAATTTTAACGAAAGTTTACGTATCCACGAAATTACCGGCGAATTTAATTACCGAAATTAAATTCCGATGCGTTTTCAGACTTTTTCACAGAAAACATACGCCGGCAATCGAATCAGGATATAAATCTACAAATCTAGATATAACAAGCGAAAATATATGGAATATGCAAAGTGGGACACTAATTATAATATTTAGATGAAATAGATTTCGAATCTATTTCTTTAGTCATATTTACAAAGATATAAAATTGCATAAACATCAGTCTATTCATTTCATCACTACCTTCATGATCCTCGATAAAATTCTTCACCCACCATATGACAGAAAGTTCAATTTCACAGTAGATTTGCATGCATATGCGACGCCGTTCATAATTACACGTGAACGACTTTTTTTCGACTAACGAGCATCGAGCATCCATCTCGCATCACTTCTTTGTCAGTCGGGTTCTCGATATTTCATTTTCATCGTTTTTCCTCGTATATTTTTTTTTTCTTTTTTCGATCGCATACGCGTTCGCTATCTATACAGAAAAAGCCTTGTCGTTCCATCGCACATTGTGCCTGGGGCATCTTTGTCTGTTTTCATAGCAACCTTTCAACGGTCACGATGAACCGTGATCGCGTTGGACACTGCCTCTCACGGTCGCTTTCTATCAAAGCGACGATGCGACGACAACGCTTTAATTGCCTTCGCGGCCACGGATTAACGGAAACAAGCGTCGCGCCGTCGTTTCGATTAATCCGCTTCGTAAATGAAAGAGCTTTCCATTCAGAGTTCAGATTTACAGGATGTAACTGCTATGGCCAGCAGAATGGATCTGCATGTTTCGATATATGGATCTATGGCTGTATGAATCTGTATATGTTTCGATATATAATTTACAAACTGATAAGTAGACCGTGAATTTTTATGCATTTATGGGAAATTTGAATATTTTCTACTTAGGTTCTATTTTCTTAATTATGTTCTGAAAAAACCGAATTTCCATAAAAGTCTCCAATCCAGTAATAAGGAATACCGTAGTTGTAGTGATATGTACGTCAAGTGCATCTATAGTAGTATACAGGTGCAACCAATTTTTGTTAATGTAATGCTAGATTAAATAACAAATAATTTTACGATAAAGATCTTGCGAATTAATGTTGTTAATTGAGGATGCGACCAAGAGTGTTGTACAATTGTCCCAAAAACTGATTTTAAGAATTCTTCACGTATACTCGCATTCGTAAGTGTTAAAACATTTGTTGGTTTCATTTAAATTGTCCTTCATAGTAAGTTTGATTCTAATTAGCTGTCTCTCCGATTGATTGACGATGTGTCAAGATAGTTTTTGAAACAATTAGTTACCGTATTGTTACATTGTTATTTATTACCGTGTATAGATTTTATAATAACATTTGACGTTTCACGAATAAAAATCTGTCCGCAACTTCACAGTCTTAAAGTATATTCTTAGGAGAATGTTATCGTATTATTATCATTTTGCTGCCGCTCATAATTTCTATCATTTCGTTTGACATTCTACGAATAAAAATCTGTCAGCAATTCTGCGTTCCAAGGGTGTGTTTTTAGGGGGATGACCTCGTTGAAAATTGAAATGAAATAGGGCAACGATGCAATAATCTGACTTCTTTGAATTAACTTGAAGGGGGAACTTTCGGAATGGTTCATAGAAGGAAAACGTAGATCAGGAAGTTGAAACTTCATGATCGCGGAAATAATTTGGTGGTTGAGTTGAGGGTTATTGGTTAGTTGTTAATACTGATTCTGCTGTAAGTTTCTGAATGGTTCCTAGAAGGAAAATGTGAACCTTACTTCAGGGAGCTGTAACTTTGTAGCGGGAGAAATAATTCGGTGGTTAAGCTGAGGTTTATTGTTTAATAGTTAGTGCTGATTCTGTTATAGTCTTAGTTGCAATAACAAGATTAGAAGAGTTAAATATTACACGCTATGTGTTTCCTTGTTATTACTTTGGTCGCTATAGCGAAATATTATGATCGATAATAGTAACAGTCTAAATTCATAGTGATTAGTCGTTGTTGTTGATGAAACTACTATTTTTATCTCGTGGTTGCTTGGCCACAACGGTAATGATAGTGGCACAGCTTAAAGACCGTAAATTTTAGAGGAGAGGCTTTTCAAATTTATATTTTCGAAAATATTAAATACGGGCTTTATTAATATAACTGCCCCCTGACGGAAAATTGACGAATTTATACCGTTTTACATTATAAAAATAGAAATGTAATGTAGACTTGCATTCAATAAGGGCAAATTTGTAAAATTCTCGATTGTGGCATTATCAATGTCAAGCAGTGATATATATTTTAATCCTGTATATCTTGAATATTTTAGAGTATTATTTCTTTTATATATACCATATGTTTCATGAACCACACACGTACACACAAATATTCACAATTCTGATTGTATTCGTAGATATTCTTTTCGTAGAATTCTATATACATGTACATTTATATTGCTCTGTATATAGCATATGTGTTACATGAACATTTGTAAAGTATTAAAAGTACAGATAGTAGCAAAATATAAGAAGAAAATAATTCAGGTCATAAAGAGAGAGAGAGTGCATCATCATTTCTCCACAAAAAGAAAAACGATTGCTTTGCTGCTTGTACAAATACATAATTTTTTTAAATCGAAATGTTCCTTTTTACAAAAAGAATCAAATTTCTAATATCACGAAGAAATCTTAACCTACGTGTATGAAAATATCTGTAATAAAAAATTATCGATCCATACAACGATCTCAAATAAAACATTTACAGTAGACAAAGCAATGTTATATGAAAAAATTGGAACAGATGGAATTACTTACAGCAATGAAATTATTTAATACACGATCGATATCATACGTGAAAAAATATAAATAAGCGAAGGAGTATTTAATCCAACATGGGTTAATGGTAAATAACGGCAAGGTTTAAAGTTTCATTCGAAAAGATCACCTTTATGACGCGAACTCTCTTGAATAAACGGTTTTAACCATCGCTCTTTTATTTCTCCCATCTCTTTTTAGTTTGTTCAGGAACTTGTTAAACGGTTTGACTTAAATTTAAACGAGCCGACTGCACCGATCCGGATTAATTAAACTGTGCAACATGCTCCGGCGGATTTCCATAATAACATGGAACGACACTGGCGACAGATAGCTGCAAGAAATTTCATTTCCTCTCCTTTTAGCTTGTGCTTTCTGTTATCTTCGATTCTCAACTTTTTCTATTTTGTATCTAAAGATCTGGGTATTCTTGTTTCGTCGATACAAGTAATTGTCCAATGTTCACATCACTCAAAAGCGAAAAAGTGGAGGAATAGAATACACATAATGCGATGTTTATTCAGTTTCAATGGAATATATATAAAAAATACCACTATTCAAGATAAAAAGCAAACTTTTAACCATATATTATTTTATAAAGAACCGTTCAAAATTCCAAAAATGCATCGTTGTGAAGTTATAAAATTATTATGAAAAATTATAAATTAGCCATTTTGATTACTCAGTTACTTCTAGCATTAATAGAAAGAATAATAATCTTTTATACAAGAAGTCACATCAATAAAGAAACATATAGCCGAGAAGCACAGTTGTGCTAATTGAATTACACTGTAATTTAATTACATACTTCAGACTTTTAAATCAATTGAATTGCTAATTACCATACTCATGAGTGTGATTAAATTACGATGTGTTAGGTCGTGCGAAAAGTTTCTTTCGTTTTATAAGAAAATAACGAATGCACAACATTTTCCCTTTTATACTATTTTATAGAATTACGTATGATCCATTTTATTCCTTCAAAGCGGACAGTACAGATTAAAGTAAAAGTTCGACAGATTAGGTTTCATGTTTGTATAAAGATGCATCGTTGTAAAGACGGGTCTCTAAAAGAAAGATACTTTTCGGACAACTTAATAATTGAGATACGATATAACTGAATTAGATGAACTCTGGAAGAAGCGAGATAAATATCGACACATATTCATCTTTTACGTCTATACTCGTTTCATGTCCATACGACGTATCTTCTGATCTTATGTTTATGTTTGTCGATTACACTGTTCAATTGCACTTCGTAATTGTGCTTCAATTGCAATTACAAATTGCATTGTAAAATCTGAATCACGAATTACAATGTAATCGAATATCATGCAACAGAGTTACTTTATAACCATAATTTATGGGGAAAAAGCCAATTGTAATTCTACACAATTCTGCTGTGAAAGCGTTCGAAAGTAATCCAACTAATCCGATCGAAGCTTATTCGACAGTAAATGTGTGGAAATTTCGGATCGTCCAAGGTAAGACACTCGAACACGTATCGCAAGAAGATTCTTGTTTGGAACTCTAGGATGGTCTAAGAATACCGGCATGTTTTCTTGATAGGTTTTAGAATGATTATTATCCGTAGATCGTTTCGAAGGGGCAATTGCATACAGTAGGTAAGTTCATGAGAACTCTCGAATGATATCAGATGCTGAATTTCCGGAGTATAAGAAAGAAACTTTTCTCGAACGTGGGTTGAAAGAATAAACGATTCGAAGAGTTTCCCCGAAGTAAATCGAAATTTCGTCGAAAAAGATATTTCAAGGCGTAGCGGAAGTTCCTCGAACGATCTACGTGCAATGATTCTCCGTTCTCGTTTCATATTCTATTCGTTCGAATTGCTTCGCCCTGGAATTTGATTAGATGCAACTGGGTGGACGATAATTCCACGAAAAGTTTCCGATCGATGTTCGAGTGGGTTGAAAGATTTTATAATGATTAAGAGATTACGATTGGCATGATCCTTTTTCCTTGTGCATGCTTTTATATTACTAAAAATTAGTTATATTATTTATAGCTATCACACTATGTGATAAGTATATTCCACAACTCTATTGCTAATTATGCAAATGTTTTCTTGTTAGCGTCTACATCATAAACATTTTTAAAAGATGTATAAAAAAATCCTTCCATGTAGTTTAATATCTGTAATAATTATCAGATATTGTTAGACTTTTCTTCTTTGCCTTCCTTTCCTACGCCTATTCTTCCCCTTTTCTTTCACCTGTTCTTCTTTCCTATCCTTTCTTCCCTTTGCTTAAACTACAAATTTTTAATAAAAAAATTAACGCATTTTAATATATAAAAAAATATGTGAAGTCCTATTATTCTGCTGTTCTAGCGAAAAATGATAGCAAAATTTTGGTCAGTCTTCTCAGGTATTTTTTTCAAAGCCCCCTTGTGTATTTCTTATCACGTTTGAAGGGATATATCAATGACATTTTGATTAAAAAAACAAGCATTTTTCTGTGTAATAACATAGCAACCTACATAAAGAAATACTCGGAAAATGATGAACTAATTAAAGATTTTTCTGTACATTTTTCTCACACCAACGAGGCGGAATCAAAACGCAGATTAAATAATGCTTTTCTTCGCACAAGCATGGTCCCCAGTTTGAATAGCTGATTTCGCATTGCGTTTAACCATCACATAGTTACAAAGCTGGAAGAAAATTAATGTTTTGTAACACCGAATGGTTTGTACATTCTGTTACAGTGTATGCTATGCGAATGTTGTACGCGTTTGTAAAAAGTGCTACACGCCAACACGAGCAATAGCAACTGCAGTAATTGCATTCCTATTGGTCTACGGTATTTCACTGATTCGTATTTGAAGGGAGGCAAATGTCCGATACGACGAAAGGTTTGCAACAAGGGTTACTCATGGATGAAACAGTGCATTCAGTGGTGAATTCGTATTTCGTTCATGTACTAGAATTTTCGCGGTTAACGCTCTACTATTATCGTAATCAGATTTTGCACTAAGTTATTTGAAATCGTGCGTTCTCTGTTGAAAACGTCCAAAAAGAAGCGAATTTTCTGTTACAAATTTATAAAGTTCTCAGACAAAACGAAGCAACTAAAGGAAAAATTAAAAAAATTCTATTGGCTCATAGGCCGACGCTCCAAACTGAGTCTACAGAATAAAATTACCCTCTACAAGACCGTAATAAAACCTGTCTGGACCTATGGAATCCAACTATGGGGAACAGCAAGCAACTCCAACATTGAAATACTCCAGCGCTTCCAATCGAAAACGCTAAGATCCTTAATAGATGCACCGTGGTATGTTACCAACGAAACAATTCATCACGACCTCAAGATACCCACAGTCAAAGAGGAAATAGCAAAATATAGCGACAGATATAGCAAAAGAGTGAACAAACACCGAAACCCCCTAATCACTGGATTACTTNGACACGTCGGACCAAACCCGCAGGCTGAAGAGACACTACCCGTTAGACCTAAGCTCTAGATTTAATTAGATATTTACACTAAGAAATATTTAATTATTCATATTACTCACTTATAAATTACACATATCTATAATAAGTATTAACTTATTATAAATAATTAGCCATGTCATTGCGCCACGCCAGAAAAAGTTACTGAAAATTCTCAATGTGAGAATTGATTGTAATTTTAATAAACAAATAAAAAAAAAATTTATAAAGTTATCATAAAAATAGCGTGAGGGATAACTTCAATTAAATTGGATTCTAAAAATCAAACTGAATTCTTGTACGTTCCCCTGTTCTTTGTGGAATTTAATTAAGTAAAGGCAATCATGAACATTTCAAAGAAAATATATGACTTCTATGTTTTATGAAATCCATGCTTGATACTTGTTAATAACGATGCGTCGCAATGTGATTTGTCATTCTGCGGATAGTGATCGCGATAAAAAGGAAACGGAGTTCAAATGCATAGCTTCTGGTACTGCCGACTGTTCATAGTATGATATTAAAAGATCTGGTTACAATCAAGCGTTGATTTCCAACTTCCAGGGGCCATCGAAATGTATTATCGACCAAACTGTACGGCGCTGCGTCGCCGGTGAAATGAATAACACTTTTACCTTATGTTTCTTTTCAATCGATATAAACCAAACTGAAACGCTGATTGAATATTTTTTCCTTCTTCGGGTGGAGCGTTTCGAAAATATAGAACCGAGAGTATCGGAGGTATTGAATTCAAATATCTGTCATATTTACATATAGCTTAATTTTGTATTATTGTTAAAGATTATAAATTAACTCTTGAAAATTTGTATCTTATAAAGATTCACGTCGTCATGAGTTGTTGTAAAATTATTTCATTTGAATCTATTATTATTATTATTATAGATCTATATACAAGAAACTTATATTCGGAATATTTTTCTAAAGAAGTTGTCGTGTTTTCCTATGTATAATCATAGGAAAATGATATTATTGCGATATCAAGTATTGTACATAAAGTTAGGAATAAGAAACATATACATCACATTACATCACATATACATCATATTAGTTTCAGAAGTGTAAAAAGTGTTTATCGAATTTTGTAATTGTACTTTCTATTCCATATTATTTTTCATATGCATATTTTTTTGGTAACTTTTAAAAATAAAATTTTATCCTTATGTCGCGTGGAGTTACTCCGTTTGTTTTCAAATGCTTATTCCATTGAAAGAAAACACTTATGCTGCACTTATTTCACTGCAATACAAATACTTATTATATTTATATTTTACCATTTACCGTATCTCAATATACCAATTATATTCTACAGAGATAAACTATTAATTATTTATATGTATGTAGCTACGAGACAGTTATCTTTTGTTCTTTTTATATATTTAAAGCTTTATAGAGAGTTTCATCACGGTAAATAAATGATCTTTAACGATTTTAGGCGGTCAATAATTGCGGCGATTTGGGAAACGATGAGGAAGAATTGGCTATTCATTCCAACTGTTGAACCAGAACTTGGAGCCTGGAATCTTTCGTTTGTCCGACAATTGCTCTACCAATTAAGCTATTCAATTCGCCCGCAAATCCTTTTTCCCTAACTCCAATATCTCGGTCGGTCCTCATTGCGCTTAAAACTTCAGATTTTACAAAGCGCACAAGTAAGTATCATTTAATTTGTCCATCAAATATTTGATGTATAATTTGCTGCAAAATATAGCATATCAATAGAATGAATTGGAATAAAATTGGAAAAATACATAAAGAGTTGAAAGATATTTTGATAAAGAAGAATCTTTATCTGGAAGATAAAAATTACGATCGTAAATAAAATTCTGAAATATATAAATGTCTTTGCTTTTATGTAGATTTCATGGCATATGTTAATTTAATTGTGGCACATTATATTTGGAAAATTAATTTTATTACAATGTTATTATAATTTACTATGTATCCCCATCATAATAAAGTACAGAACTAGTACAGCTCCTTTTATCTGTAACCTTTTAATTATAATTATTTATAATATAAGAATCATATCCTGTCAAGAATCGGCAAGAACTCGAGTACTTTCTATGTACAATCTTAAGTTGGGCCCGCCGCGCCTCCCGGTGTGGTTCAAACTTAGGCGCTGGCAGCTTAGCGCCCTGGGGCCGCCAAGAGGTCCGGTAGGGAAACCGGACTGCCTTGTACGGCGGCACCGGCGACGAGGCGCCGTGTGACATATCCGCACACCGCTCCATTAGGGGATGTATTGCGCGCGGGGGCGGGGGGGCTGGTGTGTCGCCGCACCGGTTCCCGGACCTCTCTCGATCGCAGCCGAGACGGTCATCGTGGAGGTTTTAGCCGGTTGGAGTCCGACACTACCATGCCGCTTTCCCCAGAAGCGGCCTGGTGTCCGTGCGGATTTCCTCCACGTAAAAAAAAATAAAAAGAAAAAAAATGTACAATCTTAAGTGATTATTGTAACTATACCTTACCATTTATTTACCATACCCTATCCTATTATACTAAATTTTATTTTCATAAAATTTAATTGTTATTAAGATTCTAATATCTTTTCTTAAAACCTGTTATTTCATTGAAATAAAATTTATTTCTTGAGTCCAACAGTAACTCTATGCTACAGAGTATGTTGCATGTTGAATCTTAAAAAGTCGAAATATGTAACACAAAAGTACAGTATCTAAGAATAGCGAATCTATTGTGTGTCACTTTTACGGAAGTAAATGCATAGTATCGCATAGATCAAAAAGCTGTTAATAAATCGTGCTTTCTCCATTTCTTTTTTTTTATTCGCACAATCACGCATGTATATATACGAGTACTATAATGAGTTTCAAGGCGACGTAAATTTCCACCCAGCCGCAACGGTGCTCATTTCCCGTCGCCGGAAGTTACTTCCATTTCTCGCCACGCTGTTGAAAATCGTAAAACAAGAATCTCTCCTGTTTTTATATACATCTCTTCGACTCTGCCAACCGAACCGCGGCCGATTTTAATTCGAGATAAGTATGTTACCATTTTTGTTTTTGATTTTTTCATCGAGCTTCATATCGTCATAAAAAGTATGAAATTTTTTTCATTCTCTCCGTACGTAACAGTCTCCAAGATGTTTCAGGAAATAATGCCTTTAGCGCCAAACTTTGATGTGTACGATTGTTAACAGAAAAATATAAGAGATTATGAATGGCAGAATTTTATGAAGATCTTCCCTTATACTTTAAAGAAAATTTTTATTATTTTAATATCTATCTGAATGATCGAAGCAATCTAGCATGAAGATCTATAAAATCTAGTACGTACGAAAACGTCGTGTGAGGTTCATTCTTCAAACTATAAACAATTATTGCACGTATTTTTCCTCAATTATTGTATGTATTATGCCTAATATTGTTTTATAGTCAGAAATAAATAAAAGTTAAAGCAGTCAACCGCTTTAGTAACGTTTCCTGGATATCGTCTTGGAAGGGTCATATGATATCCCTTGATATCCAATCCTTCCACTGTGGGAAAATCTGACACGCGCGACAAAGTTAAGAATATTTAACTAAGTTAGTCAAGTTGAAGTTAAGAATATTAAATTAAAGTTGATAAAACAATCATCTTTCAATGATACGCAATACTCGAAAACAATTCTAACCGTGCCATCAATTTTTGATATAATATAATACGTATAGATACGTGAATGACGATAATAAATGCCAAATGCCCGAGGCAATTTCCAGCATTACATGAACGATATTTGTTAAACATTCGAAGACGTCAACAACATACTCTAATTGAACTTTCAAAATGCCTATAGGCATCTAGTAAATACAAAAATGTATTGCCACGTAACTTTATTGTTCACTGAGGCGATTTTTCATCGAATTCTGAATTTCATTTACGTAATATAAAATTTTCGTAGTCACATAAAAGTGCTACTAATTGATACGAAATTTAATACACTTAAACCTAATTATCTGTTATGTAAACGCCATAATAAATACTATATAAACCAATACCATCTGTGGCCACTGTATAACAGCGTACAGATTGAAATTCATTAAACTTCATAATTACCACCGCGACTCTCGATGAGAAATTCGATCGATTTCGCTTTATTTCCGCAATGTTTTCACTTTATATTGAAAATTTGCTACAGTTTCTTTACAAACGCCAATATTTTTTGTAAAATCTATCAACAATAGCGTTAAAATTTCCAATTTGTTGCGACAGAGCGTCAATGGTTGCGGTCGTCGTGATAACAGCCTTTCATTCGTGCGGCCTGCAACGAAAATACCGCGTCCAAAGATTTGATTAATTAACGTGGAACGCGTATCAAAGCTTGAGGGCTAGTTATGTAACTATTTAGTTCGGCGTTGATAGAGGAAGAGTATGCTTGTTATAGGAGAGGAGGAAAATGTCGCTCAAGAGCGTGGAACGTGATCGTTAGGAATTTCCTGGCGTGTTTGTATAAGATTATTGGGGAATTTATATCGTTTAACTTGAATTTTATCAGGAAGTTTTTCGTCGTTTCTTTTTAAATACATAGAAGAATGTTTAATAAGGTAATAGTGGTTTTCCTATCCTGTTTAGCTAACAATATGAACATTTATTGATTTTTTTATCTTTCATTTATGTTAATGATGTCAAATGATTTATTATTCTAGAAGTTTCAGTTTCTCCGTCTAGGTTTAGAAATATTGATCAAATGACATCATCGTCGATGCATTCATTATATCGAGAAAATAGCTCGAATAATTCTTACAGATCTTAGCAATTTCTTAATAATTTCTCAAGTTGCCTGACTTCTAATCTTATATTTAAGAAATATAGAATCTCAATAGATCATTCGCGAACTTAATCCTTCAGTTTACAACACAATTGTCATACTTCTACGTCAAAATTATCTTAACTATTTACATATCTAAAAGAAAAAAATAAACAGTGAGTAATTTAAAATTATAAAGAATCGATTACAATAATTAAAATTATAACGAATTACATTAACATAGTACAAACTATACTATTATAGCAAATTATAATAAATAATTGCACAGTTGAGGCACACGATTATAGCGAAATATTGTGTATCAGAGTGATAGAAGAATATTGCAACATTCTGTTATAGCTCAAATCAAGCACGTTTTCCACAGGTTACAATACTAAAGCTCGTTCGTGTTAAGCTCTTGAAACACCCTCGCTTCGGTATACTCCCTAAAACTTTTGCTTCACTCGTTATTCCCTCGAACTTCAATCTCACTACGCACTGTCTGCCCTCAATAACGCTTTCATCCCCTACAGGAGTACAAACGTACACACTCGCAGCTGTCACTCAGCCACTCTCCGACAACTCAGTCGCACTTTTCTTCCTCGGAAAATTCACTTCTACCTTACGAATCCAACGTTCTTTCCGCTTTAAATCAGATTTAATTCTGCGGGTACTATTCTACGTTGTGCATTATATCTCTTGCCCGATTTTAAACACGTAGCAGCTGCAGGTGAGTAGAGAAAAGTAGTAGCATATTAGTGGTTAGTGCACGTAGGATTCTCTTCTCTTCAACCTCTACCTTAAAGGTCATATGTTTTTGAAGTTTATGCTATCTGTCATGAATTTATTTGAAAGGTTTTCTAATTTTGAAAAAAGCGAATCTTTAACATAGGGTTAAATTAAGAAATTATGTATATGCATATATAATAGTGATTATTTTAAATTTCTTACGAAATTAAATAAAAGGCAAATCAATCCTATTAAAAATGAATTAAACGTTTAGCCGGATTAACTTGATATTTACAAGGTTTCGTTTCATATGTTCCTTCGTTTTGTATGTATGCTTGGACTATTTATCGATCTGGTGCGTTCTTTTGCTCATTATTAAGACAGTCGTATTTTTCTACTGTTAACGAGCATTTCAAGTTTAAACAAAATTAATTAATGCATTCTTAAATTGTTACATCAATATCTCGGTTAATATAAAATATTCAGATTTGAACAAAATCGTTATTCGAGTCGTTCTTAAATGTCAATTTACACTCCATCTGAAATCGTTTCTTAATTGTTTACTCCGTGCTAATTAGAAATCACGTAGCAACAACAAGGGAATATACCAACGTTATAATTCTTCTGTTACGACAAATGGCCGAGAAAGATTAGAACAATTAACACGAACAGTGCAATTTCCTTTTACAGTGATAGTCGAACCGTGTTACATCGTATCCATCCAGGCAAAACCAAGGATAATTAGCGCGAATCAATTTCTGATCCGGTCGATTTGGCAACGCCACGCGAGTTGCGTTTCTGGCATTACGCGCAGACATCAATCCTCGGCGAACGGGATTTAATACAGCAAGGCTGTGCGTTATTCCACCAGAAATCCCGTTACGAACGCCATTCGGCTGGTTAAACTGCGACAGCTTCATTAGGAGCAGATAAGTTTGATTAACACGCTGTATCGTATGAGTTACGGCGCGTCTAGAGGTAACGTTGCGTTTTGAGGAGGTGAAAAAGCTGGAACGTTATAAAAATGATGGCTTCGCTTTTTCCAAGTAAAGCCGTATGTTCTCATTACTCAGAACTATTTTCTGAGTTTATTTTTCAGTTTTTACATTAACTCGGCTGTGGATGTTTGACGAATATATGTCAATTCCAAATTTTTACAAATATATTGGGTTATATGAAGAGTTGGTATTGTTTTCAAGATTGAAAGATCATTTATTACAACTTCCGTAAAGTAAAGAAAAGTTATATTTAGATAAATATATATATATTCAAACTGTTTAAATGCAATTTAAATGCGATGAAAAATATATTATTTCTCAAAAAAAAAAAAAAAAAGAAGGAAGTGTTAGAAGTTATATCATCGATAAGGAGTAGATGAAAAATGTGAATCTCTGTCGAAATATTCGACGTTATCGAATATTAAAGTATAATTGATCGGTACAACTGTTGAAATTCCTGCCATAAGTTCTGCGCTAATTACAGTACCGTGGCTTATCAAATCCACGTTGGATCGCAAAGTCAATATCGTTGCGGAAAACTCCTTTCGGAGTCGGGCATGCGTATTCCAGTTCCAGCACGATCGCAAAGTTGATAATTGATGGCCATGATAATGAGAAGACCGGTCCGGTGATGCTTGTTAGCGTCAAATTTGGCTTCGATTTCCCGCACTGATTTATCGGCGATATCAAATAACTGTACCTAGTGCTGCAATATACCGCGTAATGACTATTCGGTATCCAGCATTTCCAAACAAATCTCGTGTATCTCTAAACAAATCTCGTGAAAATTCTTCGATATTCGAAGTTTACAGAGGAACTCGAATTAAGAGAAATTTTGTCTTCAACGTTTTCCCAAGACCAAGTTCTTCGAGAGTAGCAATTAATTTGAGTCGCAGATGAATTCGTAAATGCTCGCCTGAATTTCACTTTAACATGCTGGAGGCTACTAGAAATTCCGATTTTCTCCTGATCCTTGGTTTTATTCCTGGTTAAGGAATATATATATATATTTTTTTTTTCGTAACGATTTGGAGGGAAATGGAGGTAATTTAAGTGGATGCCAATCTGGATGGAAAGTAAGGAAGGTAAGATTGATAAGTTAATAATACGCACGTACCTGCTAATGTATAGTAACGAATAAATCCAGAAATAGTAGATAGTTTTATACTACATTTCGATACTTTTATTAAAATTCTATATAAATATTTATACCAACCAGTCAGTGTATTTACTAAAAATAAATAAATTTACTAAATACATGTTACCCTCTGACTGTAACATGTACACCGACAAATCATTACCAGCCGTAACATTTTTAAAGTAATCAAAATATAAAAACGAGGAATGAAAGAAACGAAATAAAAGGACCAAATGAAAACGTCATTTCTCCCTTTCAAAATCATGTGACAACAAACAAGTCAAAAATAAGATACTGCCGCGTTCGTGTAACATCTCGGAATAAAAATCACGGATAGTCAGGCAATTGCGGATTCTGCAATTCATTCTGTTCTGCGACAAATTATCCTTTCCGGTCAGCGAACCATCAACGGGTCAACACAGTGAACGCAACAGGGATTATTGCACGTACATGGCCGCTGGCTTTCGCGGGAATTTCCCAAAAGCTGTCACCACCCCCTCTCGTTAATTCCCCGCTGAAACTTTCCCTTCTTTCGTTTGTTCAGTTTGATACACTGCGATATGTGTACGTATCTACAGCGGCTACAAAAAGTATTTAAACACCGTTGTATTTCTTGCAACGTCAACATATTAATTAATTTCATGTACAAGATTCAAGTACATACTGCTTCTTACAACACTTTCTTACAATATTTACCATACTTTGTAATATATTGTCTGCTTTTATTTCTTGATTAACTACTTCTATTTACTTTGACATTTTTTCGTATGGTCTTATGGTCGTACGGTCGTATGGTATTCGTATAGCTTGTTCATGGGATTATCCCTTAACGCCTCCATTATTTCCTCCTCAAATTAGACTCAAGTAGGTGCATTAAATTTCATATTATTGCATTTGATATTATGTGTTACAAAGCTGTTATACTATGAAAATGAAATATGAAACGTAATAGATCGCACTTCGTTGGAAAGTGAGGGTATACAGAAATACTTTTTGTAGTCACTGTAGGCGGGAATATGCTGCAACATGGGCTCGCACGTTCACCGGAAATCAGTCAGAGTGCGGGCGTATGTTTCAATAGGTGCGGAACGAATGTTCGAGTTTGGCAGACAAGATATTTCCTTGTGGATGATACACAATTACGAAGCAGTGAACAACGGGGAATTTCTGCCAAAAACAAACCGTGTTTGAAGTGTCATGGAACTTCCGCTGTTGTAAAAAGAATGGAAGAAACTATTTTTGGATTGCTTCGGTTCTTTTTCGTAACTATTGGCGGTACCAGTACTCATTGTGATTCTTTTGAAGGACATTTAAATGTCATCAGTTAGAAAAGTGATACACCTGATAAACCGTACATATGTATAAGTACGTATGTATATACATTTTATACTTTATTTCGCGGCCCATAAAACGTGGCACGATGATAATACGTAGACTGCGAATGTTCGTGAGTTTATGAAAAAATTAAAAGTTCAAAAATTTACAACATGCGTGTCACTCACATAAAGATATATATATATGTACATTATGTATATAAAATATCCATAACGTAACATGCACTTACTAGTTGAAACAAATCCGTATTTAGGTTTTATCTCCTTAATCATTTTGATAGAAATATGAATTTGTATAAACACAGTTTAGTAATAAAAAGGAAAAATAATTGAAAAGAAAAAAAAAAGAACAATAATTTTTTATATTCATCACAAGGAGTAAAAAGAAAAAATAAATATTTTGGAAATGTAAATACCTGTTTCTAATTTTTCAAGAGGCATTTCAACATAAGATTGGCATGTATAGGGTAAACTAGTTAGTAAGTTAATTGCTACATGGAAAAGTTATTGCGCAAAACCTAAGGTTAATTAGGAAGAAATTTTGTAAATTGAAGTTTTTTGCAGTAATTGTTTGAAGCATTGAACATAGATTGTAAATTATTCTATGGAAGTATCGGCTGAGAGTTTAGAGAGTATTGATCTGAACGGAGGTATAAGCTTAGTAACTTTCTTGCTAAGTTATTTTAAACTCTACTTTAATTAGTTACACGCTAGCGTTGGGCAAAGCTTCAAATTTAAACGATTATATAAATTGTTTTATGACGGTAAATTTGAAACGGAGCACTTTGAAATAAAAACGTAAGTTACCAATTGAAAGACTTATCAATGCTTTCTGTTAAGTCTGTTAAGAGAACATTCAGTGAATGTGCAGAATGCAAATTCCAAAGATTGTATGTAACTTTTTAAATGAAACTAAACGCGTAATACGTTAGACATTAGAGATTTTTATGTCACCAGAAAGTAAATCAATTTTAAAAATCCTCTGTGAGAGTGAAAGCCATAATCAACTCTTTAAATCTTCTTCTCTTAACTCTTGAGACTGTAGAATATTTATTATAATATTTAGTGGATAAAACAAATTTTTATCTAAATCGCATTTCTCTAGTTAGTTTTATAAAACTATAAGAGTGCGTAAACATTCGCAGTCTATTTATTACAAAATATGACAGATATCGTACAGAGTATCATCCTTGTTTATCTTCCCAGGATTTGCAAATTTATTTCGAAACGGCCAACGTCGAGCAAAAAGCAGCACATTTTGTTCAAACAGCGTATAAGCTGTCAGTTATTGAAGAGATTTTCTGACTACGGGGATTTCGCTGTAATCTGTTCCTGCATTTCGCGTTCATTTTGCAAAGCTTCGAATCTCTGTTTTTAAGATAGTAAAAATAGTAATTTCAACTTGGATAAAAGCCTTAAAAGATAGTAGAGAAGGATTGAAAAACGGCGAAATGTTTCAAGATAACAGTTTATCCTTTTGAAAGCAAGCGAAGTTTTTGTCCCGTGGATGCTTTGCTTTCGAAATGTTTCAGACGTTCAGGATGACGCAGGTGCTCACCGGACATGGAGCGTTCGGGGAGTACCTGCTAAGGATTCAGCGGGAAGTGATTGACACTTGTCACCAGTGTCAGGAAGAGCAGGACACGGCGTAACACACGTTGGAATTCTGCCCAGCGTGGGCAGATCTGCGCCGTGTACTGCAGCTCGCCATCGGTGAGAGATTGGCGAGCACCTTCTGCGAGCAAGTCATGCTTGCGAAGGAGTTGGCGGAGAGAGTCAGGATGCGACAGCGTCATCCAACCAGAGACCCGCACCGCGGTGCTTCGGCCGGTAGTCGCCGAAGAGCAGCGGCACCACCGCCGCCCTAGGATGCCATAGGTGTCGTCACACCGAAGGAGTTTGCGGACCTCCTCGGACTTGTACGACGGCCCGTTGTCTGCTACGTTAGGTGGTGTGGTCCCTCCTGGTGGCCAAATCGACAGGAACAGCTCCCCAGAATACGCGGGGAGTAGACGAAGGAGTGCCCCGGCAGTACTTCGGAAGAGGTACCGGGACACTCCTGCCAAACGACGAGGTGGCCACTGTGGGGTTTCGGTCGGCTTGAGTCCGAAACTACCCCGTTGCCTTCCAGAGGGCGGCGGGGTATCCACGACTATTTCCCCATACAAAAAAAAAAAAAAGAAAAAAAGTATAATGTATTACGTTATATAGTATTACGTTATATCATATTACATTATACAGTATTACTTTGTATAGTATTACGTTATATAGCATTACGTTAAAATGTGTTACGTTATATAGTAATACATTATAATATATTACATTATATAGTATTACGTTATATAGTATTACGTTATATAGTGATCCGTTGTATAGTATTACGTTACATTATGTTACATTATATAGTATTACGGTATATAGTATTACGTTATATAGCATTGCGTTATAATGTATTACGTTATAAGCTATTACGGTAAATAGTATTACGTTATATGATGTTACAATATATAGTATTACGTTAGAGAGTATTATGATATATAGTATTCCGTTATATTATGTTACATTATATTGTACTACGTTATATAGTATTACGATATATAGTATTACGTTATATTATGTTACATTATGGAGTATTACGTTATATAGCATTACGTAATATTATGTTACATTATATAGTATTACGTTATATAGTATTCCGTTGTATAATATTACGTTACACAGTATTATGTTATATAGTATTACGTTATATTATGTTACATTATATTGTACTACGCTATATAGTATCACGTTACACAGTATTATGTTATATAATATTACGCTATGTAGTATTACGTTATACAGTATTACGTCATATAGTATTACGTCATAAAGTATTACGTTATATAGTATTACGTTATATAGTATTTCGTCATATAGTATTACGTTATAGCGTATTACGTTATATAGTATTACGTTATATACTATTACGTTATATTATGTTACATTATATAGTATTACGTTGTATAGTATTACGTTATATACTATTACGTTCTATTATGTTATATTATATTGTACTACGTTATATAGTATTACGATATATAGTATTGCATTATATTATGTTACATTATGGAGTATTACGTTATATAGCATACGTAACATTATGTTACATTATATAGTATTACGTTGTATAGTATTACGTTATATACTATTACGTTATATTATGTTACATTATATTGTACTACGTTATATAGTATTACGATATATAGTATTACATTATATTATGTTACATTATGGAGTATTACGTTATATAGCATTACGTAATATTATGTTACATTATATAGTATTACATTATATAGAAATAGTGATTTTATTATAAAAAGATACATACACCAGAAAAAAAGCTTTATATTTTCTGTTATTTTCACTGGGGCGTCGATTATCCATTGCACCTCGATTTACCCAAATTGTTCGCCCCCGATTAAGACGATTAATCAAGGTCCTACCATATTTTGCAAAATTTAAATGTTATGGCCTAGTATATCTCAATCTATAGTTCACGAGACAGTCAACGTGTTAACAACCAATAAGTACAAGGGAACTATTTATTACAATAGTGCTTCAGGAAAGTTTATATACTTCCAGATTTTACAATATTGATTCCGACTTAACAATTCAAATTGCTCAATCTCAAAGAACCGGAATGCAAAAGGTTAGACCAAAAAGCCAAGAGACAAAAGGAAGAGTCAATGAAAATGAGCTGCTGTTATCTTCGAAAGTATTCAAATCAGCCAGCTGTTCCCTGTAGGTTGTTTGTCTTGTTGATAAACAAGCTGCAATTGCACGGAACCGTACGGCGATGCTTCTCGTCTGACTGTCATCAATAAAAATGAACAAGCCAGCCTGGAATAAACCAATTACAAGCGGAAGCATCCATCGAAACCTGAAACCGTGTGTAAGATGTAACAATTGGGCCAGGGTCATATAATTTGCCCCGTAAGATGTTGGTTGATTTCGATTCTTGATGACAACAGCAATATCGTTGCAATTATTGGAACATTAATTAACGAGGGACATCGGCGTAGACATTCCCTTCCTGCATTCGCGAATTAGACCCCGTGCAAACGAGCGACGAGACATCATTATGACCTTGTAGCGGTAATACCGTGTAATTCGGTGGCTTTATATTAGGTTGGTCCGTAAAGTCCGTATCATTTCGGACGATTTAGGTATCAAATTCGGTTTGGCTTGGTTGATAAGTTTACGTCGATTTTAAGTTAGTTTATAATAACAGTGTCGCACAGACTTTAGGAAGACTGTCGCTAATGAGCATGTTGTCAATGGGACATTAAAGAATAAACGAAGAAGAAAAGAAAGAAGAAAATTCTAGGAAGTAGTCTTTTTTAAATACAGTAGAACAATTTAAACAATCATTTACAATATTAATTTTTTAAATAACGCATTGTTTTATTCAGTGACATACTTCGATCGTCTTGGTAATTTCAGAATTCTATTTACTGAAAATTGTTTCAGTCAAAGTTGCCTAATATTTTTGATCTTTAAAAATAAAATTACCGGCTTTAAATCTAGCAAACCGCTCAAGGAAATTTACAAGGAACAAGAATTTACCTTATCAAGAGCTTTTCTGTAAACAGTTCGTAATTTCCGATTGCACTGCATTTTTGTTTTCCCGAAAAAAGAAAAACATCAAATGTCGCAAATATTATCTTATGTACTTTTATCATAAGCCGGCCGCAAAATTAGCATAAATCAATTTATTTGATAGATTTTTATACTTAGGAAAACTCTAGACAAGAAAGACACTATCGTGATCCAGAAAATGTACAACAATTAATCTGAAACAGCGAAATTCGCACGTTTACTCGCATCGAAATGCGTAATTTTCATTGTGAATCATAGAGATTGTCACTGATGCGAAATTGCAATGTACCGTTTATCTGCAACAAATTATATATTTTCAATAATCGGATCGCATACTTGCATGCAATATATCATCAGAAATATAAAACTGTCAAATCGTATAACGTCGTATAGTTTGTTCCGGAGATTAACCAAAAAGCTTCAGATATCAAATTCAATAACGACATTTTCGAATCGCCCGTGTTTTCTACCTCAAAGTTTAGTCCCCTTTCGCTCTCTTGCTTCGAACAATCATGAACTCTCCAAATTTTCACATTTTCCTTTTCACATTCTCCATGAATTTCTTCCTTCAGCTCAGGAATTTTTCAAATTTTGCAATGTTTAACATTTTTACGATTATTCCACTTTTTGTAATCTTTGAAATTTTTCAAATTTTCCATGTTTCTTGCATCAAAATCTCTAGTCTTCTTCCACGTATCATTTCCCTGAACAATTCCTGATTTTTCGAAACTACGCCCATATTTCATTCTCATCCCTGCGTGCATGTCCGTGTACATCGAATCATTAGAAATATAAACGTTAATTGCACAACACTATCGCTGCGAAATGGTAACTACATCACGTCGTTTGTCCACACTGTGCTTTACACGATAACGCACCGCGATATTCATCAAAAGTTTGCCGGCGAAAAGAAAAGTGTATGGTCGACACTTGGAATTTATGATATATCGTACAGAATACATATTGAGATTCTTCTTTCTGTTTAGATGATTTACGAGGTGCTAAAACGTGGAAAGTCCAAACAGTACGTACTCATGTATCTTAAGGAATGCTGTTTGAAAGTTTATGCAAGTTTGATCATTTGGTTGATGGATGGGGGTTTTAGTATTTGTGAGGTAAGCATCGTGGTTTCGTGTTTGTGCAGTACACGCAGAAGTGGCGATAGATCTTCATAGATCCAGTAGGAATCAGATTTTCTTCATTCATTCATTCTCTCAATTTTTCACGACGTTGAAGGCCTTGTACTTTATGAATGATGATATTCCATTGATGTTTTTAAATTATGAGATCTCAGTTTTGAGACGTTGATCGATATTTAAATTGTTATATTTATTTGTCATATTATATTATTATATTTAAGTTGTATAATTATAATAATTATACAATAATTAATAAGTAATTAATAGATAGTAGCATGTAATTTAGAACTAATTATTTTGTCTTCAAAATATAACAGATCAGACCATGTATTAAAAGTATTTACAGTTTTAATCTAGCAACGATCCTATGAAAATCGCTATATTCGCAATTTTGCCATTATAACAATAAAATTCTTTCTGCTGTACAAAAAAATACTGTTTTTGATAAAACAAAAAAATCTTAGCGAAATGTGAATGCAGTTCGATAAAAAAAATGTCGAGTACATTTGACATGTATCGAAACGACCTAATACGATTTCCTAGGTCGCATATGAAATACGGAAAGGTATCGCGGCGTAACACGAAGAAAAATTTCCCTTGTAATTCTGTGGTATAGGGGAAAAAAATCATCACATAAGATGACGTTATAAAATGTATTTTTCCTTATATTATAACACAACAGACCCATATTTTACTACTAAACGAAATAAACTGTTCGATATGCGAACCTTAAATCACGATCTTCTTAGACAAATATATTTGCTACTCTTCCTTGTTTTTACTATAGTTCCTCTAATGGATATGGTAGGCTTTATTAACGAATTAGCCGGTGAACATTTGCATTTGTAAAACGAATGTCGACGTTACGCCACATGTTTGTGTCGTGTCAGTGACGTTTGGACATTCCCATCTGATGGAATTATTTATACGGCATTTGTTGCTTGATATAATCAACCGCTGCGAATGAATTTATTCATCAGGAAATACTAGATCATTGTATAGAATCAATAATTTCGGGTATTATTTATAGCGATAATTCATATTTCATGTTTCGCGAATTACTGATTAGGTAATAAGGTATTTCGAAGCTCTTACTTTTTTAAATGGTAAAGTGCAAAAATAAAGATAAATTGTATCATAGTTTTTTGTAACATTAATGCGTTCGTAGTTTGAACTGAAAACATAGCGGTGGCTAGGTTAAATTTATCCCTTTATGACAATTTGGTGTAATCGAAATAAATGCTATCTTATCTGTGTTACATCTCGAACTTTTTTAATGAAACGTTATATTAATACAACTTTTGATCCCTAACGGGTTAACTATTCTGGCAATTACTTACTTTTTCATGTTCAACCTTTCGCAAGCAAAATATGAGATAAATTGCCACAGAATCAACATTCTATTCATCGGTAGAATATCGATAACAAACCATAAATTATACCGCGACAAACTGCACAATCATCGTACCAAGCCTCCTCGATTTTCAAGTTATCCAGCATAGCAGTAGAACCGTCATAAATCAGTCGAAGATGGTTCACGTTTGTCTGGCAAAAGCACAGCATAAGGAGAAAACGGGAGAAACAACGATGGGATCCATACACTGGCCAATAATGCGTGTAAATGCTACCTTTCGAGAATGTTCAAGAATTATCACGCGAAATCTATACTTCCACGTGGACATCTACAGAGCTCAAGGCCCGATGAAAAATGCATGAGGATTTTCTCGCGCATCTATTGAGACATGTTGGCGAAAACCCAAGTAGCTTTACTAAACCCTATCTTTGATACACGGTAATGTATTGCGTGTAGCGTACGCGGTGTAACTAGATTTTCTGGTGACACGTCTATGGTCGTCCTTGAAATACCAACTGAATGTTCGCGTGCCAATTTACTATCCGAAAAGGGAAAAATCGCGTATGCGTGACTGCTCAGAATGGACCTCGCTGACGCAGTATGCCAAAATCGACCAGTAGATAAAATAATTATGCTTACGATATCAAGACAAAAAGATCGATAGAAACATTGCCACATAAGGATATGAAACTTTGATCGGGAAATATACGCAGATTTCCTTAAGCTCTTAACCTTCTTCCGCTTATTGGAGTATTAATTGTACTGGCATATACATTTTATTCGGAGACTTAGGGTGTTGTTTCTGCTCGAATGACGTTTCTCGTGTCATAAACATGAATTTTATAAAATTATTTAATCCATAGAATTGGTAAAAAAGAAATCACATTAATTATGGAACGAGGTAATGTAATACTCAAAAGAGAGATATTATATAAGATAAGTTTCGCCGCGTACTCGTTCGTACAGGCGAGTAATAGCAATACATAATAAATCGAACGGTGGTTTAAATTTCACTCAGCTTCGAATAAATATTGAAAACGCATATCGTTCTGATGGACAGATCTTTTTTCATTAAAACAGAGAGTTGTGAGTCTATATGGCAAATTTCAGAAGAACAGTGTTGTACGATACTGCATACTTTGATTATTCAGCAGCAAGTTGTCATCGGTTCCCGCACAGGTCGACATAGTATCATTTGCTAACAAGCTTCGATGATTATAGTAGAATTGATAGATACTTGATTCAAGTAGAATTATACATTACAGGTCATCCGAGAAGGTATTGATTAAATTTCATTCAAAATAACTATTCTTAAATAAAAAAAAAAAAAGCGTTGAAAGGAAAGAAATACATAAGATTAAGTTGCACGTAATACATATAAACGCGGATAAGTAGAAACGGTAGGAAATATATCAGACAACGGTAAGACGAGAAAAGGGAGGGTTCAAGAAAACGTTTCATTAATTCAAACGGTTTCACCGAACGGCAAGAAGGACCATCGAACTCCTTGTAAATTGCGATTTTATGCAATCTAGAAAACCTGTACGTAAAAAGTATGGAAACCGCGCGTCTGCTGTATCGACGGACATGCGGATCGAAACGTTTCTAAACTTTCTCCTGCCTCGTCTTTATCATTCTTCGTTCGTTTTTATGTCGTTCCCTTTTGCCCTTTTATCGCATATTCATCGTTAAGACTGTTGAGATTGCGACTCGATTCCAGGAATTTAACGCGATCCCTGTGTCTCAAGCGACTTCGAGTCATCTTAGAGGGGAAAATCGTTTATTACTAAATCTGACAACGGAGTTCTTTCAGGGAACGGAATTATGGAACGTTCGCGGAAGCAATAAAACGACCGGAGGATTTCGATTCACGTCTACGTCTGAATGAGATCCTTCTGGTCGTTAAGCTTTAAATTTCCGTTAAAGAGAGGCAGATTTATCGCTGACCTCGGAAAAGAGAAATTCTATTTTTAAAACAGTCATGTCATTTTCTCCTGGTTTATGTAACTGTGTGAAGGCTCCATCATTTTCCATTTGAAATGCAAAGGATCGAAGAAAAATATGCGTTTCATGTTTCTTAGTTCATACACTAACGTTATGTTTTTCCTTCACTTTGATATATGAAAATATCTTCATATAATATATTTTCCCTTTGGATTTAGTTCATTTCACGAATCGTAGATCATTGCGAAAATATATGGTAAATACATTTTTGTCAATTTTTTGATTTTATATAATCGTTCAGACAAACGATATATTTTAATTTATTTTAATGTTTTAATCTTCTGACATGCAATATATTTAACGGTATAAAAAGAATGGTAAAATACACGTTTAGCGCCAAAATTATATAAAGGGACAATTTTGATAACACGGGATTAATTGAAAAAGTGTTCTAAATTCTAAAATAGATACTTTGATACAATACGTAATATTGCAGCTCTTATTTTAAATAAATATCCAAATACTCTGAATAAATTCTCTCAGGAAGTTTGAGAACATCTGTGATAAAATTTTTCGCTGTACAAATAACTGTTACAATATTCATACGCGAGGAACGTATACAAACAATAATATTACATACGACAATTACAAATTTCGAGAGAGAATAATTTCGGAAAAATGAATTTTTCCGAACGCGTACGCAGCAAAAACAGGCCTTCTAGCAATTAAAAAAATTCGAATTGTTTTCGACGTGAGAATTTGCAAGCGCGTTGAAACGGAGAAATCGTTCTCTTTTTTCCCTTTTTTTTTTTTTTTTTTTAAAAAACCATTTTACCTGTGAACGCGCGCGTCAGTGTCACAGCTGTTCCGACATCTCCGCGTGAATTTTCCGCATTTTTCTGGGCGCTTCGAAAAAGAAATTCATGGCCCGTTCCATCGACGAACGAGGAGTGTAAGCGTAACGAGCCACCGGCATCTTTGTGTCAGCATCTTGTTAGTTTCTTACTTATTTGCATTTCCCAATTTTACTTTGCACAAGTATAACAACGAGTTTTGACAAAAATCGTATATTTTATATAACTTTCAACATACACAAAGTACTTCTTTTTTATGAGAGTGTTTTAGACACCAACTTTTAAGAAAGTCACTTACAGAATACTGATACTGTGACTGTAACATTTTACTATTTGTACCTTATTTGTTTTTTCATTATTGAGTTAAATTTTCTGGCTGTTGATATAATAAACGAAGGGAAAAAAGATCTGTACTTTATAGTAGAAACGAATATTCTATTTTATGTCAATAATAATATAAATTAACAATATCCAATACTCTATTCAATCCAATATTGGATCATTGTCTGAGCTAGAAAAATGCCACGGTTAAACGAAGACATAATATAAAATGCAGTGTGATCGAGATGAAGAATTTTCGGAAGAAACATTATAAATTCTAATAATAAATATATTGATTTGCTTGTGAGAAAATATAGAAAGACTTTAAAAACTTTTTAAAACACAAATTTTTGGAGTAGAGAGAGGATATAAAGATCTCTCAAATTTCAGATATCACGAAGATATAGGAAATCTTTGATCTTCCTCCTATTTTTGAAAAAAGCTTCTACGAATATCAAGGTTACGGAAGTATAAGGGAAGTATTCGTATCAAATAGAATAATATTGAGCCGCATAAGCACTTTCTAAACGATCATGTTGTACCTTCTTTCCTATCTTTTGATATTCCGTTTCCGTTTTATATAGAAAACGACTGTGGCAATGATTCTGCACTAAGTTATCACTTAGATCCCCGACGATAGGAAGCAAAAATAACAATGAAAATTTTATTACGAATCGTATAATTGTATTTTATCTTTGATTCTTATCCCCACGAGCAACAACTGAATGGAAGATATGTACGAAGGATCTCGAAAAGAGAATTGAAAGTGGATGCGAAAAAACCGAGCTCTGAAAATTCGTATTGGAAACAAACGCGAAGAATGTAATTGTTGTTATGGTATTGTAATACCAATTAAAATTCTGACTGCGAATCTCGATAAACATGCTCGAATAAATAAGTAGAATAATGGTGTTCAATGGTGTGCATGAATAAATAAGTAGAACAATGCCGTATACATCAGACATTAAAGTCGCAGCTTTATTTGATTTTGTAAATTTCTCATCAACTCTTGTCACACTGGCGTTCAATGGTGTGCACGAACAAATAAGTAGAATAATACGTTGTACATCGAGAATTAATTAAACTTGCCAACCGATGTTTTGTTTAATTCTGTAAATTTTTCATTAAACTCGTTCGGTTCATCTTGTCGATGGTGGAATTACCATATAAAACAACGAAGCATATCGAGCAATATTATCTTCCTAGGAGTATTATCTTCCTTGTTAAAAGAATATATTTTTATACTCGCGTTAGCGTTGATTCGTTCAAGAAAGAATTTCAAAGAACACAAATTAGAAGATTAAGTTGTTTGAATTTTTGCTCAACAACTATCGATAGATAAACCATTAATTGTATTCAGTAGCAAATAAATAAATTACTATCTGGCCGGAAGTTGACGTACTTCTTGATCTGTACACGAAAATGATATAAAAATTCGATCTTATATTATTAAAAATTATTTCGACTTAAATATACATTTTTCCACTATTCTAACTATTCCGAAAATATTAATAGTTAAAGAAATAAATAAATATACAATTCGTACTTTCGCAGAATTTCGTGGATTTATATAACAGACTGTTCCCGTTTCAACTTCATTATATTTCTCCCATGAAATCTTCATTATACTGAAGGGAAAAATCAATAGCGCAGAAGAAAAGATCTCAAAGATCTCAAAGATCAAGAGTTTCTACTGTTTGGTATTCTTCTCTTTTTTGTTATCTTTACGTTTACTTTGTGCATTAGAATCGTCAATATTTTTAACAAGTCTGCGTCTGACAGTGACTTGCTCTTCCTTCTCATTCTCGTCTTTGTTAAGATAAACGTTTAAAGCTATTTGTCAGAAAATCTCGTGCACATCACGATACGTGCACGTGACTCCCGTCCCATGATGATACAGGAAATAATTTTGCAGTTGTCGGTCGCATAACTTCGTTACTCTAACTACGTCTACGATGTTATACAGGGTGATGCCATAATTTCATCTTGAATAATCCGGAATGTTCTCGTTATTTTTAAAGATATAGATTCTAAAAGCGTGAATTTCCTTCACGAAAGTTATTCTCGATAATTTAATAATAACTATTTATAATGGAGAAAGAGAGTAAAGGATCGTAAAGCTTGGGAGATTTCAAGTTTGAGCATATTTTACGATACATGGATCGCCCTTTTTCATAAAACTCATTTCTATGTATACTGCCGATCAAAAATACAATGACTCACAAAAGTATACATTTACACACTCAATATAAGTAAACAATTTTTATGAATATATTATATGTACTATACAAAGATTTTTCTGGCATAACGGATAGAAAAGCAGTACAAATTAGAAAAGTTACTGAAGCAGTAAGAATTCACATCCAAAATTGTATTCTTTTTTAATCCAGATCATTTGGCAGCGGTATTAATTTTCTTATAGGCAGACAGTTCTTTCTTGGATATTTCAAGGTTGTTTTTCAAAATTTCATAAACAAGTTTATAAGATTATATACAGCAGAAATTGATCATTTGACAGATAATAATTTGCTGACCTGTAACTGACAATGAGATAACCCTCAAATCTCCAAAGATCGCAAGGTTATATAAGATTTCAGGACTATAAGATCATAAGATTATAAAGCATAAAACTATAAGATTATAACACGATAAGGCCATAAGATGATAGATAGCATATACTAAAACAAATAGTTTGGTAAACAATAATCGCCAACCTCTGATAGAAGTGACCTTGAAATCTTTGAATAGTGTAAGGATTATCGAATCATACGGCCATAGAAGACAAGATATAATATACTAAACGACATTCGTTTTACGAATAATAACGGAGAAGCTTTTCAAGACAACAGTGCAAGATCTCAAAAAGACCCATCGCCCTGAAAAACATAATCACAGTCCCGTATAAATAAAAATGCTAAAGAATTTTTCCCGTTGCAATTTCTCTTTGTCTCGTATAAACGAAAATTCCAAAAAATTTTTTCCTTCGCAATTTCTCTTTGTCTTGTATAAATAAAATGGTTAAATAAAAATTCCAAAGCAAGAAGGAAATGACGGATTCGAGAGAAGAAATAAAGATTTTTTATATCTCCAAAAATAATAGAAATATTCGAGACGAACGAACTTATTGCTTCGCGCTTCGTATATTAAAACAAATATGCGAAGAAGGTTTAACAGCGCCGGCTAAAATTCTAATCCTCGGCAAGCTTCTTCGTATATAGTGACGAAAATCCTTTCGAAATTGTCAATAGATTACGCGATGTAAGAAGATTAAGTGTTTGCTGACGTTGTTCTTGAAATGCGATATTGTAGAACGTACTATACATATTCTAGAGGTATTATGGTTTGCGTTTGTATGTGTATGAAAGAGAATATTGAATATTGTATCGAGTAGAGCAAAAGGTTCGATCGTTTTTGATCTTCGAAAGGAAAGAAGTCTATCAACATTTCTATCAACAATTCCACATTCTTCGTTATAGCTTTAGTTCACAAAGAAAATCCCACTTAAATCATTTTATTCCAAAATATATCATTGTTATAAAACCTTTTTATAACGTTCTTCGAAAGCTATAATAATATTTTATCTTTTGTCCTCCTCTCTCAGCGTTTTTTCTACAACAATATTTGATTTTTAATTTTTGCTTACATAAAATATAAATCTAATACAATGTTTGAGAAAATGTTGAATAACACTCATTTGAGAAATATTAGTAGAATTACTATTTAAAATTTTATTTTACAACTGCTTATTATACATAGGAAATCTATGTCTACAGCATATTTTGCACGATGTTACATCAACGTTGTGGCTGTTCGGTTGATACGATCTTATGCTGAAGTATGGCAGTTACCATTTATCTATGATACAACGTAAAGTTGCATTCATGACACATGGACAAGAAAGTTCGAGCACAATTTGTAATACTTAACCTTGACTGAAATTTAATAGTCTAACTTCATGAAAATCGTCATATCATGACTACATTACATATAAATTCTGTTTGAGAATACTCTGCATTCTTAATGAAAAAAAAAAATTGAAAAATAGAAATTTTTTTTTTTTTTTATTTGTTTGTTAAAATTACAATCAATTCTCACATTGGGAATTTTCAGTAACTTTTTCTGGCGTGGCGCAGTGACATGGCTAATTATTTATAATAAGTTAATACTTATTATAGATATGTATAATTTATAAGAAAAATAGAAATTGAATTCATTTACATGTCGAAATATTAATATAATCTAAATTTGAGATATGAAAGATATACAAATTATTTATTGCTTCTTCCTGCTATTTCAATTATATTTTTTTAATGCCAAAAGATATATAAAATTCAAACAAAATATCAAAAGATTGTCATTGATACGCATGATTTCTCATTTTAATGTTATATTAAACGTTTTCTTAAAATATTCAAAATCCCCTTCGTTTATTAAAACACGAAAATTTGGGGACCATAGCACGATTTAATTTTCCATAAACGCACGAACACCCAATTACGATGAAACTTCCCTGAAACGCTGAAAAGGATCTTTCAATCTCTTCTTAAATATCGATCTTGTATTTTCATCACTTTCGATCATCGACAACGCGTATCTACTGAAACAATGATACGAAGGCAATTCCCGACTGAGAGGAAACAATTTTGCGACATTCCCAATTCTCTCTCGATTCACTAACTGGAATCAGATTCTCATGGAGGTCTGCATTGACGTTTCGTGGCCGGTGTATAAACTCGACAACTACGAAATCACGTTTGTTAAACAGTTTCAACGTGAAATGCAGACAATTTATCCGCGATGTTTTGCTTGCCGGCGCGTATTGGTACGGATTCGCGCGGAAAGTTTGCCTACCTAATTTGCGGCGGACGATCGCAAAATCGTCGCTCATTAAATCGTCGAGTGCGCGTGTGCGATTGTTACTCGGCTGTTACTGTCAGAAATTCGACCTTTTTGTTTTTCGACACGTGCCATATTCCGGCTGAAAGCTCGACAAAATTGCGCGCGTTTCCCCTGGTTATTACGCTCGCGCGCGTTCCGATGACCGCGTAATCGCTATCGTGGAACATGTCACAATACTCTTTTCCATAGAAAATGATGAAATTTTAAGGTCGCAATATGTAGAAAGAACGGCGGGAAGAGAAGCGAGGTAACCACAGCCACTTTTCATACTTTGAAAATCGTGAGAGCGAAGATAAGATTTTGTAGTGAATTGCGCAATCGATGAGCTTTCATGAATATGAAAAGTTTCTCGAAATATGCAATTTCTTTGATCATTGTATTTTTAGAATTTATAGACCTGTACAACTATATCTATCTCTAAATCACTAATTGAATACAGTGATTTCTCAGTAAATTTCTCAGATAATAAACTAGATAACTAATGAACCGATACTTTTAAAAACTAAGATATATGATCGAACACGAATTATCAAAAATTTTAGCTCGCGCCATTACTAATTATCACTTTTCAAAGCTTGCGCTTTTACAAATATTTCATGTTGATCTGACGTTTTCTCAACTTGTTTTTAAAGAAAATTGAATTCACTCGTCATTGAAATTCTCAATCTCTCGAATATAATTTCCTTATAGATCTTCTATTCTATAATACTTTCTTACGGATCTTGTATGTTTCCCGTATCATATCATTTTCGTTACATATAAATCACATCGTATTTACGTTTACAAATACTAAAATTAATTTGAAAATTAATTTTTATTAGTCACAAACTTCATGAAACGGCCCAGTTGACAGGTTGAATATCAACGTTATTTAATCGAATGTAATTCCCTATTCTATTGCAAATGGAATGATTCGTGCGTAAGCGTACGGCGAATCTATGGATTGTATTCGTCATCGAGGGTTCGAAGGCGAATTGGTCGGGTAAATGACTGAGTCAACGGTCCTGGCGTGGCCGCAAATAGGAGAAGAACAAGATGCGATCTATCAACTAGAATCAATTGGTCTACTTACCGTCGTCGAGGCGCTCGAACTTCGGTGCTGCTTCGTGGGCGGACTTCCATGGCTAGTCTGCACGTCGGTATTTAATTGACGATTCACAGCTGCTGGCTGATGTTGCTGCACCGTCGGCTCTATGTCGAGGTAGCAGTGCGCCTCCAAGTGGCTTTGCGCTCTCCGTTCTTCGAGAACTATTCTGCGCGCCGCACAGAATATCTTGTAATATACCTGGAACAGATATGGATCGTCTGAATGGTCTGCCACGTAAATGTAAAGTACGATAGAACGAACTCCTATTGTCCGAATTAATAATAGAGTAATTGGAGATTTCGCGTAATTGAAAAAGTCGGTTTAATAATGAACATTCATACAGCTACAAGATGTATTTGCACTCGAAGCCACAAATAATTCAAGTTGAATAACCAACAAAATTTGTTTAAGTTAATAACTAATATGCGGAGTTGGTATACTCAAATCTTCGGCCTGAAAAATCCATCGCTACAACTAAAAGTATTGAAACCTGGAGTTTCAATACATAACAACACTGTGTTGACACAATCAAAATCAACTGAGAGGCAGACCACGGTAGCCAACAAGGTTAAAAAAATTGTTGATCACAGGAAAATCTACCGCGAAATCATTTACGGTAGTCTTGTATATCAATCAAGCGAGGAATTCTACAATGCGTGCCTTTTTCAAACAAATTACCTCCGCGTAACATATATTGCCGTTTTATTCGTGACGAACACCACAGCGTCGCATTCTATTGCATTAATTAAAGTAGTGGATAGTAATAAAACTGTCGCATGCGCGGCAAACAGTAACGATGTTTTCTCAGTGTGGCAATTATTTAACTGCTATTATGCCAATTCACGTTAACGCTCGGCACCACGATCGCGATGATATGCACGATCGTTTATGTTCCGTAGCTGTTACGCCCGTGTTCCCGCCAATTATTTCCACGGAGCTTGCTTGCCACACGCTAAGCATCTAATCAATCGTGACAACGGAACCGTCGAAAGTCAGTTCTCGTTCTTAACCGCCGAAAGTCAATCAATTTCCGCGATCGACGACAATTCGGGACGTTAACGGCTATCTACTCGCTTCGATAGAAATTCGCTCGGCTGTTTTATATTTGCGGCACTGCATCATAATGGTTCGTTTAGTCCAAGTGAGAGAATGTCCGTTCTTCCTCCGCCTCACTGATTTTCGATTTGGCCAGCAATCGTCAAACGGCGAACGAACGCTCATTTCACAATTTCAACTTTTAATCTTGCTAAAGCGAAAGAGGAGCAAGTGTTCTCTCGTTTGTTCTAAACGCACCAAAATGTTTCTTTTGCTGAATTCCGTGGTCCATCGAAGCGGCGAATGAAACGAGAGATTTACGTACATGTTTAGAATTCTTGAATTCACGGAGATTTTATTGACCAAAGTTTTATTTGTTTCACGCAATGGACGGCTGTTAGTTGTAACACGAGCGAGATACAACGCGTTCTACTACCAGGATTTACTGGATTTTGAACTAATCTCTACAAACATCGATACGTGTGTAGGCGTGTATCTGTAGATTAAATGTATTTGGACTGCAATCTGTATAATTTGTAGTGCCCGGAATTTACATATATGCGAAACAATACATCAGTAACAAATTTCAACACACTTCCTTTTATTTACTATTTATTCGATTCATTTTTCGTTCTGTTATAAAAAAATCTAAAGTATTTATATTTTCTAAAATAGTTAGTAAAAAATAATTTCTTTTCCATATTTGATTTCTTCTATTAGCTTGAATGTAACCAATGTTACTCTTACTATGTTAAATCTTTCATTAAGAATTACGTAGCTATTGTGCTGGAATTTGTTTCTCGTATTTACAACACAGAAATTTGTAAAATGATATTTTCGTTCCACAAATTGCTTCAGTAAATGTATTTTAATACTCGGGTATTCGTGCGTTAAAAGATACACGAATTGAAATACAGATGTATAGATTAATACATGTGTGTTTAAAGTTTTATACTGTCATGTATTAAAAATTACATTTTGTAAGATCTTCCCTTTCTATGATTTAATATTTTATTTTTCATGCAGGTGCATAAACTTATTATTTTCAAAATTCAGTGAGATTTGCCATAAAATACAATGAATTGTTAAAAATCGGATATTGCACGTGTTAAACTTAATAATAAGAGAAAATAGCTCGACCAATTTCTTTATAGCATATTTCGTTGATTTAATATTATCATTCTATTATGAATTTTGCCCGGCCAAGAAAATCAATTACTACAACGTTTACTGCCTACGAGTTAATTAAACTGAGATTGTAATTAAGGAGCGAGGAATTACGATAGATATAAATGTAAAACCGATACAACTATGAATTACGTAATACAGCCGATGGTAATTTCAATTATTTCAACGAAACATCGTGATTACGATCGACAAGCAAAGTGTTACTCGAGCAAACGCTAGGGGACGCTATTTTATGGCGCTGAATAATTGCGTAATTCGCGCCATAATGAAAAGTTCAGTTTCCCCTTCAGGGAAATTATTAATGGTAAACTAACTAAAAACCAAACTGTATTATCTTTCAATCTTTGACATTTTGTAAATTAAATAGTGCCAATTTTACTTGAACAATTAATGAAACTATAATTGCAAACGCGACATTTTACGTTTAATAATATTCAATTTAAAGAAGAATTTTTAACTATTGGTCTTTGATACTAAAGGATTCTGACAATTTATAAAACATTAAACTTAAATTATAATGTATTTTATGATTTGTAAAATGCTTTATGAATTATAAGATTCCTTAATGCTTATTGTTTAACGACAAAGAAAAAATAACAAATATATAAAATATAGATATATAAATTTATAGCGAATATCTCTAATAATAATTTCTGCTTGCTTCTTTTACCAAGAAAGTATTACAAGTTACCAAGTTTTAATAGTTTCTAACAGAGGATGGAAGGGTTGATTTATGAGCAGCTCGATCGATTTAGAGTTAGCGCAAGTTAGAAATTATAATCATCACTCGCGCTGCTCTGTAGACAATCCACTTGGTAACGTAACACACTTTCTAACACATTAATCAAGCTTCATTAGATCGAAATAACTAACTTCGTTGTCAGCCGATATATCATCAAGTCCCAATGACTCTCTAATCTCTATACATCGTCGACGTCTGAATTAATTTAATAATGCTCGATAACTTATTACGTCGCTTAGAAGTGGGAATACGTCTGAAGCTTAAAATAATTAGCGCAAGACGTTAGTTAATAATCCTTATTAACTATTAAAACTCGCTCCTTATTCTTTAAAGCAAAAAATCAATAATAAATTACTAAAGTCTCCTAATAATCATTATTAACCATCAGCACACTTGTTACGGTAATTTATTCGGTAATGAAAGAAAGCAATACGATAGAATCAAGTTCAGTAGGTAATTTAAATATTTAAATCTTTTGTAAATAATTGTCTTAAAGCTCCGAAGCTTTCTAGTTTTCTCGGGGAATAATTGAAATTAGAACGCCTCGTGCTCAGAATCGGAGGACTTTTAAATTCGAATTTAAGAACGAACTTTTCGAGTTCCAGCGAATCTATTCTAAACTCGTAATTAAGAACACTTAAAACCTACGACCGAGCAGAATTTTACAGTACCTTGCGTTTTATAAGTGTAGAGATTTTCCTCAATGAGAGTGTGCCATTTGAATGTCAACACTGTTAATCACTCACTAAAAAAAATCTCATTGTTTACTATATAGTATGCAGTGAATAGTTTTCATTACATTAGTATCCTTTATTAAAAATTTCAAAAATTAAATCTGCGTTATAACAGTTGGCCCAAGTCCCATCTAATTCCCATAATTTTTTTCATTTTTGAATGAGTTTTGAAGCAGAAAATTGTTAATTCATTATTTTTCTATAACTCCCGCAAGTAATTTCTACATTTACAATGTATACTCTATTTTATGTCCAAACAATCAAAAATTACGATTAATCGTTTCATGACAATGTGGATCGATTATCGTATTTCGTACTAAACGAGCACGTATTTCGATACTTATTAATGAGAAGGTGCATACAGTAAGACTACAAAAATGATTGATACAACAATTTATCAATATACGTGTTAATTAATTAAGTCCAAATATATTAAATTTCATAGCATCTCGTAATAATTTTGTATGACTACACAAATGTGATACTATGCAAATGACATGGAGAATAAGGGCATGTCTCGATGATTTTTGTAGTCTCTGTAGATTCAACAATATCTTACTTGAATCATCACGAGCAGAGGTATGTAGAAGCTCCCAAGCGTAGCGTAAATTTGATAGAAGAAATTCTGGCAAACAACGCAATGAAACGGCCCATTCTCGGAGTAAGTATGCTCGTTTCCCATAATCAACAATGGTGGCAAACTGATACAGGCCGCTCCCAACCAAACAAGGCTGACGTAAATGATCATTAGTCGCGGTGTTCTTTTCACCCCGTACTTCAGCGGTTTCGTTATGGCACAAAACCTGCAACAGCGAGACGAAAACCTGTATTCGTATATTTTCCGGATAATATAATACGGGAACACCGTATAATTATATAACCCCTTAACGTACAATTGTTTTTTTTTATCTAACTAGACAAAAATGCACAACTTTTGTTTTAACAGAGTTGCTTTTTATCTACATATATAATATAATATATTTTTTTGTAATTCTAACGCTATACCTTACGTCTTTAAATATAATACGATGCCAAACATAAGGCGGAAAATGAAAGAAAACAAATGCTTCCATAAATAAGCGAATATAGGAAGAGATTATAACGAATGAAAGGAAACTAGATTTTGACTGGATTCTCAATTTTTTATTCCGTTCGTGATTCTTAATTTTATGAGTGTAGTAATCACTAGATCCCGGAGAGCCCCCAAGAATGTAGTATGTGATCACAAATATTATTTATTCTAGAGCAAGGACAAGAAAGAGTGGTTGGTTTGAATTTAGGTTAAGTTTAATTCGTACAAGTAATACTCAAAATAGAAACTTACTATAATATTGTCGTACGTCTTACTGCGCGTCTTATGGGTACATCTTACCCTGACACTCGTCTTCCAACTTCTCCACTCACTCTCTATTCCAAAACTCACTCGCATCCTCCAAAACATCAACCTTCTCATCCTTCTCCCACTATCTCACTCACTTAGCATTGACTCTCCCTCTCTTTCTCTCTTCGTTAACACTCTTACGGCTCTTAGTTTATCCCTTAACTGTACAGCTTAAATATACAATAGACCGAGCGTATACCCCCCTTTTCCCGATACTACATAAGTATAAAAAATTACTTCAAAATTGAACATTACAAATTTTTTTGCGCGTCTCACTTCATCATACTAATCAATCGACATGTGAAATTATTTACGCTTATTTTTAATCTCATAAAACGTCATTATAAACACAAAAACGTGATTGTCTTTATCAGTAGCAAGAATGTACGAAAGATGATTGGTTGGGTGTGCCCGTGTCTCATACGGACCTGTGTATTTTAGACAGTTGGTTGTGTCAGTATTTCACAAGGGTACAAACGTAAAGGGGTTAAATAAACCAAACCCCATTCTGCTGTTCATGGGACGTTCTGTTCTCGCGTCCCTTGCCTCATCTTCTTTACGTGGTTTCTCCGAATTACATATCTCTTGTTACAAGTTCGTATGTCAACTTGTACAAAGTGTAAAGAAAATACGTGTCACGGGGTTGCTAGATTATTCTCTATATTTCTCGTTCGATGAAAGCGTGCGTTAGAATGTAATACTTGGAATCAGAAGTCATGGTCTAGTTTAGCCCGTTCTTCGTAGCGATCGTTTATATGATCGAATAGATTTGCTATTTTTATTGCATCCTTCGTTAAACTAAAAGTCGTAAAGCAAAAACATCTACCTCTTCTTGCTGAATGAAGATTCGTAATTTAAGAAAATTTGAAATATCGATTGTAATGAGAATATTAGTAATTATATATATATATAAAAATTATCAGCTTAAATGGAAATAAAATTAGCGAACGTGAAGTTGATAAATATGTATTACATATTCAGCAAGCGATAGATGCATTTTTGTTAACCGAAATTAATTTTGAATATCGTTGAAAGAAATATATTGAAAGAATATATCGTTGAAAGAAATATGAGATTGAAATTTTGTAAATGGCTGAGAGCTTTTCATTCGCGATATTAATATATTCTACCTATCACGAAGAACGTCGTACTTCTGATGTCCTACTTTCGAACATTCTCTTCATGATATTGGACGTCTACAATGTGATTATACTATGAATTAAATAATCGACGACGATTTCATATTTTTTTAAAGAAAGAAAACGAATTTAATTTTAATATAGCCTTTAAAATCGTCCGAATGTCCCTTAAAATATTCAAATTTTAAATAAATCAGGCAACTAATAAAAAATCTCACAGAATGTATAATAATCATTGGCGTGTACTATCAGTCGATTAAAGCAGCTGTAACAACTATACGATAACTTTTACTTCTTCTTTGTCGTTATAACTACATGAAACGCCCCTATAACCCTATCAATTACAACAATCCCAAATTTGATTCTTCAATTACATGGTGTAATTCAATTTCACGAGACTCGATCAATCGCAAAACTCAATTTCCTACGAAATTTCTGGTCACGGAGGCTACTCACCGGTCCACGGAGATCATGCAGAGGTTCAGGATGCTGGCCGTGCAACTGAGCACGTCGAAGCTAACCCAAAGGTCGCACATAATTGTACCGAAGGACCAATTACCGGAGATCTCGTAGAGCAACGCCATCGGCATTACCAGAAGAGCGACGCAGAGATCGCTAACTGCAAGGCTAACCAGCAGATAGTTGCAAGGCCTTCGCAGCTTCCTAACGAGGAACACGGCAACGCAGACCAGAATGTTTCCAATCACAGTCCCGACTATGATGCTGCCAAGCACCAGGGCGATAAGTATTGCCTGCGAACAAACAAAAATATCATGTTATAAAATAGATTGATTTTCTAGCGGAGAGCGTTGAATTAACAAGTTCAAATTAACTCCATGTCGATTCGTAATGTTCGTAATCTGGATTATAATTTATCTTGACAAAGACAAATTATTTTCTAATAGGATTTAACTTGAAATTTAATTTTAGTTACTTGTAATGGGATTGAATGTCTACCTTTAAATCACCGATGATCATTTTATCGACAACATTTTCATCGACGCCACGTTTGCCAACGATATTTATTTATCAACACGTTAAAATCACCGGCGATCATGTCATCGACATGTTGCCGACAATAATTATTATACTTTCTTATTTTTTATGCACATTGCATGTGTAGGTAAGGATACATATTCCACGATAATATATGGCGATGAGTATAATAATTGTCAACAAAAGACTTTTAATTAAGAATTTTTAACTTTAATTTCAATTTCAGTTATCTCGACTGATAGATACTAGCTAACAGATTATGAATCACAGTGGTACAAGTCAATTCATTATTATTATTTTGTCACAAAACGAGATATTTTACATATATTTTGCTGTTATAAGAAACTTAATTTATATTAAGTATTATAATAAGTATAAGTATTAAGTATTATAATATTAAATATTATAAAAAGTATTATTACTTTTTGAGATTATGAAAGTCCGTATTATAAGAGAACCACCAAAATACCTTCAACAGATTGGTGTAACAATTACACAGAAATCTGTTCACGAAATCAGTACCTAGAGCAGCAATGATAGTTTCAACATTAAAACTCAATACATCCGACATCGCAGAACACGACAGTGTAAATGTTGGAATCGGTAGATCTAATACACACCTAGATTGCTAGATTAGCAGATCTAGTACGAAGACATCGGTTTCGCGAGACTCGATGACCAAGAACATAACGGCAGCAAATCTTGTACATTGAAATCGATATACAGTGTGTCCGGTTTAACTGAGAATTGAAAACAACTGAATAGCTCGAGAAATATGAGGGATATGGAAAAATGTTTCAGATGAGAGCCGTAGAGTATGAAAGGACACAGATCGTTAGACTGCGGATTATTACGCATACATGGGAAATTTAGAAGTACAAAAATGTACAGGACAGGGTATTGTAACATAGATTCATCCTGTTTCTATACATGCGTTATTATTTACATTATGATATTATGTATTTATATTGTAACAAATACAAAAAGAGGACGAATGTATGTTACAATCATGTAATATCATATGTTACAATCACACGTGCATATAACATGATATAAGAATGTATAAAACATACAGAATGCCTACTTGTTACAGTATTTGCTAGATGAAACGCGAAACAAATTTATTAATTGTGTTCATAAAAATGTGTATTTGCATAAATATTCTTAGTCTACAAGTCTAGTTTTGTGATAATGCTCAAATATCTTATGAAGATCGCTTAAATTTCTAAATATGGATCTGCATTTTTTTTATTGCATATTCCTAATATCGAGATATTATCAAAACAATGACACACGTGCTACACGTAAGAATTTCTACAGACAGTCGAGTGCAGTAAACATTATTCGATATACGAGTATATATGCAACACACATAATTTGCTCGGCGGGCATTGCATTGGGTCATTCTATAAGTAATGCGGCGCTGGTTTTCAGATTCCGAATGGATATAAAAAATTAGCTGCTTACGATCGATCAATGATAAATATTTCCGTACTTTTTATAATTCAATACCTTATGCCCCTGTTAAGTTTTTCGTTCCAACTTCTTAAAACTTCGATAGTAACAGTTCCCATTGTTTTGAACTGAACTCAGAAAAACCGCATTACTACTTATGGGACGACCCAATATATCACAGTACCTCTAAAAAAATTCGCATGTGTGAGGGCATAGATATAAGATAGCGCGATATGATATATCGTAGGCAACTTCTAGAATATAGCACGCAATGGTCATAAGAGCGAAATTACCGGACTCAATAATCACCGATGACAAATAAATAAACGTCAATGCTGGAATTATTTTTATGCGAACCGTGCAAATGCATCCTATTGTTTTTCACAATATGAGTTTATCTGATTAAACCACTGTTGGTAAACATACTTATTATTGCATTTATAATGAATAACGATCGATGGCTTGTTCCACTGTAGTATGAATATATGATATATAAGAAATTTTATTTTGGCTTTTCAAATTTTTTCATGTACAATTACTCCCTGTTCGATAGTAATTCCAATTGCAAGGTACCCTAATATGCTGAGCACGTAACACTAGTAAACGATAATTTTTTCCAAATGCTAATTTTCATAACTAATTTCAACTTTTATCAATGGAAAATCTACTACTGAAGCTGGTAAAATTGCATTAAAATTTGATTGAAATTATTGATGAAAAACTTAATGACGAAACTAACAATTGTCAATGACAAATTTCAGGACGTAGCATTTCATTTAATAACAAATTTTCGTTGAAGCACGAGAAGCTGAAACATCACAATTAAATACAAACTGTGAAGTGAAATGTTTTAACAGTATAGTAACAAATAATCAATACATCAGGGACATTTAACAATAGGATAAAACGAGATTATAACCGTAATTAAACTGGCCACTGCGTAAAACGTACAGTTTAATTTAAGATAATCTTACAAACCGCAACACGATACTCTCATATTCGCCACCCTTTATTTATATTTATCACGTGGCTTGGCATTTTTATCGCGAAAATCATTGTTATAGTGGCCCGGTATACGGTATGTATCACTGAATTTCAACATTTCATGCTCGCTGGTACAAGCGAGTTCGGCGGCACGTACAAAAGATATTGGCATACCATTGTATTTATTATAGCTACACTGCGGATATTTATGCAACCACATATTTTTATGAATACGATTGAAATAGTAGAACCAAGGTAGAGATTAATTTCACTAACCAAATGTTATAACAAGCAATCGTACTTGAGTACTTTACTACATATCTGCATGCATTTTTGCATTTTTAATACGTTCGTCGAGCATCCGATTTTTATTTCCTACAATATTGTACACGAACAAATAATATTCATATAATACCTGTCTTTATATTGTGGAACTTTATAAAATAGAGTAAAAGAGGACAAAAGAACGCAAGAATTATTTATTCATTATCGATGCACAAACATTGAATGCACGTCAGCATAATGAACTACCCTACTTAGTTCCTACATTATTTAGCCGTTCGATATTAATCGGAACAAAAATGCTAAACATGTGCTTTTGTTATGAAACATGGTCGCAGAAGCTTTGTAATGTGCAGTTCATATTATCCAAACTATTATTCCCTTACAATAATATTATTACAAAATTATAAGTAATATTATTAGCGATATTAACATTATGAAAGTCATTATGTGAAATTTTTTATTATTCATTAGTATCAGCATTTAAAAACGAAGAACAGAAGAATGATACTATACACGCAAATTTGCAAACATTTACAACCTTTCCTTCCTGAAACAAAATTCTTGACTTTCAAAGATTTATAATATTCTTTACAAATTTACTATGTATATTTTCTATTTCTTATCGCGTTAAATATGCTGGACTTGTTGGTTCATTGTATCTAAAAAATTCTCGCAATACAAACGATTAATAATATACATAATGTTCAATTATAAACTGAAAATAATGACAAAATTACAAATGAAATAAAGCTATCTACTTTCGCAATAACAGAGGAGAGAAGGTATAGAAATTTGCTAAATTTGTGAAATTTTCAAGCACATCGACGTGCTTGAAGTGTTTCAGTATCATTTTGGTGGAATATTTTATCGAAATGAAGAGGATGCTTTCGGTGTAAGCACGCGAGTAATTTATCCTCGAATTTGAGAGTCTGGGGAAAAACTCGATATATGTACGCTGTACGCACGGCCAGCTATCGCTTTAAATCATTTCTATTAAATTTTTCGGTGCGCCCAATTCATGGCTATATCTCAAAGTTAAACTTCATCGATATAAATTGGGTGTTTCGGTGTTATAGTATTCGGCATGGATCGCATCCAAAATTAGGCTTTGCATTTCATTCGAGCGAAATCCCATAATCAGATCACGTAATTTACGAAACGCAGTCATCGATAGAAAGGGCATGCCTTAATCACGGCCGCGTTAATGACGCGATAAACCTCACCCCTTTCATCCTCTGATAATCTCTCAAATATCCAATCAGTTCGTTAAATGGAAAAAAAACGATTCAAAACTGAATGAGAATTGCGCGAATTGAAAATTTTCGTTCAATCAGGTTACTTGGAAACAAATTGTGTCGAAACATAGGATTAACTTTTACATTCTTACATTTTTCGCTAAGCTTTTATAAATATTTATTTTTATTTTTTTAAATCGAGCATGCAGACTGTGTGGATTTATGTTTTTATTTTTAACTGTAGTTTATTATTTCATAAGTGAAAGTCTTGAAGCTCTAGCGAAAACTTCTCTGTGATTCTAAGAAACGATCGATGAATCGAGTGTGACCGGTGTATAATGTTTCTATAGAAATGCAAGAATAGCTGAGGTATCAACAGATATTTCGAATCTAGAGAATGCTCGCCACTGAAGGATAAAGGGAAAATAATGTCCAGATTTTCGTGTTTTTGCATATCACGCGCCTTTTATGTATTCTCGAGTCTTAAGATTTCATATCATCGCATAAAAATCCACAGTCTAACTCTACAAACTATGTTTCGTTACTTTGACACGAATCGTACTAAGAACAGCCGATGAATAATGCTGCAATCGATACACCTTTCGATAGAAAGGTGACAAGGATTTCGAAAGAGTTTTATTGGCGCGATCGCGAGAAGCTGCTTATGAAGGATTTCTCCAAAGAATCGTCCTCAAAATTCATCGCTTTAAAGGCAAACTAATTACGAAGTTCACGAGGACAGTGACGCGAATTACGGAAGTTTTATCGAAATCCTTCGATTTCCCAACCGCATTGTAATGGAATTTTTGAACTATATTAAGGGTGTATATTGGCTCGCTACACGAGAACTTCGGCCGCGTTATCTTTCGCCGGATTTTCAAAGAGAAATTAGAAGTATATACAGAAGTATATGATTCGCGAAAATATTTGAACGTTTAAATTCTCTACGCAACAACTGTAATATAGAACACGTTATATATATTAAACATATAATATTATCATAAGAATATTCCATTACTTTAGGAGAAAAAGAGAAACCTCTAAAGATTGCTTAAATTAATTAATTGTTTCATTAAAAAATTATAAAGTGAATCATTTATGCTAAACATAGATATACAGGGTGGTTGGTAACTGGTGGTACAAGCGGAGAGGGGGTTATTCTACGCGAAAAAAGAAGTCGAAAATATAAAATAAAAATTTTTCGTTTGAGGCTTTGTTTTCGAGAAAATCGACTTTGAATTTTCGCTCGGTACGCGCGCACTTCATCGCGTCTCGTTACAACGGAACCCACTGTAGAAAAACGAAAAAAAAAAACTTTTTTTTATTTTTTATTCTATATTTTCGACTTCTTTTTTCGCGTAGAATCCACCGGTTACCAACCACCCTGTATATCTTTATTCCTTCCCAGAATCTGCGCATGCATGCTGCTTAAATTATTACTTCAACTTACCACACATATTTAATTAATAATTAATTTAGGATTGACTAACATAACTGTATAACTTGTAATGTAACAATGATCGACAATGACTCATAAACTGACGTGACGCTAAATAAATAAAGAAAAGGCAAAAAGAAACGTTTTGTATGGGAAAACGAAAGAAATCTACGATAACGCGCTACCTTTGAATAAAATAACAGAAAAAAGATAGAACGACTCGTTGCCCGACATAAAATCTAGCTTTCGAAATTTTTCTCGGCTTGAGACCCAGGAAAGATCCTTTGTCCTTGCATGTGCTTGTTATTGCTTGCTTTCTGCGAATGCAAAGGAAGGAATTATTTACAGAAAATTCGATAAATCAAGCTGATTATGCTTACGTTAGATATTTGAACGGTTCTTTGAAGACAAAGAATTTGTAATAAGATATTTCACGGTATAAGCTTTGCTTTGTAATACGCAAAGTGAAACACGTAGAAGATATTGCAAACTGAATGATGGAAGATAATATTCATACACTGCTAACAAGATAAATACAGACTAACAAGCTAGCTTGTCAGCTATGAAATTCGTTATTTTGTACTTTCATTCGCTGTTTCTTTGAAGTGATAGAAGAAAGTCTAATAAAATATGAATGCTGATTTCACAACGAAAAAAAAAATTGCAGATTGCTCCGGGAAAGATAGCGCGATCGCACGAAGAATACCCTAGATCTGCACAGTAGGATAAATAGGAAACATAGAATGAAATTCTTTTCGCATGAAATTTCATGTTCTGCGAAATTGAATTTGAAGGTTTCTTAAATAGTTGGTCGATCCTTTCAATTTCATGGGACTTGTTACATTGCTAACGGATTAATTCTGATCCTAATTACATCGACAACGATCATAACAATTCTATGATAAAGAGTGAAAGAAAAATATTTCCACTCTGTGAATTCTGTGATATCATTTTATGAGAGCAAAATAAATTTCATTCCATCAAATAAAATCCGAAGTTGTAGAATATTAGTGCTGAGTACAAATTTATATAATTTTATGTATCTTTATGAACTTAATTATATAAATGGAACATAGATAGAGACCTATCATATACACAAAATATTATATCAGCCACTGTATTCTGAATATTATATATATTTGCATATTATATTCACTTCACACTTTTTGCGTCTTTAAATTTTCCATAAATGTATAAACATCCGCTTATACAACAGTTATAAATATTACACAACATCACAAATATTATACACTCTTCCGTACTTTCGAAGCATTTATTTCACAAAAAACTACAAACCGGTGTGGGAGGACGGTTAGACGCGTTACGTATATTGATGACTCGACTGGATATTTGGTACAGTCAAATATATTTAAACTGCTTGTAGTACAGAGTTCGTCATCGTTCGCTAAATGTCGCTCGTTATGCGTATACACGGTAATGAGTACGTTCGCTCGATGATATTCGCTCTAAGATTGCTCGATACTCACTAACTAATTACCGATTGAGCGATAACTGATCGATTCGTGATAGACTACTAATTCGCTACTGACTCCTCCGAAGACTCCTTGTCTTAACGATCGTGTTCGATTATTTATACTGGTCGGGGGAGTATCGGAAAGTTTAAATTCAACTTCGATTGACGGTGCACGTAGCGGCGACATTGTTTTACCCGGAGTTTGTTTGTCGCTACGTTTGGTATGTCAAGACGGTGTCAATGTCCCAAGGCAAAACAACGATATCAGTCGCTTTGGATTCGCATCGTCCTTTGACTCATGTGCTACACCGATCAAAATAAAAAATATCTTAAAATTTCAGAAACAAATGAACCACAAAAATATTCTATGAATGATTATCCGATCCACGATGATTCAACCGAGAATAAATTATCCTCTGTAAGGTTATCCAAAATAGTCGGATTCTACCGACTACGTGACTCTGTGGAACGATATTTAACTAATTTTCTCGGTATATTTTCACCGACACTTTGTCCCAGGAAGATAAAACTCCGACATTTTATGTCTGTTACTATTACATTTGGTCGAAACGGCGCGGCAACGGAACAAGAATTATTTATGCAGTTATTCGCGAGTTTATCTAGACTCGCTAATAAAAGGACCGCCATTTCCTTCGTCCTCTCCATCGTCTACGTGGACTAAGCTAATTATATACTTATCGTTAACTGCACAGTTCTCGAACTTTCAACCGCAAGAACTTTACCGTACGACATACTACCCTCGACGACGCTTTATTGCAAACATACCCGACATAATTATTCATGATCTTTACGTTAATCTTGCGCCAATGATCTTCCTTCGATATCCGCTCTGTCGAAGGTATGAGAAACTTAAATGGATTTTCGTATAATCTCGTGGGATCAAGGTGATACCAGTTCGCGGCCACATGAAAGCTAGTTATACGTATAGTTTACTACATTCTTCGAATAGCACGGAGGAGAATAAAGTTTAAGAAGTCGATAAAAGGAAATTTAATTAACCGGTGACCAAGTATAATGATTATGTGGGTATATACAGGATGTTCCAGGACTTAATAGGCAAACTTTGTTGGTATCAGAGTGTAAAAAATGTTATATACATATGAACATATACCGTTTAAATGTTCATTAAAAAATTATAATTCAAATAATAAGTATGATGAAATATTAACATACTTGCAGTTATTGTGTTATGGGACAAGAACAGATTTATAATCAACACAATCATTACCTGTCAATACTCCCGTGGAAGCGACAGCGATAAAAAACTGGATTTATTACCCCAGGAAGCTTATTTTGATTTTGCTTCATCTCGAATGAATCAACCACGTATTTGTTAATATTTGCAAAAAGCATAAAAACTGAAGCTTTACACATATGTAATTATCAATTCTTAATTCGTTAAAATTAAGAAATAGAATATTTCAAATGAAGAACACTTCAACATATAAATTCAACAAAGTTTCCAGCGTAGTATACGTAAATATAACGAAGACGAAACGTCCGGCCCTAATTTCATATCATATCAAACGTAGTTTCAGTTTATTTCGTAGACCCCAAAATTTCGCCGAAATTAACTCCACAAATTTAACAAACATTCTCGTCAAGCCACGTAACACGAAACGCAAACGAGACCGTCCCCCACAGAACCACAAAGTGGTCCATTAATTACTTTCCGCTGCCCTCTACACTCCTGATCCTAAGTTTACCAAACGCGAGAAAAAAGGAAATATCATTCGACGTACCCTAATTGTTGCCAAGTTCGCGTTAACGACCTAACTGCGTGCGCAGACAAACATTAAGGCCGGTACTGTTGTATCACGATACAATGAAGACCTACATATCTGCAGGAAAAGTTAGGTAATCATCTGATTAGTTTCACCGTTGTTGAAGTTTGGTATTAGACCAGATTTATGACACGGCCAAGAAGGCTCGCCATTTATGGAGAAGCATGGTAGCTTTACCATCATCTAGATTACATGTATTACTTAGATTGCATGTGACTCATAGTAGTAATTTCACCATCTGCGATAGTCGCCACATATATTTTTCATACACGCTGCAGTGTGTGAATCATTTAACGCAATTAAGAATGTGAACCCTTTAACACGAATCAGGATGTGAACCACTGGACAGGATAAGTGATCGAAAATGTCGTAAATAGTCTTTCAGTTCTATATCGTTTCATTCAGGCGTGTAGCAAATTTATCGTTCGCAGACGAGACCTTTTGATACATAAGTGTCCGCCTGCATGGGAAGATCCAGCTGCGTGTAGAAAAGTGATGTACGCTTAAAGATTGACTTTACGGTTTACGTTTCACGAAACTACGATTCACAATACAGTCAGGAACAAAAATAAGCAAATAAGATATATATAATATATAAAATAATATATATGTCAAAGATGAATGGACATCGGGGCTTTTCTTTTGGAATGTTTCGGAAGGTCCCCAGTACTTTAGTCCAGATTTTTTATTATAACTGTACTTAAATAATGAAACTGAGAAATAGTTGTTTATGATTTAATCCGAGTATGGGTGCCCGTGATTTGTGACGGTGGGCTTGGGTTCGAAGTGACATAACGGGTCGCTGAACGTAGCCACTGACACGGAAGGGACGTGTACCTAACAGAGGTGTGGAGTATAGCTCTCCTTGAAAACAAAGATTGACCCTAGGGATACAGAGAGGTACGGAGAGGAGTATTTAAGGGCAGTTCCACTTGGACTGAGGTTCAGTTCATTCGGTACAAGTTCTACTTGTACGTTGAGTCACACCAGAATCGTGTATCGCATCGCATTCGTCATCCCGTTGACCGTGGATTCGTTATCGAACCTAAATTCATTGTCGTCACATTTGTATCAGTAAATATCATCTATACTACATCACAACGATGGCCAATTCACGTGAAGATTCATTATACGCCCCTAATTCCAATGATAACCCGACATATATAATATATAATATATATTATATATATATAATAATATATATGTCGAATCTTTGTCGTAATAAGAGCCCGAGTCGTTATCGGAATAAGGGTAGTGGGCGCATAGTGAATCGTCGTTAGAACTATACATCTTCCTTATAGAAGTTTATTAACACAAGTATGGATTTTACAGAGTTGGTAAATAACCGCGGTGATTGGACACTGGTGACAATGGTCTAAGGTTCGATAACGAATCCGCGGTCAACGGGATAGCGAACTTATTATTTTCATTCAAAGTCTAAGTTGGACTATATGTCGGAACGTGAGATCACAAAGACATCACGTAACTCGCTGATGAGATCGTACGAGAGAAAGTGTCATAGATTTTACATAAATTTAATTAAATTGGTTCAACCATGTTGATGTTGTGTGTGGAGCAGATCCTTTCATTTGGTCTGAACGCTAGTCAAATTAAGAATAGCCCCCTCCCTCCAAGTGTCTTTGTTTGAATTTTTTCTTTGAAAGATCGCGTAGAAAATGATTTTGTCTAAATAAAGAATCCTCGGAATTCATTTTTAAAGATTGATATACTCGTGTATTAAATCAAGTTTTTCACTAAATCAACAGAGTGAAAAAAAGACCTTTAAAAATTCACAGCAGTCACAGAAACGAGTAGGTGGTGATGTGACTGTAGCCCGGGAACATTTACGTAGTACAATGTAGTGCAAATGTCGAACATTTCAACCGAAGAAAAAATGTGTGAGATGGTGAGGGAGGATATTAGCGGCTATACTGATACAATGGACAGCGATAGATTTACGTTTAGTCTAAAAGCGATTTTCAAATATTGCGTTCACGTCTGACGAGTAGAAGGCAAACTGCGAGCCGGCTGCAGTTATTGATGCGCGGTTCAGTTTGTTCAAGGAGTCAACTCGCTCTGACAGTGGGCCGCGAAGAAATAACAGCACAAAACAAAAATTATAATGCGGCGACTTATAAAACATTTCAGCGTGCTGCAGCGCGGTAGCATATGTTGAGTAGCCACCTCTGACACGCAATAAATAAGACATAATATATAACATTATTTTGGTCGAACTTCATCGATACCTACTTCCACTATCTGATCACTTATTTTTATTCCCAAATGTAATATGTCGCTACGCGTCCGAAACGATAAAAATCCTTGTGCGACTGTTTGGATACTCGTTAAGGGTTAATCACAAAGTTTCGAGTAGTCCCTGGACGAAGTGTGGCAAACCATTGCTCTGTCAATCTTACCTGCGTGACCGTGTAGGGCGAATTTTTGCCGGGGAATTCTCGGAAGAATCCTTCGGTGTCTCGTGTAGCGACAGTGGTCAGGTTCAAAAGCAGGGTGCTTTCCGTGGTGATTGCGTCCTTCCCCTCCATACGAGCCTAGTCGGCAGTCCGGAGCATCCGAAGCGCCCCCCTTGTTGACAGCTACGTCATGCTCCTTCTCTCCTCTCGACCATGGGATTCCAGGCAGGCTCGGGCCGTGCATGAGAATCTTCACTCGATTCCACGATTCCACGACCTACCCCAACCGTTCGTCGTTACCGCTCTCACGGTCCGGTCTTCGTGGCTCTGAAATCGTTGTTCACTGGTTAGCGATCAGCAGATTATTGAGGTGTATGCACAGTAACAAAGGAGATATTACTCTATGTCGCTTATTGTCGCGCGTCTTGTTTCATTGTCTTATTTGTATAATGTACGGTCAAACGAGATAATGTATTATTTAAATAATAATTTTTCGAATATATTGTTAAAATCATATACAAGCCTGCTATTAATTTCTAAGATTATAGCGCGACGATTGACATATTTTTCGATGTGGGGCAATATGAAACACCTAATTTTAAAAGCTTTTGGCCGAAACCTGGCAAAATTAATAGATATTTCTATGTTAATAGTTAATTGTGCAAAAATTTAAATGTCTTGTAGTCATGATAAAGGATGTACGAAAAGTCAAATGCGACGTGTTAAAAAAATGATACCTAAAATGGGAGATGTAAAAAATTTGTAAAGGAATCTTAAAAACTTTATTTCTAATACGAAAGATGAATATCTATGTAAATAAACGACGAGTAAACAAATATCCTTAATTCTTTCGACTTGTATTAATGTCCCTCGTTTTCTATGCATCGAGCACGCGAATGACGCATCTGAAGCACATTCTCTGTGATCCCAATGAAAATAGCGAATGTATTGAACCCACTTTCATTATTATTGTCTCTTTTGTAGATGCCGTCACAAAATAAATATAATTCTGTATCATTATCATCAGTTGTAGTATCATGAACGTGTTCCATATTACGTACACCCAACGTATTCCATATTGGGCACATATATATTTCAACAGAAAAATAATAATCATACTAAGAAGAAAATAAAGTTAACGGGAAATTTCTGTAGTATCACGGGTGGTGGGAATATAATATTAATTATACTCTCCAAAGATGTTTGTGATATTACGAGTTTATTTATGATGATTGGACAGAAAACGATGGTGGTTCAATATGAACTAATCTCAAAACGTACTATGACTTGGACAACACACTGGTTCATTTGTAAATCTCGTTATAACGGATTCGACGTTCTCTCTCACGCGGATCACACTCTCTCGGCAACACAACTCGTACACTCTGACTTCTAGATGCACACCCTCCGACTTCCCTATTAAGACTCACTGGCCTCTCTCTCTGACCTCGCATCCCTTTTGCCTTTTCAATAGGCCTACCGTGCCCGTGTTCCACAACCGCTCGGGGCCAGGGTTGCGTAGGTCCTTTCCCTCAGGCCTTTTTCCCGTTACTACATTTCTTTTGGATATTCAAAAACAAATATGTTTAACGATAAATCATGCGAAAGTAGCATTTCTTAATTTGACATTACTAAACAATCTCACTATTCAATTCGCCTCTCAAAGACTTTTATACGCTTTCAAACACAACAGTCGATTGCATCCAACGATAGATTTTCAAGTAAAGCTCAGATTTGAATATATCTTTATATTGCCTTGAACATACCTTGAATACATCTTTTGCTTTTATCGAAATACTTTATGTTGTTGCCGATTGATTTCGTGTTACTCGCCGAGATATTGTAGTGTTTCATATTGGGTACAGTTAACCTGCTGCAAAAGTCTTTGTCGATATAACAAAACAGCAAAAGAGCCGAAGAATATATCGATTTGAATGGCTGTACTGATTATATGAATCCAGTTGGAAAGGATTCGTTTTTACACATGCGACGACACTTTTGGTCAATTCACGCGCTTATCGTTATGATCGTATGATGATCGAATTTATCGGAAAGAACCAATCAGACCCGCATTCCTTTGCCCAACCATCTTCTCATCAGCGCACGGTACAGGTGTAATAGAGTAGTTCGGTAGACACGTGAAACATGGGGGTACCGAGATGGTGTATGTACTACTGTTCTTGGGTGAGACGAGTAATTGAAATTGGGTTGCAGACTGGATTGGAATTTCGAAATGTCTGTGGGTTTGCTCTGGTAAAACCGGTGTATACTACTTGGGAAGTTCGAATTGCCTCGAAAGGGCTGATGTTCATGAGAAAACTTGGAAGTAATGAGTATGTTACGACGCAATGAAAATTTACAAGGATAAATGTATGAAAATGTCTGTTGGCCTATATACAACAGGCAATTGATTGTAATTTCTAATGAAAAATTTTAATTAATCAAATCTTGTTTAGTTGTGTACATCGTGCAGCAGCGTTCAATATTTTCAATAAATAATAGTTTAATAACCGTAGTGTAAATAACGATGTCAATATGTAATAATTCATAAGAATTTAATTTGCGATATGGGAGAGTAAAATCATGTAATGCACATATTACAATGCAAGGTAAAATAAATTATCGGTTAATAGAATATCTCGCTAAATTTGTTTAAAATAAACATATTTCTGTAATTTTGAGGATGTTTGTGTCCACAGTAAAAAAATAGATATACCTCGAATATTATTACCTTTACAATTTCTATGTAACGAGCAATATGGCAATATTGAAATGTAAACTAAATTTAGATTCGAGCGATTAATTTCTAGAATAATTTATACCGGTTATATTTTTTCTTTATTGGGCTTCAAATTGTACAAACAGGAAAACTGGAGAAGCAACGTGAGCTCAATTAATCCCCGAGTTTAGGTAATTAAGATTTTAATTGCTTTATCACTGCTATCATTAAGACGCTTCTCCAGTCCGGAAATACATTGCACGAAATATAAATTAAGCAGAGATGCGAAATTAATAAACCATACAACCACATTGACTCGAGCGTTTGCGTTGTCGTTCGAATTATTCGAATTCTTGAAATTATTCGATATTACGTGCTGTATTCCTGGCAGCCACTTGATGAGAATAGCTTTCTACGGCCGTTTCGTGGAAGAAAAATATTTTTGCAACACTGAACAAGACAATGGTAGAAAGTAGAAGTAAGCACGCAGATGGAAACGTAAATGGAAATAAAAATGAAAATTATTGCAAAAGAATTAAATTCGTTATTCATTGAATCGATTTAACGAAGTTTAATACATTCAATTGGAATTATCAGGAAATACATAAATGGGTACTTTACATGTCCATATCTTTAATTATCATTTCATTTATATTTTAATCAAAGGGCATTTATTTTAATTCACGCGCTTTTCCTAACCATCTAGAAATTAATCGTGTTCACTTACAACTAGGAGATCCTTTGCTCGAATGACCGAAGGTAGACACACGATTACAAAGAACTGAAAATGAAATTCAACTGCACAAAGTCTCTAAATAATATGAAGAAGATATAGCAATCGCAGTAGAATCCCTTGACTTTGAGGTCACTGCGGTTCTCGGACCTCAAGTGCGGTTAATGGCGAACGTGCTATACTTCGCATCTTCTTCGTGTACGTATATTTGTATCCCGCTTCCTGAATTCCATCATGTCACAACATACGTACATTTCATTGAAGTTGTTACGATTAGATCGCTAGGAAGTAATAACTGAACTGTAACTTCTGTCGGTGAAATTCAATACTGTATGTGTACATACATAGTTCGAAGTAGTGTTCGGCGTGCTTCAGTGGTTAGAATAACTTAACAGGCTAAATAGTCAGGATTCTGCGTTATTTTGGTCACTTCTTAGATTTTGTATTTTACGTTCCTAAGTACGTACTTGTTCCGAAGCAATTAGAGCAGTTACAATTACCAGAACAATTTTCTTAATTTTTATAGGCATTTTAGTTTTGTAATTAGCAGATAAAGTATTGTAGTTATCAAATATTATGATATTTATTATTATTATTATATTACTATAACAACTATTTATTTAGTTAACAATAGATTTTAAACAATTGTTGTTAATTACTAAGCAATTGATACAATAGTAAATAACAGCAATAACAATAATAATTATGAACGAGAGCTATTTTTCCAATAATTATATAATATATGAATCGTATCGTGTTCTTTTCAGGATGAGATAGAAATTATTCAAGTCGTATCTGCTTGAGTTCCGAAGGATTCTCAATGAAATTTCGAAGATTTCAAAGTAACAACTTGCAGGAAGAAATATGAATACGCGTATCAGAAACTTTGCGATGGACGATTGCATTGCAAGTTCTACCGGGTGTAACTCAGTTTGCCGATATTTCACATTTACGCGATGGAAAGTTTAGAACCATTGGCGTTTTCCAAGACCTTTCACATTTCTTTGTTACAATATAAAATACGTGGTAACAAATGTTTTAAATAACGGAGATTCTAATTTTATGAACTATTAATTTAATCGATTATTTTACAATAAGAATTTACAGTATTTTGCAGATAAGTTTTTTTAAACAATCGGGTGATAATGTATCCGAAGCCTCTTATAAGCGATACCATAATAACGTTTTATTATGCAAATATATTTTATTCACTACTACTATTCAAATTACTCTATAAGTATTCCACGAATAATAAATCTGAAGACATTCTAGCTATCTCTACTTTTTTCCACTTTATTATTGACTGGAATCTTCTTTATAAATTTAACACTAGAAAAATTTAATCGATTGTGCTATATAGGGTGGTTGGTAACTGGTGGTACAAGCGGAAAGGGGGTGATTCTACGCGAAAAGAGAAGTCGAAAATATAGAATAAAAATTAAATTTTTTTTTTCGTTTTCCTAACGAGACGCGATAAAGTTCACGTGTACCGAGCGAAACTTCAAAGTCGATTTTCTCGAAAACAAAGCCTCAAACGAAAAATTTTTTCGCGTAGAACCACCCCCTTTCCGCTTGTACCACCAGTTACCAGCCACCCTGTATATCTACTCTATTACTTTAGCTGCATACCATGTAAAACAAATTGTAAAATATAATCAGCAGATTATTCTTTCCATTATTTTGATTATATATTGATTTTACTGTAAACAGCTACATTGACTGTTCAGAAATTTTCCAGCGTTTTAAGCTCAATGCTCTACCTAGGGGCTTTCAGGAAGTTACCATTATTCTACACATCTCTGTATAGCACTAATTATGCGTCTAATAGCTGTATGAATTTTATCTGCAAACACACCAATTTACTGGCCCATCTACTTAAATTTTGTTGCAAATCACTGTTCATATTTACGAAATATGTCAGAAACGTTGTACGTAATTCATTTCTATCCCAGCATCATATGTGATTTACTATTAGTTCTTGATTATTTATTCACTTATATTTATCGATCTTTGTCTGTACAAATGCTGTTACCCGTACAATAAATATAAATAAATAAATATATTGATTTGCTGCAATTACATCAATTTGACGTCAAGACATAAAACCACTCCTTATCAACAAGATATTTTTCAATAAATACAAAATGTTCTACATCCATTCTCGCGTACTGGAATTATTGATAATTGAAAATAATAATAAAGGACATGTATTGGACCCTTGAAAGGCCACCTTGGTCTGCCAAGAGTTAAAAATTACATTGCTTCTAAACGTTCCGCAGTGCATTATATACATCGAAACGAAAGTATACGAATTAAGTACTCATTAAGTTACTTAAACATCACGTAATAGTGCAAATTATTTTAATTATTATTATTTCTAACCAGTTATCCATTACATCGGAAGACGAGGCGAAGTTCGACTAGGTTCCTTTGGTTAATCGGACCTTAAGTCGACCGGTGGTCCGAGAGATTCTCTGTGGAATCGTGGGTGTTACGCTACATTGGTCTCATTAATTCGGGAACATCCTGATAGTTAAGCTCGATCGAGGTCCGCTCGACCTTAAATTTATCTCCAATTTAAAGGATACTCCCAACACTGAATTTCGTAATGGCGGTAGCCAGCCGCTATTTTCGCTAAATGGGGGGAACGTGCATTGAAAACCTGACACCGACGAGATTCATGTGAAACAGAAATATATCACCGTATATTTCCCCTGGGTACTGATTAGCTTGAACTATTTGCTATCTAATGTTTCAAAAGTTGGCAGGGAAAATCCTCTGTTACGAGATTGGATGATTGAGTTGAAATATTTTTCCGTTTCATTTTTTCCTTCCCTGCTGGTGGATATAACAAAGACGCTCTATTATTTGGATCGAAGACGCATAATTTGTTGACGATTCGAGCGATTCTAAGTTATAGTTTACGACATAAAGTAACAAGTTGATTAATTATGAAATTGGAGGAAATACTAATTGTACTCCCTTGGTTCCATAATTTGAATTTCTATTTGATCACACGCTTTAACTCTATTTTTGTTGTTTCTCACAAAATTGTGATTTACGTTTATTGTTATAAGGAATTCGTTATAATTTTTTCGAATTTCGAAAACGTATCGTGGCAAACTGTAAAATTATAATGTAATTAATCATGAAGCTGAGGAAACTGGTACTTGTGCTTTATAATTAATTGAAACGTATATGGTCTAGAATAATGGTAAATTTCTTCTCATAAATTTGGTTTTTAATTACAATGTTGATGAGATGAGGTATCAAAATACATAATTTAGCACAGTCTTCTCGAACTAGATATTTTGTTGCTCGTATCACTTTTCTTTTTGACCAAACTAAATGAGATTACAATTACCCACTCTTGACCTATTTCATATATTTAATCGATAAAATGTCTCTTATAATATTATTAGAACGTTACTTCTTAACAATGATTAATGCGCGTTAATGCAGCTTGAAACAAAGACCGGACGTTGTAAGTTTCCAGCGAACAAAGGGTAAAATATAATTACCATCTTAGGAGCTTGTTAAATTCCGACCTATTCATGATCCACGGGTAAATCTTCGGATAGTAGATTCTTTTGTTATTCCATCATCACTGTTGAAGTTGTTATATGCAGTTCGGAAGGCGTACGGTCTCATACGATTAATGGTTGCTTGGCTATTCAAATTTTTTCGCGTCTTTAAAGACAAAATAGCACGCGAAAAGAAATTTTTTTTTTTTTTTAGAGAATAATACGCTTTTTAGACGATAATCTTTGATGGATAACAAGAAGGAACGAGCAAATCATATTAATAAGTTACACAAAACTGTTATTTTAATATGTTTGATATATTTTGTTCGCCAAATTAGATCATCGATCAAATTAGATCGACTATGATCATCGGCATATTCTTTATTCTAAAGTTTTGTGTATGAAATATTTATCAATCACGGTTCAGTTAACCTAATTAGCATAGTAATTCCAAACATAATATTAGTTTCCATGAAACTATACGGAGAATGAGAATAATCTGCTCTCTCCGAATACATTGTTAAACAGTTGATGTAATTCCTTAACGTATCTGCTGCTACAAAGTATATACTACAAGTGTATACTGCAAATATAAAGGATTAAAAGCCATAATCTATTTCGAGAAAACATGATGCATACATCGTACGCGATTCTCTATCTTCAAAGTGCATACCTTCATTTGAAAATTTCAATATGCGTAATTTATGTCATAATGAGCGTACGTGTACAAGGGAATTGTAATAATTTGACGAAATCGGCTGAAACTTGGTAGAATTCCATTCAAAATCAGATCATATAGTAAAATCTCGTTTCACGCTCCGTAATTACGCTTCATAATCGTTTTGTGCATTAGCGTTATAATTAGATGTTAAAACGAGCTCGTCGAAACAACAACGTTACGTTTTCGATTGGACGACGAATTAACTGTGGAACACGAAATCTCAAGAGCACCGGCTCTTAATTGACCATGAGACACAAGGGCTATTCAAAACGTTTCTGTAATATGTCGATGCGAATAACACGCACGGGAAAGGTTACCCTCTTTTTTTTCTATGAAGAAATAGTGGAATCTCTCTTTACAGGTTTCAATTTGTATCGACAGAATTTGCGATCCATGATATTTTTCTCTTCTCAAGCTCCCGATACACGTTTCATATCGTTGATTTGAACAGCTTTGTGAAACGAATTTTAGAAAAATTGTTTGCCACTGGAAATTGTTACAGTGATACGTATATGTTTGATGAAGTTCTGGGCTTTTAGGTTCTAATCGATATTGTAATCGTTTAAGAATACTTTGATTTCAAGTTCGTTCATTTGCAAGTATAAAAGAATTGAAAATCTTCTGTTAGCGGTATCGGTCGTTGGAAAAATGTTATCTTTTAATGTTATAAAAGTTCCAAGAAAATGTTCCACGATTTCGATACTTTGAATGCGAGCTAAATTCCAATCCGTTTTTAAAATTTGTGCAACGAGGATTAGCGAGAGAATCCTTTTTTAATTTGAGATTCAACAAGAAAACAAATGATTAAAGAATACTAATTTACGAATAACCACAATAAATGATTAAAATTTTGTTGGATACTAATAATCATCATTAGTGATGGAAATTGTCCCTAATTAACCGAATAACCATTATCGACAATGAGGACATTCTTAGTCTACTAGTAGTCATTTTCCATTATAATTCATCGTTAATTTTTGTTACTGATAATTAACACCTGCACGAAACTTTTCTAATTTATGCCCAAATTATTATATCTAAGATAACGTCAATTATAACGTAATAATAATATCGCTGACTAAATTTATCTCCAATTTATAATGCAAAGTAGCGTTTGACGGGAAACTAATTTCCGTATCCTCTGAATTTTCGTTCGTTTTCGTTAGCTTCGTGGACACGCAGGAGCCAGGAAAGGTTGAACGTTAGTTAGAACTGCTTAGCGTGTCGCAGTAACACGAGTTCCTCTTATTTCAATGGTGGCACGTAATGCAGCTCTCGCGTGCTTCCCCATCGATCGGCCCGAATATCGCCGAAGTAATCTGCCAACCGTAGGAAATAAAGGAACGGAACAACTGAGACCGTTACGAGGCTCCTCCATTCGCACCTTTCCCAACAGTTCTACCTTCCGACACTCTTTCGCACACTCTAACGAAATTTCTCTACTTCCTGTTCTGTTTCGTCCTTGTCTATACTGTACGATAGATAGCGCGAATCTTTCGATGTTCCCTGTATGTGTTGCAAGATGCATCGCTGTGATAAAGAAGAGGAAGAAGAAGCCAAATTGGCTCGTGTGATTGCACTCGGTTATCGTTTGCTTCAATTTTCCAGCTTTTTAGAAACAGACTTTTAACACTTTTTCAGTAAGCTGTAAAATTGCAACTAATAATGTGGATGTTAAATAGAGTCAGAATTAATTTTTTAAAACCGCGGCAGACTTTCCGTACTTTTTGAATAATTTGTAAAATTCTGAACTAATAACGTAGATACTAGATTGAATATTTGAAAGACAAGAGAAAAGACTAAGGAATATTACAGAACAGATATGCTATGGAAGAAAGCAAGTTTTAGTATTTTAATTTAATAACACATTTACCGTTTTTGTTTTACCTTTCATTTATCTATTTGTTTAATTGCATATCTGGTTGCATAAAACGAAATGACGTACAAAAATATTGAGGTGCAAATTAAAGAGGGATAAATCATGCGAGCTATCAATCGCAGCTGTATAGTGTGTTTGCAGCTTCTGGTTCATTATGAATGTCTCTTACCTTATGTCACTAATTGGTTTCGTTTGCCAATATAATTTTAGCTCAAGATGATCAAAAGTTTCGCAATTATATATTTTATGCTCCCAATCGTAAAACATATCTGTACAATTGCTCGTTTCACGAAAGGAACAAATTAAACGAGGCTTGTCGTTATACAAATCTAAGCAATGTATCTTCAAATTTAAGTAACGTGTCGTAAAGCAATCCCCACAGATTTTAAAGGGACCCCATGTTGTTTCGCAAATTAAACTCGTGTACAACGACGTTTCAAGTTTCCACATAAATCCAAGATATCCGTCTTTTGTGCTGTCTTCGTTATGAATACCTTCATTATTCACAGCTATCTGATAAAGTCAAGTCAATTTTGAAAATGTATCATTGTTTGAAGTACAAAATGTTTGCGTTCTTCGAACATTAATTAAGGGAAAATTGAAAGAAAAATAAACCAGCAATTAATCTATCGAATAACTTACGGTATCTAAACATTCCGAATTAAATTAAAAATTAATCCACAATATAATCATTACTTTTACTTGCGTTAAAAACGAAATTGTTATTTACTATGTTTAATTAATTGTTAATAAATTAATTAATTGATTGGTAAAAATACAGAGATATAATTTATATATATTTCAGAATAAATTCTTGATCTCTGTTTTGCATGAAGCAAAACAAAAATTGGCAAAATTTTCCATGTTACATTACAATGTAAGCTAGTGGTATTTGTGGATTAATCACATAGTGACCCTTGCAATACCTATCTATTCCAACTTTTCCCTTCCTCTACAATTTTCTATCTCAACGTTTCAAACAAACATAATATCACGAAGGGATACATATAATGCCATGATATAAAAGAAAAACGTTTTGAACATCAAATTGGATTTTATGACTTAATCCCAATTTAACCCATGATTACGGTAAATCTCGTCTTTTTCAATTTCAAAAGGATTCAGAGGATTAATCCAGAACGTTAGCTTAGGACGTAAACTATTTTTAGGGGAAGTTCGCGACGGAAGATAGCTCGATATCTCTTTTGGTGCCCACTAACTTATACTCTATCAAGCTAGAGCTAGAAGTTTGCTCGAAGTTTAATCATATACGTTAAACTGCAGCAGCTAACAGCCGAAGCTTATTCGAAATGTTCTTGTATCCGTTAGTTTGTAGAAACTTAAGCATGAAGCTCGTTTCATATTTGCCCGGATATGAATTCGAAATGAATTTTGCAATTAGCAAGCAATGCGACGAATGTAAACTGGCTATTGATAATTGAGGACTTCAAATGTAAAGGATGCGAGCGCCGAGAAAATTAGAAATTATTTTTTATTCGACATGGATATACGGTGTGGTGTGGAACAAATTTCCGGCTAAATAAATTTTTAACGTTACAGTCGAAAATCGGTATCTAAAATAATTGTAAATAACATTGGGTATCAGAGCATAATAAGCGAAGTATCGTAATACGCGAACATTGTTATGCAGTTATACGATATTACTTAAAATTCTTTAGAACAGCACGTTTGAAATGTCAAAGATCTGTCTTGCCGGAAATTTTCACGCGTCACTATAAATTGTATCTGGAACGTTGCTTTTCCTACCATAATCTATCGCGAGTAAGAATATCTTTGTTTTGAAGAATTCTTAAATTCTTCGCGCTAGAAACTAAGCTTTTACGAGAAAAGCCAGAAACCTGACGTGATGTATCTACCCTTTAAAATGAATCCCAACGTAGCAACAAGATTAATTGTTGTACATTTCTTCGTTTTGTTTGATTTATTTTGCGTTTCTCTCTCTTTTTTATACTCCATACATTTTCATCACAGCGCAGTCCCGTAAAACATCGCTTTACGGTAGGCGCACGAGAAATGAGTAATGGCTGTTCGTGCTTATTCATTTTCGTGCACCGTGTAACCGCAACGCCTGTCGTTGGTTAAATGCTTCAAATAAATATTCCATATTTTTGAACTTGCGGAATGTTCTATTCAGGCCATACGTATATGTCAAATCTCATGATTGCTTCCAACGATATTCGTTTATTCAATATTTCTTGGTAAAGACGATTATTCCACTACAATTTAGATATTTTCGGGAAAAATATTATGTCAGTGCATCAATTCTTTGATACTGTAGTCTTTAAGTTTCAAAAAGTTGTCTACTTTGAAGAAATGTCAAGAAATTCGTTCCTAATAAAATCCTTCTTATTCGGTAGTTTTATACTTTTGTTCGTAAATTCGAGAAATTAGATCGGAGAAATGGAAGCGGAACTTTCGGAAATTTTACGTGTAATTAAGTAAAAATAGAAAAATTCTCCGCGCTTGTACCTGTACGAAGAACTTTCAGAAATAATTTCCAATAAAAAAAGTTATGAAACTTCGTAAGTTCTTATTTGCTAATTTTGCAATTTTATGTCAAATTGTACGATCAAATAGCTTGTAATTTGTAAAATATTCCGAGTGATTTTCTGCAGGTACCCTGATACTTATTAATGAAGATTACACTTCCACCGGTGTTTACGACTCGCTGTAAGGTTGTCATGGGGGTTGGTATGATTCTGTAAGGCTGATGAGATGTTATTCCACCCCCTGCTGATCATAAAGACCCTTTCATGAGCTACCAAATTGAACAACTAAATTTTAACCGGACTAATTCCTCCCATAGAATAATTCTGATGGAACATGAGTTTCTATGTGAATAGAGACAATTGTTGAAAATGTTCTCACGTTAAAATGAGTGGTAGATGCATCGATCCACTTGTGATCTCTCGCACCTACGGAACACTTAGTTTCTAACACATATGTAATATATATATATACATACATATATTGATCGAAATTTGTTCAAAAACTCTTACACATTGTGTTGCATAAATTGTATGGAAACTACGAATAATGGCATACAGCACATTTCGATCAAAGTTGAATTAACAGTAAATTATGGCTCTAGAATCGCTGTTGAAAGGCTATAAGTGCATATACGTGTTCGTAAAAGTGAACACTGTTAATGTTACGAGTGTGTTTATGGGCCCATCGTGTTTGTAAGTATTGCAATGGCATGAAGTGAACTACTTATGGAATGTGTGTAGCATTTAAGATAATAAAATTCTAAATAGACATAAACTTCGCTTTTAAATATAGCTGTCATGTATCTTTCAAAACTGAACACGGTTAAGTAATTGTTAAACATGATTTATTTTCATATTTTATACGATAATGAAGGTATAAAGTACCGTACATTAACAGTTTTAATAAAACAAGTACACGAACGTTCATAATCTATATCAGATGTTGAGATTTCGTTCAAAATAAATGTTTGTATCGAATTTTAAAGCTCTTTCCTCAAAGAAAAGTAGAAAATACTCGTTATTATGTTCTTCCTCCGTAGTCTTCAAATGATAATCAGTGAGAAGTTAGAAAGGTAGTAGTATAGGTCAATGAAAAGAGTAGGCATAAGGGAAAGTGGTCTTTGTATTAACCCGGCGAGGTTCTTTCAGATACGTTCGACTCGATTTTATTTTCCCGAAAACTATCTCACAATCGAACAAAACACGAGAAAGCTTTTATTGGTATGTATGATTTCTCGTTTCAATCGTATATTAAAGATTTTGTTCAATCCATCGCAGGATTGAAATATAAAAATTCGATGATCGTAACAAGGTTAAATCGAACGACATGAGTGATGAACGATTCCTAGAATTAAAGACACGGTATTTCGAAGCTAAAACGTTTTTTCGTTCTCTTAAAAGAGGCAGATATGATTACGAGTGATTTTTAACCCCTTCAATTATTTCTAATATTTACAAAAATCGACGAGACAGTTTGAAATAGGAAGGAACTTCGCACGAATCGAATCGCGTCGAATCGAGAGGGAAAAATAATCTTACGCTACAGCTACAACGGATGCGTGTTCAGTCGAGTTCACGTTTCTGACCAACTCTATACGTCAATGTATTATTTATTTATTTAATTCTTGTCTTTCGGCATCGAATGACTTTCAGCTTCAACCCTGCCACCGCGAATCATGTCTGTCCAATGCTATTTTATATTTTATACAACAATGCTATTTTTCTTTTATACTGTGACATTTTCTCTGGTTCTTATTATTAGCTTAACCTATCTCATAGATTTTTTACGGCTGTATGCATTGGAATTTTCAAGTCCAGTTTCACTCGTCAGAACACCAGTCCTGATACAGATCCATTATAACCGTGGTCTAACAGGAAAGTTTCAGCCGTGGCTTAAAAGAAGAAAGAATAATCGGACAAAGCGTTATCCCGCATGCACTGGCTCGTTCCACGAATGGAATCGTCACGAACGCACGGAGATCGAGGTGTCGCATGAAGTTTATGCGAGCCAGCCGGCTAGCAATTCCAGCGAAGCTCGAACTTAAGGGTAGTAAAGCGCTAATTAACGTTGTCGAGTCACGGAAGGCTCGGTCGTGACCACGAATCGCGTACAACACGTAACCACGCGGCCGTGTACACACGAGTTACAGTTTCGTCGTTTTCTTTGTCGTGCAGTCGTGATAGCGTTCCTATCATAGCGAACGGCACAGTTCGATCTGGCCACCGCTAAATTCTCCGAATCGCAATTTGAGCGGTCATTACAGCCAGCCGCAAATTTCCGTACGTATCCGCGCGAGCCGCGATATATCGCGTTATTATGTATGCTAGTTGGAATGAATTCGCGCGGATTTCAGGATAGCGGGTTCTGATCGTATCCGAGAACGGTCGTCGCGTCTTCGAGATTGGTTTTGAAGGACCGCAATAAATTTCATGCGGTCGTCCGTGATATTTTATTCTGATAGAAGGATTAACTTGGCTATGTTATTTGGGATATCTTTAATCAATGTTTATTTTCCTATTTTTCAAATATTACAAAAATTGCATAATTTCGACGGTTGTTAATGGATCCTCGATAACCTGTTAATCATATCTTGGATATAATAATTTATTTTAGTTGGGTATCTTCTATCTTTTTACATTTCATTTCATTTCTGTTAAAGATAAATTACACATTTACGTACTTACATTTGCCTTGTTTATTTTTTTATTTCGGGATTGTAAACGTTTCTGATCGATTTTTTTCTCAAATATATTATACGGACTAATAACGTAAGTACGGAGATTTTCGTACAGTTTTAACAAAATACTAATTTTCGTAGTTGTAGTTGATTAAATTGTAATTGTACGCGTAAAAAGAAATGTGTGTACATTACACGCAACGTTACGAGAGAAATGGAATCTAATAATCGAATAGAATAATTTCAACTGTATAAAATCAGCAAATTTTCTTTATACTTAACTTCGAATTACTTTTTCACGATAGTTCCTTTAACGCATATCACTTGATTATAAAGTAAATTTGTACAAGTATATTACTCCGTTTCTCCGAAGTTTGTCGAATACTGTATAAACATAGATACCATCTAGTTTCTTCTACATTATTAACGTTTTACCGAAAGTATATATTACGTGTACCGGTTATAAGAATCCGTGTTATCATCCGTCAGTTTAATTTTATGGGATTAACATCGCTCTTAAATATATTTACACATCCCGAATTAAATAATTTGCAAATCATAATTAAACTCGTTGTTACAAAGGAAGATGTACATCAGGTTAAGTAAATTACAAATAATCCGCTAGTGAAATATGAAAACTTTTGTCAAAGGAACTGATGAAGCTGTTTTTGTATTCTTAATACATTTACAGATATTCGCCATGAAATAAATTATTATGAATTACTGTAACTCCTTGTTACGAAGCAAAATATATACTGAACAAAACAGAATTAGAGAAATTAGAAAAATTTGCTATCCAAGCTGAACGAGACTGCAAGTTTAATTAATTCTGCGCATCTTTTCAAATTAATTAACACGTACGACTATGAGATAAATAGTCGCAAATTATGCAGGAATTTGTTTTTCACGAAGTATAAAATGCATCGAGTTAAACGAATTCTGAAGAAACCACCAGGCAAACACAACAGAGCGAAAAATCCATCGGTAAAAGAAATAGTAAAAGTTATGTACTATTTCTCTTTATACCGCACTACAGTATACGGGTAGTGAATACGCATACGATTCCAGATACAATTTACCTTTAAAAATCCACTCAATCGCATTGTACTACCATTTATTCACGCTTCACTGGGTAAATTTGATTCCAACCCGTCATTCATGTTTTACGATACTCGCAACACGCTATAAGAAAATAGCCTAAGAATCCCTATATCCGAAGTCAGACTATCGAACCAGCCGTTTCCCTTCGACCCGAACGAAAGAAGCTACAAGCGGTACCAGTTACGTGACTGGCTGTTATCTGGATATATTTCACCCAAAACACGTTTTTATCGATACACAATGCAAGTCATCGTGATTGCATGATACGTTGCATTTCAATTTAACATGTAGTAGCTAGTTATTTAAGTACGATATTTATCAGTGATAGAATACTGATTAGATTAGTACGATAAGCAAAAGAGTTTCGTATGCATGCTTGAACAGTTGGGAGTGTCGAAGAAAGCAAGTTTTAAGAGAACTGAGCGCCAATGTTGCATATAGTAGTAAAAGCCATGTTGTATTTCATATATGTATGTCGGGGATGAATGGAAAGCCGGAGTCTTTCCTTTGCAATTTTGGGAAAGTCCTTTAACACTTTAGCCTAGATTTTATTATAGCTGTAATTGTTCGAGATTTGTAATAACGAGATTGGGTTCAAGGTGACAACTGGTCGCCGAACGTAGCCACGGTCACGGGATGGACGTTTTGCTCGATGAAGGTGTGGAGTGATCGTATGGTTTTTCCTAGTAATGTGGTTGTGGTGGCATACAGCCTCGAGATCGGGCCTAGTCGTATGGGATTGTATTTTGGTGATGCCGATATAATGGGACACACGTTGTATTAATAATCAAACCCCAGACAGAATTACTTAGTAACGGCGATTGGAACTTTCTCGATGTTTCCGATGGAAATATAACAAACAAATGCAATTGCATAGCGAGGAAAATTGCCTTCAATTGATTATTCGTGTAATTACCCTTGTGAGTGACACATCGAGCAATTCCCTGTGTGTTTCAGTAATCGTATTTCGTGCCTAAAATTATTTGCGCTTAGTTAAGAGTTATCCCGTTGATCGTGGATTCGTTTGAACTCAGAACACTGTTATTAGAGTTTGTAAAGTTCATTATTTGTAAACTTAATTACCGTAGAACATATTGATCGTTAATTTTGTTGTTCGCTCATCTGTTAGTTCGAAAAACATATTATATTATTCATTTGTCGTGATAATCGTTAAATTAATTAATTGTTAAACAAGATATTCGTTAATCTAATTTTTCTGTTAAACTCTATATTTATAAAACTTTGTTTAATTCTTGTGTGAACGTGTGACATAATCTTGCCCAATAAATAATGGCTAATTCTGACGGAGAAGCGTCTCGTGCTCAAAATTCTTATGACAATCCGACATGTATAATCTTCATCTTTTTCTATTACTGCGTTCTCTCGTCGATAAATAAATAAATAATTACTAAATACCGTTTTTGTCATTTCATTTCGTATTTAGCGGATAAAAACTTTATAATCAAACATTCTTACCATGTTAACACACCTAACACCGTTACACCTCGCACATTAGGTCAAACACCGCTTGAGATTTTCGGCCATTCGAGATCCTCATTTCTGCAATGCCGCTCCCTTTTTTCCGTTTCTTTTTTGTATAAATGGATAAATAAGAGATCCAGAAATTTCAGGATAATCCGTCCTGGTTTATGGAAGAAACAATATTCACGAACCACTTCGTACAAACCGCTAGCATACCAGTCTCCAACTTACCCGTAACCGGTGACAGTCGATTGACATTTTCGGCGCGTATCCCACGTTATTAAAGCCTCTTGACTACGAGAATCCCGCATCTAATCGATCGTGCCCGTTTGTTTCTGCTCCATGATAAGGGCCAATCGCGCGGAACGTTCTCCTTCGGCTCGTCCACTCGCCAAATTTACATGTCCGACCGTCGTTTTACATGATAATGGAGGCCTCGATCGATCCGCATGAATATCCCGCGAGCATCGATTCCCTTCGTTCGTCACGTCGGATATTCCAAACAATAATCTCCTCGGGAAAAAATCGACAATGACGCGACGTTCACAGAAACGACGTTATTTCCGCTTTTTGAGTAGCTCTTCGGGCTATTACAGGGGTTTTATTCGTTCCTGGCCTTGTCTTTGGCGAATATTTCGTTCGCCGGATACGTAGCTTCGAGTATTTTGTGAAATCGTTGCAATTTTATACAGCGATGTTCCAAGAGAGTCTTTCGTATTAAGATTAAGATAGTACCTATCTCTTTTGGAGTTAATTTTCTTGTTGATCCTTTAAGTTTAATGTTTGATACAAGGCAGACATCTGCAAATATAAAGGACAATTCTGTTTCACACAGTCGTTTGGTCTCGTTGATTTTTCACAAGTAACTTAACTTTATAATCTGTTGACAATACGTATGAAGAGATAAGTACCACGTTTAATTGCTACTTTGATCTTAATGCGCTTAAAAATATTTTAAACAACTGTTCTACGAGCGTAAAATCGATAGCAGATATGTTTCAAAACTTCTCGTATATACAAAATTATTATACATCTTCTCTAAACGCAGAATAGATTTTAACTTTTCACAGAGTAATTCTATAATGCGATTCATCTATTAAAGAAACTTTTCGCGTCCAGGTGAAATTTTGGCGCCGATATGGCGTGTGTAATTCGAAAACTCAATATTCTTGAAACATAATCACAAGCCAATAATCTCATCGGACAGGCGCTTCACGATGGTTGAAGTTCGCTTTGATACACAGACAAGCCGAATTGCCAGCGGGCCCGTGATTTATAATTAAATCTTCATTAAAAGTGACCGGTCCGGTACTTTCTGTTTTTCCCGTTTAATTGCACCCGAACGTGCGAAATTTCGTGCCACGTCTCATGCGATTTATCTCGCCCTTTCTGATCATTATGCATATTCAATTTCACCGGATAAATTCTCTGTGTCGGGGCGTCGATTCCAATTTATCGTTCGAATATTTTTCCCCTGGATTTCTGTGCTTTTCTTCCATGGCAGCGTATTCGGAAACGGAGCCATTCCATTCGATTGATAGCCATACAGACTATTCCTTTCATTGCGTTCTTTGGTAAAAAAATATTTTACAAGATAGCATTTTCAGACATGTCGGATCTTTCCATTTGTATTAACGAAAATCGTTACACGTCTATTTATCGAGTCGGTGAAAAAGGTAATATCGGTTCTGCGGATGTAAAATCAATTTCTACACTACGATGTAATTTTTTTAAATTCATTCCTTCGTATCGACTATAGGATTATTGGCGATTATCTTGAAATTTGTTAACATTTACGTCATCTTACAATAAATGAATCTATAGGAGTAAGTAACTTTATTTCTGGAAAACTGAATATTCTTCGCATATTTGTATAATGAAATTGACGATAATTTGAGTTGATCTGTTTGGCCTCTGAGGCGCTCGTGTACAACTTAAGATAATTATTCGACTGTAACGATAATTGTAGCAAGTATCAAGTTTTAGAGCGATCGCTGCTCGCAATTGGTCGCATTATAGATTTTTATCTGTTCATATCGAAACACAATTACTTATTTGCTCGATTCCATTCTGAATTCTGATTGCGTTCCCGGTAAACGAGTGAGATTAATTAAACAAATGAAACGCCATCAAGCGTCCATACATGGCTTTGTATTATTCACGGATATAATTACCGACGAAACGTCACATTACAACATGTGCATTACGAAACGAGGTCAAATTTTTCAACTGCAATCAGAATTTTATTTAAAGAACTAATCCGTGAAATTCAAATTAATCGCCTAATTGATCATGGAAGTTCAACGATATCATTTAACAACACCAATGATCGCCAGTTAAAGGAAAATAGATAAATGATTGTTTGGACTGTACGAAACGAGAAGTTTATTCAAAATACTCAGTCGAGGATCGTATCATGACTGAACGAAATATATATATTTCATAGCCATAAATTTTCCGTGTGCTGTTTGAACGTGAAATTAATTTCATGTCGCGTAAAAGCGACGAATTAATTAAAAACGCTCGGCGTCGTTGTCGAACAGGATATGCACGATAACAACTCTACGGGTAAATTTAACTTGTGTTTTTTGCCCATTTTTCTTTTTTTTAGTCGACCTCTTTCACCAACTGGCTAATAGTAAACGCGAATGGAATTTAAAACGAACAAATGCCTTGATTCTGGCGCAACTAATTTTCTCTCTTTTATTAGTTTTCTGTTTTATTGCACGAAAATTAACTATGATATATACGTCGGAGATGAAAGAACACCGGAACCCTTTGGAATTTTGGGAAAACCCCTTAACACTTTAATCTAGATTCTACCATAGCCGTAATTAAGCAATTGTCGCCATTCAATCCGATTGTAATTGTTCGAGATTTGTGATAGTGAGCTTGGTCTCGAGGTGACGATCAGTCGTCGAACGTAGCCGCGGTCAAGGGATGAACGTTTGTCTGATAAAGGTATGGAGTAATAGCATAGCTCTCCTTAAAAAGAAATAGTTGAAGCGGCACTCGACAGTAAACATAGAGAAAAGAATAGAAAATTGAAGAGTGTCCACATAAATCAGTACATATATAAAAAAAAAAGTCGAGCAGAGATTTATTTCTTTTGTACCGGATCTAACGAGTCAGATTTAACATAGTCTGAAATATTGTTACTGCAAGGATAAATAGTTCGGAGAAATATCACATTCCGAATGGATTTTCTCATAACCTTGCATAATTTCCGTTCCAGTAATGATAAAATATTATCGCTCGAAACCTTTATTCTCAAATATTCAAATACCGTCCAGTCATATTTAATTGACGCAATTTTACGTTTCACTTCTGATGGATAAAGTCTATTTCAAAACTTCTATGGAACGAGAGAAGTATTCATTAATTTACTATGGTTATTATTATAATCCTCTAAAAATACACTTTTCACGTCATGATTTTATAATAATTCAACGTTTCTCAACTATAATATTATCAGTACCGGTCAATTGTTTAAAAAATATCATCAAATTTCCCATTGCTTAAAATTTCGTTTCCTCTGTATAAAATACCAGAATTATTAAGTTTCGATATTAAATTAAATTGTTAAATCAACGTAGGCATTCGTTTCCGTAAAAAATTCTGCAATTCCCTTCAAGCTTTTTTATCATCTCTCTGAGAACGACATCGAAGAAGGATACTAGCAGATGAAGAATACGTGTAATTCGATGAAAAAATTTTACGATCGAGTTCAGATTGCTTCGCCATAATGATTGATTCTTGGTGGAACGTGATTCGTCTCTGATTCCTGACCTGACCGGTCTTGACCGTTGGCATAACTAAGTACGTGTCTTGACGTTGATCGTGAACCGTAAATTCAATCCATATATACGGAGATTAATTTCCTTAGTTATACTGGAAGTTGTAACGAGATCTCTTGATTCCTTATATCCCTCGAGTTTCTTTGAAAACTAAGAAACATGCTTCGGTTTACTTCATTACAAGACGAATGATCTCGCAAGTTGCAAATCTTCGTAATTTATTTATCGTTATTTCTTTGATATTGAATTCCGATTAAGAATGAGATACACCCCCATTCACAAAATATTAGAACACCTGTTAGTCTTATATAAAGTATAATATTTGATCTAGATTGCCAAAACACGATTAATCGACCAAAATTACATGATCGTGCTCGATAATGACATAGAATACATACTAAAAATCCCGTATATGTATATATTGTATGTTGCTTGGTATAATACATGAGATTATAGTAACTAAGAGGCTATGCTTAGTAATTACATGGTCGTTTCGTTTATTAGATAATTTTAACTATTAATTTACTATAGGGTTATAAATAATCTTTCAATTACAATAAAAGGAAACTAATTCAAAACGGGCTTGTTAAGTTACATTTACTCTTCAATCAATATTTTTACACGCTATACATAAAACACGCATACAAACCAATCCCATTTGAACGCTGTATATCTATGTTACAGCAGCTACTTCTATTACAATCGGTACCTTTGCATTTTTCATCCATAGATAATTTGCCAAATTGTCTGATCCATAAAGATATAAGATATAATTTACCTATCTACGTAACACTCCATTAAAAATATTGATTACCGCAATAATATTCAACAATTTCGCTGAAATGCCTCTCACTGGTACCAAATCTAATTTACATTACCAGCCACATATCAGTCTCACTACGCAAATGCAATGCATTTAGGAGTATGTATGTAACTATTATACCTGCAAGTGGAGCAGCCAAGCGATTTCTGCGGCGTGTTCGCAGTACACGAGCGTCAAAGAGGGATCACAAGGCGTGGAAGACCATTTACCCCGATTCATCGAGATTCCTCCATCAACCTGGATCATCCGGCCATCGTTTTCTACCAGCTTGGACCGACCTGTCTCTCGTTTCGGTTAGATCGCTCGTCCAGAAACTGCTTGTACGTATATATACGTCGACGAAAGACGTTCAACGGTATCTCATTGTCACGTGATACGGAACCTTTTTACCGCTATCCTTCTTTCCATGACTGATTCACCCCTCGTCCTTTTTATGGGACTCGACTCGATCGTGCCACGATCACCGTACACGACGTTATCAAGCGACTAGCATCGAAAGACGCGTAAATCGTGGCAAACTCTCGACCGTGGGTCCTTCGCACGTTGTGTCTCCATTATTGGGGAAAGAAATGAAGCACTCTATTATATCAAGTATTTCTTTATTTTAAGGCGAGTGGATGTTACTGATGGCGAATGGAATTGTAAAACGAGGGGTCTTCTTTTTTCATTACTGGGATTTGATTTCATCGAGATTTGGGGTAGTAGTTTCTTTTGAAACTTGAGAAATTGAATTCTTAAGACTTTTAAACAGTTAAAATTTTTCAGAAGATATTACTCTAAGATAATTATCTTCTATTTTGTACGCTATTAATATACGCCTTTTCAGACAGAATGCAAAATGTATTAAATTACATTGTTCACTCCTCCCGTCCGTATCCTCGTCTTATACCATCTCGCGACACGTTAATTTTCTGCAAGAGCACCGACTCCATCGTAACAAAGATTTATGCGAGTAACCTGCTTCCATAGTATGGTATCGCTTCAGCATGTTTATTGAATTAAAAGAATATTAGAGGAGAAAGATGTTTTCTCATTCATTGCTACTTCTGAGGAAAATGAAAATTTCTACTTTATTATATTTTCTTTTCTATCCTTCTAGTCTCACTCTGTATCTACTCTATCGTTAACTTATACAATGGTGTGTAAATATTTTCTGTAGCCATTGATCGTTTCGTTTTCATTAGTAAAATTTATTATTGAATTACGGTTCATGAAAAGCAATTAATATATCCATTTAATTGGGCAGAAAATGTTGAGAAAACTGCTTCTCAGAGAGAGAGAGAGAGAGAGAGAGAAAGCGTTCCATAGAAATTGAGAACGTTCTTCAAGTTGCAATTAAACCCACGCGTTTCTTTGCATAGTCGTTCAAAAGATATACCTAAAGCCCTGGTTCTCCTTGAAATGACATTAAAGGAGGCAGTCGAGGCGATAAATCTGGAATATATTTCGTTTTCATTCCCCGTGAACGAGAATCGCCAGGATGCAATGTAATCGCAAGTTCTCTAGGCAATTCCGTGACTACTTGATGAAGTATATAATATTCTCAGATTCAGACAAGGGTCCAGACGTATCCGTTTAAGAGGGCGGAAAGCAGACTGGCTGTCCTGAATGGGTCATCTCGAGAATGTCATGATTCACACTCTCGGCACTTTAACGCGTGGTAATCGAATTGCTACGTTTTCCGGTAAAGCAGACAGGCGTTGGTAAATGGAGAATATAAAATATAACGAAAATGGAAATAGAAAATGAATGTAACTGCAAACTAATGTAATATGTGACAAACAATGTAATAATGTAATTATAACGCGATATAGTTTAAACTATAGAAAACGTTAATATTAAGTTTTACAGTAAGCACGTGTGTAGTAGCTTTAAAAATATTATCAGTGAAAACAATTATCCAATATGTATAATTTTAAAAACGGTATTTAAAAAAGAGGTAATATTTAACGGCAGGAGGAAATATTTATTAAGCAACAACCGATTAGAAGTGGTCGATAAAAATCATTAATAATAAAATATACAAACAGACAGAGCAATTTTTCGTTTTTATTGAAAACGTGAATAGAGAATAAAAGGATTACTAGGTAAGCGAGAAACACGCATCGTTATCGAATATTTGTTGTATTTTTTAGTTTACCGATATACATAGATTTATTGTCGCCTACTTTTAATAATAAAAGGTTGCGGAACATTCTATCATACACAGCCGATCATAACCGCCGTTTATATCGATATCTTTTGTGAACATTTCCACGGTATTTGCACCTGGAACTTGAAATATTTTATCGTTTCTATACATATTTGATGTTATGTATTGTGTTGCATGTTCGTTTTCAACAAACTTCTGTATCATTTTTCCTTTCCCCAGAAAAAATTGTAGTTCAATGTAGGAAAAATCATGTTGGTTAAAACTATATCAATTAAATGTAGCGAAAATTACGTTATACACAATTACACGTGGACAATTAACTGGAATTTAAAATACATATAATATTCGTGTAGAATAATTTTCAATTTTTTCAAATTTGTATTATAAAATATTTATCTATATGTATATATATATACATATAAAACTGAGAATTTCTGTACAGAAGAATTCAAGGAATTATTGTCCATTAAATTTAGTTTCAATTCTATATTCAATTTTATTTGAATATTACTTCTAATTACTTAGTTATCTGTTATCATGTAGCCCCTATCTTAACTTTCGCTAAAATTATACCTTAAAATACGCGAAGAAAACAAACTACAACATGTTTCCATGCAAATTTCCGCCACTCGGTGAAGTACAAGGGAGTACAGGTATAAACTCTTTCGACAGGAAATTACGAAATTCTCCTCGCCCATCGTTAAGACATAAACATAAGTAATGCTTTATATTTTCTGCATAAAAAGACGCACTTTTGGTGGTTTTTAACTCGAGGAGAAATGTACAGATGCACGACGCGGAAACATTTTTGAGAATAAGATAAATTCGTTTCTATTTAAGTTTTAAGTTGTCGCGAATAACCCGAGACAGTACAAGGAATTTGCGACACTTTTCAAAATGCAAATACCAGAGATGAAGTTTTAGAACTTTGCTTTTAGGACGTAGTAATAATAATCGTTGATAAAGGAAGCTTGAGTCAAACTTTGAAAACACGAAGATCAACAGAAAACGATCTAAATGTTGCATTCGTCAGCAATACCCTTCCGTATAAGACTAGTTCAACAATTATTTGGCGAAACGGACCTCGATTCAAATTGCGCAAATTACCAAATCATTGCAAAAATTGAGAATAACGTAAAATTCATAAATTTAACCATCAATTGATATGATTTTGAGTCATAGATTGCCCTCAACAAAGTCCTAATTAATTACAGCTTTAAAACTCAGCAATTTAATTAAATAATTACTGTAGTTCGCACGATAAATTCTAAAATAATATTATACTGCTTAAAATTAATTACCTAATTGATTATCTTATATGTTTCTTATCTTATCTTATATGTTTTTCACATATGGATTGCATGCATTTCTAAACGAAACGAGTAATACAGTCTGTTGAACTACTTTGGATGCTCGAGTGCCCGAGTTGATTGCAATTGATTTTTTAATCCGTGTGTGGAATAGTGACATCGTAAAAAATTCAATTATAGTGTAATCCTTGAGATAGGATGAGGCGATATGAAGCAACAGTGAACTCTAATTCGACAAAGAATTTCAACAGGTTCCGAGGAAAAAGGTTAATTGATTTTTTAATTGGGTATACACACACAAATTTGTAATATATAAGAGTATTATTTGTAATCGTTCGACTTCGTGTAGAATCCTAACATCGCATTGTTCATTAATACAAATTTCCTTGTAAAATTTTATACACGAATATTATACACGATGCAGTGAATTTCATTTAAATCCACTTTTAATTGATATTTGAACGGACAAAATGTTTGAAGTGGATAAAAGATGTTACTAAAGATAAGAATTTATATTTCAATCCAAGTGTTATTATTCTGGGCGTAGAGCAATACAAAATTTTACAAATATAAAGTATAAGGATTTAAAAAAGTTTTTCAACTGCTCACTTTTACTTAACCGAGCGCCAAAAATTCCTATATTAATATCTCAAGCGGAGACAGGAATGTATTATACAGTCCATAAAGGACAACGCTGTTTTCGAAGTTCGGAAAAATATATCGTGTAAAAGTTCGAACATGACGACGAAAGTGTTCGAGTAAAAAGTTAGTATCGGCCGTTACTATCTTCATAAAGAAAGCAGAATGTGTGACCGGAGTTTCTAACTTCCTGCAATTTTTTACGCCCTTTAATCGCATAATCCTTACTTTAAAGCTCTCAAGTATTGTTCTCTAATTTTCTACTTTCACGTCATCGCGATTTTCTAGTTTTCTAGAAACGAAAATCAAAGTATTGTTTTCTTTTCGGTGATATGTATGAAATATGAAATTACTAAACTGTACGACAATTTGATATAGATTTAGGTTTGCAATGGAACGTTCAATAAATTAACCAATTAATTAATCGCATGTCCGCATATAATTAATTGATAAATTAGTTCATTTTACTTCAAATAATTTCTTCTATTGTCTATTATATGTATAATAATATTTAAAATGTGAAACTCATAGTAATACGTTTGACGATTTAAGCAAGTCTCTCTCGAGCATTAGTGTAAAAGAATTAAAAATACAAAATTTAACGTTTTCAATTTCTCATTTTACTGTTCTACTAAATTAGAATGAAAAAGTTACTGTTGGAATAAAAATTGGTAATAGAAATAATCGGTAGTTCCACGGCAAAACAGCTTAGTTAATTATGTTTGAAGCTTTATTAAATTTCCGTCTGACGACGACGTTGCCTCGAGAAATTAAATAAAATACCATTCTTGCGATTTATCGCGTGAATCGCTCGAACAATTTGTTTAACAACCAAAAACACGACTGTAGGCTAAAACAACGATCTAGGGAAATTCAGGAGATTTGGTGTTTAAATCAGAGAGATTTGGTGTTTAAATTTCGGAAGCTGCAGCAAGATAAGGACAAAGTAAACTGTGTTAATCAAATACATTTGAATGAAGTACTAAAGGAAGCTGAATTCTTGAAGCGTTATTAAGCGTTTAAAGTTTCTCTACGTCGAAATAATATTTTTGAAATAAATAACGGTCCTCTAATTATATACGGAATGAAATCTAACAAAAATAGAGAGACGGAAAATCAAAAATTTATATAACGAGGGAGAAAATATCGTAATATACAGAATGTTCTCCAAGTAAAGTTAAGCTCTGTATAAGCGAACGATATCGATATTGTTCAAAAAATTTCGACTCAAAGTTGGCAACTTTTATTCATATAAAAAAAAAAAAGAATTTTAATCACCGGATTAAATACACGAACTTCGTTTTTGTTGGAAGGATTGTCCTCCTTAAATGTTTCTTCTGCAAATTTTTTCCAAAAAAATAACACATTTTTAAATATACCTCCATTAAAAATATTACTATAACATATAAAAATAATAGGAATAATATCCAATAGCAATAATATTACTTTAATACATTAGTATAAAGATATTAAAAATATTTTTACTCTGTAAATCTGTCTCGGCTCCACTCTTAAAAGTTCAAATGAAATATTTCCATGTTTCATATTTGAATCATTTTACATTTTCAAAAAGAGCAAATATTTTCTTCTCCGTCGTAATTCACTTGAACGTCCATAATGTACAATATTTCACGGTAAGCACGGTCACGTGTGTCCGTAGCAAATCCTTTCTCGTCTATACATACATATAGCTGTCCGATTCAAAAGGAAAATCCATCCTTGAAAAATGCAATTGGACCTCGGCTAAAATAAAATAAAAAACGAAAAACGCGTTTCTCGCCGGTGCCTATGGATTCCTCCATAAAATGCACAATCAGCTTGGTGATTTACGACTTTGCTCTAATTTTTTGCACTTCCTGTCTGGCTCGCATAATTTTCTTCGCGAAACTGCATCATCATCACTGCGCATCGTCTGAGCTCATGCGATCGACTTTTACGAATAGCTTTTCCTCTTTTTTCTTTTCTTTTTCGTTTTTTGAGAGAAGAACGTTCTATTGCGCACAGTCTCCATTTGAAGAACAAAAAGTAGAGGGTCACGTGGATTAACGTAGTAAATGTTCTCGTTTCGTGGACTCGATGGTAGTTTGCGGAAGACAACGAAGAAATGAGTGGTTTGGAAGATTTAAGGATCTTGTGTTCTTTGGTGTGAAAAATTTGCGCACTACAGCGAATTGGGTTGAGGATAAAACGATGGAAACTTGGATAACGGCAGAACAGAGATATCATGTTGCTTCGTTCGCTTTTAAGAGAATTGTGATATTCGTAGGGAATGGTTATGAAATGATGGAAGAGCGAGGCGAGAATTTTGGAAGTTAAAACAAGATATTTTCAAAGTGGAACGAAGTACGAAGATCCGATTATGAGATTGTTAATTGAAGCATATTGAAGTAATCACCTTGCAGTGACACTATACATTTTGCACAAACTTATTCCGCTTAGAAGATAAAATCATGCAGATGATAATAAATTCTAGATTTCTTAGGTTAAACACTCATTGATAAAATTAAGTATAAAACAACAATTATTGAGATTATACACATTTTATATCTCTGTATTTATCATTATTTTATTCAGTCGTTCTATGTAATCACATAGTATTAGCTTGAGAGCTAGGTTAGAGGACCAATTTCTCTATCGAAATTAGAGCTCCATGCACGATATTGCATCGTCATAGAACACAGAGTTTGGCACATCATTGTATTCACCTATGTACCTGCGCATTACAACCTACGATCCTATTACGTGCATCATGCGAATTGATCATAATGCTGGATGATGAGTACATGCGCCGTTCTACCATAATTGCGTTCTAGTATTCCTCTATAATAATGAAACTGGTCTTTACTTAAATTACGCTTAGAAGCACCTAGCCGAAGACCAATCAAGAAACATTTCAGACGATTGTACTCTTGCTTGTTGAATGCTTTTTTGTCAAATTACGCACGAAAGTCAAATCTTTCGCTATCGCGCTAATTTTACACCGCGATTTGTATCTCTCTGTTTCGAGAGTATTAACTATGATGAAGTAACAAAATAAACGCTGCTTAACTTAGCTACTACATGTATCAAATTGAATATGTGAAAAATAATCTGTAGTTCCGTTTGGAAATTTTCATGGGGCACTTTTACGAGTATGTTACGTGTATTATGAAAGACACTTTACAATTTTATTTTTTTATTATTGAGATGAGGTACTATTATCATAATTATATCGTTAAAATTTCAAACAAATTCGATAATAAATATAAAAGTTACAAGATATTAATTGCCAAAAAATATGGTTTGTGAAAAATTACCACATATATAGTCATTTGTAACATATTGATATTGTAATAATGTAATAGTTGTTTTAAATATATAATTAATGCAAAAAGTAATACCACTAGATATTGAGACTTATTAATGAAGACTTCTTATCGTTCATATAAATTTTAACGTTGAAAATTTAAAGATGAAAAAATGTACAGAATGCTTGTAACATGCAGTATATAAAATACTCAAGAATATTAATTCGAATATCTAACGAAACAAATTATCCATCAAACCTAATGAAATATTTGGTTAATTGTGAATAAGAGATTAATACGAAAAATGATATGTAAGAATAATACTAACCAACGCGCTGCAAGGATTACAGAAGTCAATTAAAACGTCGAAACTTCTAATATCGAGAAACAAAATATTTCTCATCGAAGAAGGCGATGATTAAACCGTACTATATGTTATATTCTCCAAGTTGTTGGTGCACTGGGGATCAAACTAAAAATTGCAGGAACAAAGAGAAGTCGAATTGCAGGCATTCCTCGTGGGACTCGGAGTAATTCGTTTTTTCAATTAGCCCGTTCGAATAGGATTCCCATCTCGGGCGTAGGACTTCGTTGGACCTGCAATTTATCTCACCCGTCGAATCTCACGAAACTGTTAAACAGGAACCAATTAGTCCAGTTACCACGATGTATTTGCAGACGAAGAAAGACGTCGGAATCCCAAACGAAGGAATATACCGGAGAAAACGAATCGATCTACTTAAACCCTTTTATGGTTAGTTTAACCTTGCTGTTTCACTTTCGCAACATTCAATCTTCATTATTTACAAATTATTATTTACAATCTACATTACTAGCAGAATATTCAATATTCCAAAAGAATTGAACTGTACATTCCAGTCGCATTATGCAACACCCGTAGGATGTCTTGTAAGTGATGATATTGTAAGTGATGTGAACGTAAGTTAAGAGATATGGTGCTTCTAATTTATGGCACAGCATTATACCTCAACTAATTTAACTGGTAGCTGAAAAAACTAAAATCTAACTAAAAACCGATGTTTTTTAATTATTTCTAAAATATCTAGAATTATAGGATATATAAAGTTATATAGAAATAAACAATAGATTTAAGCAATAACAATAATAAATAATGTTTTTCTTCTTCTTCTATCCGCGATCCCCGTGTTAGGTCGAATAATGGAGGTTTCACTGTGCAAGAATTTTAATGCACATTGTGGGTAGGTCACCTATACTCGTCACCAGAGGAATTCGCACTAAAAGAATTCTCAGAAGTTCTGGTCTAATCATCTCGTCTGTAAAAATATATCCGCTGGCCTGACCTCTACTGCTGTAAACGAAATGCATCTTCCTTTCTTCTCCTCCTCTCTATCTCTTTCTCTCATTATTTCTTTTATTACACAGCACTGCAATATCACAATCACGATTGATTTTTTACTTTTAGACAAAAAGTTCACTGTCGTGTCTCAGAATGCGCCAAGCCGATTCCCGCGACCTTGTAACCAGGGAAGCAAAGATTTCCCGATCAGAAGATGGATTTCACAGTCCTCCGGCCAGAGAGGTTAAGCTCCCTGAACTTCGAGGTACTTCGAGGTACTTCGAAATGGGTTCTACGACCTTCTGACCAATGAGGCTGAAGTTCCCGGACATCGGGATAATCAAAGACAAGTTTCACAACGGCAAATCTAAGCTCGCGTATGTCGACAAATATCGCCAAAGTTTTAATAAAAATTGTATTTACAATACAAAAAATACGAAATCGCAAATGCCAGAAAAAAGAAATCCGCTACTTTTGTATCTGTCCTACAAAATTAATATTAAATCGCAATTACCAGCTTTAATGCCCATGACGAAACGCAAGATCTTTCAAAGAACTTTTGTCCAAGGGAAGGAGATCGTCTTTATCTGCAGGTGGAACTGCACCAATTGTGTCCCCGTGCACATTTGCCATCTCCGCGAAGTACCGTGGAAATCATACGTAAACGTGGTTTCATGGCCGCATTCATGACGAAATCCTCCGAGACATAATCGTTCCGTGGTGTCGCATTATACCAACCAGTACTACCTGCTTGAATCGCTATGGCGCGTGAAAATGGAAGTTTCGGGGCTAAACGGACGTCTGTTTCCAAATTGTAATCTCCACTACCAACCGAGACAATCCTAGACAACTGTCGCAACTTGAATGCGTTCTGAACATGTTCTTGAAATACACATTGAAACAAACAAAGTTGATCCGTTACTGTTGCATTGTAAACCTCATATTTTATTCATGAACGAAGGAAAGAAAAAACGGAATGTAAGACGATTATTTGAAGAAAAACAGGATGAATATTCTGGCTTAGAGTCTGAGTACGTCATGCGTATACGACGTTGTGACGTGTTTTGGTCAATGTAATTTCCATATGAATTTTCCATGCACTTTCCCAACGACCAATTAATTTTATCTCCAGATTTATAGAAATTATTATTATTAGTACCGAGATTAAAAAATTCAATCGAATTAGAAATGAACTAGTTTCTAAGCTTAGCTTTTCAGTTGTTTTACGCTGTGTTGTTGAGTAGCCTTACCTTGTGTTGTATCGTCTATGTTTTCAGTGTGTCCTCGGACTATCAGTATACTTTGTCTATATTTCGAGGTTCTTAAACAATCGAAATATTGTTCAGTGTGTATTGCCAACGCAATCTTGTTCATTTTTGTTTTGACAAACCATACTCTTGTAGAGAACTTCGAAATATTGATAATATTATTGATTGTCTGAGAGCACCTTCCGAATTATTCATAATCTATTTAGTCGTAATTTTAATTATCATTAAAACTATTTGTTAACCCTATATTTTCATTTTGACCGATTTGATAAAAGTTCCTACATTAATACCAATTTTGTTTGTAATCTGACTATTAGATTTTTCTTCGATTCGTTAATAAAATCTAGTGATTGTTAGCAATACAGGGAAAATAATTCTTTATTAGTCTATATAAATACTATACAAGGCAATCAAGAGTAATTTATACTGGTACGTTTAACGTCGAAGTGTGCATGTGAATATGGAAGAAAACGTAGAATGAAAGCAAGCTTGCACGAAATGGGCTACCAGGTGGAAAAGCAAATTAATGGCATAGAAAGTTGAATATTTGTCTTTACACTGGAACAGAAACCAGTGCGTTATTGAAATACATATTTTAAGGAAGAAAAAAATGAACAATTTCTCCGTCCTTTACTCTTTTATACCTTACCAATACGTGAAATATCGAATTGCAAATATTCAATAATTAATTGAATATTGAATTCTTCATAATACAATTATTAAGATTAATCGACATATGAAATTAAAAATATTTGACGCGTTACTTGTAAATTAACGATATAATAGTGCCTCGTGCAAGTTAGGCGATATAATATTCACAATTACTTCTGGTATCAACAAATTCCAATTTATTGTCCTGTTTTATACGATCCATTTAATTTCAAATATCAATTTTATTACTCGCAAATTTTTCGGACCAGAGGGGAACTGCAGGAAAGTGTTCACAGTTATTAAATGCACATATAACGAGTTGGCGAAGCGTAATAATTTCATAACGCGACATTTGGAAACGTGGGCGTGAAATTTTGACCAATTATCGCGCACGTGTCCCATCCTCCGATATTCCTCAAACAAATTGTAGTTGTCGGTTATCGAAGGTAATAGTGTAGGCGTGCAGCTGCGTCAATCAATCACCTATCAATCGGAACAGTCAACGTGTGTGCGCGCGCGCGTGTACACGCACATACGTGCTGTGTTCAACTGTGTCTCATATAATGCAACTAATTTACCGTGTAACTGATTTCCGGGGAAACGAGGAAGGGATTAATGCCTAACAGATACGTTTCAAATTTGATCCATTGAATGATACGTAATATACTGCGATTCTTCTTTCTTGTCACCGATTTTCCATAAATATAATAATTGCAGAGTATCCTAGATTTTTCCAACGAAACTTGCACAGCATATTTTACGAGTAAAAATAAGGAAAGAGTAAGATATATGGATTGGCTCATAAACGTTTCATTAAAAAGTTAGCTGTAACAAAAATACACGATGGCAATCAACATAACGATAACAACAAAACAACGGCAATGTTTTATGCAGATACAATACGAATATCTATGTAGTTTTACGCAGTCATTACGTTGCAATAATTAAATGTAAATAAATTAATAATGCAGAATCATTATTTTCTGCGTCCTATCATAACCGCAATTAAATATTGTACGTGATGTACTAAATAATACTATGTGACACATTAAATAGTACTCGAAAATAGAATTACCGAAATATGCATTGTAGACTTCTATAATTTTAAGACTTTTACGACCTTAAGCTTTCAATTCACAAATTAGAAAATTTATAAAGTTCTAAGTTACTAGCATTTCTTAAAAGGAATTTTTAATCTTTCTAATGTACCTACATATACAGATATTTTCAAGTTCTCATATTTTCAAAATTTCAAACGTACAAATTTTCTAATCTTCTAATCTTTAAATATCCTAATTCCTATTTGTAAGGTACTAAAATTTCGACATTTACGATTTAAAAAATAGATATTTACTGTTGGATCATTCTATGAATTATTCTCCTTTTCTACAAGTACCACTTGAAACGCGATAAGAAGAGTCTGTTTGAGTTATATCGACAGCTTCCTGTAATAACGGTATGCTTTACAAAATGATGATCTTTTCCCATCTCTTCTCTCCACATCGTGATAAATCAACAAATAATATCTCGAAAAGTCGTTGTCTTATCTCCTGTCTAAAGTTTTATACGCTAATGAAGATTGATCGTAACAAATGCGGCGCACTTGGCTGGTAGGGAAGGAACTAAATCGGATTATATTCTTTCTAAAAGAGAAAAAGAGTAATTACTCGCGGCGATATCTAAATGATTCCTAAAGGGATTATAACTTGTGAATCCTGTTAAGGACCAAGGATTTGAATTCATTCTCATTACATTGCTAATTAGGGTAGCAAATTTTTTCCGGTATACTTTCTCAAATCAAGACACATATGCATAAAATTAGTTAAAAGTAGGTATTCTTTTAATAAATTTCATTCCACCATAAATTTATCCATCTTTTATATCAGATTACACTTTTATCTATTTCTTTATTAAAAGACAACATATAAAAATAAATGAATATTCAAGTATTTTATCAAAAAGCTATAAGCTATATATTTAACACGTGTATTATTACTTTTTTTTTTAAATATATACGAACCAAATATTTGCCGTTACATATTACAGTCGAATATTTCATGCTACTGCAGACAGTATTACACTAATAATTAATAAGTACATTTCGAAAGCTATTCACATACCACTCGACAACAAATTCTATCAACTGCAATTCTACCAATTCCTCGGCATATTCCCGCCGAAAGCCACTCTCAAAACTACCGATGTCGATTTTCCGCGCTCAACGCGCTGCTCATATTACTTGCACCCTTGCAGAAAATAAAAAAGCCAAAAAAAGAAATAAAGCAAAAAAGGATTCGAAAATGAATTCGTGTATTTTTATCGAACTCATGCCGGCCAACTGTGCCGCTTATCGCGCCTACGCTCCACACCTTCTAAAGTTTCAAAAAATCGCACCGACCCCGTCCACGTTTTTTCCAACCACGGTCGTTGTTTGCGTTCGTAGCGATCGTTGTTACAACAGAATCTGATAGACACGACGACCACGGGCGAAAAGATATTTGGACAAACGCGCGTTCTAATTTCGTCAGCGACGAACAATGAGAAACAATGACCACGAGAGAGTCGTGGTTTAAACAGTAAAGCTTTCGAACCATTATTCAAGTATACGTAGCAAACAATTGTACGTTGCACTAACAATCGTCCCCGTTGGTATATCAACGGACGAGCGTTCACGTTCTGTGGGCGCGTGTTCTCTTTCAATATACGCCACGACCAGGGTGATTTCTACCTCTCGGATATTGGCTGATAATTGCGTTTCCTGCCAACGACTCGATGTCCGTTCCCGATTTTTCTTTTCGTTCGACATTCACACTTTCTCTCTCGCTTCTTTTTCCCCCTTCTTTTTTTCCTACCGCTTTTATTTCGATGTTCCGTAATTATCGGACTAATTGCAATTTCTCTGGCGACCAACGCTTCACCATAATCGAAGGATTCCTCGCAGTGTGCAAGAGTGTGCGATATCGGAGGAGCGTCGGTGTTTTCGATCCTGTAGTTGATCGATTTTCTCTGGAATTTTTCGAGATAAATGGTCCTACACGGGAAATTATTATTCTCCTCTTCTTTTTCTTTATTTATTTATTTATTTGGGCTGCTGATTTATACACGCTGGGCGTAATACAGCGAGGGATGAAAATAAGTGGACATGTAGTAGAAATATGTGTCAATAAAGTTTCGTTAGATGCTGCTTGCTTGCACAAAAAACGTAAATATTAATTTTTCCTGTTTATTAAATGATCTATGTACTATAAGGAATAAATAAATATATAATAAATAAAATTTAAGTGTATAACACCAGCACTAGATCGATTAAACTTTGTTCGTATCTACTTCCATTACTTGCTCGTTTATTTTCATCATCGACTGGGAACAGGGCTGTCGATGATGAGGATCGCCGATAGTTTTCTGTTTAGTTTTAAGGTCAGCAAGTAATGACGGGTTGATGGTCACGTGCAGTTCTTGTAAGGCACGTAGACTTAGGCCAAAAAGGATGTGCATGGGTGTGTGTGTGTGTGTGTGTTTGCTTGTAGCGAGGGTCTTAGCCAGCGAATGTAAGCGAACGGAACAACCTTTTACCTAGCAATAAAATAATGGCTCAACCTCCCGTAATAGTCATCCGCCCTATCATCCTCCCTACAGATATGTATGTGTGATCGTCATTTAGTGGATCGATGAAAATCGAGAAATATGACATACACAGGCGAAGAAAGTGTATGACGCATCGAGCATCGAGAAGAGATTCAGGCTACAAGCTGGTGGATTGTTCATTTTACTTATTTTATTCATACTGATATTCCTTTAAATAAGAGTTTTAGTTTCGAAAGAATTTGAAATCCATTTTCATTGCGTTGCGAATATTTGAAATAATTGACCGATAACATAATATAATAGCTAATAATTGAGAAGATTTTTGAAAAAAGATCCATACAGGACAAAATGATAAACTAAATAAATTATATTAAAAGCTCTAGTTTTTATTGGGATTTACTGTGCTGTTTGTCGTTGGTTGCTCTTTACTCCGCGTAATTCGATTTAGAAATGGAAACGATCGCAGACGAATCAGTGGCAGCGAAATTTATCGGAATCCAATAGCAGAGGAAAATAGGATCGGATGATTGCCTATAGTTTCAGCTCTATTCCATTATTTCAAACTATATGAAACAAGCAAATTACCACATTTTTGTGAATACGATCGCCTGCCTTATAATCGTTGGAATAATATAAATCTCATTTGCATAAAGTCAAACTCTCGGGTTTCACGTTTATTGTATTGTACACCGCTGCAACTTAAGTCTGCAGTCTTTAAAATTTCTTATGCGATTAGTATCTCCAACATTTCTTCATTATTTAGGTTACCATTATTTATTACACTTCGTGCATCTTTTAAAGAAGACATTGCTTGTACTTTAATCACCGAAGTAACAGAAATTCTATTTGCATATAATCAAATATCACAATCGTGCTTTTCCAACATCGTTTCAGACCTCATATCTTCGCAATATAAATTTACCATCTTGAAGATACCCCGTTCAATCATTATCCGTACTATACTCGCTTCTTATTATTTATTGTATTTTTTTGCATTTATCAAACGAAAGAGGAAGAGGAAGAAAAGGCTCAAGCCTTGGAAATTTCATCATCCACCTTTTCTTTCGGCTCGTCCAAGACAATTATTTTCCTGCTGGATTACGAACTAATTGATTTTTGTTTCCCCATGGCAAACTCTTCGTAGCTGCATAATTAGCAGAACTTTTCCAAAAAATCGATAGACGAACTTCTGAAATGATTGTCGATGGTACATATTACGGCGCCTAATAATTTTCGACGATAGATCGATGCTTTGTTATCCGAGTTCCCGACAGAGAATCGTCTTCTCTTTGTCCTTAACACCAAATCTGGACACGGAACGAGCAACCTGTCAAGCTTGAACACTCTGTGGGACGAGTTTGAACAACTTTCGATATGCAACGATGAACAACTTTCAATATAATAGCATTAGTTTGAATCAGTCAAGACGCAAAAGGTAGATCCTGTAGATGGAAATGCAATTCTCGTTCAATGCTCCTAGCTCGGCTTTTTGAATAATAATTATTTTAAATAATTCTTGGCCTGAATCCATTGTGCTATTTTGAATGTTCATAGGTAAAGTTTCCAGTAGTTGATATCAAATTCCATTGCGTGCTTGGCAGAATTGCAAAGGGATTGTATCATATCATCGCATCGTGTATATGAACATCTCTCAAATAATAAAATATTTAACTTCGATGATTGTCGCTACTAAAAATCGATATATGAATTTACAATCTCCTCTTTTGTTCCTGAAATTCTCTACTATGCAGATCGTGATAATTCAAATTCAAACCTCTCCGAGAGACGAGTGGCGAGTGGTCTGCAGTCATGGATTAATGATCGACAATGAAGTATGGTTTCAATTTCCTAGAAATAAAGGCAATGTCAGCTGTAGAAATTACAATATATACGTACATTTTAGAATCCATTACAATGGAAACGAGATTTAACGACCGAAACCATTTAACATTATTTAGATGTCTTTCCATTCTTTCACGCTCGAAACTGATCGCAGTACGTTTTGTTCTCTCAATTCACTATGTGCATGCTCTAATAGCTGATGGAAATATCGGCACTTGACCATGGTTCTATTGCACGGTCACTAAAATGTTAAATGGAATATTAGATAGGTATTTCACTTATCTTCGTCCATCGAAAATATCAATTTACCAAAATATATCAAAATATCAATATTGCCCTTTATATCAAATTCCCTTTATGGACAATGTAATACGTTAGAATATTAAAAATAGATCTGCTACATGATTCCGATGTATCGATGCTTTAATTCAGTAGAATTTCAATCGGATCTCTCGTATCGATCTCTTCTATTAGGGATTGTTTAAAAAAATTTTAAATAGAAGACCCCACAATTTTTAGTCGACAATGGTTTAGTTGTCATTTAAAACGTATAACATTCTATAATCCCATAAAAACATTATAAATCTTGCACGAGATTCAAAAGATATTCTTACTTCAAAAATAATTGTGAAGAAAAATATGAATAGTAGCGAACACTTTTATCGAAATGATTTATGAAACGAAGTATTGTAGCTGAGAAGGGAAATTGATACATAGTTGTTAAGATTTGATCTCCTCCTTTGAGATATATTTTAAGAATTATAGCTAGTAATGCAAAATGTGAGAAAGGCCTGTAATATATTTCCAGGCGATATCTTGGATTTTGACCATGGAAATCTGCTGCATAAGGTATAAAGAAAGCATGCATAGCACATGCCTTTGATATGAAAAGTCGTCCCGCTCTTTCACACTTTCTATTTGATATCTGACGTACCCGCAAGTCTGTAACGTGTCAGATGCCACAGACAAACCAGAAGAACTGTTAAGCTTCGTTCCAGTTTATTCATAAATAATTGAACGGAGAAGCGCCGTGTCAGAGAAGCGTACGTATTTCAAAATGATAAAATGATGTATTTTTATCACGAACTTAGTCTACTTTCCAGATATTAATAATTAAATTTTATTCCTCCTTACTTTCCAATCTTTCTTTTGTCAAATTTTCTTCATAATACAATGAAAACCAAAAATATTCGAGCAGTTGGTTTATCGTAGATATAGAAAGAGAAATACTTTTCGTATTATTAATTATATTTCGTATTATAATATATAATAAACTATATATTATACGCAGACATTTGTATTGTCAAAAAAATAGCTTAAAGAATGTTAGAAACAATCTACGAAAATATAGAAGCGGGTTTCGTTAAAAGTTTGATATTATCCGTACCCAGTAGATTGCAGGTTGTAATTTATCAAAACAGGAAGCTCACGAAATATTAACTCTGACATTAGTAAATAAGTTCGAATAAAAAGCACAATATTTTAACAGAATGTTAGCATAACGCGAGTCTTGTCTCGTTATAAGCTATCAAACGATTTCATCAATATTCTTGTGCATATTCATTACTATAAATATATAATATACACTTATAATATATAATATAAAGTCAACTATATATGCATATATTTGATAATATATCAAATATTTCCTTTCTTATTTCTACATTCTAACTGCATTTTTTCCATCACGTTACACATTCCGCTTCCTTTCTACTCCTTAACATCGTTACATCTTAAACGTCATCAATATTACCTACAATTTTATTATACCTCCATCACTTTTAACATTTTTAGCGCTAAATAGACGTGCATAACACTTTTAAATTGTAAGCAGAAAAAATTTACAATTACACATATTTTCTTCTAAAGATAGACAAAATAAAATATACTCCCCCGTTCCCGTATTTCCATCTCGTTCGTATTAAAAGATGCCATTAGCACGATTTAAACGAGAAGCTTAAACATGTACGGCATTTCAAGAGTGGAAGAAAGTGGGAGGATAACGCTCTGTTTTTAATATGTTCCGTCGATTCGAACCGACAATTTGATTGCTCGCTTCGCGCTTCTAGATTGAATGGATCGAATTGGAGCCTCTGCCTCGTAATAACGGCAAAATCGACTGAACTGGAATGTTTACACGCGTGTTTGTTAAAGTTCGTCAAATAGACATATGCGGAAATTCTTGCGCAACTATTCCACGAATCGATACAAATATGAATGGAAAGGGGAGGGTTGGAATTCGACAATCGATAGACTTGTTTTATTGATCTGTTTCACTATCGCGAGGTGATACGGTAAAAGGTTGTTTCATGTCGAACTAAACTCATAAGCGGGTCTCCTGTCGGAGGAATTAGATAAATGGTGTTTTTCACGTTAGTTTTATTAGAACCGATATTACTAATATTATCAGTAAATAATCATTTTTATCAACAGTTTACAGAACATATACATATTTCGAAAAAAGTAGAAATACGTTTAGTCCCGTTTGCACTCGTGTAATCGATGATAATTGAAGATTTTATAATGCTTTATATTTTAAGCTTTTTTTCATTGTAATGTTTATTTGAAATATAAAAATCAACATTTTGTCAAAAGCAAAGTACCTTGTTGCTAAGCTATATTGAAAATTTAGTTTAAATTTAGTTTAGTGGAAAATAGTTTAGTAATTTTTTAACTTATTTAATTTATATATGTAATCTATATATTCTAACTCATCGATTTTCCACCTAGAACATTTGTGAACAAGCAGTTCGTATACGTGAGATATTTATATTTATATATCACGTTGTTCAAAACGAACGACGAAAAGCCATGAACAAACTCCCCGAATCCGCAAACCTCGAAAAACCCTGCAATGGATAACACGACATTGGAACCATTCCACACACACACACACAGTAAATCTTCAGGGAAAAGTAAATATCCGGCGGAGGACAAGAACAAAAATGGAGTACTTGACAGTACAGCGGATGGATCTTCAGCTTGGACGGAATATATCCGGTTCTACGTCTTCTTCGCGAATTTACTTCACCATGAATACGACAAATGAAATATTTAATTCTAAATATTGGAAACAATCTGGCTGTTGTACTCTCATGATGATGAAGATGGCTGAACGGCAAATAAACTGCGGATTTTTATGCGAATTAAAGTTTTCATGAGCATAGAAGAATATAGAAGTTAAGCAGAGATCTATTTCGCTCACTAAACATTCTCTTCTTTCATGCCAAAATCATGAATATGTAAATTTTCACTTTCTCGTTAAAAAAATAGGTTTAACGTGCCTTTATTTTATTCTTGCAATCAACCATATAGATTAATAAGATAAGTGTTACAACAAACATAGTATAACAATGTAGCTAATATTCTATAATTGGTTCATTACCTTCAGAATTATCTGCTAATTTTGGGTACATTCGATTGCGAATTTCTATAATCCATTGCATATTGGCGTAACAGAGACGATATTATAGTCCAGGCCGTACTTTGCATATTTTATACATTTTCATATCATTGTTGCAGTTCTAAATTTTCCAAAACTGCTTAAAAATCCATAATCTTATGATAAATAAAGATATTGAATTCTCCGTGGCAGAACGTTATGGATGGGAGAGTCTCATAATGGAATTAATTTTCCGCGATATTCTAACGTATTCTAATAGCTCAACTGAAAAATATCAAATTGTCGAGGGCTCGTGTCATTCTCGTCGTTAACGACGAGCAAACGGCCGGAAGAATGAATGCTTCCGTTTATTCCTTCGTTTGCATACATTTCTCACCGAGATTCTGTAATTTTTCGTGCTTTACCTCCGTTTGCGAGACAACAAAAGACATCCGAGTTTACGGCATGCTACGTTTTCCAACTTCCTACGTTTCTCTATGACCTTCTCAATTTTTCATTCTGTATATGGCGTTGTTTACCTCTCTATTGGAATGATATAAAGAAAAGTTTTATACTTCACGTTAGAAAATATTAATAAGATTGATCTTTTACGTGATACGATTTACTTTGATAAGAAAATGTTACAAAATTTTAAGCATTTTTAAACGAATTATATTATTTACAAATATTTTTAGAAATATTGTACTTCTTAAAATTTGTTCGCAATTTTGTGGAATAAAAATGATAGTAGATTTATGCGCTTTCTATTACTGAGTACTCGTATCATGTGATATTTTAAGACCGTCAATCGAGTTTGCTATGTTTACATGTCATCTGCATTAATCGCTTAGAATTACGTTGATTAATCGACATCTACACAAGTACGATAGGCACATCGACCGTCGTACAATATGTATCGCAAATACAAGTCTCGCAAAATGCAAAATTTGCTAACAGATGGCTGAATATAACAATGTTCAATTTTTTTACAATCTACACTAATGAATTGCTATATCTTGATAAACGATCCAGCAAAAGATTACTTAGCGCAGTGGATTAAATATTACAAAGTGTATGTTATTAAGGAATATTAATCATTTAAATTCAATATTTACAAAGGTAGAAATACTTCTGTAACTTACTGTGTATTATACTGTAGTGTAATTACTTTCCTGTAGATTAAACTTTAATATCCAATGCATTTGGAAAGAAATTCATGTCTTGACTGATTCATCCGTTCCATCCGTCTGTGCATTAAACATAGCTACTAATTAATTTTCCAACTGAAAATCCCCATGTACTTTTCCCCCTAACAGTTTCTAATCTACCAGTTTTCTGGGCGAAACGAGCCGAAAGCAAAAAGATGGAAGCAAACTATAATGCAAATCTTTCTCGTCCTTTTAACACGACAAATGAATTTCCATTGCTTACAATCCTACAGCTTGTCGTCCATCAGTCTAACTTATTTAAATAGGTTAATACATTTGTATCCCGTAATTCTACTACGGAGATGCTAAAACAGAAAGTTATAATGTTCTGCGATTAAGACAAGAGAAAGAAATTAAATTCTATACTTGTAATTTCATTAAAACGTGCAGTTAATTTTATGTGACTCTATAAATAAGAATTGAAGAAAGTTGGACCAGGAACGTAATAATTAAATTTCATTTGCAATCCATTTTCCCGAGAGCAAAGTTTCGTATAAAAGGATTTTATAGTATTTGTATAGTAATTCCGTATGTACTAATTCATCCACCTTTGTTAACTGGTATTTTTCGGTTTAAGAAGAAAGAAAAAATGTCGCTCTCTAATCCGCGTTTTTTTTTTATTTCCGGTAAGCCTCGCATTTTCTGTGGATCTGGAATTACGCGAGATGAAATAAATAGAAAAGTGCGCTTTTCCACTGTTACGCAATTCTGTAACCTGCAACATAGTATTACACATAGCCATATCTTGGTTTTGTTGAACGTCGGTTTCCTCTCCTGAAGTGAAAGAAATTAGACCGAGATGCGGAATTATTCCTGTTTCCTGCTCCACTTCTATCCGACAATGCATTGTTGTTTTATGAAAATTTCAGAGCTACGGAATTTTCTTGATGATAAAGGGAAAGGAATGAACGTTTGAATTAAACAAGATTTGCGTTAAATCAGGAAGATATATTAAGAATTAACTCGCGTAGAAACAAAATTGCGAACGAAAGTAAAAGTAAGAATTTAAAAAATGCAACGCTTATCTTCCACAGGATGTAAGACGAGAAATCGTTTATAATATTTTCCGAATGAAATTAAATTTCGAACATATCCTTTAAACGCTTAGGATTCTTCAAATTTATGGAATTTATATTTAACGATGTAAATTGTTATGAATAAAACAATAAATATCCCAGTACTAAATATTTATCCTAATATTCATTATTGGTACGATCACCGATATCGGTTAATTACGAGATATGGAATAAACGTTAAAATTTATACATATCGGTTTGAATCAGTGAAAAACAGTCGGAGTCATCATTGACATCGATCATTTCACCCAAACAGAACATTTTTATGGTGCCCAATACGATACAAACAAATTTGTTTCAAAGCAAAATTGTTTCAGCAAAAACCGATATGTATGTGATAATGATGTCTATTAACAATGAACAATTGGACGGTTCATGCAAAAATCATCGACACTTAATTAAGATAAACGGAAGGATACTCCTAGAAGCTCTGTTAAAAGATCTTTTTCTTCTCAATCTGACCTGCGTTAATTTATATCTTTACAAATCCTACATCTTTAAATCCCAATCGTTAATTTAGGTCTGCATATTTCGTATTTCGTTACATACAGCAGCTGCTACTGGAATAAAATAAATTTTTTTTTTTTATCAAATTTTCCTAGCTACGAGTGGCAAAAACGAATAAAACATATAAAATCGTTGCTTGGAAACTGAAGAATGCTTGTCACATTTACCTAACAGGTAATCGTGACGAAAATATTCCAAAACAGAATTTATATTCAACGAAAATATTGAAAAACAGAAACTCCAACGCTTAGAGAGGAAGGAAATCTGTTTCATCGAGAACGTTGCGGATATTATCGAATAATCAATGTCGCGGCATGTCATTTAATAAACACGAATAATAACTTTTACTACGATACGTGAAAGCAATTAAAGGGCTGTCGTGTCGTGTCGCAATGTGATTTTATGTCATCCACATTCGCCACCAAGAGAACGTAAACAAATTTCATCGTCAAATGTACGGCCACATTAAACCGTTCAGAAGGTGGCATAGTTGGCAGCACAGTTGGCAGCATCCCACAAACTAGAAACGTCTCGCAGCTGCTCGTACTCTTAGCTCGTTTGCTCGTCATATTTACACCAGCCATGATTATAATCCAGGTTCTGAAACTTTGAGAATCCTACGGTCCGTGAATTACAACAATTGCCAGCAAATTTGTTGGACGTATACGGCCTGTTACATGTTACTTAACCTAATAATAGTAGCATAAATTATGTAGCAATATAGAAGTGTGTTATATAGAATTGTAGACAGTAACCTCATTGTGGTATCTGCATGATAATGCATTCCGACAGATAAACATTAACTAATCGAACATTAATGTTTCACAATAATCTTCGACGATATTTAAAATGTCTAATTTAATAGGAAGCTTAACAGAGAAAAAGAGGAAGACAAGGATTTCTTCGACCTCAAATAACGAACTTACAAGCAGGATACAAGACGTTTTAGTAATCGATTGATTGAGACTCTCATAATTTCCTTCGCAAAATATCTCATTATAGAGTCAGATATTTGTTGTATTTCGACATATTCATTAAACTTTCACTGCGTTAAGATGCAATTGAATTCAAGCACTGAATAAGTAGTACTATGACATAGCATGATGATAATGTGCTGAATTTCTATTTAATAGAATCAGACTTCAATTTCTTATGTATACACAATCTTCTTTGAGATATTTTGCATTTCACAGGAATATAAAAAATTACGCAGGGTTAGTTGATTATATTCAGAGAGAATGAGAGCGAAGTCGTAGATTTTAACCAAACAAACCCAAAGGTAGAATTCCCATGAGGCTATAAAACAGATGTCACACACAGATGAACTGACATCGGACTACACGACAATCTCAAAGTCTTAGAATTTCATCAAAGGAATCAGTAGCTTGAGATGTTAGTCAATCGCACGCCTAGATTACGAAGCCTTACTCAAGTACACGTTTCCATCCGAGCAGACCTCGAGGTCTAGGACATCTTCTAAAGGGACTGGAGTACGTACGATCATATCTAAGTGGTTTATGATGTCGCCAGACGTTAGTCAGTAGCATCTTCGGGTCATGGATCTCAACACACCGTTTTCCTCGAGATTTCAAAATCCCCTAACAAAAACGAAAGCCAAGAAATTGTTGAGTTCCTGTAAATACGAGCCTGAAAGTTCTAAAGTTCTCAAGATTCTAGGATCCTCGAGATTCTAGAATCCCCGAAGCAGGGATTTCCTAAGTGGCATTTTACAATTAACGATGTCAACAGGTTCCGATAATTGATCTTTCAATGAGATTTCCATTAGAAAACAAACAATGCATTTGCAAAAATAATACACCTACGAGGACGCTTATGGAAATTAAGACAAGCCTAAAGGATTATTAGAAACTCGTTAATAATTCTGGTATTTCCATTTCATTTCAAACATTGGGATACGATGAACCTATACGTTTTATGCTATAACAATTAGATATTTTTTCTCTGTGTTACAATTTTACATTATTATATGCTGCTTTTTATTCGCCCGTAATATTCACGCCAATTGTCAAGATTAAGCATTTCAATTAAAATGAATATCAACGGAGAACGACGAGAGCATTCAGTTTGCTTTGCGGAATCTGTTGTTCGTCGAAGGAATTCGAATTATGACGGTGTTAAAATCGAGGTGTGTCAAGGTAGGACCCTGATGGTTTGTCGGAAATTCAAATATTATCGAACTCGCATCTACGTTCGTCGGCTCATACATAAAATATCAGCGACAACGTCACTACCGCAATACATCAAAGTCTAAGGCCTATCGGTTTAAAGGTATTAACTTCGCTCTACTCTTATTTCGATAAATAAATTAAACGTCATGAGTCAACGAATCGGGTGAATTTATGTGAGAGAGGTGCTAAGGGAGCAGCTATTCTCCGAACAAGTGACTTTGATGTTCCCTAAGCTCTACAGCTCAAATCTTTTGACCATTTAGTCAGAATTACTCCCACGTCATTTATTATCAAAAATCTGTTATTACTAAACATTTACGTACTCTTTATTCTACATTACGTAGAATAGTTTATTCGTGTTTGTGTGATTATAAAGATAGGTGGGTTTAAGCAATTTTTAACATGAAAATCGCCAAACATTTTTTTCCAATTACTAAGGATATGCAGATTCCTTTGGCATAATTAATATTCATTTTTATTGAGATCGAAATATTGTTGCATTATATTGCTATTTTATTTTCAATATTAATTCCAACAATATAAGAATATTTATAATAATATTCACGATATATTTATAATATTTGATAAATAAATCAGACAGATTTCTATTTTACTTCCATTCCTTTAGTTATATTCATAAGAATAGAAAAATGTATGGAAATCCATAATCTATTCGTGAGAATGGAGGTACATCAGCGCCATTAAAGGAAATTGATTTTACGTTTTCATGTTGTAAATCCAGCTGCGGCGGTGGTCGTTTATTATTCGAGACACTTCCTCGCGGTATGGAAGACGTGGATCAAAAGTTTAAAAAGTCCACTTCACGACACGTACCGATAAAAGTTCGCTGGATTCCGAACACGCTGTTATGGATATTCTAGTTTGATGACGGAGGGTCGAGAAGTAGAAGAGAACCCTTTGAGAATTCTTCACTGAGCCAGAAGCATGCAATTTTTATCTGCACCGAACCTTATTGACTCGAAAATAACAAAATGGTCCCAATGGATGTTATTAATTTCGCTCTGCATACTGATAACATATAGCCCTTGCGAAACAATCATTCTCCTGCTCGTAATTCCATTCTATTTATTTGTTACACATCGTAGTTTGGTAATTTAGCCTTGCCACTATCAGTAAATCTAAATATCGTTACACGTAACTATCGCCATCGATAAGAAAAATTGAATTAATTCCTTTTTGTCTCCTGACAAATTATTTTATCCTATCAGGTCTACTGGAAATTTCTGCCTAATGTTCTAAACAAAAGTAAAACTCATCATAAGAGACGATAAATATTTATTATTACATTATCCTATAATTTAGTGATTGCCATTTCTCTAGCAGCTTTTCCATATCGTTTCTATAAAATTGACAAATTGAAACGCCTTCGTATCTGAACAATCCAAATTCTACGCTATTTACTGCAGAAAAACGATACTAATTACCAAACGTGTATATCTTCCATACACAAACGACCACTATATTTAAACTTGGAGCATTAGAATAACTAATCGACGAAACTTTCCCACTATATTTTGCTTCCGCTCCGTTTCTCCATTAACTATCTAAAAGTCAACGTCTTCGTTACTCAAACACCCGTTTCCCTCCAGCAGAAATGATAACCAATAATGCATCTCGCCTCCGTAATTAACGACCGTACGTTGCGCAGTTTAGTAGAGTTGTTTATTCGCGGGACCATTCCCCTCGTGCGATAAATAATTCCAGCTCGATAGGTTGCAACCATCATTCATCGATGGAATGGCTTTAATGTAGGCCATAATAGTTCGTTCGAAATACGACAATGTCGGCGCGTGAGTTTCACCAGCACGACAGGTTACTTAGAAATGAGAAGCTCCAGTAAGCCGTGCATACTGCGGAGTGGCTGAGTACTAGTACCAAGTGTGTTTTCTCGTGTATTCAGGGAATGAGTATTCTTAAGAGTAAACATCGCGTGACGAGAGACGAGAATTGTTAGCGAGAGCGAGTTTTAGCGAGAGCCTGAAGAGTTCGACATTCTGTAATATAGAAAATGACTGTATTTACTCTATTTTTAGTGGTTCACAGTTAATACGTTTGATGTAAGTCGTACGGACTCGCTGCATTTATTCGCGATTGATATGAGAACGTTTGCAATTATTGTGAGAATAGTTATACCAAATATTTCCAACTAATCCGATACAATTGCGGATGCGTAGTTTACAAATGAAAATAACGAAAAATGCGCTCTATTATACAGTGGTACTTATAAACAAATTTTAACCGCAACTTGAAATACAAACTTGCAAACAGAATATTTACATTTTCTTATCTTTCTGCATGGAACAAAAGCGCAATAAACGATCGTAACTGGTTAAACGTACGAAGAAATTTATTGCACATCTTCTTACGGCTGCTACCTTCTTTCGTAATTGAATGGCATTATACGCAGCAGAAATAACCGCTCGTTACTATATGTTTCTAAGAAGAGACATTCTGCAATAGAAACATTCGTTCTACGCTACTTCGTTCAAATTTTTAATCGAACATACTTAACACTTATTTTTTAACTTTTTCCAGAAAATATAGAAAATTAGCAAAATTGTATAATACTCAAATTTACTCGCATAAAGCGAATGGAACGATACGGAACATCGAATATTTGTCGTCACAGAACATTAATACATTACGTTATTCAAACTTTATCAACATTTTACACACGTAATTTCCATATTTTTAAATTCTCATTCATCAATCTCCTATCTCTATACACACTCATTCCCGTTTTAATTACTTTTATTCAGAAACTCATTCTAATCCATCGAGACCAGTTTAACAGACAAACAATTGCCATTAAAAAATCCATAAGACCAACTTGTTGTCTCAGCTTCTAATCTGCAATTTGCCTCTCCTCGTTGTTCATTATTTTTCTCCTTTCAAAAGAATAATAGACACTGAATTATGGCTGGCAATACGGAGAAAACGTTCGCGAGACATGACAGTATTTCAACAGAATGTGTTTGCGCAGCACAGAACGCATTACCCGCAATGATGTTTTTCTTTATCCAATTGTTCGCGATATATCAAACGCAACCGGTTGCGACGCGACATCCACGTGAAACAAATCAGACTCTCGTATTCGCTGATACGAGCCAGGGAATTTATCGACCTCTAATGATATCTCTGTTGCTGGTTATGTCAAGCAAATCTTCATCGTTTTCCCATAAAAGTCTTTACTACTTGTCGACAGAATGAAAGGCAAACCAAACAATGGTGGAGTACAATGGTAGACGTTACAGCTTGAAACGATAAACGAATATTCTAAAACGAATATGCGAATGTAACAACATAATGTTATATCCAGTGTAATATACATAACTTTCGTAAGTTTTCTTCTAATGTTCTATTTGTTTCCTCTGTTATGAAAAATAGCTAGAAAATACCTTTTGGGACAGTTTCTAAATGCTATTACGAAGAAACAAATCTTAAGATATTTCTTTTGGAAACAAACCTTGAAGTATTTCTCTCACAATATTGCTCATTTACGGCCTCTCGTGATTCAGCGAAATTACTCTTATTATCAAAAGTATTAATTAATTGTCTCAAATTAATGAATATCTTTCAAGTAAATTACCGATACTTTTTAAACTAAATAATATTCAGTGGGTGAAACGAGTCTCTCTTTATATCCTACTGTTTTAATTATGTTCATTAAAACATAAATTTGCAAGAACATCCGCAGTCTCAATATTTGCCAACATCTTTTCTATGATCCTCCACAGTGGTCAATAAACTAATCATCGTACTATGCTCATCAGCTTCTAATCGAGATATTAAAAAGATAATTTGCGATAATGCATAGTTGGCCAAATTATTTTATGTATGAAATAGAAAGATCGATATTAAGAGAGGTTTTATTAAGAGAAAAAATGGTGGATCGATAATTCATTCCGCGATAATTCATTCCACCGAATAAATTACGCTCGACAGGAAAGGCACGAAATTACCGGAATAGAGATCGCCAGCGAAGAGATAGAAAACTTTTTTCCTCTCCGACAGAAAGCGCGTCTCCATCTTCCACTCAAACATTGAACGTTTGAATATTCATTAATAGTCGCAAAATAATCCGGCAGATCGATGACTGTAATTCTTCAAAAGACTTTGAAATGGGAAACGAAAGGAGGCAAAACGAGAAAGAGGAATTATTTCTCCATTAGATGTTACTCTCCTTTCGTTCTCCCATTTTACTTTTACAATCGCACATTTGAATTTTCCCTTTTCTTTATTCATACCTATCAACATTACGTCACAGCGAAAATTATGAAAATTCTACGAATTTATTTTCAACTTCCTCCGCTCGGATATCAGAATATTTTATTCGTCTTTTTACGAAAAGAGCAAAGCTACATTCTAATATCCATTTCACTGCGTTTTTCATTATAATATTTGCATTTACGAAGAAATCATTCGAAAACTGTTTGAAATATATGTACATACATTATGAAGTTTCTACACAGGAAATTGGAATTTCATAGAATTCGAAAGGGATTATTAATCTCTAAACTAAAAATTGAGGCATCAAAAATTGAGAATATTGAGTTCTATAATTTGAGAAACAAATAGTTCACCACAGTGTTATGAAATACTTCTTGTTTCCAGTTTCTTCACATTCCTTTTTTACCAATTGCTTTTCATAATCTCAATGCAAACTCAACGAAGTCCAATCATGTGCAATAGCAGTTCACAAATGAAATATTAAGTTAACGGTTAATGATTAATTATTCGTCCTTAATGGGTTAACTGATCGACGACGTCATTAGTTACTTAATCATACTGCGATCCTCGAATTTTTACGTTCCCATCTCATTCTCACTTCAGAGAACAAAGACACTAATATTTTACGAATAGTTTTAGCACAAAAATTTCATTTCAAACTTTCACTTTCTTCAAACTTAAAACATTTTTTAACAACAGAAAGTAGAATTAAAACTTAAAGACAAATTAATCAGGCCTCCTCCTAATTATCATCCGAGCAAACTTATGCCAACAATTTTACAACCTATAGAATCTGTACGGAGAACAAAGTTTCTAATTCCTCCTTGAGAAAGTGCCCTTTATCGAGAAATATCTCATTCGAGATAACACGAGACTCTTTCGTCACGACACAGCGTCGCACAACAAAATCCCGAGTCGCCCCTCGACTTTTCGTATCGAGTTATCTATGAAATCTCGATCGATGAAACCGAAGCAACACCTCTAATGCGTCATCGATCCTAATAGCGGACCGAACGTCGCTCCAACATCCCTCTTTGCCTCCCTCGTCCCAGGGGAAGCAGTTAAACGGCGCAAATAGTGAGTAAACGCGACACGAAAAGGGTTCCCGTCTTTTACAAAGCTGTCCAAGCCTTTACTCACGCTCCTTTTTCCACGGTATCGGTTAACAGCGTGGCCTGAATGAAGTCCACTTCCGGCATCGTCGATCGATAATGGAACTTTCTAAGATAAACTGTAAGTCATATCCGCGCATCCTTCGCGCTACGAATTAAAACTCGTCTACTTAACCGGCGGCTCTACACCGATAACGTGAAAACTGTTCCTTTTTTCTTCTTCTTCTCAATTGGGGTTTAATGTCGCATCAATTACGAGATTATTGGTGGCATTATATGGTGGGAAATATATAGGGTGTGTACCAGGAATACAATACCAGTACAATCGGCAAACAGGCGATTTCATATAAAAAAGTATGTCAAAATTATGAAGATTGCTTTCATACAACGCTCCCATTTTGGTAAAATCGAAATTGAAAATTTTCTGAATATATGTGAACTGTTATGCCCGGAAAGATCACTGACCTAGTTAAGTGACATTGCGCAAGGTTAGCAAAGCCCTAACTCTGTCGCTATCCTAAAACGCATAAGAAAGACCGATGTAAAAGCCATCGCGTGACCGCCGCAAACAGTTCATTCATAAATCATTAAATATCATGTAATTCATATTCATCGCACATAATATTCATAAACAAGTGCCGAGTTTGTTAAAGACGTACGATTAAACATGCAAGTTGTCAACTTTTGTCTTTGTTACCTTGAACCGCGATACCCGGATCCCAGATCAGTTTCCTGGGAAATATCGTCGATTCCTTGCCAGGAATCTTCGCATCCGCGGATTCTAAGTCTGCTGGATAACCGCGGCGCGACAAAACTTTAATACACATGAAACTAGCATAAATTTATTTACGACGCACCTCCATTTCTATGAACCTCATCTGTTCGAGCAAAGTTTCAGTTAGTACCCGATTAACTGTACTTTCGCCGTTTGAATTCACTTATGTGAACGTAAGCCCCTATTATGCGAATGAAAATTAATAGGCAGCGGAGAAAATAGATGAATTTCTATTATACGAATTCCAACTATATGAGCTGTTTGTCTCTCGACGATCTAATAGACGAAGTTTTATTGCATAGAGCGAAGTATATTGTATAAATAAATTTTCAAACATTTATAATTCCTTTCTTTTCGAAACAAAGTGTCGGGACCAAAAAGTTCCATTGTAGAAGCAGTGTGAAATCGTTGAGCGATCGAATCATAAAAATTATTAGACTACAAAGGATTAACAATTCGATCTAATGGGTTTAACACGTGGTGGGCGGTCGCACATGTTTCTGGAAATTGTTTTTTTTTTTTTCGTGATTTTGGTCTGCTGCATTGTGTACAGAGAATGAAAATAATACGATGGAAATTTTGATCAAAGGATGTGTTTCTTTGTCCCACTTTTCTTTCGGGCTTTCAAAAAATTGTCAGTGGTTTGCTTTCCTCTATCGCATTTCCACTCTGCTTTAGTTTACGGTTTCTATACATATTGTTTCGCTGCATTTTATTTGATTCTACTCTATTTTAGTTTGCCGTACTCACTGACTGGCAGAGTCTCATCTACTCCATTGTACTTTGTTTTATTCAACAGAACAAAACATTGTTTTCAGAGATTGGTCTGTATGAAATCTCGTTCTCCAGATAAAATTTGGGACACGTATCTGTGAATTCTTTAAAACACCATGTATCATTTAATTCAAACAACTTCTACGTAATTCTATGTATGTTAGTAATTTATAAAAATCATTTTTAAAAATACGTTCTAACGTGTTTTTCAAATGTTACTACATCAAATATATCAACAAATGATAATTTACACGGACGAACCTAATATTTCGTTTGTACACTGTTTCTATTATCTCTGTTTTCCTTTTCCATATTTTATTGCACTTTATTCTACTACATAAATTCTGTCTTTATATCCCTGCTATCCCCGTACTTTCACTCTATTTTATCATTATCTTCAGTTCTTCTCCATTTTCCTTTGCTGTCTTCTTCTGCATTCTGATCCACTTTATTCTCTTCTGCTCCGATTTATTTCGTTTGTTCTCACACGTGTTCCCCTGTTATCCCATCTATCCTTATTCCTCTCCTCATTTCATCCCATTTCAATCTATTCATACTTGTTTATCTCCAGCGACTATAACGATGTTCAATCTTCCGTGTATTTTTCTTTGTTTCTCTTCTTCACATTCCTTCCTGTTCCTGTTTCCTTTCTTCCATTTTATGCTGTAATTCCTTCATTCCTCACGGCCGTTAGTTTCAACGAGAAATAGCGAACGACGAAAATCGATGTGAGCGGAAGTAATAGGCAAATCGTTAATATTACCGCTACGTAATTACCGTGTTACTAGCTTGCTCGTTAATTAGAAGGGGTACACGGTGACGCGACGCGACGCGACGTGACGTGACGTGAGAAATAGCGAAAACCTGGAATACAGGGCGCGAAACAGGCAGCTTTACAGATTGTTGGGCTTGATTGAAATTCGATGTCATTGATATGTGCGCTTGCTAATCGACGTGTCAGATACTTGACAACTGATTCGGTAGAGCAAACAGACTCTATATTCTACAAACGAAATATGGACAAAGAAAGACTTGATCAACGTTCTCCCGTTAATTTCCTTTTAGCTCTTAACTGGCGTGCGATTGAGAATCACGGCATCACGCAACTAACAAGTAACTAATATATATTACAATTGTAAATATATACAATATACGTTACACCAATATGTATCTTAACAATATATCTATTGTTAAAATTATATAATGTCAAATAAATTCTAATGCGGTGTACGAAAGCTTCTTCAGTAACACCCTACGCTTGTACGCGTTTGAGAAAAAGAATTAGGTCTCGTGACACTTTTTAATTATACCGCTGTACTTCGTAGTAATTTCAATCATAGTATGCTCGTATATCAAATTACACAATTTCCTGTTTCAGCAACGAGTTATTAAATGAGAATGAAAAGTGAATAATTTCAAATCAAAGAGTATGCGATCGAATCGTATAACGTTGAGAGAATATCCAGATCATCTTTCTAAAATTTTCAGGATTTTCTATCCATGTGGAAAGATACGTTGAATTATCTTCATTTATAACTTCTTCGGACCAACGAATTTTCTGCTCGCATTAAACACTAAAAATCAGTCAGCGGATTCCTCGCTTTTATCACAACTCTTCCAAAAAGATCGATACCGCTGTATCAAGGTCATCGGCAGGACAGAATGAATTCCGCGCGGCAAAGATATCGGAGGAATAAAGGACAACGAAACAATGCGATGCCAGGATGACTCGGTGAAAAGTGCTTTCGGTTCGATGCGAAGCGAGCACGAGTTCCGAAGAGATCTGTCTCCCCCTCTTCTGAATTCTTCGGCAATTCGGACGCGCAAAGCGCCCCGAGCTGATGGAAATCCTGAAAGGTTCACTGAATCGCGGAAACTTCGAAAACATTTAGCAAACTTGTAGCTAACTTTACGGCGAAGTGACTTTTCACGTAAGAAGAAGATTATTAAAATCCTGTCATTTTGTTATTATCATTTCAATTTAAATTTCATAATTGAGGAATTCTCCAGGAAGAAGATCCATGTGATAGAATGACGAATTGAGTAAACTGTGTTGGAAATGCCAGTTCGAGTTTTGTAATACTAGATTCAATTGAACTGTTTCACCTTAATGTTAGCTACGTTTAAAATTTTCTTTTCTTTATTTAATCGAATAAGGTTTCGAAAGCTTCATAAGGAACAGAAGTTTCAATTAATTAAATAATACTATTTTTCTTCGAGCCTCCAGATTGCTACAATTGTAAGTTCTGCTATACACATTTACGGAAATTGAAAGGGAATTACCTATTAGGAATCTTTACCAATAAAGGAAATACTGATTTTGAACACAATCTCTCTTAATCTCAGAGAAATTGAGTATGTGCTTTAGAAGTCTGTATAGATACCGTTTGATGGAACTCGTTGCCGGCGAAGACGAAAATTTCTTTCGGAAAAGAGCTCGTAAAACTTATTCGGTGTATCGCGGCGAGCCGCCGGATAAAGTGACACATGAATTATTTAATAAAATGCTGATTCTATGAAAATATATTATTCTTAAATTCCTCTTAAATTTCATAACGAAATTGTCGAATATTAGACCTTGAGAAGTTTTTTTTACAGATATATAAAATGTTCGACGTGCATCAAATTTTAGAAAATTCACAAGCTTTGAATGACTATTCAATTTTAAACCTTTCGCCGTACCTTTGAGATAAATATTATTGATTAATCAAAGAATCGAAAATATTTTATAACGTTACGCTACTATCGTAAAAAAATATCGGAAAAGTGATAAGCTCATCCAATACACTTTCAAGGTCGGTTAATATCGACTGCTTCACGAGAATGGATGAAACCAGAAAGGCCATTTTGTCTACTTCCTGTTTAATTTCGTCTCTTTGAAAGTTGCTAATCTTGCTACGCGAAATCACGTGTAGTTGAGCCAGTTTCTCTCCTATTCCCGTGTATCAGAGAACCAGGGTAGAATTCTTGATAACTTCGTTTCAGTGTGCCCGAAATTGAAGCCCGAATTGCAATCGAGGATTGCTGTGTGTTATCAGATACACTCTATAATCCTCAATATCCAGGAATTCATATATTTGGTAAGCAACACGACGTTACATGTCCAGTCTGTTAAATATCTGTATATTATATGTACAGTATATAGCTATTAATTAATATAATGTATCAGTAATCATAAAATAATTTGCACTAGAATAGTTTACTCTAATTAATTATATGTATATATAAATAAATAATATTATTATATTTAGACAAATATGTATCCCGCAGAATTTATTTGCTTTGATGTAATAGTTAAATATTTAGGAATATTATTTCTTTAGTATTTCCGTGAATATCTTTAAAGCAACTCCTTATTATTTATATATTCATGATTTCAAACGTAATCAGGTCAGGTAATATACGTGTAATAAACAATAATCTTATTTTGCGCGCTTTAATATATAATAAATATTGTACGCGCTTTGTAGTCTGCTTTAATTCTATCGAACATTTTTTAATTAACAATTACTTTGATCAGTAAATTTTTATATAACCACCCTGCGTATTTTATATTTCAAACGCTAATTGTTATTTCACATTGTAATAATTTCTCAATACGGTCGTGTATCGCGTTGCAATAATTAATAGAAATGAGCAGTGAAACAATTGGGACTTTATTCGGGTTAATGTTACATTGCAAACCATAAGTGGCGATCATTTTGCATTGCAATACATAAAGTTACGAATAAAGTAACTAAGACGTGAAAAATCTCCCTATTCTACTTCATTTATGTTTTTGCGCAAAATATTTTTGATATGATTCATATGAATTTAGAACAGTTTTTGGTTTGTGACATTTTGTCTGTTAAATATCAATTCATTAAATAAAATAATAATAATAGCATTCTAGAAAATATTTAATTTTTAGAATCGATTTTGCTGAAAATTTGCACATTTTAGATATATCATTCTGCTACATTACTCTTCTTCACAATTCACTCATATCAGCCATTAATTCTTAACTCCGTAACTCAGGTAAAAAGCTATAGTCAACTGTGATTTATTGCTTCATTTCTTATCAGCGAAAAATCCTACGCATGGAGAATTAAAAAAGAAATGATAATTCGAGGATTGGTGAAATAATAAGAGTTCAAAGATGGGCAATTCATTTCCCATCTAAATGATACACCCTCGTGCAAGCAACACAACTTCAATCTTAATCAGTGACTTCGGTTTTAATTTATTATATATTGACACGCGAGAATGTCGATGGGCGTAAATAGCCGTCGATAAAACTTTCTGATAAAACCTCCGTAAGTCTTGGAAACTCGTAAATCTTGATCGCCAGGGCTTCGCGACCGGGAAGTTTCGCCGCATTCCGTTCGCCATTTTTGGCACGTTTGCACTACCAATTCCGCACAGCGTAGCGTGGCGATTCGTGCACCACCCACGGATATTTCGAGCATTTCCTTTTCGTCAAATCGGATACCAAAACGTGATATCCGCCGTCGATAGATCTAGGTCACGTGATCGCAAGCAATCGACCGTGGAAATATCTAACGTGAGATCGCGTCTCCCCTGTATGTGCACACCGCCAACACTGATCAAAATCCTCTGCATTCCTTGCGGCGAAACTCTAGGAAAATCGATTTCAGCGCGATGCGCTTAATGATAAAACGGTTTTGCTCTTTAAATGGTTAAGAAAATCTTATGCAACAAATCGCGAGGTGTATGTTTTTCCTCTTCAATGATATCCACAAGCTCGCGAAGGTATTTCAATAGTAGATATTTTTTAATACCTATTCATAATTACATGTACTTTGCGGACCATTTTGAAATCCCATTAGCACTAGAACGATACTCAACTATTGTGATTACATCGGTAAATTGTGAAATATATAAAGAAATTACAAGATATTTAGTAGAAGTATCTATATGTATTTCGCAGGCATCGAAAGTATTTAAACAGTCGATTATCCATTACATTTACAGACTTCTATTGCACGTTTCAGACGACTATTCATGCTGTACATTAATTTTTTACTAAATATATGTTTGCAATATATTTTACAGTATCTACATACATTTTCTGATTGGTTTCAAATATCAATATACTCAGAACAGTCGTATCTCATTAAAACACTAATGAAATTTCAAAATGTTGTTTGCTTTGAAAAGACTTCTATGGTGACTTTTTGTTACTGTTTTATTATTTATCGCTTATCTCTCACAATTATTTCTTTGTTACTTATCGCAACACTGTCTTTTCTTAGAATTTACTGTTATTTGTGTAATCTTCTTGCAATAAACGAACTTAAGGATGCAAATAATTTGTTTCTCGAGAATTAATTAGGAAATCAGGCTACTGAGAGGCTAGCATATTGGATTCTGGAAGATATAAAAATATCTATCGCGAAATACCATGGATAAAAGTCGTACATTGTTCAAATTGACAAAAATTTAAGCAATGTATGATATAACGAAGACTGGAACTTTGTTATATAGTATGATGTAATCTCGAGGCAGAATATACTGGATTTCGAATGGCGGTGTCATCGGTTAATGGAGAGTTAATAGAACTTCCAGCAAAGTTCGTAATATAAGTAAGTTCTATTTCCAAAGTTATTGGTTCATCATGCATACTATTCTTTTCCGTCTTCAATTTGTGGGAAATATTAATTGAACGGAATGATTTAAACCAGTAATGTATATGATAGATATAAATTAACGAAAGCCACGAAATTTCAAATAAATTATATAAGTAACTCCTTCCTTCTCGCGAAAAGTGTGGTCAGATATAACATTTAAGATTTCTGCCATAATATTCGTCGCGTGTTGTAAAAAAATTGGGAACGGGAAAATTTCCAATGAAAGAAGAAACTTGTATCTTCTTAACATAGGTGGATGTTGCATTAATGCAATAATAACAATAACATCGCAGTAATTGAGAAATTTCCTAGCGATTAAATTTCAATTCTTCTGAAGAACGCCGCTATAGAAATTAAAAAATAGCACTAGATCTAATTAATCGCTTGGCTTCACCTTAAATTTTCACTGTTTCTGATTCCTCTGACGTTCGAGTTAGAAAGATCACCAGATCATCAATTAATATAAAATTCGAGGTTGTCCTTTGTAACAAGAACTGGAGGAAATTATTACATTTTTATTCGAAAATTTCTGTCCCCATCTAATATTAATATTCACGAGATAATTCAAGATGTATATCTGTCGTACGAAAACAATTATTCCACTATCAAAATATCGTGTCTTGTGATTTTCTGCTGATCAAGATTTTACTACATCGCCGCTTACAAGAAAACATTTTATATATTTGTGCAACCACTTCAGGATGAACAGATATATGTACTAAAGCCACATTAAATCTAATAATCCTTTAAGAACTCTATAATAAAGCATTCTGTATTACGTACATGAACGAGTGACTCTAGCCGGATTTTAATGACTCGAAGTAGATGCAGTGGCGCCAAACGGGCGGAAACTCAAACAGACTCAAATAGAGTCCGGCCAAAAACCCTCTGAGACGCGGCATAATCCGGTTTGACCCAGCCAGAAATTACAAGAGCCCCGCGAACTTCAAAGGACGCGGCGTGATTTAAACAGATTAGCGTGGAGCCGGTTAGATTTCGTCGAATCTAGGATAGTTGATTATAGCAGTCTAAACAGCGGCTGTCTGAATCGACTCGTCGAAGACAAGGTATACGTGCTGGCGTTTCTTTGGGCAAACGAACGGAAGTTGAGTTCGATCGAGTCCAGCGGCCTCATTTCATGTCTTTTGTGATCCATTCCAGTCACAGTGGCTCTGCCATTTAGATTTACTAGGCTTCGTTCTATGCTTTGAATATGCACGTAGAACCTCAAACGACTTCAACCAAGTCTGACCCACTTACGGAAGGTCTGGCCAGCTCCAAACGCGCGACTAACTTTGACCAAATTGCTTTCCTTCTTATAAGATCAAGGCAAATTCTGGCGCACGATCTGGCTAGTTTGGACAAAACGCGGTGAACTTGGAACGAAGTTCGCTTGGTTTTTACGGACACTCTTTGAGGTATTCCGCTGAATGGTCGAGCTTATCTTGTAAAAATTTCCCTTGGAACGAATCCAATGTTTCTCGTAACTTTTGCCAATTCTATTATGGAAAATATGAGAAAGTTGTCCTCCGGTTCGAAGCTTACGTTATTTTTGATTTTAGAAAATTGTTCAATGTTATAATTATGACAGAAGTAACTGAGGTAATCCTAGAGAGATTACAAATATCATTGATATTTGTACGACGTGATGGATCAGTTTAAAAGGAAATGATAAACTGGCAGAGTAAATGGGCGTAGAATTTGGCCAGTTTTCAATTTTCCTCTTGAGAAACTTGGCACGATTTTAGAAGTCGCTCAGGTTCCGTGATTTGAGGAACTCAACAAAAACATCTTGCATTTGGTGAATTTGGAAGAATAGGTATTATGTGTAAATATCGAAGTAAACAATCTGCTTCCTTTTGCTCGGACATTGACAAACGTTAATTAAATGTCCAAAATTTGTTCATTTCCGCAACAGTTTTTAAATGCTCTCCAAAATTTTCTATTAAATTCAAAATTGATTCAATTAATCTTTTATGTTAATCGAAACCGAATCTACATTTTCCCTGAAATTTCTGGAGAAGCTTTCTTCCTTAGACATTCTTTGCGAAATTTAATTAAATGCAAAAGTAAGAAATTCGTGGAATTTCTAAAGGGGAAACCTCAAAGATTTCGAAATAAACTCTAATTGCACACAAGTTTCTATAGTCGGGCGATCATAAGCATTAAACGAGTACCTCCATTTGAAATTCGAACAACAAAGAACGAAGAGAATGCGCAGTAGCTTGGACAGCCGAGATAGGAGTGTATCGTATAATCCATGGATTACCTGATCCAGGATTAAGGTTACGATGGCGACAGTAATTAATGTCTCGACTCTAAGGTACACAGAGCGTAGCAACATGCCATGCGTCTAAATTCACTGATCACGTTAGAAGCCGATAGAATGCGATGAAACGTGTATCCGTTTTACAATAATCATGCGACGTGACTTTGCTGTATTAAAATTCAGGCACGTGCACAAATGACTTTTCATTCCACGAAATAAATTTTTCCTGAATAGATGACCTTGTAGGAGATTTTATTTTCAATTTCCAAGCTTTTACGATGATGTGTAGTACTATAGCGTGTGAAAATATATAGATTCTATTAAAATTCAACTTTGCCTAAAAACTAACCTTTATCATATCAATAAAATGAGGATGTTTCCCTTGAAAAAAGTACACTTTCCTTTCGAATCGTATCGAAAGGAAACATCATATATTTGACAATATAAACTTGACGAATATAATAATCACGTTTAATCTAATATTTTATCATTTCAACATTAATTAATTTTTCCAAGTAAAGGATGGACGTTGGAAAGTTCAACCGTCTGTGATATAATTAATTGCATAGCTAAGGATGAGGCTCAACTTGAAATGCAAAGAGAGAAAGATCAGCACAGAAGAGCTGGCTCGAGTGTTCCACGTTGAGAATCCTTCAAGTGGTCTTGATTAAAGCACCGTTACTATAAGAAACGTTCTTTTTTCTCACTTCTCAGGGCGTACCAAAACATGAATGCTACGTATATTCATCCAATATTAGATTTCTAATTCTGGGGACTTTTATTTATATCGTTTAATTTTACTTCACATTTGAAAAAAAGAAGCTTTATATGTTCGAGAAGACGAAATAAAACTTTCTTTGTGTCTAACGAACTAGAATTATGAGAGTGAGTTAAATGAGTAAAGATAAAGATAAATGAACTAGGATTCAAGAGGATTAAGGATTTTAGGGTTTTTGTTAAAAATATTAACTCGAATACGTCTAGATTATCTCATCTCTATATTTTTTAGAGGATGATTGCAAGGGCTATCTAATTTTATTTTGCAATTTCTCACTACTGAGCAACATCCTGTTGGAAGGATGGCCATTTTTCAGAAACTAAGCTAACAGTAATAGAACGTTGAATCAATCTAAATCCAAATAAGGGACAACTGGCGTTAAAGAAAGTTAAGATATCGAAAAAGTAAGAACCAAAATAAAGAATTGATGAAATTGAAATGAAACTGAGCATAGAGACATATTCGAAATCAATTCAAAGTCATATTTGAGCTTTCATGTCCACGCTTTCCTAAAACAAAGTCGACGCGTGGCTGAATAGCCAGATTAACGTCACTATTTCCCTTCTAAGCCGTAGTGAAATGCCAGTTGCTTCTGAATTTCATTAGAAGCCCGAGAAAATGAAGGAAATTATTACGAACACGTGGGAAGTCTTTAACGACTGCAACGCCAGAAGAAAATATACTCTAATTACAATTTCAAAAATTAAACGAGTAACTCTGGTGAGAAATTGTCGGTGACTGCAGTTTAATAATTCACAAAACAAATTATAATTTCCGCATAGGAAATAAAATAGAAGGAAAAGGTGATCTCAAGAATTAACAACTGTACGAAACGGGAAAGGAACAAATTTTCTAGCAAATAATTATATTTTACCTTCAACGAAAGGAATACTCTTTTTCAAGTCACGATGTTCGAATTTCACTGATACACTCGTACAATTGGTGGAAATGGTGGAAAAAATCTAGAAACAAGTTCGCATGGTACGGGAAATTGATTTGCGAGACTGAAAGGTTCTAAAAGAAAGTCGTTAACAGCGGAAATGCGTTTCCACCTAACCGGGTAACATTCCCTCCCACTTTCTACTCCTTTGACGCGTTCGCAACGCGATAATGTTGACTTCTCTTCTTATATTTATCACGTCCTAACACGTTCTCGTTCTTGCACGTCGATTTCTCTTAATTATTATAGCGTCCTTCGTGTTAAAATATACTGTTTCGATATTCGTTATTCTGCTCATTTTTAGCTAGTAACTACAGAAACTAATAAACGTGTACTTAATTACTTTCAGTGCACAAAACCTCCTCTATCATTTAATTTATTTACTAGTCTTGCGAAGGTTACGGTTAAATATGGTAAAAAATATATAATTTTTGCATCTTGATACAGAAGAAATTTTACAATTCACTTATGATTTACGGAAAATAAATTACAATCTAATTAAAATAGGTAATCATATACAGAAGACAGTCAACAATTATGGATTAAAGCAGTTTCTATATGGAACGTTCCGTCTGTGTAATGAAATTATTCGCTCAATCCCGCAGCAAAGCGGTTCTGGTCGATTTACCAGCTGCGTGATAGCATCCTCATCGAAAGTAAGTTGTTGCTCGTTCCACTAAAAAACTTTTTTCACGTGCACTTTACAGTGCTCGATTAATTTTGACGATGATTTAAATAATTACTCTCGTATAAAAAGGGAACAAAAAGTAATTATTATAATTAAAGACTATTATTTTAGTTACTTCCATTTTAAATTTCAAACGAATCCAATATTCTTGATAAAAATAATATTCTTGATAAAAATAATATTGCATTAGTTATTTATATAAAAAGTTATTATCAGATATTTTAATATTCATCCATTTTTGTGGATACGAATAAGTAAATTGATTCATCAATGAATATAAAGAACAGTGCTCTCTGAAAAACTTCAAACTGTTCAGTTTTCAAGTAAATGAATCTTCATTGCAACAAATAAATTGCTCTTTGTCGTCTGCTGACCTACCAGTTAAATCGATCTACAAACACTTACTTAACGTGTTACGAAATCTTCCGTGGCACTTCAGGCATACTATTCAAATAATGATACAAGTCATAACCCGAACGTATTAAATTACGCAGTGATGGAATGTAATGATAAATTATGAAATTGAATAATTTTCTCATGCATGCAAAATACATACGGAGTAAACCGTGTAATCGATACGTCCAACTAAACCAGTAGCCTTTTACGAAATTCACCTTATTCTAACGTTTAATAATATCAATCTACGATCAAGTATGTAATGTATCGTTTAAAAAATATTTCAACTGCATTAAAGATTGCAACTTGCAATAACATTTAGAAATCTATTTATCTCGCTGAAAATATTAAGGCGTTCGTTGGTTTTCTAATTAAAAGACAAACTCTGATTGAAATGCGATTGCAGTTTCAGCGGGCGTACGAGTTTCGCAGCGTCGGACCATGCATTTTCGAACACGTTCGAAAATTCCAGCAGAACGTTAAATGATTAGAAACAAACCGCTACGCGGTTGCGAAAGTCTCTTGGATTCAGCTAGTCTTTGGCAAACTTGAAATACTAGCAAACCAAAGAAATCCATAGGATTGAATTGCAATGAGCGGAACGCGAACAGTTCGTTTCAGTGCTTTCATTGGCACCAAATCCTGAAAGACTCGGAAACGAAACATCTGCGAATTTACATCTGAATGAAATATCTCAATATCCGCGCATTCCGATATTTAAAATGAACTAAATTTAACATTGCTTTAGCAGAATGACAGTTATTTATGACGCAATAATATACTTAGATAGCAGCAATGAAAAAGAAAATTCTTAACCACTCAAGGAAATTGCTACTTTGCTATGGCAATATTTATACCACGATATAATAAAGTAAATAAAATAATTTTCTGGATTCACATTCAATCTCATTGTAAGAACGCAAGAACAGCTTTCATCGCGCGTTTAACGAATCATCTAAAATCAACGTTTCTCAATTATTCGACGAGCGGGCTTCTGATGGCTTGCGATCGAACATTTCAGCTTTGTACAATATTAACGAGTAATAACCGACCAGAGGCATAATTGCAGGACAGACGGTGGCCACATGAACAACGAATAACGGACGATGTATCTGTGATCGATTCTGAAAGAATTAATGAAATCTATCGTCCGGCGGACGCGCTAATTAAAAGATGGATATCCTCTGCATATTTATTAGCGGTTCGACCCGACACAAAGCGGACAACTCGTACAACAACTGCACCACCGTCCAAGGTTCCGGCTTTAAATGGACGACGATCGTTCAAGGGAGGGCAATTAATAAGTAAATAAAACGCGGAAATGATACTTTTTGTCTCTGTATTCATACCTTCATGTTCCCGTTCAGGTTCCTGATTTGCCTCTATAGTTCTATTTATAGTTAAAGCAGATAGATTCAACGGCTTTGTTTTCTTAATCTTCTCGATCGTGCAATAGTCGTGTATTTAAAATCATGGAACAGAGCGTTACTTTCATTGGAAACTAATCACGGTGTTAAATTAGAAGTGAGTTTTCTTCCAATTATAAATGCTTCTTGCACATTTCTAACTGTTAAAATACTTATATGAATCGCTTATTTCTCATTTAACAAGCAAATAAAATTACAGATAAATATTCGTAACCGTTAAATAATTTCGTGTAAGATCAGCAGGTGTTTTAATATGTACTTGTAAATGGAGGTATATATCTGACATGTCTTGGATAGAAATAATATTCATAATATAATCATAAAATTTAACATATGCTATACTAATATATTTCAAGTTACCATAGTATTGCGTTACTTTCGTTTAGAGTCGATAATCTATCGACAAACTAAGACTCAGCAGACACATTGTAGACCATTTCATGATCGTAAAACTTTGAAGTCTACGATAACAGTACCATACTGCCCCGCCATAGTCCACACTATTGATGCTTTTGACCACAGAATCGAAGAACCTATTCAAAATCACTGAAAGGGCGTAGGATTGCAAATTTTATGTCCATGGATCCGTACAAACTACCTCATATTCCGAAACCATAGAACCTCGAAACCCATATAATACATTAAAGTTCGGAAAGGTTGTAGGATATTAAATTTCATGATCACAAACCTCGACAATCTGCTCTAAACTATGCCAAAAACACATGACCTCGACGATGTCAGTAGTTCTGAAATGCTAACACTTGTATCAGACATACGATAAATTATAGGACCATCACATCTCAGTATGGAAATATAGGGAACATTACAGACTAGGTAGCAGAACCATCTGCAGATCAAGAGACAAAAACTGTTCGATCGTACATTATAAAGAAATATAAACGACCCAGAAACTGAGAAGTGTTAATCAAACCATTCTCTGGCATAAAAACTTTAACTAAGCAAGCTTTCAGAACTTAAAAGCTTTGCTCAGACCATCCTCGGATCGAGAAACCCCAACTGGACCATTCTAAAACCGAAAAACCAAAACATTCTCTAGACTGAGAAATCCTAGCCGGATAATCCTAGGACTGAAAAACTTCACCCACCATCCTTGATAGATTGAGTCGCAGAACTTAATGCTTAGTGTCTACATATTTAGCGATTCTTTCATAAACGTAATTTGCCTCTGATATTCTCCTTATTTTTCAAAACTAATTTTTAATTAATTACTCTTACTTGTACAGTACGATACTAACAGTAAGTTAAGTAGAGTAGTGGTTTCTTATGTAGCTATGAAAATATTTATAAATAAATTAATATATAAATTCGATGAAGCAAAAATACTCGGAATGCATATCGTACGCAAAAATATAGATATAAAATATCCAAAGTAAAATACTTGTTGTGACATCCAATAGGTGAAATGAAGATTCGTGTAGCAGACCTTTCGTTACCGCTCTGTACGAAAATACACATTAAATCGTGGAGTTAGCATTAGATACATCGGATGCATAGACCAGATAGAATAAGTTGAAAATATCCTTGAGTAGGCTTTGCAAAGAGGATATCGAGAAAGCCTTGGCCCGTGAAATATAAAGCGGAAATTCTTCTCACTCGGAAAAATGGAACAGGCTGCGTCGCGATACTGCTGAGAATGTAGTTTCGCGCGTCGTAACGATAATGTCAAGCGCGAAAAAAAAAGGAAGAAATTCGCAGATAGGATCCCTGCACTGCTTCTTGATAACGTTGAGAAAATACTCAACCGACGATTAATGTAACAACTCAAACGTTTATTTAAGCGCGAAGCGCTGTATGAATAAAATATAGCTAGTTATAATTATAATCATCATGGCTGCAGAAGGATATATCGTGTTAATGAAAAACCAGATAAAAGGAAATGGTGAAAATTTTTCTGTCAGCTGAACTCGCTAAAAATACTGTCGTATGTACAGCGAGCACGACCACTGCAGGATAAAACCCGAAATACGTGTTGCTTGGCAGGACACAATAATAAAAGAAAACCGCTGGAATTTCCAATGGAATGCAACTAGCAAGTAGAGAATAGAAATACAACTAGAAAAGAGAGGAAGACGTTGAATAGAGAATTCGCAACGAAAGAATAGTTGAGAAATTTATAGGGGAAACATACGGGACAATTAGAGAAACCTTATTACTTAATTTTATGTGTGGTTGTATATTGCTTTAAAACATAGTAAACGTTGCTATGCTCGAAGAAACTTTCAAGGATAACATTTTTAAGAAATGTTGTAGAACTCTTTAACGACGAGTAAAAATTTTAATGACAAAGGGGAAAAGCTCTTGAGCATTATGAAGCTTTCTTAATAACAAAAGAACAATTTTTCAGCGATAATAAAATTTTAGTGATTCTGCGGTACGTAAAAGAAAGTTCTAATTAGAGAAGAACCTTGCCTCTTTCTATAGTGTCACATTCTTTAACATGAATTTAGTGAGATCACAAATATCATTGTATTCAGAGGACAAAATTGTAATAGCTGTCTTAGGTACTCCTATTACATTCTTCGAATTTTTGTGCTCCGATCTCCTCCTCGAAGGCTTTCAACAATCTCTAAGAGATATTTCTTAACAATTCTTTAATATTTTTCTCAAACTTATGACATTTTTTAGCGACAAAATATCACAGTACGATAAAAAATAATTTAAATAGTATTAAATTAATATAATTGACCTTTCCCCAGAATCCAAATTAATTGTTGTCGAAAAACGTATGATATGAGAAAGGAATTAATATAAAATAATGGTACATTCGTGGTTCGATCATTCTAAAACTAAAATAAAATAACAAGGGTTGTTGACTCTGAATCAGACTTTTATTTCCACAGCGTGTATTTTACATATTTACCTTCCGCCTTACGTAAGCTAGGGATCTTCACGATATAGGATTGCGTACATTTCAAAATAGCGTTAAGCATACAAAATTATTTACAGGATATGCAAATATTACAGATCGAACTACTATTTTCCACGCGACTGACCGAATAATGTAGATGCCTTTGATCTGTAGCGAAATCGATTTTTTACCAAGTTCTATCCGCTTTGCTACGGTTGCATTAAGTCTCTGAATATTTTCTCCCCTGTCGAAATAAATCCATAGCTTCGTACATATATTTATTTAGTAATTCGTTATAAAAATAATAAAGCATATAAAGTATAAACGTATAAGCGAAAAATTACACGAATTCGTCGAATACAAATTTCTAAAATAAAAAACGTTCTATTTTGAAATTTCAACCAGCCATAGGGAACGACTATTTAAATACTATTTAAATGATTAACATGCAGCTTCGCTATACTGAGGTGTAATCTGTACGTATGGTAAAAGAAGATAATTGACTAGTATTCAATAATGCGTAGATCCCTACATATAGCCATCATATATAACAAAACCATTAAATATCCCCATATATCAGACATCATATAGCAATAAATCATACGAAATGTTAGTATTCCTTTTTGGAATAAATAATATATCAAAAACATGAGTAAATTACTTATTTGTGATTTTTGTCGGAGAAATTATTTATCTTCTTCACTTGTCACTTTAATTTCAAATAAAAAGTGCCGAAATATTATCTTTCTGTTTTATTGCATAATCTATTATCAGATAGTACGACAATTCTTCTTATTCGACATTGTTTCACTGTTTCATTACATAAATCCTGCAAACGCCAACCTCCACTCTCGAACAGTGCAAATAAAGTTCTTCCACGTTCCCACAATTCATTCTCATGCAACAGTTTCGAGAAAGTTCGTGGTAAGTAGGTACGTTAAAGTGAACACTCGTTTAGAAACGCATTATACAGAGTTCCGATGAAAAATAAGGAAGCTATGAAGAGAGAGAGAGAGAGAGAGAGAGAGAGAGATTTCATCGCGATCGGTGCAAGTTTCGCAATTTCGGAATCGATTTGAACCGTGAGCACGTACAACTGCAGTAACACCGAATGGAAAGCGGTTTGGAGATTAGAAGAAAAAAGTGGAACACGATATTTCGATATTAAACGAGAAACGGGATGTGAGCAGAAATGAAAAGACTATAGCTCTGCCTGTGCAGCTGAAGCAAAGGGACGTGGATACAATACCAGTTGTGCATTTGCTAGTGACTAATGGGCAAAGTAAACATTCGACACGCATAGAGTGCTGCTGTCGATAGATATTTACAGCGACAACATTTTGCGACATGCATATGTACCTACCTAACTACAACTTTGATATAATATTGTGCTGCGTGCTCCATGTTTGCAATTTTATGTGTATATGCCTGTAATGTGTTACTAATAAAAAAAAAAGTGTGTTTTGAACTTTTCAATTTCCTGCGCTGGAAGATGATAAACTGTTAAAAGTATACAGAATGTTATTATGTGAATATTTAAGATGTGCAAAAGAAAGTTTATAGGATAAGCAATAAGAAAAACACCACAGTTTTACAGAAAAGAGTTATAATTGATAAGAGGATTGTTATTGGCATGACAAACGAATGTTCATTACAACAAAACAACTATTAATGTAATGTAGTTATTATATACAAGTATGAACTTCAAACTTTCTTTTGTCCACCGCTGTATAAGTTCAGCAATCTTTAACGTGGTTATGCGTGAATGGAGCAATGGAAATGTTGCAATTGTAAATTACAAATTACAATTATAATTACTTGTAATTTTTATAATATACACCAGTAAGTAGTCAAAAATATCCAGGCAACCGATTGTTTCTTACAAGATGTAATTTAGTTAGAAATTTGCAGATAAAAAGGTTTATATCGCATATTTCTAGAATTCGTTTCCGTTCGCTACGTGCAACTTTTTTAAGATGTACAATAAAAATGAGGGGCTATTCTAAACGGACACCATATGGCCCTGAAGGAAGTTTCAAGCTTCTTATCTTTCCTATATATCTCAAATTACTGTTTTAGTTCTCGAAACGTGTAATCTTTAACACATGACCGATTTTATGACCTCAATATATCTCTTCCACCGATAGCATATATAATGTATTTTAATGTTTAGCATACAGATTGTACTACTAAAGTTGAACTTCAGTTTCCTTAACTTAACCACAATTCCCTTGAATCAAAGATATACGTGTAGTCATATTACTGAATCCTACAAAACATAGCTAAAGCAATAACTACAAATTTCCTATGACTCATCTTTTATTGTTTTTAAGATGAAGATATACAAAGAAATAAACATAGAAACATCTCAAATAATTAAAGTTAATTTCCAATGTTATTTTTTTCTACCTGCCTATAATAACATTTATTGGTATATAAATTTTACTACAATTAATAACCCAGTTATATTTATTGCATAATTCTTTAACTTCGTATTCATGAGAAATATAAATAAGCAACAGCAAACGTCACTACCATTTACAGACGCAAAGTTTCAAGTTTGAGTTAAGTTTAAATTAAGTTTGTGCTCTGAAGAAATTAACCACCTTATCTTTGAAGATTAACCACTCCTTAACAGATCTTTAAATAAACGAACCAAGTATTTACGTAAGTCGAAATATGTTCCGCTGAAAAACACATTTTAACGTTTAAATCGTTATTCATTTCGCCTTTAAAATGAAATATATTTTTTCCCCGACGAAAATCCCTAGTAAGTCTGTTGTGCCGCAAACCGACACGCAAACGTCGTTTTTAACCAGAGAGTCTGCGTTGTTCTCCCAGTTATTTCGTAAAAATAACGAAATACTGTTTCCTCATACTTAAAGCGCATTAAATTCACGTTCAACGATATAACATTGCGTTTCAAACGCACAACCCTGGAAACCGTTGCATTCCATGGCAAAAATAAGTAAAACCAGCAACAGACAAACAAACGAAACAGGGAGGAGCATCGAGCGGGTAAGTAAAAACGCGAGATTACGAGAATTCAAATAGAAAAAAAGTTATTTTTTCCTCGATGCCCCTGCAAACCGAGATAAGTGATATTTAAAGAGGAAAGCGTGCCGCCGATGAGGGAAATAGCCAGCGAAATATATTCGGACACAGTTGCGCTTAAATATTTCTTCTGCAAATAGACGACAGACCAGAGAACGTTCTTCCATATTCCCCAGCATAATTCTAACAAATCGAATATACGATGTTGTTCCTATATTATGAAACAGAGTAAGGGAACAGACTTGGAAAGGGATAAAAATGATGATATTCTCTCATAACTATGCTACGGATTTCTATGCATTCATAGGAAATTTGAATATACAAGAATATACAGACATATATAAAACATTTGAAGTACAGTAGCATTCACAATATTTAATAAATAAAACATTTTGCTGTCTAAATTTAAATTCCATTTTGCAGATTGTATGTACAAAAATACAAATTTTCATAAATATTCAACATACACCGATAACCTTAGACCCTGCCCCATTTTAGAAAGTTTCCAAAGAACGTTTACCGAATCGTGAATCCTTTATTCGATTATCGTTTTGCGAGTCACATCTAAAAAGAAAGAAAACCAAGTTGAACCATTGAATATCTTCGATGAATAGAGAATCTCACACAAGTGAACTTCGCGAGAAATTAGTGCAGAAAAATTCTTTGTATCGTGTGATTACATGACGTTATAATATAAACAAAAGTCTGAGTGGAAAAATGTTTCTAAGCAGGAAAAAAATTACGATTTCAAGCAAAAAACGAAACAGCCGCTTTAATTTCATCCGATGTCTTTCATTCTTTCAGTCAGATAATCCCTCATTGCTCATAAAATCTCGTTAATCCACGTCTCACAGGAAAAATCTCTTCCTTTTAGCCGTTTGTTTCGTACTAGCTTTCTTTTGACGTAGTTATTGAATTATTCAGATAGGGAAATTCTTACAAACTTCGAAAATAATCTGCCACTGATGTATAACGTTACGGATAAGACAAGATCATTGTACGGAATATTTGAGAGAATGTTCTTAATAATATTTTTAAACGCTTCTTACGATTCGCGATTTTTATTGCTTAATTAGATATTCAGAAATCTGAAGAGCTGGAAAGTGTAGGGAAAGAAGACAACAAATTACATTTTTCATTTTTTATACGGGGATTTTAAACCTACATTGTCAATTAATCTCATGTTACAAAAATTGTTTCTTTATTTAACTTTAAAGATATCGCTCGCTGTGATATTAAAATATTGTTTGTCTTAATAATTACGCCTTTTTACAGAATTTTCTCAACTAAATTTTTGCACCTAGCGGATTTTTCCTATTTTTAATTACATATTTTATATTTATCCTATGTTCTTCGTTTATTTAAAGTACGAGGGTTCCTTGGCCCAAAATGACTTTGTATAAAAATTAATTTCGCTTTTAAAAAATTGCTCGTGAAACAAATGCTAAAAATAATTTACTATAAGCAAAAAAAAAGCATTCTTACTTACTACTTTCGTCTGATCGATAGCATTGATACTAACTGCGAGAACTAAAGATCGTTAAAACTTCAAGGATCAAGTTCGTCTGTATAAAATGTAAAGAACAATTAACGAATTGCCCGCTTTCAAAGGCCATGAAATCGTCGCGTGTGTTTTGCTGTACTGGCGATATAATTGATAGTGGAACATTACCATGATATTTCCATTTGTTTTAAAGCTCTCGTGTACAGGGAAAGGGTTCAAGCCGCGTTATTCACGTTTTTCGCTTGATTAAACCGCTCATCTAAATTCAAACTATTTCACAGAGGATATTTAACCTCATGCGCTCTAGTTATATACGCATATACCCTACTCTTCACATCTCCTAATGAGGTATTGACCTCGACACTTATCACTTTCGAAGTTGCCATTAGGAATCATCCCGAGCATATATTCGCGTCAACTAAAAGATTATCATAGAAATATGATCAATTTTGTTGGTGCGACACACACACACGCGCGCTACGACGCTATTTTGACATGTATCGGCACGAAAAAGTCATTTAAAAAGTTTTCCTTCTGTACAACAACTTTAACAGATCAACATTTTCACAAAACGCGATATGTGCATTCGTCGATAACTACTAGAGTTCGATATGTATCAATTTGCTTTTTACCTTTGTAATTAACACAATTTTATGCCCATTTTACATCTGTCTTTAAGTCTTTCGAGGGCATAACTTACATTTTTGGTAAAGAGAATAAATTTCAATATAAACGTATGTATTAATAAAACAATGTTTACATCCATTCTTAACCCTTCCGAAGGCGCAACATATATTTTGGTTAAAAAGGAACAAACTTCATTATAGATGTATATTAAATAGACCATATATTTATTTTAACAGAACTGATTAATTTTTTTGCTATTATCCTCTAAAATAAGAACTTCATTATAGATGTATGTTAAATAGACCATATATTTATTTTAACAGAACTGATTAATTTTTTTGCTATTATCCTCTAAAATAAGAACAGTCATGACTGTGTTTCTCGCCCTCCATATTGGATCTATTTTTCTAGATTAACATACAGAACTAAAAAGAATAAAAAATCTATATGTACATGATAGCAAGCTCTAGAAATAAGAATATATTTTCGTTAAACAGTGATTTCCAGCGCCTATGGAAGGGTTAAAGACTAAACGGTAACCCCGATATACGTAAAACTTTAAGGTTAAGAATAGTAAAATTCGCATACCTGTATCAAAGCACAGCAAGCAGAAGAATGTCAGTTTCCATTGGATTTCTTTACATCTCGATCAATCGTCGATCCTTGCATGATCATCTTCTCTCGAAATTTCGTCGAGTATCACCAGAACTGCATTCACATCACTCCAATGTAATTACCGTTTCAACGACACTGTATCTAACTGCCCGGGAGACTACTGCCGTCGAACTTGAGATCGAAAGCAAAACAGGTGCGTCGACCTTTATCCCTCTCACGCTCGTCCCATTACTCCTACTTCGTTGCACTTACGCTGACAGTAGAGAGGGGGTTAAGAAAGAGAAAGAGAATGAGAACGTCGAATTCCGCGCGTCTTTCATTCCACCGGCTTCTCCGTCGACATTTAGATAAAGAAACGTAGGAAGGAAAACACTTTTTTCCTAGTCCAGCTTTTCTTCGTGAATTCTCAATGTCGAAATTTTTTACGTTTGTTCTTCACTTCTCAACCGACACGTATAAATATTTCTTGTAGATAAGAAATTACTAACTTTCCTTAGGTTAATATTCTCCGTTAAACTGTTCCAGTATCGAATTATAATAATTTTAGTAATATCCTCCGATACTCCAAACAAACATTGAGACAAGAAATTACATTTTTTCTAGATTATTATTCCGCGATTCTCTGTTACATCGCTCCAATACCGAACTATTTAATAATTTATCCTCCGATACACCAAATAGTCATTGCACTATGCAACGATTCAGTCGTACCATCACCTGTTCGATGTTGAAATCGATAGTCATCGATAACGCAATTATTGAAATCGATAGGACACAGTAGATCGAATTAACAAATCACTTTCAACCGTCACCATTTTCTTTCTTTGTTACGATAAGAACAAGCATAAAGTATATCAATAATAATCGAACCTTGTTCCACGATAGTCTACGGAAGGAAAAAAATCCGCGCTGCAAGTTTGTACGGACCGGACGGTCTGTTTGGGTCTTCGTCCTGTTGCTTCGACTTCCCTAGCTACCACGGGGAGACTAGAGGGGGGAGCGAACGTACTCGCGGGCTTGCAGAGCGTCGCGATACCGACCGGTCGGTTTGACGTTCGTCGTACGACTAGACCGGGTTCTTGCCGTTGACCTGGACCCGCCTTGCGGCGCTTGCGCCGCGCCGCCAAATTACTGCCCTATCCGGAAAACCATCCGGGGCATGACGCAACGTATCGTAACGCCCTACGCCGTTGTTTTCCCGTCCGCGTGCGTCCGTTTGACGAACGCATTTTTCGCGCCACGCACACGCCACGAATCTAACCAAACTTTTCGAACATTCCGCCGCGTCGGTTTTAATCGTTCGGAAAGGAAATAAAAAAGTCGCGAAATCCAGAAAATGCTTGATTTGTACGTACGTAAGTAACCTTTTCTGTTTCGTCTGCGAACTTTCTGCGGTTCGTGTTTGATGTGCAAATTTATTGAATTCGGTTTGGAAGTTAGTGTTTACCTTCAGTTTGATGGTAAGTGAATACGAATGGGGCTCGAGTGAACGGATGCTGTATATACATACGTGCCTTTTGATTGTATGAGAAGTTCGATATGTCTGGAAATGTTTGGATAAAGGGTAAGTCACTTTGCAAATATAGGAGATTGATGAATTTTTGGAAACATTGTAATCATATACGGTAAAATCTAGTTTTTTTCTGGAAATAGTGTAATGACTAGACTGTGGATTTTTGTGCAAATTTGTATATCCATGAGGATGATTTAAAAAATAGAAGTAAGAACTATTAGGGTGTCCAAAAGCGTCTATCGTTTCATAAGGTGATAATAGATGAACAACAATTTCTGTTTTATATTATTTTATTGAATTAGGTATAATCCATTTCGTTCTATTTCTATTATTACTTTCGTGCATAATTCAATAAACTAATATAAAAGAAAAAACATTGTGCGTCTATTATTTCCTTATTAAACGAAAGAAACTTTTCGGACAACCTAATATTTACTAAATTTTTACTTCCTAAATATTATAGCGAGTACTATGAATATAAATCTGGGTATTTTGTCAGAGCATTCTTGTATGTTAAAATTTCTCGCAAATGTACAAATATCCACAGTCCAGTTATAAATGACAAGAAAACGTATCGAACGAAACTTGATATCCTCGAGTTTAAGGATAAGACGTTAGGAAAGTTATTTAGAAACTTTTGACTTCTTCTATGGATACTTCCAAAGGTGTTAGATCACGTGACTTTATTGCGAAGCGCAATATTATCTTGAAATAATATTACTAAAAAGTAGCTAGTATCGCTTTCCTCCGAAATTATATAAAATAATTGCATATATTTTCAGTCTTACATTACGCTATTTACGTTATGTTATTTCAAACTTTATGAAATTTTTAATGAAAAGTGAGACGTAATCTTTAATTTCTTATTTCCATGATAGAAAAGAGTAAATGTTACGATCTGTACCTAGCAAAACACCAATTAAAAAGAATTGTTTTCTTAGTACATAAAAACAGAGCTTTCGACTCTTCCACATCGATCGTATGCTTTCTTGATGTACCGTTGACGCTCTCTTATGTTTTTATAGCGGAAGTGAATTTTCGGGATAATAATATAAGAGAGCAGAAGAGAAGATAATGGATTTTGAGGACTAACGGTCAACCTGGTAAAGAAATGTTTTAGTGAAAAAAAGAAATAAAAACATAGAAGCACGGAGGTAGAAGATTAAATTACTCGATATACAATAGGGTTCTTTTCTGCGGAAAATAGTACAAAATTTTATCGCAAGTATACTATGTAGGTATCTTTTTCAAAGAAAATTTTAGATTATATATGTTTTGAATAAAAATTTAGAAATATTTTACAATTTAAGCAAATGTTTACCTTTTCGATATGTTATAGGAGTGTTAGCGAAATTTTTAGGAAGCTTTATACAATATGTACATAAAGGATTGACAAAAATTTTTTTATGGTAAGTACTTAAACACCTTCGTGAATTACTATACATTCCTCTGAACATATACTCTTCCGTCTATTTTTTATACGAATTATAAATCACAGAAAATAATATCGAGAAAACAGAAAGAGAAGTTGAAATAGTATATCATCGAACTTATGGTTGTCTAAAGTTCCAGTCAGGGTTCTACACGATAATGCTTTCGAGCAAACGCCTAGGCAGAGCATAAAATGTCGTTTCGTGGTCGTTATGGGGTGAGAATTTAGTAAAGTCACTCGAATACCAATAGGAATTTGAGAAACTTCCCATTACATCAGAAAAGCTTCCATGTTCTTTTTCGTCGTTTAATACGCACATCTCAATCCTAAAGAAAAAGAAGAATGAAAAAGGGCAACAAAGGAGTCATTTTACTACAAAGAGAGTTCAGATTTTATCTTTTGTGATGAAGTTTATGAGAGTAACTGTGAGAAGCAAACGATGTTGCTTTGATCTTATTTAGGCCATGTTGGAGATACGAAACAAACTAGAAGACAAATCTAAATCAGAGGTTGACTGATGAAAGTTTACTTCGAATGCGACGAACGTATTTGACTTTAGATTACTATTAACAGACTGGTTCACGAGTATCTGATGGGGTTAAAGGATAAGGAGATTTAATATGGAGAAAGTTGTACTAAAGAACGGGTCAAGAACAAATTCCCGCGATGCAACAAATCGTGACTGGACTAACCGAAGGAACGTTTCAAATTTTCGGAAAAGTTCGATCCCTTGCCACGTGCAAATTGCATATACGAGTAATGATACGAATTTATATAAATGAGAAAATGCAAATATTGGACAGTGAAAGATACCTCAACCGCTACATGGAGTTTTCTCTTTAATTCTTAACACATTCAAGAGCAAGTCTTTTCATAAACAGTATATTAACTTGACCACAATCTAGAAGAATTTATTTTTGCAAAAAACAATATACTTTTCATTTAAATTTTAATTTAGTATTTAGAAATACAGAAATCTGTGATTTATAAATATTCATTTTTCAACATTTCGCTTCAATATATTGAAATTTTAAAGATATGCATATCCAAGTCTTTATCAAATTATTCAAATATTAAATATTTGACTTAAAAACATATTACATTATACATACTTCGACATCATTTATAGTAATTGTAGTAGATCAAGTTTTATTTTATAAGGTTGATAAAAGGCCCATGTAGTATAAAATATCCTGCTACCTACAAAAAGCGAAACATCAAAGAAAAGATAATTAATTTTACTACCCTACCACTATTGGTATAAAAAGAAGAGGAATCTCGGATAATTAAAATTGTTTCACACTTCATGCCACACCGCTTTTCTGCTTTTTCTGATTTCTTTTCCTTTTTTCTTTTTGAAACGCAAAATAAGCTAGCCAGAGGTACTGTGTTCTAATCTTCTGGCAAGTAATTCGGAAAATCTGCAAATTGCCTTACACTGCCATGCGTCTCGTGTCTATAGTAGCAAACGATCCGACCAGAAATTAGCCTTCAAATTGTCGGCAACAAATTCGGGCGTACCGTGAGCGTAAAAGCCAGTCATAGACATGGTAGTTGGCTTTTCTGAAGCGCTTGTAGTTTAAACGAATAGGCCGGAGGGTGGCTCAAGTAATTTCAGCGTGAAAGTACTTCCCCACCATAAAGAAAGAGACGACGGTGTCGCATTTCAAAGAACGTCATTTTGCGACGGAGAATCGTTTGGCAAACCTTCCGAAAAATCTCGTAAGGCAGGTCAGGTCTTTCCGAAGCGAACACTTTTTAAATGTCCACTCTTGCGGAGCTGTTAACGCTTTGTAACGTGATTAAATAAATCGTTGACTATGTGATAATCGACACGTTCGTGAATGTATACGTTTTTCATCGCAATTTTTGTTAGATAAGCAATTTGATAAAAGTGTATAAGCGAATAATAGGGTGGAGAATAATGTTAGTTTATATGAAAATCTAAGGGTTTGTGACTTTTATTGGAAGTTTAAACTTGTTGATATTGTACAGCATCAAACAAAAAATGGGCTATTCGAGAACCTCGCAATAAAATGCATTGTATCAAAATCACGAAGCTTCATATACATGGCGAACGCTATTCTTTTTAACAAACTTCCGATCGATCATAATCTGAAACAAAACTCTGGCAATTTTTAGAGATGATTTAACCGGAATTCTAAGCGACAAGTGTTGGATGTTTAAATACTCACCCTGTTTGTATCGTGACTATTATTTATGACTCAGTTTCTCTTTTCATTCGTTTGTCTGTCTGTCTCTTTCCTTTTTTGTCGTCTATACATTCTCATTGTGCTAGTTGAAACCAGCTATTATTATAAAACAGAAGACCATCGTGGGCTCCATGCCACTATGATTAATCCGAGCTCATGAGCTCGCGTACACGCGTTTTATCCAACAGAGAGCACTCTGCCCTAGTACTAATAATGTCAGATGCAACGAGACACTCCGTGAAGTGCATCGATATGCTGGCGATCATGACGTTTCGACGTAATGTCCCGCAGAATATGTATATGGAGTATAATTCAGAACCAAAGTCGACGAATGGATCCAATCAGTGATTTAAGGTTAATATGTGAAGTGCTAGCGTTGAAAACGCAATTAGAATGCTTTAGAAATATAAACGTTTATTCGAAAGGATCATATACGACATAAATGTCATTTATTTTTAATTATTTCTGTGCGTCTCTTGTTCGTATGATTATTCTTTTTATTAGCAATGGTCTTGGCTTAATTCTTTTGGTTGTCTCATTTGGTGAAAGAAATATGTCTCTTTGGCAAGTGCAATGAAAACTAAGAGAAGGAAAATTGTTTGCCATTACTGTTCAACTCAGGGTAGATCTCTTGGATGATTTAAGTGATTTTGTGTTTATTGCATAGTCTTTACAATATTTACTAGGTAAACAATTTTCTGTTTAATTGTAAGTTCCATTTTCTTAATTGTATTCATAGAAATATGAATTTGCTCAAGTATCCATAGTCTAGTTATTACTAATGAATGAGTTGAATGCAAGAAACGTACAATAGCTTAGATTGTGATGGAAAGGAAAGTTTCACCGCGCATAAAACAAATGAAATTAATATAATCGTATCTTTCATGCTCAACTGAGCTCTTAAAAAGAGTTCCTCTGCAATCAGAACAGATTTTCACATCAAAATCATAAACGCCGATCAAGCGTATTATAATTCTTCGTCTCTTTAACATTTATAATAAGATTTATAATACAAAGTATTAAATACATTAATGTCTTAATAATCTTCCTGCCTGCTTCTTATGTAAACTACATTACATCAAATTGGTTCTTGTGGCATTTAACGCGAAGCAAATAAGATACAACGCGAAGTAAATAAGATACAATGCGAAGTAAACAAGATGGAACACGAAGTAAACAACTTTCAGAAAATTTTCCTTCTATTAAAAAGTGGGGAAAACGAATTTAAGTGATTGAGAGGGAGAGAATAAAAAGGGTCTTCATTGTCTTTTTGTCTGTGTGAAGTGAGAAAATAATATACGATCACATTTTGTGCAAAATAACATTAAGCATAACTCCCTGACTAATATTTGTAGTAATATCAAAGTTTTAATTTATTCATAATAAATGTGCGCTGGTTACGTTTTCCTTCGTGTACAATTTCTTCATATGACAAATGCACAAATTTACTTATTTATATGGTAGAGAGTATATCTTGTAATCTGAAAATTATATGAGTCAACTCATTGGTTTTATTTAATATGATTTTGTGTCTTCAAAAGAGGGACAAAAATTAAGAATCATGAATTCTTTCCCCCAGAAACAGTTTCAAGAAAACTACAACCTAACCATCTGCCCAAACTTGCAAACTAATCTCAACTAATTAACAATTCACCAATTAAAATTCGCGAGTACCTAAAACAAACACATTATAACTAGAAGTTATAAACCAAGTCCTTAATTTAATGCTGGCAAAACATAAATCTATTCAAGAATATGTAAGGAAACGAAGAAATCTAGATCTTAGACAATGTCAGTTGATCAGAAACACAATTTCATTAAGTATCCGGCCAGCTTAGCTAAAATTAATGCTAAAATATTCTGTTCAGTTAGACGTTGTTCGACGTCCGTAACTTTGGATCCTCGGTCGCTGGAGGACGTCGTCTCGAAATTTCGTCAGGCGGCATCCAAACACTAGATAATCCTCCAGAACAGTACTAGTATTAGTGCTAGTATAGTAACACTATATAATAGTACTAGTTTGCATGAAAACCAAACTCTTGTATGAAATTATCAATAAATTAATAGTAATAATTGTTTCAAGTTAATAGCAAATTGTTATGAATCAATGAAATAATTGTTATAAATTAATAGTATATAATAATTTCATATAATTACTGATATAATTGTTTTAAATTAATGATGTACTGTTATCAATTAACAGTAGAATTGTTTTAAATCGCTGGCATAAATGTTATATTAACGGTATATTTTCTTTCGATATGCATTGTGCATAGATTCGAGTGTACATGAACTCACGCGCGTACTAGGTACTCCCTATACAAAGTGTTCGCCTAATACTTCAACATAATTTAAGGGGAGATTCTTAACGCCGAAGTAAGACGAAAATCCAGAATAAAAAGATTGCGCTTTCGACTTTATTTTTCAGTTATTGACAATTAAAAATCGACCAAAATGTCCCTGCATGGGAGCAAACCTCCTTACACGAATGAAGGGAGGTCAGCCTAAGCAGCGGGACGCATAGTGATCCTCAATCTGAACGACACATGAGCGGCAGCTTACCTCGTACAAGTCGTAGAGAAGAAGAACATGGCATTCAGAGACGTAAAAATAACCCCACGCGACGTTTTGCAAAAGAAATGTTAGATTGAACGTTAAACCTGCTTACTCGTGGAAATTTCTGAGTAGAGAGGATTAATGTTTCCTCTAATCCTTTGCCTCCGTGAATGTCCACAGCAAAATCACACACGCGCCGCGATTGTCCCGGCCGCCAGTGTTTACAAAAAATACAACAAATTACAGTAGATGTTCGATAAATCCTTGTAAACAGAGCTTGACTCTTCTCTTAAAATTTTGCCGTATTGTGCCTTCATGTGTGCCCAGTAGTAAAAGCTGAGAGGATTTAAATCTGGGGACCGAGCAGGCCAAAGCACAGGTCCTCTTCGACCGATGCACCTGTTTGCAAAACAGCTGATCAAGCGCTCTTGCACTGCGTTGGTAGAATGTGGTGAAGCGTTAGATTTTCCGACTCATCCATTTGCAAAGATTTTCTCTTCTTGAATTTTCTTCCATACATTTTACAGGTTTTAATGTATCGGTTTCCCGCAATCGTTGGTCTATTTTGCGAAATATCTTTGCGATGGAGTAGTCTTATCCGGCGTATAAACTTCGCGTTTTCGCGCTATCACCGACCGCCATACCGTAGCAAAAGTGTACAGTTTGTAAGAAATGTGGCTAATAAAAACGCGCAAAATACAGGCACTACGCGCATTACACACACAAGATACACCCAAGTAACACTTCAACTTAATATTTTTAGTTCTAGTCTCTTGCTTCAAAATGCTTGCTAAAACACGGCAATGTAGTGACGGAGAGTTCGTTCAGAAAGAAAAATTTACGATACTCATTGCCAATGCTTTCACCTTCCTTGTATAACTCGGAATTATTCAGCAACAGTGATAATATTTGAGAAGTCCCTTTTGAAAGCAAGGGTATGGTATCAAGAAAGCGAATAAGCAAACAACCAGACGTGTTTAAAAAAAGCGCAAACCTATATTGTATAATCTCCAAACTTTACATAGCTACAGATTTATTTATATTTCATATTTACCAAATGGGCATTGGAAAAATGGACTTTCTGTTTACCAGATGAGTTTCGGAAATATATCACTCCTTCAAGCCTTAAATAATAGTGAATAAAACAATAAAAATATTGGGATATTGTCCTCAGTTTCTAATGATCATAACATGAATGCTGTAAGAAAACTCTTAACATAGAAAAGAAGCACAACTGTCGCATTTATTATTCATTTTGAAGTAAACATTTTGTCTATATTCGTGGGATAATATAAAATATTAATTTAACATTTTGTAGGAACTGTTGAAAACCCGACTATAAATTTTTCGGTAAATATTCACTTTTCATCACAATATGTCAAATTAATATTTTATATTATTCCACGAATATGGTTGCAATGTTTGCTTTAAAATAGATAATAAATGCGATAGTTGTGCTTCTTTTCCATGTTAAAGTTTTCTTAGAGTATTTTTCTGACCTTTATCTTTTCACGCTTAAAACACATATACTTGACAAGGTTGAAACTTAACGACTTCTGTCTTTATAACGATGTCATGAGAAACGACTTTTTCGCTGTGATAAGTCAAATCTATTAATTTGTTATTTTTTTTGTAAATTTCCGTCTTTAGCAATTTATTGCAGTAGTTACTTTTATAATTTTTAGTATTTTTTAGAAGCTAAATCTGTACTTCTGTGGTTCTTGACTTAGGACCGCGTTAATCTGTATTAAATGTCAGTATACGAGAAAAATAATTATGTTATAACAACCAAACATCAAATTGACTAGTGGTTAAGAATGATCACCCATCACAAAGTAAAGAATTTATATAGTATGTATTTCAATTCATAATAATTACAAATTTTTCAGGATTTTTTTTAATAAGATTTTTAATTTTTTGAACTCATCATAGTATTCTGTAACGACTTATGAATTTTCTTAACTAACTTTTTTAAGCGTTCAATTATTTTATTACGCATATGCGATGCCAGAGATACATAATAAATTTTCCAGACTAGAAATTTTCTTTCAGCACATACTAAAGCATTCTATTCATCGTTCAGATAGTCAATTATATCCAAACGAAATATTTCCTTGAATAAGGCACAACGTTTCACGTAACCCACATGCAACGTACGTTTCCGAAATCCTGAAACCGGCGAAAAAGGAGATAGAGGGAACCGTCAATTTGCAAACGAAATTATAAATCAGTCGTGCTATGCGTGTAGCTACAATCCTGTCGGCGCTCGAATCGTACAATCGATATTCGACGAATAGAATTATAAAGTTAACGTACGTACGCATTTGGATCGGTCGTAAATTTCCAATCGATGAACCGGAATCTGGAAATCCACACGATGAACCGACACGAGGGCAGAATCAAGCCTGGCTGCTTGTCAATTTGAACGTGCACAGAGTATCTGATATGCGTCGTTTGTTTTGCCGAAATTGCAAAGAATCGATTCGAACGCGTTTTAGCACAATAGTACGAAAATCACAAGCTCGATTCACATTGCCCCGTGATTCGTTTTGAGAATAAATTTTCTAATTCTTTTTTAATTTAATATGTGAAGCATTTGAAAGTATTAGAAGGTGTAGAATTATTCAGACAATTCGATTGTTAATTTTCTCGTCAAATGTTCTGAAAACAACATCCGCTCGTATATACAATTTGGCGAAAAGTACAATATTTTATAATGTGTGATTATTATGGTCTTCAACCGTATAAATCGTTAATCGACAATTAAGACTTCGATCCACATTCAAGCATTATAATATTCGATTAGTATTTACATATGTGTGTGCATGATTAGAGTTTATATTAGTGCTAATGAATTTCGATGAAGCAATTATGTGTTTACTTTACAAAATCGATATATCATTTCCGTAATGAGAATTTGAAAACTATGAAATTTGTGTTATTATACACAGTACTATTACTTAAAAGAATTGGGACACTTATTTTCGATAATATTTATTGGAATTATAAAATAAAGGATAAATTAATTTGCAACGATTTTATTTTTTATAATCATTATGGCTTCGTGTAATATTATTGTCTTTAATTTGACTGCGGCGCTGCATATATTGAGTTAAATCTCGTGATATCATTGAGTCATTAATGATTACAACAGTTTCAATTAAATTACTGAATTTTCGAGTATTCAATTTTACGTAATATTTTATATTTTATACGCTAAAATAAATAATATCCAATGAATCATCTTTAACAAGTAAGATGCAAAATATAAATTAAAATTCAAAATAAATAAATTATTGTGGTATATTCTTTGACCGAACAATAGGTATTAATGGGTTAATTAATAACATGCTAGGAAGTATTACGTATGAGGCACAAAGGTAATTACATATTCGTCGTATCAGCGCACAGACGTAAGAAATTGTCTATGTATCAGCGACGTACATCTTAGTAGTAAGACGTCTTTCAACTCAAGTAACCGATTTCTTTGTGTACAGTAATTTTCCGACCATTTACGATGGATGCACGTGTACAAGAGCGCACAGATAATCGTCTGGTTGTATCCTGAAGTGCGTTAATCCTAGTCAAATTACCACATGGATGTTCTTGCAACGAACGCCTCGTCTCTAAATATAATTTCATTTTCGAATACTGCTGTAGTTTACATAAACGAATAACGTTTGTCGAAGAAGTAGGATTCACTTAGCATAATTTCGATGACCGCGTCTGATATTTCGCGATTGGACGTTCCGACAGGTGCTCTTTACATTTCAAACCGATTTTCGTCGATGCCGTTTCATATTCTCGAATGTAAATTGTTTCAATTATTTTTTTTAAGCAAACTTGTGGAAAGAACATTTTATTTTCCGTAGAAATGCGCAATACAAATAATCATATATGAAAATAATTTAATTATATGTAAAATAAACGTTTAAACTGCTACTTAGAAGATACACTGACTTATTATGAACTAACAATTGAAATAAATTATTTTAGTAAGTTTAGCTTTTTCACCGTATTTGCATTCGTTTAAACTACGAAAGACTTTTTGCACGTGCATCGTTTACCATTCTAACTACTCAATTATTAATAGAACCGTGCATACTTCGTGATAATGAAACTACGTACACCAGCGTCCAAATACGCATTCCACCAACATATTTCGAGCGTTTGTACCAGCTGACTTCACTTTCAATCGCACCTCGGACCATATGATGCATCGATTCACCTTCGAGCATCGACATTTCGGAAAATGAACATTCCTGAGCACGATATTCGTATTCAATGTTATCTCCAATGAATTCTAAGGGATCAGTATTCGAACACGACTGTATCGTTGTACATATGTAATTTGTTTCGCAGATTTATTTCGCACAATAAGCTGGGGATTAATTGTTTAATCAAAGATCCATTATTTCACGTAAATGCCTCGAAATTAAAACAAAATTCTTGGATCAAATTTTCCACCATTAAATTAAATTGCGTTTGTGCACAATTTTATAACATTCATTTTGTAAGTGGATTTTCGATGCTCTTTGCTTCTAATTTTTAATAATACTTTATTTATATATTTTCTATACGATCTTGTAATTTAACATTCTAACGAAAATGCGAGATTGTGAATTTTTAAGATATTTTCTACGACTAGATTTAATGGAACTAATTTCAATTTGACGTTCTTGCATATCCTACTGTTCTAACTTTACCTGTTGGCAAACTTCGTACCATTCATACATTTAATAGGATTAGAATTATAACTAGATGTGATTAAGCGCATTAAGATACGTTCGAATGAATCGTAAATAAGATATAATTTAAGGAATATATTTAGAACAGTATTTTATTCGGAACAGGGCGACGAAGATTATTCATCCTGCATATCCGTACTAAATAGTTTAAATTATCGTTACAATAGAGTTGCTTTGCACTTGGAACATTTCTCCGCTACATACGTATGTGAAACGTGAATTTTTAACCTACCTCAAATTGCGAACTTTCCAAGATCGACTTCAATGGACAAACTATCTCACTGAAGTGACTTAAATTATTATTTATTGATCTGTGGTATGTCTAAGTTGACTTGATGTCTAGATAGAATCGAGGATTATTTTAAAATTTGAACATGTATAGCCTGAAGGCACGTATTTTTCAAAGTTATGAAACATATTATTTTATAAAAATTATTGGCTTCTAAATATAAATATGATTTATGCTCGAAACTTCTACCATCAACAAGAAAACAAATTACAACATCGTTTAAGATTGACGACAAATTAAGCGTAAAATAACGCGAATAGATAGGAACTCAATTTCCATCAAAACCAAAATTAAAACTACCGAGAAACATATATATATATAAATTTTAAGATACAAAATTTTTACTGTTCTGTATAAAGAAATGGGAAATTGTTTTATTTGAACATAAAAACACGGTACTCTAAATTTGTCCGACAAAACACGGTTCTATCGATTCTTAATATCACGGAGCAGTGAGCAAGGGTACAATTTCTTATTGGTTAGTTACATTCACGAAAAATTCGTTGGCTAACCACCCATGCGTAACTGTAAGTACAAATATATGGCTTGGAAAATGAAACATTGAAAACTCCATCTATGACGCAATTTGTCCAGTGACAAAGGATCAATACGTTCTTCCAATATGATCTACAATCTAGAAAAAATTCTATAAAATGTTTATCATCTACGTTATTTTATGCTATAGCATTTATTTTTTTAAACACATATTTTAAAAAGATATAACTTCTTCAAAAATAACAATCTACACCTCATAATGAAAACTATGAACTACTACTAATAATAATATATGTATAATACAAACTATGTGCGTAATCCATTTAATTTTAACCGCATGAAATTAGTACCTTGAAAATCAGATAATAAATTTGGCCAGCAGAAAAATATATTACATACTTTTCGTATAACATATATATAACATACTTTTTCTATTCGCTACATTCACTAGATATTTCAACTACCGGATACGAAACACAGTTTAGAAGAATTTTATCGCGGAACAAGCTCAAACTACTAAAACTCGTGGTTTCTGCTTTGGATCCCCGAATACTCGTGACAATGCCAGGCATATATTAGCGTAACGTCATCTAATTATAAGTTTATTCTGGCGTTACCTAGGCTTGTCATATTTAGTGAACCCTTTGGCATTTGACATAGTATAACTATTTTACGATATATGGTTGGACGAGAAAACTCAACGTGAAAGACGTCAACGAAGATTTATAAACTAACATACACGTACGAGAGCAAAACAACTGACAAATAATTCGCCTCAATTAAATGTGATATTTTTGTCACTTAAATCTTCTTCAAAGATATTTATTGTCCAATATACTTATAATTAATTAGTGCATTAAAACAATGATACCAAATTAAAGTAATAATATTTACTATGAAAATAACATTGAAGGAGTTTGTAGAAGGTAAATTGTACGTTTGTACCTTTATACGTATAACATGTAACGTTCGACTTAGATTACGTAACTATTGTGAGAAAGGCGTTATTATAATTCTCTATTTGACTTTGTGCCAGCTTCAGATATGTGTCGCTACAAATCATCAAAAGATTAAATAATATACATGAGTATCTAATTGCTCGATTGACAAATTCGAAATCGGGATAAGATACCTTTGGATTTAGCAGAATTTTCAAATGTAATTCAGATCGAAACGTATTTAAGGACTAAGCAACCCCGTCGCAGAGATTTTCAAATCAGCTAATCTGTATGCTATTACCTCCTTAAAATCGCTATTTTTTATATACGTCTGTGAATTTCACAAATCTGTTACACGATATATAGTAACAGATTTATATAAAGTTAACATTTTCACACAATTGTTGTAGACACTAAAATTCAATGTATTTTAGGATACTTACATATAGAATTCAATCCAACTCCAACAATATTAATGCCGCCGATAGAACGTCCTATCGTACGGAAATTAGTGGTATTCCCGTTTCCAAGTGGTCTCATCTTGGCGTGGCCAGTATTGAATTCATGACGGCCATCAGTATCGAGTCTTACGACTCTATTGTTACCCATGTCAAGGGTTACAGGTCGCCGGTATCAGCTCCAATGACACCAATAGCATCAGTATCGACTCGTATAAGACGGATGTCATCGGTGACACGAATTATAGCTTCACAGTTGATGATCTTGATCTCAAGGCTGACCGTTGGTCGCTTTTATAACTCTGCTGTTTTCGATATAATATTATACACGATCTTAACGACACCAACGACTTTCTCAGGCGTTGAACTAATCGTTATCGATTGAAAAGACCTTCGAACGAACGATATGACATCCAATATTCATTTACTTGATATTAAAGCTGACAATATTTTTTCTTCTTACTGAAAATCGGTAACCAAGTATTCTTTATTTTAATTATTTCGTAAATATGTCTTGCTCCCTTCGAGTTCTATCGCGAGTGAACTGAATGAAATGGCGATTCAAGGGAAGACGCTATCTAGGAAACATGCATAAAATTTAATTAACGAACGACACGGTAGTCTCGCTCCCAACGACAAGTTCAATCTGTATAATCGCGAAATTCTAATCCTCGTGACAGCACTGAGCGCAGCAGAAACTGAACTTCGCATATTCAAGCTGGTAACGAAAATTGACAGGGTGTGAGTGACAAGCCATTATCGAGCTAACGCCGTAGGGTACGATCGACGGTTTATCGATCAAAATATTTCGATAGTCGAACCCCCCGAAAGATAGACGTCCATTTTAATTCGGGAAGTCGAGCTCTTATATACTTTTGGCACTTCTATGTACCTTTGTCGTTTTATTTTAGTCAAAATTTTATAGTACAACGCCTATTTGCGTTTATGCTGGATCACGTACATATGAAATTCTAGCGGTATAAATATTTTTTCATTATGTTCATTATAAAATTGTCGTATTTAATAAATTTTATATAGCCGACAATATTCTGTTAATAATAGTGATTATCATTCTCTATTAATTTAGTACGTCACAGATCGATCACTGTTCTTAGTAAAATTTTCATTTAAAAAATAAAAATGTTTCATATTATTAATCGTTTTATATCAGCCTGCTATATTCTATACTATATTATAATCATATTTATAGGTGTAATTTATTATCTGCAAGATTTTTACCTTGTGTTTCTCTTTCGTTCGATCATTAATTTTGATTAACAGCAAACAATGCATCATGATTCGATCAGTCCAATGATTATTCAACTTCATAAATGAATGCAACAGTGTACGTTGGAATTACGTTCTGATCGTAGACATGGATGATTGATTCTGTGTATAGCGTTATCAATAGGAAGCACAATTACCTCGTATGACATTATTGTAATGTTCACGTGAATATGATCCTTTGCTTTTATCTAATCTCAAATCATAATTTGTCAGCGGTATAATCCTCAGAATCATAAACTGTAAGTGAAATATCATGTGAATGTAACGTTGATCCTTAATTGGTTAATAAACTTTCTTATTAGAATTTATACTTTTCCATCTTACCAGACAAATGAAAAATATATTAAAAGATGCAATTATTTATTTAGACAGAGAACATTTAAGAATTGTAATCCTTATGATATCCTTGCAATTTATTGAAAACCTGTAATGAGAATAATGAATAAGATAATGATGCTCAAATCAAAACCGTTGATGCTCGAATCAGCTTCCGTTCACTTTTCCGGGTCTCTTCGAACTCTCTAGCTCCCTATCACTCGCGTTTCCCCTCAAAGCCAAGCTCCGTGGAGTAGCTGAAGCGCTCCAAGAAATTGCAAATTACATTGCTTTATCGTTCTAGGTCAGTAGTTTTATTTCAAACGATAAAGCACGGGGGCGTTCGGGGAGCAAAGCAAGATCTAATTTTTCTTGTACAAGAGAAAACCCATGATTTCGTCGAGAGAAGGTTTAATTTTTTGATTCCATGGAGAAACGGCAGGAGACGTGCCCTCTTTTCCAGTCTCTGTTGAAATAGCAGAACAAAGCTTTGATTTCGTAGAGTCAATAATAAGAGATGATACGCTTTTCTTCCGTTTCGAGTAGTGATCGATCGCAGGTAAACCCCGATTAGATTCCGCGACTGCTCCAATTGTACGTATATGACATTCAAGAACTTCGAAACTTTATTCACACTGAACAATAGAAAAATTCTTCCTTTCCTTTAAAAATTTCTTTTCATCTTTCATGCGCACTTGAAAGGTACGTAAACAAATTGAAAATAATTTACGCAACTTAGTGCTGCCATTGCTGACGTAAATTTGCAATGGTACTTCTTAGAATTTAATTAGAACGAAATCGTAAAAATAACCACGAGCTATGAGATTTATTCACGCTTCCCCTCTAAAGTCTTGGACTGCCTATTTGCATCGGTTTTCTCGAAATTATTCCCCGCCGGGACAATCGAATTAGGCTCGTAATTAGGAAAGAGCCAGTGTCGCATGATTATTCGATATACGTCCGATTTAGTTAATGCACCTCGATTTTGCTTTGCTTTCTATTTCGGTTCCCTTAACTACTGCTTCAGGCTATCGTTTTTGGGAAAGAAGCCTGACATTTTTAGGAGGATTCGCAATTAGCGTCAATTTCGATAATATTCACTTGCAAAATTACGCAGAACCTGTAACAATTAAGACAACCGCAACTCTTTCACAATCATTGGACTGCGAATATTTATGCAGCTTCATATTTTTACAAATGGTAAAATGCCATACAATGTACTATACTTTGGATAGTTTGTATATCTTTGCGAAACTGAACGAACTTTTAAACGGGGCGGATTCCAACTTCTAGGAACTGAGAAGAAAGAAGATCCAACAACAGAAACGGTTACCGCGAATCGAATCTGAGAACCGTTCAGCGCAACAATTTCGATTGCGAAACGAGCAGCGACTCCTGGAGAGAAAAAAGAGCTCCGTTTGGCTCGTCGATTTCGCGCGATCGTTTAAAATATTACTGACGCACTCGTTACCGCTTTCTATTTATCGCGTAACAAATGGCATCGAACATTTCAGCCAGTGGTCTTTCCATGTCCTCTCTTGCCCGTTCTGTTTTCGTCGTGGTTACATAAATTTCCAGGTTTATTCGAATCCATTTTTCGAACGGACAATCAAATCACGGGCGCAATTAGCGAAATGGAGTTCCCGTTGGCTGCTGGGGAGATCGTTATAAACATGTGTAATCGCGCGATTCAATTTCTGTTTTAAAACAGCGTATTGAATAATGCCGCTGTGTACGTGTGTGTAAATTTGATGGGCATCTCTGAACGGAATTTATTCCCCTGGGAGGTAACGAAATATACAGTGGTGGATTATCGTAAGATAATACTTAAAATGAAGAATATAACAAATATTTAAAATCGGTACTTATATAGATCGCATTCAGAACAGAGAACGATAATTGTAAGCTATGATTCTGGATATAAAATCATGAAAAGAAGATCATGCTTCCAACTATTTACTCATCATTAATTTGCACACTATGGTCAAATTCGAACAGTGTTATTACTAGACTGCGGATATTTATGCAAATTTATATTTTTGTGAATGCGACTAAAAGAGTGGAACCTAGTTAGGGACTTGTTTTATTTACTAAATATTATAACTACTATATTTTGTATATTTTGTATATTTTTACATATTACGTACATTTATGGCCATAAATACATAAAAATTATGAATGTTGGTGTACAAAATGTATGAAACAAGCAAACTGAAAATATTACTTAATGTTCGATATAATTTATAATATAATTTATAATAGCAGTTAAGGAAGAAGCGAAATAAAAGCAGGAAATTAGAAAGACGAAGAGTAAAGGTAACCGTGTATTCGCGATAGTTTTTGCACCGAAAATTCGTTCTACAAATTGAACGAATCTAGCCATGGCTTAATTCGCCTGCGTGTACTACGGGTTTCACGATGTGATTGAAAATTACCGGGATTTGCTGGAATTTTTTTGTTATCTTTTCTTTTTCAACGTTCATACCGCTTCCGTTGAAAGCCCACAACGGTGTTTTCCAATTGCGACCAACTTCGATTGTGATTGAATTTAAAATGGAGTCTCAAGAGTAAAGGTAATGGTAATCCTGATGTTTTCGATTGAAATGCAGTCTGGATTAATATCTTGCGGCAAAATCATTTTATATCCTTCCGCTTCGATATCATTCTATTAAAGTAAATCTTGATCTTTTCAGAAACTTCAAATGCACACGAATTTCGTATCATTTAGTAACTAACAATTCACATAAATCTTTCTCACAAACTAGCTCTTTGATAGATATCCAAGCAGCATCTTGCTCGTTGCATAGCCAAGTTATGCCAATTTATTGAAACATCCATTTCTGAATTTGCGTCTATATTACAAAAATCCTGTTAATTAAATAATTAATTCTATGCAACCTAAAATTTCTATAAAAATATAGAAAAGATTCAAAATATACTTGTCCTAATATTTAATATGTAAATCGATTTTCTGCTTAGGTTACATTTCTTAAATTGATAATCATAGAGATATAAATTTACGCTAATATCCACGGTCTGATTTAAAAATCAAAATATTTAAGTACCACTCACTATATCGTGATTCTACAATCGAGAACTATCGTTTTAAAAGATTCGAGTTCACTTAGAAATAAATATTATATTAAAAATGCTTATTTAGGACTCCATTCGCTCTTATAGTTGGAAAAATAATTTCGTAAAATTGAATAGAAGATTGCAATTTCCAAGATTCCATTTGTCGGGAAAACGAATATGTCTGAGATCTCGGAACACAGAATAAAAATAAAAATATCCTCGATCGTTCCTGATGAACGTTCCCCGCTCTTGTGATCGCGTTTGCTGGCCGAGTAATTGTTCGACATGACGAGGAAATAGCATTATAGGTGCGTTGCACTTCACCTCGTTAAATCGAGAAAACCACTTCAGATTGCTCGGCTCGATTCGCGTTTTTCTAGCAGCGTTCAAGGCAAGTGGATGCTTTAATCCCAGGAGCTACGCTCTCGTTCTTTCCGGAATTTATTTTTTGCCAAGATGATTGAATCACTGATATGATTAGCGAGTTGAAACTTCGACCGTCGCGTCGCCTTAATTCAGCTAAGAAGGATGGTTAATTGGATAGTTGGTCGCTTGATCTTTTTCCGCTTTCCGTAATTTACCGTTTATCCTTGTTAATAGTAATAATTAACGAAATTGTTATTTTTATTAACCTACTATTTTTTCGAGGAATATTAGAATACAGGTATATGGGAATTATTATAGTTTTTAGACGTATTTCAAAAATTTCCATGAATTTCATAGATGTAATACAGTATTTTTTATTGCTCGTTGAAATATTCCAATAAATTGTAGCGAAAACTTGTTGGAAATATATTTTTAATGTACTTTAATGCTTTTAAATGTAAATACAATAGTTAGAATAAATAAAAATCATATTATCATTAAATTTTAGTAAACTGCGAGCTGTTCGTACGTGATTTTCATTATGAGAATAATGCACGGTATAATCCATATGAAAGATCATTAATTATTATTTATTAAATTAGTATCAATGCACTAAGTTGTACTGAATTAATACGGAAATGTAATGAAACAAAGTAGAAAACTTGATATACTTGTATTTAATTTTCTGATTACTTGCGATTTAAGTGATTCTATTTGCAGTTATTCTTATTTTAATATCCGAGAGACGTTACATTTTATTCAAGAATATAAAGCAGAAGAAAGTACTGTCTAAGAGACATTACATGCTATTGCAATACATTTAATATTCCGTGTGCCACCGAAGGATTTATTGCTAGTAGTGTTGGGTTGACTCGAGCATCAACCCGTTTTAATTTATACGGATGTACTTTCTATCTAGATGGCTAGAAGGAGATGGCGACTAATGAATTGCAATTTCAAGGGAGCTCAACCGATGGTAATTCATCGTTATATCGAGAGACGCGACATTTACCTTCCTTTAATCCATCGTTTGCATCATTGCACGGAATAAGTAATTGCACAATAAAATTTATTCAAGGGAAGTTTATCCTTTGAAACTCATCGATTGTGATTCATCGACGGCAACCGCATTCTCTTCTTTCTATTAGCGGTAAAAGTACCGCAATATAAATTCGTTCCATTTATGTATGTGGTGCTCGTTTTCAATTTTACCATATTAAAATTCTTTTTAATCATAAACAAAATTAATATTTCAAGTATAAGTATTTGCAATACTCTATATCTCAAATATGATAATAATTCTATCGTTCTTTTGTACAGCATTTTTCTTTATTAATTATTCCGAAGTTTACTTTCATAAATAAAATTCAAACGATGGTACAACAGAAGACGAAATTCTACAAATTTGAATAATGATGCGTGCGTAGTGCACGTATTTAGGCAGAAACTCGACCATAAGAAGGGATCGTAGCTGCGATATTCCGACAGTAGTCAAAGGCAGATATAGTCTGGCAGTAGTTATGGTCAGACACAGTTCAGCGAAAATTTCTTATTCGTTTTAAAATTACTGGCCTTTGCTTGAGCGTAGTAGAAGCATAAAAGTAGTAAACAAACGTTTGATGTTAATCAAATTGTTTAATCAAATTAGCGATTTTAAATTTTATTCCTGCTATCTACTTTGACTTGTGTGGAACATTGCAAATATTAAAATGTTGGTTTTGCAGTAATTATGCCCTAATTTTCAGATACATTTCAATATATTAGTTGATATTATTAGTCAAATATCGATTGAATGATAGGTTTAAATGTAAAATTTGGCGCGATAACCTTTCTATGGGATAGTAAGAGAATTGAATTTTCCGTCCCAACGAAATTAAATTAACTATTCACGAGGCATTAACCTCGCAATAGTAATCTTCTCTTCGCGTGGCACAGGCTGCAATATTGACTTCCATGGATATTAACTCTGATTCCATATAGCGACTGGCAATCGATAATTGGCCGGGGATAAAATATTAACGGAATATTTATGAAGACTCTTGTAACGTACCAGCGAATATGAATAATAAAAATTTGGCGATAACGATTGATGACAATACAAATACCGCGGAAATACAATTTTTACACGTATTTTAAAAAATCATTTATGAATACCGAATCATTCGTGTGAGAATTCGCGACACAACACTAATCAGGTATGAAACAAATTCTACACAGTAATTCAACCGACTGAAATAGACTTTATTAAATAAACCTTCAAATATTCGAAACTTCTCCCCTTAAAATTACACTAACGAGAATTCGCGTTAACTTTCTGGCACAAAAATTTCCCAACATAAGGAATCATGTCGTTGAGTCGTTGACGATTTAATCTTCTAAATCGAATCACATTGAAAGTCCTTACCACAAGTAACACATCTAGCGTTTGCCAAATCTCAAGAATGAACGTGCAAATAATATCTTCCTGCCGTGTACTTCCATCAGGCCAGAGAAATTACGAAGAGTCGATACCTATCTAAACCGATTGACATTCCTACAACCTCGATTCGTCTCCCTGGCACGAATCGGCCATTAAATTGAATTACCAGGAAAATTAAATTTTTCTTCAACGACATTTTCTGGGTCTTCTCCAATTATTCCATCTTAGCGCCTCTGTCTTCGATTTTAATCTCAGACAAGGTCTTAACGTTTATAGCCGTAAAATTTTGAAAACGTTAAATAAATGGATTTTTCTCAACATGTAAATTTTACACAACATCGACTTTCTGGATAATTTCCAACTTATATTTATATCTGTCATGATAGATTTCAGCGTGGATTACTTTTCGTTCATAGTGCATAAATTACAATGCTTCTTTATACACGTCGATACTGTACACTGTATATTCATAAAGTCAACAGATTTAAGATAGAGACCGATGTTAATTGTTCATAATTACAAGCTGATATTAGACGAAGATTCCATCTTTGAAAGTTTGTTAGAAGAAACTTTGAAGCCTTTTTGCATTACTCGTGTTTTCTTCCATACTTTAATCATACCGCAATATCCGTAGAGCAGAAGTTTGGCTTCTACTGAGATCGAGGCATAAAATTTGATCTATCTGAGCGTGTAATTAAAAGTTTTAAAAATCGCTTCACTACCATGATAGCTAGGAACGGATTACTTTATTTTTAATCCCATCTTTCAGTTGTATTGTCAAAGGAACAGATTAATGCCATCTCTTATCATTTCCGAGTTATTAGATTATTTTATAAGTTAGAACCTCGCTGATCTGTAAAATATCGACGAGATACCGTTAAATTTCTATATCTCAGAGTCCCTGGAGCTACTATTAAGATCTTCGAAGTTCTAAAAATCTGAGCTCACAGAATCTTCGAAGTCCCAAAACACTTAGAGCTTACGATACTCGAACTCTAGGTTTCCTAAAGAATTCTACATCTTTCCTAGGATTTTTCGAAGTCTCCCTCACAGATCAGGCACACGAATTTCCAGATCTTAGATCAATATCTTTCCAGGTTTATCCAGTCTGGATTTTTCCCAGTTTTGTTACACGTGATAAATTTAAATATAAAGTTATAAATTCATAACTCAACGACATTTATAGCACTGATGTTAGGTTGACGCGTACAAAATGTCGTTTCTTAAAATAAAATGTTTCCTACATGTGATTTCCTCGGGACATTAATCCATTTATTATGTATGTTAATCAAAGTAATTTTGTTTCTAATTCGTTCTTCTTATGCTAATCCTGTTCCACGATAAACAGTAGCAACTTCATCAGAATTAACTATACCGTATTTGCATAGAACAAATATCGTAATTCCTTTTCGTGGCCGAACAGCGAAATCGTCGAACTTTCCAAACTGCTGGAACAGCTGTAAACAATTACGATGGCTGTAAAAACAAACAACAGCAGAGGGGTAAAACGAAGATCGGATCTCGATGGAATTTGTCACAAAGAAATATTCTATCCTGCGCCTGAAAATTAAAACAATTACTTCGACCAGACACGTGCTTTTTTCTGCGAAAGCGGTCGTCCAGTATTAAACGCACTCTGCTTAACCGCTTTCTTCGCCATTAAAGCGGCGTTGAATTATATAATTGCCGAGATACTAGCAGCTAAGGAACGTTACACATTGTATGAAATCTCGAGAGAGTTGTAGCGTTGACGATGGCGAAGAGTGGCCGAGTTATTAGGGAGCGTAATTTCCGCTCGTCGCGTTTTGTGCATAACAGAAGCGTTGAATTTTAATAAAGTACAAATATGTATATATAATATAATATAAAATAATATCAGTGATATAGTAATTACAAAAATATTGCACTTCTCACTACAATATGTAGACATCTGTTTATTTTTGATAAAATGCAATTTAGTTACAAAATTACAAGATTTGGGGTTATTTTATTCTTTGCTAAAGGTGTCGTTAAAAATGTTACATTTAACACGATGAAATTTACTTTTGAATGATAATAAAAATTTTACCATTTATAAATATGAAATATTATGAAACAGTTTTATTTTAGAAGCAATTAAGAAGTTCCTCGGTATATAATGGTGTTACGGTAATTTAAAAAATACAATATTCTAAAGAAAATGAAAATTTTCATTTCAAAATGATAGAATTTATGTGCGATAACTTCAACAGGAAACTTCCTTTCTGCTATGTATAACATTCTAAACCTGGTCCGCACCAAAATGAGAAACTATAAATCTTATACAATATTTGCCTTTTTCGCTTATCGAAAAGCACAATAATTCTGATTTGCAAGGATTTTTCTGCGTCTATGCGTATCAAAATATGAGAACCAGTTTTAAAAAGTGATCATATTAACCTATTATTTAAATTAACGATATATCAATTTTTTTAAATAAAAAAAATAACTATTTTGTATTATCAAAAAATTATTTAATAACATGAAGACCCCACTGAACAATGTATTTATATTATGTATTTGTATAATTTTAAAGAGAAGAATTTTTTTAACATTTTATTTTAAAAAATATACATATTCTTCAATTGATTATTAAAGCTTTGAGGAACTATAAATTGAAGCATTTGAAATATCATTTTTGCCAAAGAAAACTTTAAACGCACCAATTTAGTTTAGTTCCTTCAAAACACTATTTATTTCATGAAAGTAATTTGCATTTGATTTAATGCACTTTCCCAACGTTTAACTGGTTTCGTTAACCTAGATTTATAAGAATTATTATCAATCCTAGAATTAAAAGATGCTTGGAATCAAGCCGTTGTACTTTCTTTATTTATAATTTCTTTTTAAATAATTCATCTATATATAAAGTTATCTATATGAAATACAGAACGTCTCTAACGTTTCCCAAATGCTAAATTTATATTTCCATTAATATTCATAACACCTTTCCCAAATCTAAATTCACATAAGAAAATTGCTCGAATATTTTAATTATTCATGACGGTCAATAATGACATTTGATTATTTTTATTTTAAATAAAAGAAAATTTCATAACACGATAGACATGATCTGTAGCAAATTTCTTCTTTTTAATACGATTCGTAACTAACGGTAATCCAAAATTTTATGAATAATATTGACTCATCGAATGCGAACTTTGAAGAAATAATCAAATTATCAAATATTCTGAGAAAATACTATTATTAATACCAAACTACTATAGTAGTGTACTGTTAATATATATATAATATGTATGATATATAATAATTACAGGAGAAGTCAAAAACAGATCATCGACAAAAATGGAGCTTTTATTGCTTATTTCGTGACACAAGTCTTCATCTCGCATAGGAAGAAGTTTTAAATCAATAAATATTTACCAGATATTTCATAACGTTGATTCATTTCTCGATATCCGAGTAAAATTGCATCGATTTTCGTTGACAGATTAAACTGCGTTTCTAGAATATATTTCCACGGTAAAGAGAGGCGTCGTGTTGTATCACGTTGCGTTGCGTTGCATCGCGTCGCGCGATATACATATGTATCTTCATCAGACAGCACTGTAAATATTGTACGAGCAAACTTTAACAATTTTATGCAAATAACATCTGCCGTGGGGGTTTCCCAAATGGCGTTCCCTTTCGATCTTCCTTATATTCTGAATCTTTAACAGAGCTTAGCATAATTGCAAGCGATTTTTTATTATTGCCGACGTATAGTCTGTCGCTTATTACAGTTACTCACATTAATATCCAAACACAGTACTATCACAGTACATTTGTTGCTTTGTAGAGGAGATATTCTAAATATCACGTTGCTTTCTATTCCTTTCGAGAATATGAACCATTTATTGTCACTTGAAAATACGTAAACAATTTCTTAATATCGTTTAATTATATGTGCAACAGATTTTTAACAAAAACATAGGTTCTCCATTTTGTTTCATGAATTCGATGTCTTCTTTATATTTTCTAACGGTATCTGCTATAAATGATACTAATAATCGTGTAAGTTCATGATAACTTTTAAACTTTAATTAATAAATTACTAGTCGTCTCTTATCGAAACTATAAACAAAACTTACATTATTCTTTCCTTTCGTGCCTTTCTCATTTATTTTATGATCTTAAAATGATTCAAACACGATCTCAAGTCGAAAAGCCATTTATCATCTACGTAATAACCTAATATTATCGTAAAAATATTTCTGGTTCTATATGCTACTTGAATTATTATATGCTACTATATATAACTATAAGCTGCTTGAATCAGACTCTCGATAGAAGTTAATTCAACCAAAATAAAAGAAATTTTTTCGATTAAATCATTCCACGACGAATCGTTTCACGCTGTTTAGTATAAGATCGAAACTACTTCCAAACTAGTTCCTCTTTCAAAAATTTCCAAGTTTTCCACGACTGCAATTAAAAACACCGTTTCTTTATATCAGGGACGTCTAGCTTTCAGAACAACTTTAGATTCTGCACGAGGTTTTCGCGTTGCCTCGAGGCGATTCCATAGCTGCGAAGGATTATGGTCACTGGCCGGATAATGGAGCAACAACAACTGGAAATTCCAAGTTTTCAAAATATTGCCGAGGAACGCGTTCTTCTCGCGATAGCGGCGAAGTCAATTTCAAGTTTGATAGGAAGAACGTGTGATAGCAGATAAGAGCCGAGGTGGAACTTCGCGAAGAGATGAAAGTTAACTGTAACGTTAAAAGAGAATCGTTTGTGGGAAAGGTCCCGGTTTGAAAACACGGGATGGAAAAATGTAAGAATGGTGAAAAGTCAATTTTCCTGTAACATATTTGAAGAATTGTTTGTCCCTTTTTAGACTTAGGGACAGTAATAGTAGTTTACGTTTTAGTTCAGTTACGTTGCTATTTTCTGTTTGTTATTATATTAACAAATTTTATTTTCTATTAATCATTCACGCGATCTATACATCACCCTCGCATAAAGCACAAAGTAAATAATAATTCACAATACGATTATTATTTAAAAATATGTAAACCAATCAAAAGTAAATTAAGATTAATTGGAAATTATTTATATACTAAATTGACCTGCGTTCAAGCTCGCACGTCACGGCAGATCGGTACAGTCAACGAGTTTCTCTGTCATTATTAAGAAACTAAATCAACAAATTGTAAAAGGAAGTAAAACCATGTAAAGAGGACCAGGAAGCTATTTCCGACTAACGCGGTATACGTTGGAATGTTCGCTTCAACGGAGAACAATACGAGGAAATGCGATGATGGTGAACACGCGGAAGAGGAATAGCAGCGTCCGCTTAGACGACACGATACGAAATTTTAGTTCCACCTCCGTGAGCAATACATGCAAATTCACCGAATAATCCGACGGTGAATCGTTGTCGCGGTTTCCTTGCCACATTTGCGGTGGTATACGACATCGACACCCATTGTTCCAGCACGCGAACCAGAGAAAAGCGATGGCGTACAAAGGATTCTTGCGTAATAACGCGTACCAGTAGCCGGTCAAATCGGACGGTCGTGTCCGTGTCATCAACAGGTTTATCAACAGGTGAAAATGCCGATACAAACGCGGTCGACGAGTGAGGAAAAGCGTAAGCTTGAATGGTGTCGTTCGCACGTGTAACCTGTGACAGGTGAACTGTGCAGCTTGGGAAATTTTCAGCTACGTCGCGCGGTGAATCGATAAAGCCACTTACGCTGGAATAGTCCGCAACATTGCGCGCTGCCCAGCTATAATCGGTACCCCAGGTGTGATCTTGACATTTCAGAATTCAGAAAGTGGAAATATTGAAAAAAAGCCTTAAAGGATATATATTTAAAATCTTCCATCGGAACGGTAAAGTCACTAATTAAGTGCTATAATCGATTTGAGCGTTTCACTCATAGGCGTTAATTACATAGCTTGGTCCACTCATGAGCGTTAATTACATACCATGGTCCACTCGCGAAGGTTAATTACATAACTTGATCCAATTGCGAGAAACATCTTGTGTAAATCTGTCTTCCTGTACGAATCCCAGTACAGATAACTGTAAATAGTTTATCTTCAAAGAGCACAAGCCCTTTACCTGGTTCAAGAAAAGTGTGAAATACGCGATTAGGTCCGCGTAGCCACCTAGCAGGCAAGAAAAATGTCGTAGTGGCTTGTTTAAATAATCGTGCGACAAATTGAGCGGCGTGTCCGAGAGAAACGCAACCGAAGAAACAAAACGGAAACATTCAGTGTCGTAGCCCGGAAAAAAGGTTCCACAAGAACGGGCAAGAAGCTAGTACGTTTTTCTGTTAGAAGAGAAATCCAGCGCAAAAACCGTGGCTGGAGAAACGAGGAAAGTCCGACACGCGACGAACAAAGGATAATTTATAAAAGTCGTCCGCAAAAAACACACCATGGCCGAATGACAAAGCTTTGTTGGGAAGTCCTTTGTTTTTTCTTCGCCTCTTGTTCCTTTTCCCTCGAATTTCTTTTCAACCGCTACCAACGGTCTCAGGCTGCTTGAAAACTGTTCGCAAGACAAAGCAATCATATCGTTAATCGAGAAAGTTCCTCAATAATCCTTAAGGCTCCTTTTTGCTCGTGATCATTTTTGGAAATATTCAGGGATCGATTCTGAAGTCTGAAAATCGAATTTATTGTGACAATATTTAAACAAAATACAGGAGTAAATAACAATTAATAATTAACAACGATTAATAACAGTGATAATTAAATAAACAACCAATTAATAACAGTAAACAATAAATAATGAATTTTGTGTAGTATCTACCTGAAAATCGAGAATCGATTTTCGACGTCCTCAGCTACCTATCTTTCTTCCTCAATTTTCAATGTTTTAAATAATTACGCTTTCTTCTATGGTCTTGTCTATCTCCGATGTTGCTCTCTGTCCGTCCGTTTGGAAACGTGTGTCTCTCGAAAATGGCTGCCCGCAAAACAAAGAAAGTCGTTCTGTTCGTGAAGCAAAAGAAAGTCGTGCTGTCCGTGTTTGAAACTCCCAGGGAGTTTTACATATATATATATACACCAATACTAAGTGATGATACTAACGACGCGCGTCGTTTCAATTATTTGAGCAGTGCATCCTTTTAACCGGTTGCTAAGATGGCGCATTAATTGGGCAATACAAAATGATTCGGAGAAGCACGCGGCGACAAAAGGGAAGATTGCGCGAAGAGTAATTGAATACGAGCCGTAAACGGTGACCGATGCAATTCCGGTAGAACAATTAAAAGCTGGAGCGAGTCGCGATAGTTACTCCTAAGAGCCGGTGAGTCCTTGAATTAATGGGACTAACACACGTGAATCGCACGAAGAGCGGTTCGACCGCGTCGATTTAAAATTACGGCTATTAATATCACTCGTTTCGCGATCGAGAACGGATGATCGAACGCGATGATTTGTCACTGACTAGAACTTGTGCGAGTTTCAAGCGCTTTCTCTACTTTTCTCGTTTCTCTTTTCACGCGTTTTACGGGTCGAAAGGGGGAAGAATTGTGAATTATGCGAAGATTGCAGGAGAAAAGTGTGATAATCTCTGCAAAATATACATGCACTTGTACCGAATATCGCGTTATTTCTGTAGAATTTTCTTACCAATGAATATATTACGCGGATTATACGAATGTTTCTTATTTCATTAAATAATTTCATGAACGTGCCACGACTGTAGCGATTGAAATGGTAAGATTTGAAATCAATTGGAAAATGTGTATGAAAGTTGCAAGACATATGTACGTCTTATTGATATTGCGAATAATTAATTTACTGCTCAATCCTTGCAAAGTGTATGTTTCCAATAAATATTTTACAACTTGTACATAAATTTTCAGATCAGTTTCAAATTTCACCAATATAATTACAATAGTCGAGTGTCAACGCAGTGCCAATGAAATTTCGAAATGTTTTGTACAACATGTACATAAAAAGTTTCAAAGAGCGTTCGAATACTTTCACGAATCACTGTATATGTATTTTCAGACGTGTCTTTTTTATTTTGCCAATATAGCGGTGACAGTGGATGGACAGTCTCGTCACAGTGTGAAAGAAATTCGAAATTCCAAAATATTTTTTACAAGACACATAATACGTTCGGATACTTTCGTCAGCTGCTGGATGTATACCAGTAGTCATTAACATTACCAACATTAATACAGAGTGTTGATTAACATCTAACGATGCGTATTTTCGAAATAATCCGAAAAATGAACATTTCTAGAGTTTCGTACGTGCCAATATCAATTATGAATTAATAAAAATCGAACTGTCAGCTATTGATATGTCATTGATATGTGGCGTATAAATTGCTCTAAATATTATTGTGCTTAAGCCTCATTGTTTTCGAATGAGAATCAAAGGCATGAATTCATACGTATAAACCAATTAACAGGTGAGCGTGCGGTGACACGCTTCCTAATTCTGACAATTATTCTGCTTGCTGCCTGAGCCCACGGATTACACAACTCTCGCCTGGGATGGTGTTAATGGGAAGCTGAGTTATGTAAACAAGCCGTGATCGTGCATCAATCGAGCATTCAGAATGCGCCTTCGATTATTCTACAGAATGTCTCTAATTTATTAATCGAAATTCTTGTCTTGCGCTATTTACATCGTTTCCGATAAATATCGAATTGCACGTTGTATGAAAGTATTAACATTTGATTTTTCTCAATAAATTCCTCTTCATTCTTCAATTGGAAATCAAGAATAATTAAAAATCATTGTCTCTGCCTGTCAGATATTTCGTCCTCGATAATGGTAGTTTCTAATTGTGTCTTGATTAATGGGAATTTGTAATTTATTGCGATTCGAAGGAGTTGAGGTCCTTCGAGCCGAGGTCAGACTATTCCAACCGTGGCGAAACATTCGTACAACCTTGAATTTCAATAATTTGGAGACTGAGGAATAGGAGTTTTAATGGCCGTAATTTGGTTAAATGTTTTAGGAAGTACTCTCCATACTTCATGTGTTTACTGCAAACAATTAAACTTTTCAATTAGCATAACTTCTATGGAATTTGAAATGCGTCATTGAATTAACTACTGCGAACTATAATGAAAGAAGTTATAACACACACTTGTAATAAAAATTAATTCTTTATGGTTGAATGTTCCTTCTATATGGCTTGACAATTACAAACGACAGTTGTATTGCTACATACTAATCAAAAATATTTAATTTAATAGCGTCACAATGTTCTACATAACTATGACGATAGTAGAGAATAAAATCAATGCAAGTCGATCTATCCGTAATTTTATAATTAAATTACATTTTCTCAAAATGACCAAACACTTTTAAGCGGCAGAATGCATCCATAGATATTTATGTTATTATCTTCCTTATCATTGTTTTATTTAGTATATTCCACATATTTGATCTTCAATGATCGAAATCGTAATTTCTGCTCGTGCCGCGCATAATTGAAATTACTTTACGCGCGAATTACAGTAATTAACGCTATTGCCACTGCAGTGGAACGGCAAGTGTTCGTTACAAACCAAAATGTGCAAAGTTCCTATTTATGGTTTTCAGCAACCGTGACCGAATTAATCAGTCGTGAATAATCTCATTTATTTCCATCACCTTTCCCACTTAAGTACACTTTTTTACTAATAACGCGGTTATATCAATCAAAGACAGAAATTAATATCTTGCAATGCTCATAATGTTTTGTAGGGTATTTTAAATAAATGAACTTTGTCTTCTGACACAATCTTCCGTATCAATACGTCAAGCAATTCAAGATAAAGAATACACCTTATATATCTAATGTTATATCACATACCATATATTTCCTTGAAATGATCGAAACAAGATCAATTCCTAATCGTATCAAACTTCGTAACAAAACGAAAGCTCAATCGATCGCAAGTGCCCACTGGCGAAAAGACGTCCGCGCAAAATATTGTTTCGAATTAATCTTCGGCCAACATTACAGTAAATTAACCTCATGGCAAATCCACTCGAGAACGCTTAAGCACCCATTACCGATACTAGTCGCCACAAAATTACAACTTACCGTGTTTGGCATAAATCTTCATGATCCATTCGCTCGAATTTTATCTCATAGTCTATTCCAAGTCTCTTCCAATTTCCGTAAGAATTATTTCACGCTCGCGCCCCTGTTGCGACTCCTTGGGGCGTCTATAAATTTTCATCGCAAGGTAAAAAGAGCGAGACACAGAGCGAAGGGACAGTTCATGGTCGTAAAGCACCTGTTTTGCCTTCGGATAAATTATAGCGGTATGCCCGTGACCGTGCGTTCAACCGCGCCGGAAGTAGTGCACAACGGGACGCCTCTTGTGGCAGGATATTACCGTCTGCATGTATCTTCGGTATCCGGCCGATTCTCCGGTGTGCCCTTAAGGATGTCCGTGCGAATTTATCCTATCGGCGACTTGCCGCACCTTCCGGAATGATATCTCGCCCCGTTGCTTCGAGAGACCACGATCAACGCCAATTTATACCGCTGGATGTTTGTTGCGCTTCGTTCGATAAGCTCCAAGCGAAACGGGCATTTTCAGTATTTACGATAAGTTTGTGGTCGTTTAAGAGGTTTTACGCTTCATAAACTGTAACATGTTACATACACTGTACACTGACATTGACAGTTGCAAATTTATGTTGCAGTAGTTCGGATATTTACCATTTAATATGGAAGATTTAAATTTGTAACACTGTACTTGCTAACTTGAACGATTCTAAAAGTATTTATAACGCGTTAGAGTTTTTTTAAACAGATTGGCTTATTCGATTCCACATAAACGAGAGCCACTTAATCTTGTAAATATATAATTACCAATTATGTACTTTTGGTGGTCACTAATAACTTTATTGTTAATGAAACCACTTTGATCGATTAACTGCAGAATTTAGTTCTAGAAATCTGTCATAGGCTGCGTAAATAAAATCAAGCGATGACGAGTGTACGCGTCAAACGCATGGCAAATGCTATTGTTATAAATTTTGCATCAAAATTAAGGCAGGACGATGATGGCTTACATTTTTATCCGAAAAAATTAACAATTCATTGTTGAAGAAATTATTGTTGTAGAATATTTCGAAGTTGCAACGAAATAATAAAATTCATGAACGAGAAAAATAAAAAAGAAATATAAGAAATTCAGTTAGTCTTTTCGGTGCGATATTTTTCGAAACAAGATACCAAACAAAGTAACATTTGTGGATTTACTTTTGGTGATATAGCTGGTACAAAATTAGGGAAATGTTTTCCGATGAGACGCGTAGGTTTTGCAGTTGAGCTCGCAGTTGGTCAACCAGCTTTCGAAATTTGTGTTTGCTGAATTGCATATTCCTCAATGATTTGTTCGACACGTTCGACCAAAAAATTTAATCGATTTAGTTTTTCGTTGTTTTTTTTTTATGATACGCATGAGTTCAAACACATAACATCTACAAGATGGAAAAATATTTTCCTGTAGTACTTCTATTACAATAGATAGCAGTCTACTGGCAGTATAAAATAAACATATCGCTACATGATATCTTTATTTCTTCTTATCAAAATTTGGAGTTTTATAATAAACGGTAATTTTTTTATTTTGTGCGAAGAGTATACGCGTCAGACGCTGTTAACTGATTGAAGTAAACTCATCAATAACTAAAATAAATATTGTACCGAATGTATGTAGTACGTAAATGTGTACGAAATATCCGAAATACTTATATTTTTAGATTCACTTCTTTAGTTGTATTCGCGAAAATATGCGTTTGTAAAGGAATTCAACCAATAATAGCAGGCTGTAAATTAACTGTGACAGTACTAAATTGATGTAATAATTCGATCGAGAATTTTTGTGCATTTACGAAGAATTTAAATAAGCAAGAGATTTAGGTTACGGTACACGATTTCTTCTACATTTTTTCCCGTAAAGATGAAATTAAGAAATAGAAGGGAAAGGTGAAATGTTATTCTTTTCCTTCTCTCCGGTTTCTTTTCTTTCTTTTTGCAAGATTTTTTATTACCGCCAGTCGTAATTAATTTGGCGCCTGTTCGAGCGACAATAGATTTACGCGTCAATGAATACTCTCGTGGCATTCATCTGTGGTCATGCAATTGCTTCAGCTATTACTTCTCTGCTACAGTAAACCACAGATTAAGCTGAAAGGCAGAAGGCATGTTTGGAGCCGTCGATACGTGAAAATGTGAAAGGATTGGGGAATAATAATTAAAAGTATTATGCAAATTGTTATACACTACAGAAATAGTGCGTATCGAAAAAAAAGAGAAAGAAATGATTCCGAAATATAACAATGAATTTTTTAATTAAAGCATTAGAAAATACGATAAACTTCCGTTACTGCAAAAATATTACAAATACATCACGATGAAATAGAAAGTCTAATTATTGCTTAAAAGGTACAATCAAATCAATTACAAATCCCCCAAAAGAAATATCCACCGAAATCATTTAAAGCTTCATATTATTTCGACAAATTCCTTAACCTACCCAGGTTAACATGGCGAAAGCAAACATCAACATTTACTCCACCAGCCTTGAAAACAAAGCAAACAAATCCCGACATTTTAGTTGGTCCAACCTTTAGATCCGTCAAAATGAAGAATGTCATGCTCAAATACGAAACGACACAATCAATAAAATTCTAGCTTCTGACATCTTCCGCCGTTAACTTCTGTTCTTTTCGTAGAGTCTTCTTTAAAAACTCAAGACAAAACAAAAGAGAAAATGGAAATGAATTGCTTCTTCTCCTCCTTTCTCCCACTTGTCGATGACACACTTTTACATCGTCGTAACGACGCGACGTCTGCCCGCAGTTTGCAAATATTGACGGAAATTCTAAAGAGAACAAAGAGAGAAAAACGATGTTCGCGAGCGAAAGGAGTTTCGTAGACGGAAAAGCACACACAGAAATCCTGCAAAGTGTACTGTTATATTTTCATTACACCGTCGCGTCGCATTGTCGTCTCAACAAACAGACTGAGCTGCACCTTCTCTGCGTTAGCTTTTTGGCCAACGATACAAGTTCATCTGCACTCAGAGTCCACGACGAAACAATTTCTAGGAGTTGGAGTCGCCATGTTAAAGCCGCCCCCGCAGAATTTCTTTTGGCTTTGGCTTATAGCTGGGAAAACAGGCTGGCACAAAGATTTCGGCTTCGATTCTTTCGATATGTGTAACTTCTTCTTCTGTATGAAGTATTTCTTCTTCAAATCGTTCATCTCGATGCTCATCCTATCCATGCCTATCCTGTACTCGCCCATTTGAACCTCGTACATGCTCAACTCAGCTAGTAGACACTGAAAAAAGGAAATAGTGTAACAAATAAAGGACCAGATCGACGATAGGCAAAGAAATCTTGAGTCTCACCGTTCCGATATTTTACGATCGTTAATATAAAATACAAATTCTAAGCAGAGTCAAAGAAATTTAAAGAAATTTGTAAGAAATTTATTTTTATACCTTCACTTTCTTCCCCCTCTCGCGCAATGCTTTCTGAGTTTTATTGAGAGAAACCATGGCCTGAGGTCCAGGATGCTTCGACAGAATTTCACGCAGATTCATATACAGTTTCTCGGTGTCTTTTATTTTCTTCTCTTTCTCAATCATGTCAGCTGCCATTTTTATCACTCGTTTTTGCAGAATTTGTATCTTCTTCAAAAGTTCGTAGGTACTTGGATCCGAACCCTGTTGAAATTTAGTAGATACTTCATTGGAAAAGAATATCTTTACCTGTTAAGGGTAAAGGGTGTCGACGATATAGATAGCGAAATCTTGCTAATGTATTCTGTTATTTCCGAGGATCGGAACTACGTATCTTCAAGAAAATTTTAAGCATTCCCGCAATATTTTGTCACAAATAAATAAAAACTGTTGTATTTTGAGACAAGAGCTTCTTGAATCTATATTTATGTAAAAATTGTCGGAACGTTAAAAATGTTTCACTGTACGTGACAAATGCAACAAAAGTAGATCGCACGTGGCAGATACAAGGGAAGTAGGTTACACGTGTTAAGTGATAGACGAAACTTTTTCAGATAACGAGATCTACATGGTTGTCGTTCCATGACGCTACCCAAAGGGTGTAGATATACGCGATAGATACGACTCGGAGTTTTGGGCGCGAAGATCACTTGTGGCAAAAGTATGAAAAATAAATCAGTTCGCGTTTTCGATAATGTTACGTGTCAAAGATAAGCAAATGTTCGCATACGTTTAAACGACGATATATAATATTAAAAATAATCGACACATCAAACCTCAAGCTTCCTCCATCTGTGAATGTTCAACGGCGTTTGCACTTCCTCCTCTAATGCCATCACTTTCAATCTCTCTCTTGTCAAGTCGTGATTCAAATGGAACACTTCTTTGCGTAGATCGCTCATGTTCTGAATATTCTTTATGAGCAGAGTCTTCTCTGTTCTCAACTTCTTCACTTCCAGCTTCAACAGTCTAATATCCTCTAGCCTTTGATTATACTGAACCTCTCCTCGTTGAAGGGTTCCATGCAAAACCTTTATTCTGCTATATTGAAGACTCAGCTCGTCGTTTCTTCGGACCAGTTGCGTGCCCAACATGTCCCTCTCATTCATTATGTTGTCGATATCCTTCTTATGCCGTGCAATGTCCGATTCGGCGCGCTGGATCACCTGCCTCAAGCTCTTTTCCTCCTGCTTCATCGACTCGATCTCACGTTTCAGCTCCGACACCTCGTTGCGGCTGGATTGCAGCTCGACTCTCAACCCCTCTCTTTCCTTTTCTACTTTATTGCGTACTGGAAGACAAATCGTAGCATGAAAATTCGCCGAAATTTGTATCCTTTCGAAATTTTGTTAAATACTGCTCTCCTTAGCTAAAACCCTGCGTTCAGCATTTTTGTTGCTTCTCTTTATTCAATCAAAAATATTCAGACATTATTTCGATAACAATCTATATAATACAACTTTGCTTGGAAGGTAAAAAATACGGAAATCTTCGAATATTGGAGAATATGAATGTATCATTCAATGTACGTGTAAAAGGTGAAGAAGAAATCGTGAATAGAATACTTTGTTATTTATCAAAAAACTTTCTGATCAGGGAAAGTCCACTTTAACAGCTTAACCACCTTGCCCAACACAGTTTAACAATTAAAACTTATCCACAGACCCGTATTCACTAGATCCCTTTTCCTGCCTGCAACAAGCAAACCAACTTCCCTAACTTTAGCCAAACATTGGCCCAATACCAAAGAACGAGGCCAACTGTACAACAGAAAACCGCCAAAACTCAGTTAATACATTATCACAGGTTGAGTGTTGTTGAAACGCGTATCAAACGGTTGTCAAAAGCGAAGAAGACGGCTTACTGAACTCCTCTTTGATCAGTTGTCCCTCCTTGGTGACGATGTCCTCTTTCAGCTGCTCGATCTGGTGGCTTAACACCTTCAGTTTGTTCTTCAACTCCTGTATCTCGTCATGCGCCTCTGTCAGGCTTTTGCCACATGCGTTTCTCTCAGCCCGAACAGTCTCGAACATATTCTGCTGCTGACGGTACTTAGCCTCGACTTCAGCTAGCCGCTTCTTGTAGTTCGAGATCTCGACTTGCTTCAGTTTCACCTCGCTTATGTATTCCTCCACCTATTAACGCGGCCAAGTTACACGACTCGATTAGTGACGTATGCAAATCGACGTGTTCGTTTCTATACGCTGGTGGTGGAGACGTTGCATGAACATGAGCAAGTTTTAACACTTATGTTGGCAACCAAGTTCAAATTATTATTAAAATTTAATCAATTCTATACTGCCATACTGTACAACGTCTTATTATATTCCGTTAATTTAGAACATTTATTTTAATATTAATATATAGATATATATTGTATAGATGCTATGAAAAATTGTATACATACAGTAAAGTTAGTAAAATTCAAAATCTTTGTAAAATTGTAGTGTGTTAAACATGGATCTTACCAAAAATATAATTTTAATTTAATAAATTTAAATAAAATAAAATTTAATCAATTCTATACTGCCATACTGTACAACGTTTTATTATATTCCGTTAATTTAGAAAATTTATTTTAATATTAGTATATAGATATATATTGTATAGATGCTATGAAAAATTGTTTTGCAAGTTTAGTCGAAGTTAAAAGTAATAAGTTAAGAAAAATTGTATACATATAGTAAACTTAGTAAAATTCAAAATCTATGCAAAATTGTAGTGTGTTAAACATAGATCTTACCAAAAATATAATTTTAATTTACCATAAAAATGAATTTGAATAAGTTTTATATTATACTAACAATTGTATATTACAATTAAAATGGAAGCTTTTAATATTAGAAATTTTTGTATATATTTCAATGTAGAATACCCAAAGAATTAAATTAAATTAAATTAGAATAAATAATAATGAATAAATGTAATAATAATAAATTAAATTAAATTAATTAAAGAAATTGTTGAAAGTAATATAAAATTAAATTCTCGATTACCCGGTAGACCCATGAATATTAAATACTATCTCTACATTAAGAAATTCATATAATGTCACAAACTTTGTAACTTAATATTGTTGCAAGAAGGAAATACTGCCACTTCTAGTAACGAGGTGTTCCTGAAAACTAAAATTTACGAAAATGAGTCATCTAAAAGGACACATAACCGTTTCGGTACTTGACGATGAGTGTAACGAAAACCTTGTGTGTCTTGTTACACCAGAATAGTTAGTAGTTATATAATTCACACCTTAGTCGAGTAACACTGTGTATGAATAATGGATACTCCGAAGGGCGCGTAGAAAGTTTGTTTGACAAGCGTTTTAGTAGCTGAGTGTCAAGTACGAAACGTTAGAATTTAGAACAACAGAATTTAGAACGGTGTTACAGAGTGGAAATTCAACGATTAGCGTGAGAATTAACGCATTTGTTTACTGCGAATAGAAGAAAAATTTCCAGCTATATTTTCACTAAATTTTTCCACCAGTATAAATACCTTTTATAGAGAAAAACTATTGATTCACTGGAAATATTTCGTAACGCTACGTAAGTGCTATAAAAGACCATAATTTTTGGAAATTTAACATACGTCTCATCTGTAGATATTCGCACGAAGCTATTGAAAAGGGTACTGGAAGAGGATCATAGTACTATTAGGTGTAATCGCTATTTGTAAAGCGTTTGGATCAAATTCTACCCTTGCGTACAGTGTAGATCCTATCTCTGGTAGTAGTTACTAATCTAGTATTAATTACAATTTCATGTACAATCATGAAATGAGCAGGTTATATACATCGGATTGTACTGGCCATATACGCCTATCTATATGATGCGGTTACACACGATGCGTTCAACCACTGTTAAGACGCTATTTCCTCGAATACAGTAAATTCAATTTATTACATATCTGTTTATCAATATTTACTCGTCACGCGTGTGTGTTTCTAGGAGCTGTATCAGTAAATCGAATGAAATATTATTTAAAGACTTTCTGACAATAGTCAGTTTTAATGATTGACGTAGATCAAAAATACAACTAAACAATGCATCATATTCTGTAATGAAATTTCTGGTATATTGCTGGTACGTTAAAAAGAAAAAATTCGATATAGTGAATTTAAAAATATCAAGGTTTACGTATATATGTATATATATATATATACCCATTATATTAAACAATAAAGGTGACAAATATCGTAACGAATTATTTTATAATTACAGATACAAAACCTCCACAGGAGTCTACCTTTACTCGACCAATATTCAATCTTTGTTATGTCAATAAAAATTGTAAAGTGATGCAAAGACTCTGAATTGGTCAATTTCCTCGAAACGAGGAGCGTTAGGAAAACGCAGTTACTTTGCTGTACCAAATCTTCGCGGTGAATTGTCAAATCATACAGAATTACACCAAAAAAAAACCCATTAATAAGAGAAGATTATAAACAATTTACCGGAGTCACCTCTGGAACGATGGCCTTATCTGGTCGCAAATCTTTCGAAAGCACGACGGATCTCACGACTAACCCTGAGCAAACCTAAAATGAACGACCGACCTATGTCTACCTTTACCTCCCGCTGGCCGGCAAACCGTATATCCGTCAGTGCAATTCGCTTGATGTCTGTGCACACAGCAACCGTACCCGCTTGCCGATCGCTCGGCTGCACGTCTACCATACAACTTGGCTGACAGCTCACGCTATATCAACACCTATTATTAGATAGATGTTTAACAGCATGTCTACCTCTACTACTTCCATTATACCCGATTACGCAGTACACCTGAATAATTCCGCTTATCCTATCGCATACGCGCCATTTTCGATTTGCATGAGCAGCGGGAAGCTTGATCGATCGCGATCGCGTGTGATAAATGAACTTTATCGAATTCCTGGCGGTTTTTGATAGGAAAGAAGATTTATCGGTCAGACGGTAACATTAGAAATAGCAAATCCACCACGACATCTAATAACGAGTTCCAAATTTTTGTTCCCGGCAATTGCTAAATATATGCAGGTTTATTTAACGGTAAAATTAATTTTAATTTTTATTCGCGTCGAAACAGCAACTGGAGATACTAATCCGATGTTAGAGATGGAACTTCTTTAGACAAATTAGCCAAATCGAGAACGAAATTTTATAATTACGTACACGTTGTACATGTGGATAAATATAAATACAAGATAAAAACGCTCAAACGACCACATTGAAGAAAAACTCAAATTTCTCGTTGATTAAACATATAGCTCTGTTAATTTTGAAAAACGATGCAATAAAAATTTCAAATTATCATCTGGAATGAAATTTTACTACTTCCGTGATCCCTATATATTACTGTAGAATTTAGAATATTGCTTGGATAACCGTGAATAATGTACAGTTATTCATATATGACCCTACATTGTTCACTACAGCACTATTCTCCTTGCCCGAACAAATATGGTATCATTTCACTTGTCTGACCACGGATCCACCACCCATTCCACTTCGCTCAAGCGTAAGTCACTCTCAGTTTATCTAACCCAGTCTGGTGTCTTATACTATTCGCTCAGTTGCATACGATCAAATTCTCCACTTTTCGTTCCTATTACTAGCTATACCATGTCTTTGCTTAGAGTTACGTCATATCTTGTTCGCATTCTATTTCTTCTTCCGTTAATTACCCGTAATTCTTCATCTACTTCTCTACTTATCTACTTTTATTTAATTTCTTCGGTCCTGTCTGATAAATTATTGGTTTACTTTACTTATTGTTAACGGTATATATCGATTTACGTATATTACTTAATTGCTTGTTTCGATATTCGTTTCAATAGAATACGTTTTATCAGGAGCTTGTATAAAATTAAACGATATCAAACGCAAATGAATATTATCAGGTGATCTCATAAGTTCGTGCCGACTTTTGTGTATACATTTCATGTGTCGATTTTTAAACATACGGCGACAAGGGACCAATGCGCTTGAGCTTAGATGATCGAGAACAGGCTAGAGCAGATTTTCGCGGGTATAAGATCGTAATATAGCGAACACAGTGACTTCTGACAGTAAAAAATCATGAGTGAAATGCGTATCCATTTTCGACGTCTCGTGTTATATGAATTTCGGAAAGGAAGTTCTGTAACAATTGCCACGAAAAACATACGTGCTGTTTACGGAGGAAATGCGCTTTCATCTCGCACCTGTAGGAAGTGGTTCCAACGTTTTAGAGCTGGAACTTCCTGTTTAGAAGACGAGGAACGCTCCGGGCGTCCTCCTCAGACAGGCGAAGATAAAATTCGCGATCTTGTTGAAAAATCAACAAGAAGAACAACGAGAGGGGGATTACATTTTTTCATGAAACTGAAAGGTATGTAAACAATCTTAACACATATAACATTATGGGATGACCTAATATATTCTTATGAGAATCTTGCGAGTTCCTATTTTCCTATTTTACCTTTCTATCGCAATTACTAATGCTCACCTGTTGTGCCAAATTCTGAGCGGTCAAGCTATGCTTATCCCTTTCTTTCTCCACTGCGCTCAAGAGCGAGTGAACGTCCATAATATCCCGCAACGAAGTGTCAAGCTCGTGTTCGATTTTCCTCCTACTGTACTCGCACACCGTCAGCTCGTGTTGTATTCTCCTAATATAGTCGCCTAAGTTCTCCTTGGTACGAGCCAAGACATTCTTCTCGCGTATATGGACCTCCAATTCCTGCTGCTTGTCGACTAGCTGTTTCTGGCATATCATCTTCTGATGCTCTGCGTTCTTTGATTTCGCCGATGTGTGCTTCAGCTGTTGCTCCAGGGTTGATCTCTCGATCTCGATCTTCTGCCATCGCTTCGTTACCGATTCTTTCTGAGCCTTGTGCTTCGAGACTTCTTCCCTCATCCTGTGTGACCGATTCCAAAAATTGTAACGTTGGTAGCAAGATGCTGATTTGTAAACTGCAGATTTTTATGCATTTATAGGAAATTCGAAACTGCGAAACTTGCGCAGAGTATGCATAATATAAAAAAATATAGAAATTATCGTAATATTCAGTGAATGAAATATATTTTTACTTGGATTCCATTCATTTAATTAAGTTAATAAAAATACGATATTGTATGAAAAACTGTAATCCTCTATTTTCAAAAGGAAACATGGTCAGTCATCAAAATTCAAATACAGTTACCCAACTTTGTTTATCTGGCTTACCAAAAAAGCTAAAACAGCGACTTGGTCATAAAATTATTTGTACCTTCACGTCGATACAAACATTATAAAAAGTACAGAAAGCACTGGTACATATTTTTATTTTTTTTATGAAGCTTTTTTTATTAGGTTTTATGTTTGTGTATTTCGTTTTCATAGTATCACATTTGTATAGTCATACGATTGCACTATTTGATGATATGAATATACTTGGACTCAATTAATTAGTATGTAAATGTTATAGTAAATATAACGCCAATACTTTTTACAGCCACCGTGTTCTCAAGCGAAAGTACAAAAATTACAACACTTTGCTCACAACGTCCTAGAATAGAGTTACATCAGAAATTACAAGACATTGAGTTTTTTCGTGAAACTGGCGATTCATTAGGAAATTATTCAAGGGTTTATATTCAATTTAAGTTAGGTTATTCAATTGTTAAGTACTTTACTTAAACGATATGCGTTTACCTGATATATGCGTCAACTACGACCTACGTTAAATAGTAAGTACAAAGTAACTATACAGTAACGAACGGTGTTAAATAATAGCAGACGTATGCATTACAGATTGATGCTTCTACATGCTGGCTGCCTCTAAATAAATGAAGTAATTCAACGTAGTATTATGCGCTCGAACGATCATAAATTTCACATGACCATGTCCATACTGTTTCAATGTGGGAATAAATGTATAATTATTTATTAGTGCATCGATGCCGCAGAAATTGCTAAACACTCGTTTAACAAATGTAAAAAATAGCTATAATATCTATAATTCTCGGTAAATTGTCGCGTTACAATAGAATTAAACTGCGTGGTACTTAATAAAGCGTATTATACGACTGAACAAAATTATCAATTAAACGTTACTGCGAAATATCGTTATCTCTTTCATTTTACAAAATTCTGTGAGTATGACTACATACATCGTTTAGCTTGCTGTTATTCAAAAATATAATTATAATAAAGCTGTTAACGCTATTTATTCAATTATTATACTTCTCTATCCTAAAACATCATTTATGTACCTGTTTATACTCTGCTTCCAATCTTTCAATTGCTTGTCCTTCTCCAACATTTCCTTGTCCAAATTTTCTATTTGGTTATTCGCGTTCTCGAGATCCGATTCGAGGTTCAACTTCTTTACCGACAACTTGTTTATTTCCCTTTGCATTTTTTCGCCGGATGTTCTTTGCTCCTTCAGCAAACTCTCCAACTTTATCACGTTAGCGGCTGCCGCTTTTATCGATTCGTTTGCCGTCTAGCAAAGTATACAAAGCTGTTAATCGCAAGAATAAACATCGATGAGAACAAAAAATTTCGTATGAAATTGAATAGGCGGAGGCGCGACGGAACTTCGAGTATTGAAAGTGAAAAATGAGATTGAAATCAGAGCGCAAAAAAATAAATTGTGACAATTACGAATTTCAAATAAAAAGTTAAATGGAACGTCAGCGACATATGATAAGTCACTGCTAAATTATTCAGGTTAGCTATGTGTTATTATGGTGTTAATTTAATTTAATCTTTCACGCGAGTTCATCTCCTCAATTCAATTCTCAGGTGGTAAAACTAAATGTTTGTCCTACCTTGTTTAACATCTATCACTCTGATATTAAATATCAGTGTGATTATTATCACACATTAAATTATTATGTGATTATCAGTGTAATTATAGTGTGAAGTATATAAATGAGATAAATTTACATAACAATTTAATTTAATGTATGATTATTATTTGTAATCAGAATCTGAGAATTTGAAAATACAAGAACTTATTCTATACAATATCTTTAATCCTATTTAGAGAAGAGAAAAATTCTCATAATACAGTTGGTCAAAATTATGAGCAAGCATTTCCCCTTTTTACAGTATTAATATCCACTTTCTATTCATATTTAGTTGTATGCAAGGATTTATATGCATACATCTTATTGTATACAATATTTTTAAATCCTGTGTCGTAGACAAAAATAATAAATAATGATNAGAAAAGAGGAAAATTAACATAACTTCTTCTAATGTTCACTTTCTATTCATATTTAGTTGTAAGCAAGGATTTATATGCATACATCTTATTGTATACAATATTTTTAAATCCTGTGTCGTAGAAAAAAATAATAAATAATGATAGAAAAGAGGAAAATTAACATAACTTCTTCTAATGTTCACTTTCTATTCATATTTAATTGTAAGCAAGGATTTATATGGATATATCTTCGGCCGTGACCAGAAATGAGACCAACTTGCGCAATGAACTACTCTTTAATTTTCTTCTGACGACGATAAAAAAAAAAGAAGCAAAAGTTGACGAACAGCAAATGCAAACGAAATTACTGATCAAATGCATAACTTAAATTTAATCATACTGCTCTTTCAAACTAGACGAAATCGCAGCTGCCTATAAATTATTCTACCGGTTTCACGAGACTATCACCATCGTGTATCTCCACAGAACTGCCCAACAAGTTTCCCGGCGGAAGTTTTCGATTTGCAGATCAAAGTCACGTCTTACAACCGCTCGGTGATCACCTCGTCGAGATAAGCTTTGTTCTTGAAAGCGAAATTCCATCGACTGCTTGGAACTTGCTGCTACGACCAAGCTTCGCCGTTTCGTTTCGTTTCGTTTCGTTTCGTTTCCACTGTAGTCCGCTAGAAACTTGTTGAACTTTCGCGTGCATTTGCTTGGTAAGAAGCATTAACGGGGAAGGAAAAGACGATTCGTTTGATTTTTCGGTCGAGAAAGAAGCTTGAAAGAAGTTCAGAAACTTTTTAAGCGCGAATCTTGCGACTTTCTCGTCGGTGCAAATCGAGAGATTTTAGACGATCGACGTTAAAGTCGACGTTTAAACTGGCGGATTGAACATTGATACGTGCACCGATATTCAGCTTGATAAGCAAATTCACATTTTTATGAACACAAACTTAAAAAATGAAACTTAAGTAGAAGATCGTTTTATATATTAAATATTATAAGAATATTCTGAATATTGCAACAGGAGTAAACAAATTTCAGATGTTGTCTTATGTTGTACAACGTCTTATTATATTCCGTTAATTTAGAAAAATTATTTTAATATTGATATATAGATATATATTGTATAGATGCTATGAAAAATTGTTTCGCAAGTTTAGTCGAAGTTAAAAGTAATAAGTTAAGAAAAATTGTATACATATAGTAAAATTAGTAAAATTCAAAANTCTATGCAAAATTGTAGTGTGTTAAACATAGATCTTACCAAAAATATAATTTTAATTTAATAAATTTAAATAAAATAAAATTTAATCAATTCTATACTGCCATACTGTACAACGTCTTATTATATTCCGTTAATTTAGAAAATTTATTTTAATATTAGTATATGGATATATATTGTATAGATGCTATGAAAAATTGTTTTGCAAGTTTAGTCGAAGTTAAAAGTAATAAGTTAAGAAAAATTGTATACATATAGTAAACTTAGTAAAATTCGAAATCTTTGTAAAATTGTAGTGTGTTAAACATAGATCTTACCAAAAATATAATTTTAATTTAATAAATTTAAATAAAATAAAATTTAATAAATTCTATAAAGAAAGAAGCTTGAAAGAAGTTCAGAAACTTTTTAAGCGCGAATCTTGCGACTTTCTCGTCGGTGCAAATCGAGAGATTTTAGACGATCGACGTTAAAGTCGACGTTTAAACTGGCGGATTGAACATTGATACGCGCACCGATATTCAGCTTGATAAGCAAATTCACATTTTTATGAACACAAACTTAAAAAATGAAACTTAGGTAGAAGATCGTTTTATATATTAAATATTATAAGAATATTCTAAATATTGCAACAGGAGTAAACAAATTTCAGATGTTATTCCCGAGGCTAAAAATGAGATGAAAATTAAGAATCAAAAGATTACGTTTTAGGTTTTCTTTTTCAATTATCAACAACTAAAAATTATCCGAAATGTATAATAATATTATACTTTGGACATTTTATATATTTTTGCATACTATGAACTTTATATGTATTTCTCTTTTATCTGCTACATACTGCAATCGGTATATTATACTTTGAATACTAATATGTTTTTTCTATATTATGAACTTTCTATGCATTTTTACATCTTTTCAATTTTCCTGCAATGCATAAAAATTCGCAGTTTACCCATGACATACGCCAAAATTACAACGTTTAGAGATCCATCACCTCGAGATCGCTGGTCTTTATCGCAAGTCCTTCTTGCAACTGTAGGGCCTCTTCCTCTGCCCTCTGTCTGCCTCGTCGCTCTCTTGAGATTTCGTTCAGTTGTATATCCAGATTTTCTTGCATCTCGGCTATTTGGTGGCCGGCAGAGCTATTTTTATTCTCCAGCTCCTCTATGTACAAAGCCATGTTCTTCAGTCGCTGCTTTAACGTGTTTATCTCGCTCACCAGCTTCTCCTTTTCTTGCGCGAGACTCTCTTTCTGTTTCGCGATGCTCGTGCTGCAACCATCGAATCGAGCAACATCGTTAGATTTCTTTATCATTGCTTAATATAAAGAACACAGAACGTACATTAAAATAGGAGTCTTCGTAGCTACTGTTTTGACGATAAAAGAAAGCTCATTCTATATAGAACGAATACACTAACAGTTTTAGTTGCTGTTTAGCAAATTTCAAGCTCTGAAACATATAATAAATAGACTATTTGTAAAACAAGTGTAAAACAATTGAGGAAGCTATCGACGGAATTTTCAAGAAGATCTCAATTAGTCATCTCGTGTTAAAAAGTTGAGTGGTTCATTTGCGACTACATTTATGGCGTTTATGTGTTGCTGTTATTCTCTCGTGGTAGTGTCGTCGGTGATTGGTCAGAATACAGAGAGCTTAAGAGACCTACTTTACGAGCTAAAGCTCGAGAGACACTGTAGAGACGACGTTGCTGGTAAGAGACGTGGTCTCTGGACTCGTGGGACACGTCGAAAATTTTAAATTCATGCGATTCAATGTGATAAGGTAATCAGGATATGAAGCTTTTACCAGCTTAACGATCTCCGACGATGGTATAGCTTATCGTTGGCAATAGATTTAAAAAAGTGGCTACTTCGTGCTAACTACTTACTTGCTAACGTCTTCGTTATTGAAGATACCGCGATATCCCAGTTGTCGCATATCTTTCAAGTTATCGTTAAAACCTTCCTTTTAATAGAACCAGAAAAGGCAAACAATAAAATAAGAAAATAGCAAACGAACGTATTTGCGGTTCTTTGGATTTTCTTGGTATTTAGAAATTGTATTAGCATCTTATTAGGATCTTATTAGTATTCACGTCGTACTCTGTTCTGATATTTCGCCGACGTTCCGGTTCGCTTCTTCAGGACAGATCTGAAAATGAACTGTCGGAACAAAGCGCAACGTAGATACTAACATGAGCAGAATGGAAACCCGAAGGAGTACAAATATGTCATCTAATTCATCGCCAGAGTTTAAAATCCAAAAAGCGAAATAGACAGTGATACAAGAATATATTACTACGTTAATAGCAATATATATAATATAATTACAGTAGTATTTATAACGATGGTATATTTTGTTATGTACACATAATTATATATACATGTATAACGAAAAAGTTAAAAATACAAAGCGACGAAAAAGAGGAATATCGAGGACAACACATAACAAATATTGTCGAGGTTATTCGGTGAATAAGGACAGAGACGCGTGGATAAATTATAAGGTAGAAAGATATATTGTAAAATATAGAAGTGAAGGTACAAGTATAATAATAATATGAGCTGGTCCAGATCCGCACGCTAGCAGTGTTACGCTATAACTGAACAAAACCCTTGAAGCCACCGTTGCCTGTCGACCGTTTTATGGTCTGCCTTCGTCGCAGTCTTTCGTCTATGCGCTGTCGATGGCTTCGATATGTTGGAGAAAGTTAAAAAGACCAGATGTAGAGTTTTCTTAGAATCGGTGACCTTCGACAAATATAAAGGAAACGGAGTACAGAGACAGGACGAGAGAAATTCAGGTTGCTCCTAGCTATTAAGCAATTACAAAGCTGTCGCGAGGCCAGTGATATCGATCCAATGCGTTATCTCTTTGTAAGACAGTTGGCCCGAAGTTAAAGACAGTCCTCGCCTAATCCTTTGCCCGGATACGAACCAGAGAAACGAAACACAACATATTTACGAACTACTGTGCTACGAACTATGGTCCCGTTGGAGCGGAATTGCATTGTAGCTATGTTGACTGAACAGAGACGATCAACTATCGAACACGATGGTATCTTCCTCGGGGATTAGACTCTGGACATCCGTGTGGCTTCGATGTGATCACAATGTATGTACATACAGCAGATCGATGTCTTGATGACAATATCGTTCACTATAAACATGTGAAATTTGCCAGGTAAACTGGCGCAATTTAAACGAATGTTGTCATTGATGATTGATTATCATTGATTTAAAAGAAGATCGTCGTTGGTTGCTTGTAACAGAATTTTTCTTTTTTTAATATTTTTATTTCAATAAATTAACGTTAAATATTAATTGCAGATTGGCGAACTGAATAGCTCAACTATGAAAGTTAATAAATTATTGATATGGTATACGCTTCGAACAAATTCACTGATCAACGTTGGCCTTTCTGTGCTAGAAAATTATCAGAAAGCGTAAATAACAGGAAGATACTATTACTTAGAAAATCTAGAACGACTGGAAGATAAAAATAAATGGAAAATTCACTATCCATTAAACATGGTATATGATATATGCCATATTTTCTATTATGAAAAGTATAGCCAACACGATTATATCGAGAAAATTTGATAATTCTAGCGCTTCGTGCATAAATTACATCCTTTAAATATTCAAAGGTAATAAGCAGGAACCGTAATACATATTCCCTAAGGTTGATAGGATTTTGTTTGCACCGTCGGCAAACATGCATGCTCACGTCCGGGGGAACATCGATTCGTCAATAACGCTGAATCGAATTAATCTGAAACGATGATGGAAATTAAATCCTCGGGCTATTCAGAAATTCCGCCATGAGTTTCACTACCATCGCGCAGAACTGTGGCTGCCGAGGATTTCTAGACCAACCGGAAGCTTTTCGATCCCCTTTTCGACGATCGAGTCATCCTTATGCTAGTCTTTTCTACTCGAGAAAATCCTCCACGTCTTTCTGGCTTGCGATTGTACTTTTCAGACACGTAGGGTCAATGAATTAAAAGGTGGGATATACGGGACGGCACACAAATCCAGAGCCATGACATTTGAATGTTTCTAACAAATGTTCGTCGATATCGAGCGAAGAATTTGCCGATTAAAAGGGATTTTGAAATGAACTTGTGGAAAATGTGTGTTATCGGGGATTTTAAAGGATCCTTCGAAGGATTCTCTTCGTTAAACTGCGGATTTTCATGCGTTTATGAGAAATTAAACGATTAATTATGCTTGGACTGCGCATACACAATACACAGAGATACACTAAATATCTAAGTCATAGCACTCGTTAAAATACTTTCATAATACTTCATAATACTTCATAATACTTTTCATATTTTCATGGAAATGATCGATTGCTTAGACTGCACATATTAAACGATTAATTATGCTTAGACTGCACACACGCAATACACAGAGATACACTAAATATCTAAGTCATAGCACTCGTTAAAATACTTTCATAATACTTCATAATACTTCATAATAATTTTCATATTTTTGTGGAAATGATCGATTGCTTAGACTGCACATATTAAACGATTAATTATGCTTAGACTGCACACACGCAATACACAGAGATACACTAAATATCTAAGTCATAGCACTCGTTGAAATACTTTCGTAATACTTCATAATACTTCATAATACTTTTCACATTTTTATGGAAATGATCGATTGCTTAGACTGCACATATTAAACGATTAATTATGCTTAGACTGCGCATACACAATACACAGAGATACACTAAATATCTAAGTCATAGCACTCGTTAAAATACTTTCATAATACTTCATAATACTTCATAATACTTTTCATATTTTTGTGGAAATGATCGATTGCTTAGACTGCACATACACAATACACAGAGATACACTAAATATCTAAGTCATAGCACTCGTTAAAATACTTGATACATAGAACATATCGCTGCATAGCTCCAACTTTTTAAATTGTTTTCATATTTTTGTGGAAATGATCGATTGCGTGAGTTTGCATAAATATCCGTAGTCTATTCTTCGTTAATATATATATATATATAAACTACTGAAGATTGAAAAATGAGCGGGCAGATCCTATTGATCTTGAAAAAAAGTCGAAAAATTCAAGAGGAGAGAATTTTTAAAAAGCTATTAATTTGTACAAATAAATTATAAATTACAAGACACAATTTCGTGTATCGATAAAGATAACCGGTATACATTAAGGAATGCGAAATAAACGAAACACCATGTAGATATAGTAACGTAGCAGAAACTATAAAATATTAAGAAGGAACTTACTCTTCAGTAGCGGCTAGCTGTCTGTTCTTCTGCGCAATTTCCTGACTCAATTGCTGCACGTTCACTCGCAAATTCTCAATCGTGTCTTGTGCATTTTGCTCGCGCGTGTGGGCGGCATCCGCTCGCTTTATCGCGTTCAATACGTCTTGCTTCAGCTTCTCGATCTCTTTTTCATTCGTAGAAATCGTATGCGTTAACTCGTACACTTTGTGATCGCTTGTAAACAGTTCTTCCTGTGTTGCAAAGTGTTTTCCGATTAGATTTAAAGTAATTATAGTTTCATTTTATAATAAAACTGATTAAATTGTTCTATATAATTTACTAAATAATTTTTCGACAAAATTGTTATTACATAGAATGCTAAGTGACCTAAATACACCTTGTAACTCTGAGACTTTGGAATCGGTTTTTACTCAAGCTTTTGCAGCCACAGCATTAACTAGTCACGAATAACATACATATCGATTATACCCTTAACATATTACATCTCTCCGTCAAGTCTTTTTCTGTTCTGTAGGCTTTGTACAGAGACTCGTAAAGTTTAGTGTATTCTGCCATGAAAGGAGCCAGTGCCTCGTTCGATTTCATCTCTTGCAATACCTAAAGAATAAAGTAGCTAATATAATTTTCATTTTAATTTCTAATTCGTTTTTAATATTAATCTATTTACAAATCCCAATTATTCGACGATTAAATTTCTTGAATTATTTTCAAATACTGCACAATTAGTTTTTTCTTACTATCAACTCGTAAATTTCACATATTCCGTAACTCAAAATCCTCAACAAGCGGCTGCTGTTCCCCTAAGATAGGCAACTGTACCCTCCAGTAATTTAAATAGATCAGCAAGAAACAACTCGTAATCAATAAAAATTAAATGACTTTTTTTTAGAAACGCGCTATAGATTCAGTCAGCTAATATTCATATTAATAAACATTTTGCATTTTTTGAGCACGAAATCTTTGAATCTTTAAATTTCATGTAACAAAGGATTTGCCAATTTCTGTCAAATTTATGTTTCCTTAATATCAACTAATAAATTTCCATATTCCATAATTATATTCTACGATAAAAATAAAAAAAAGAAAACAAAAGGCAACGCGAATTCAATTAAAATTGAATCACTTTCCAGAAAAGTGCAATAAATTTGGTCACGCAATATTCGTAGCAATAAACTCTCGCATCTTTCAATAGGAAACCTTTAAATATGTACCTTGTTAAATGCGATTCTTAAAGGGTTTATTAATTTCCTAATAATTCATCAGGCGCATCTTACTTTCCGTAAATGTTAAAGAATTTGCCAATTTTCTGCGACTCTTAAAGAATTTACTAATTTCCTGATAATTCATCGGGTGCATCCTATATTCTATAAATGCCAAAGGATTTGCTAATTTCCTTTGATTGCCCAAGAATTTGCTAACTTCATAATAATTCGCTAGGTGCACTGCACCTTTCCACAAACGTTCTAACGTGTACCTTTTTTAATGTCCATCTACAAATCTCCATATGTTCCTCAATTTACTTTCGCTCATCAACCATAGCAATTAAGGCGGATCTCCTCCGAAAAACCGTGCCTCGCGTATTCGACGTATCATTGCCCTTAATTAAAGACCGTTCGAGACGAACAAAAACACTCACCTTCGAGTAATCCTTCTCGAGGTCGCAAAACGTGCTGCTGGCCGAGCTGCCCTCTGACGCGGGTTCGCTGCTCTCGCTCCCCTCATCCTGAAACGCGTCATTCCACGCTAACAGGATATCCGTCGAGTCCTCCGTGACTTTTTCACGATCATCGTCACCTAGCCGCGCCACTGACCTCACGATATTAATCACCGTCACGAACCCGATAAGCATCCACGAAAATTTACCACCATGCTATTTTTTTTTTCTCGTTATCGTCTTGTTATTATCGAGTTTACGAGAGCTCTAATCAACCATTGATGGTCGAGGCACAAGTTTTCATCTAATTCGAGGTTTCAACGAAGTCAGTTTCAGAGACTCTGTGAGTTCGTGTGGCCTCGTTATTAGCGATTGATCCTACGCCTGAGACCTTGCGTTTATCAAGCTTTATTCGGGACATTATCGCACAGAGTTTTCATTCATGTTCGATTATCTCGATGTTGTTCGCATGTGAGGATATTATTAAAGCGAAGTTTTAATTCAGAATAGTGGAATTGTGTAATAATTCCGAGATTAAGGAAATTTATTGAAAATTTCACCGATATTCTCTCTTTCTTTTTTTTTTTTTTTTTAACCCTTTGCACTCCTATGTCGAGTGTGACTCCTCCTTTTTCGACTCCCACTCGACATTCTTTCAGCCCCACCTTCTTTTGCGAAACATGCGAAAGAAAGCTAGGATTGCATCCTGGAAATTGTTTCAAGGTATATCATGCACTTAAAAATTACAAAATACAACAATAGTGTAAATAAAAGTGGCGTGTAAGTGAATCTTTTTTCTTCCTTTATTTATTTAAATTGTCTTATCTTTTAGTTAAATTAAATTTCAAATAAAACACTTAAAAGCGTTAGGAGCTGCTGGCAACGAAATTGAAACAAAATTCGGAGTACAAAGGGTTAAGAATCACCTAAATTTCATTCGTCATAGAATTTTCTTCTGAAATATTTTAAATAAAATTATTTAGAACAGTGAACGATTAAAAATTGCATAAACATTTAATCGAAATTTTATTTATGTCATTAAGAAGGTCTACCTTTCGTTTAAATCTTTCATTTAAGGAAAATTTTCGATTTAGATTCAATTTAAGATTTAAGGAAGATGTTGCAACATTGTATAATAATATATTTCTTAACAAGATGATAATAAAATAACTTCTGAATAAAATTGTCCGTTTTGTAGGATATACAGTGACTTTTCTGACAGACTATAACTTCACTTATTTTCCGAATATACTATAGCTGAACGTTGTGACTCTAAATTGAACAATTTATTAAATAGTGTGATCCTTTCTATTTGGAAAATATTCTTCTGACCTAAGTGAGCCAAAATAATGTCATCTATACGATTATAGAAGGTTCAAAAAATACTCGATTAATAACTATGATTTTTAAAATTCGTGCAATGGTCTCAGACGAATCATCGTCTCCGAATTATTTTGAAGAAATGAAAAAGAAATCTAGGATTTTAATACGAAGTTAAATTAAAAGAGCAGTACGTATAGTTAGTGAAATATTTGTAATTCTTTCGTTTAAAGAATGTCTTACCGCAGATAGTCGCGCGGTTAGGTTATCGATATTTGAACGAGTTCAATTTTAATAACAACATCGGCTTGTTTATCTGGTCCATTGCTTTTTCCCGGCTTATCGTCGTCCATCATACTTATTAGGTTGTTAAAAAAGTTATTACGCTATCAAATTACATATAAAAATTGCAACATGCAATTTAATAAACCGTATGTATAAAAGCGAGCAGGAAAAAGAACTTTGTAAAAAGTCGGCCGCAGGCTGTTTTAACATTATTCTACGACCACTTGATCGTGCTCGATTTATAATGATCGAAATGAATTTAGACGAATATACATACACAAAATGAGGTGCATAAACTGTGACAAACATTTTCTCGAAAATCGTTGCATATATCGCGACCTGCTTTTAGCTTCGATTAAATAGGACAAGAGACTGATCGTTTTAATTGTAATATATCCTGAAAGCGATTCCTCCAGGGGATGAAGAAATTTTCCAACTTCTCGATATTCTAAATAGAACATTTTTGAAAATTTGATATTTAATGTTTTGTTATCTGGATAACTTTTGTCGATTTTTGTTATTCCGTATAATTGAAGATTTTGAAAAATAGTGGAATGGAAATTCGAACAGTTCAAATATACCTTACTAATATACTAGCAAACGTATTATAATATATCATCGGGTGTATTTAAAAATGTCCGTTTTTAACGTTTTATATTAAAAGGATATGCTTACGTCTAAGCCAGCGTTCATCTCCATGTCCATCATGATGACAGCAGAAAATATTCTGACTCTTGCTTCAAGCGAGATTTATCCCCTGCACAGTAGCGTATTGCACCAGAGTTCAACCGAAATTAATTAAAATCAAATTTAAAATGTATTATTATAAAATGCATGAAATGTAAACTATATATATATATATATATATATATATATATACGAGGATTCTCTTCTGCTATTAAAAATCGCAAGTATGCTTAAGATGAATGAAAGACGATGATACAAGAGAAGATAAGGAAAATTAAGTATACAGGGTGTATCCTGTATTTGCTAAATCAGGATCACGATCGAACGAAAATTTATGTGTACTATAACTGCACGAATTCCACTGTGTAGCGAACAATGCAAGATGAAAGGATGTCTTATCCAATGAGTCCGGTATCATAATTTCCTTTGTTGACTAGTATCCATGGTAGCCTTTGGTAGCCTCTAATTCCTTTACAGATACGGCGATAAATCAATATCCAGGTTGTTGCTACGTACCATGATAATATGATAAAAGGTAATATGATAAAAAAAAAAAAAAAGGGAACACGTGCGCATAATGAAGGTACAAGTCCATGAATAACCCTTTGAGCGTTCAACCGACAGGATTCTACTTAAATGAGAATGTCGATGATCTTAATAAAAATATGATTGCTATCATTTTATTGATAGCTTAAAATTTCGAAATGAAGTAAAGAGGAAAGAATTGCAAATCTCTTATATTCTTTCGTAATTATGGAGAAACGATAATTATACGTATATTATTGGATATATGTTTTCGTACTAAGTGAATACTTCTATAAATATGCATAGGGAGAATATCTTGAAACGTTGTGACAAGGAGGCACTATGACAGTGTCACTAAAGTGCTAAAGAGCCGAAAATTTGTGAGGATGTCGCGTCTTGCACGAAAACAACAGGGGCGTACGTATATGTATATGTTACATCAGTGTATCCTGAAAGTGTGAAACAACGGAGTGTTGTGTATAGTGTAGTTTGTGGTGTATTTGTGCATCTGTTTATTCATGCGTTTATTCTGCTTATATCATGTACATTCGTTTCCACAATTATATTTCTTCCAAATCACTATTCCTTCCTTTAATTATCATTTTATAAGCTTAAGCCTTTTACTAACGAGTCGAGCGTTACTTATAATAATAGCAATCCTATGGTTTAAAATATTTTGAAAAGTTGTGTACATATTATTATTCATAGTGCGTCACGGGCATAATCCTTATTCTTTGCCACTCAAAGGATTACAGCAAGAACTGAGCGCAAGAACGAGATTGGCTAAATAGAAAAACGTATTGAACGAAAATATCATTGTATTAATAAAATTGCCAGCGTTCATATATATATATTAACATTTTACATCGTAACACTTAGTCGTATGTATATATGTATGTATGTATGTATGTATGTATGTACGTATGTATGTATAGTATAGTATTTATATATACTAATTCTCCCATACTAAAATTGTCTTAAGCTCTATTTTACGGTATTTAATATGTGGAGTCGTTCGTAGTACGGAAAAAAAGAGGCCTATACATTCGGCATTGAACAACACCTCTTAAACACCTTGAATAACAAACTTTATTTACATTCACGTTCTTAGTGTGTCCCATTACCGAAATCACCATGTTATACTATATTCGAATATTGGCGAAACAGGCTCGCGATGTCCAATATTACGAATATTCTCCTCCCCTATAACTCGTAATTCGCATACATACTAACTGCGATCCTCGTCACATGATCACGTTCAACTTTTGGATCCTTCGTTGTCATATCTGTTAAAATATTCCCGTTCAATCTCTTCTTCCTTCGGTATCGTAATATTTTTTACTCGTCGAAAACTTAGGTTTCAAACTTTCGCCGTGGCGGATGGATGTCGTACTTTCGAGTTTCTGGAATTTGAAGATTGGAAAAAGAAAAGAGAGAAATAAATAAGTTTGGAAGGGAAAAGATCATAAATCAGAAGGTTCTTTAAATTTTAAACTTCCGCTACAATTGGACGACATGCTTGCGGTTCTTCCGGTTTCAAGCGTGTTTTTATTAATACGTTGCGCTTTATTTCGCTCCGTGAATATTACAGTTCCCCTTTTCCAGCATAGCTCGCTTAAGAAGACTTTCTTTCGAGTCTGCCCTTAGGAAATGAACTCTAACGTGCGCGAAATGCTGGTGCGAAAATGCACAGCACGATCGATCCCGAAAAGCCAAAAGCACGGCGAAATTGTAATTTCCCAGGAGATTTTTATTTGAAAGAAGAAAGTTGTGGAGGGAAATTCGTTTCGTAGAATCCAAGTTGAACACGAGCCACGTGAACGATACACGCATACACGTACGCCTGGGCAAATAATATAAAAATAATTCTGTGGTACTCTCCGCTCCTCGTTAGTCAGAATTTTCTAGCTAATTGGCAGATCACGTTCGTCGCGACTTTATTCTCGCCGTGGCACCCCAAAATGACAGGCGACTTTGCTGGATACCACCGCGCTATCTTCTTCTTGCTCGTCGGTTTATCCATTTTCACTCTTCCTCTGTCGCGTTTCCTTCTCCCTCTCTCTGCTTCATTTTTACTCCGTTTGGTTTAAGTTCGTTTCTCCGTCTAAGCACAGGCTAGTATGCGACATTTAGGCACAGGGGAATTCCTGGTTACCAGAACAATACGCGCATGAACGGGCAGAAAGAACAACTGGAGAGATAATCGAATGGAAACCTCGAATAAGGATCCGTAACACATTTCGGTCGAAATTCAATTAAAATTAAAGTATAGTTTTACAGTCACTGTCGATCATTTCAGTACAGTAGAACTCCATTTATCTGAATACCACTTATTGTAACCGAATTTTAACTGATTTTCACTCATCTGAACGCGAGCTCCTGTCGTGTGAAGGAAAAATAAAAAGTGGCTTCTATTACATGAACTCCGATTACGTAAATTATCTGTTCCCTGACACGTTCAGATAAACGGAATTTTATTGTAACAATGATGTAATTTCTATTTTCGATGTAACAGTATTGACTTCTTTTAGAGAAAACTAAAAAATAATAATAATAAAAATTGAGCATTGCATGATTAATCATACTTCGTACCTCGTCTTTGTATTCGTAAGGCATTGACCAACGATTCCCATGAACGAACCGCAATGTGAAATTCGCGCGAAATGCATGGCTTTTGTCAGAAGTTCGTACGCGAAGCATTTAACGACACTGTCAGTTCTATTCGATGATCGTTAAGTATTATTACAGGTCGTAAAATAGATAGCGATGAAAGTCCGATTGGATATGGTGTTTTGAACAATCGCACAGTGTGGCATTTGAACGAGGATTCGGGACAAACATTTTTTTAAATGCATACAACATGCAACTTTCCTGAAGCTCGATATCGGAGGATCTGACGCGAGTAAAAATCTACTCGTCACATCTTTATTAGTATTTCCCCTATTTCCTGCATGAGCTTAAATACCTTACATATTTACTTCTTACTATCTAAGCACACACGATGGTGTTTAAAAAAATAGTGTCGATGTTGAAAATAATCTATCCATTCTTTTTTTTCTTCATTTTTTTTTTTTTTTTGTAAATATCATGCAGAATTCGTTTAAGATATTCTGCCGGGTACAGAACAAAGTTTTTGAGCAATCGATTTCTGAGTAATCAGAAATTCACTCTTTAATCACGCCGCAGTTACGAATGGATATCGCTAAAAGAAAATTAAAAAACACCCAGTGCAGTAGCTTTTGGCAGAAAAAATTATATAGCGACGTAATACGATACTTTCTTAACAGAGAGCAACCAAAATTATAGAATGGTCTGAGCCGTTTTTCTTTCTGGATTGCTCTTTAAAGATAGGAATGTTCAAGTTAGAAGTTAAAGTTATACATATCTTTGCATTGCGAAATTCTCCGCAGACAAACAAGAATGCGTAACGAACAGGTGAGCTAATTGTTAAGCGATTAGGTTTTGATATACAAACGATTGTTAGTAATTCTTTATCGATTTTTGAGGGAATCATCGTTTACATTTATATTACTTACGGACGATGATATCGTCAAATAGCAGGATTAAAATCGAGCAATGGCTACTTCGGTTTTCGTCCGCTATATGCCACACTGTGGATCGATGCGATCGACTAGCTCAGAAAGTGAAATTGGTAGGTGGATTGCACGTTTCGAAAGCAGGGTAACCACTGAATTCATTACGTAAGATCGCGTACACGTCGTTGTCTCAAAATCATTTGCCATTATCTAGTTTTGTACTCTATTTAACGCGGTTTGTCCTCCTTTAAAGATTCGAACTTTCCATTCTAACAACAAGGAATGAATGAAGTTTTGTATAAGTTGGTGATAGTAATTGAAATTGAAAGCTGGATACATTTTCTCGTTATACTGATATACTAAAATATACTTGGTAAAGCGCGAAGGACGTGTCTTTTCTTTTTTCGTTATTAGGATTTCCTAATAAATGAAATATTTCTTCTTACAATTTCATAGAATAATCCAAGTTTCGAGCTAGTATTTTGCCACTTAGGTATACCCTGTTTAATCATGCTGGTACTTTCCAACGAAATACGTCTAAAACATTAACATTGGCAAAAGTTTCCATTCTATCTTGATCTAATTCTTCTAAAGTAGATCATTTCTCAAACTACTGAATTTCATTAAATTGTCCAGAATTGTATATGTTTCCTTATTTGGCCAACTTTTGTAAAGATTTACATCTTGAACTTAGAAATTAGAACCTCTAAAATAATCGATAATAATCCAATCCTACTATTGGACAGAGTATACTACGCTATCGAGCGACTAATGAGCCAAGAAATTATTGTTATATGTGATATCGCATATCTAATTAATTTGATAGGGAACATTGGCAGTAATCGTTTTACGATATATGAATAATAACTCATACGAATTCAATGATTACCCTAGTTAATTGTTATTTTCGTTGCATTTCATTATATCCTAATACGTCTTAAATAATTCTTCTTGAATAATTCTAATTCTATAGGATCGAACAAGCTGAGCCATTTTTATATAAAGATCCCTCGCTGAAGTATTTGGATCTTAAAAGGAAAAAAACAGATAACAAAAAAAAAAACGCCAATTAGTTTAATTTAGGAATAATATTAACAGTAATAATAGTAATGATAATAATTTTGAAATATAAATTCCAAACGAGGAAATTAAATATAAAACACCGTAAATAAATTGCTATTACAAAATATTTCAAAATATTTGTAAGTATTTCTAAAATATATACAACTAATTCTCGTTCCTAGAAACAAACTTTCGTTTTCAACGAAAACGTTATTTAATAAAAAACGTAGATACGAAAGATACGCTAAAGAACAAAATTGAATTTCGCCTACATACAAATTATTCGTAATCTTTTATATCTAATTTCCTCAAACTTTTTGCATTTTTTTGTACGCTATAAAAGTGTATTGTCCAAGACAATACCTTTGTTTATTAATGTAGCAAATATCAAATATATAGACGAATTTGTACATAAGGTTACACGATGCCTTCGCTAATCAGGATAATAAAGAAATAAATTGCTTGCTCTAACATCAAACGAAGTCCAAACGTATTAGTTGTGCGAGTAATCGAAATTGTAACACGTGGTCTCTGTACCTTTCGTATCGCGAATTGAATAATGTCACGCAATGAAATTGACACACGACACAGAGTAGGGCGCCGTTTCACGAATTTTCGCTCCCATTATTCGCAAATCAGTCGTAAAACAAGATACATCAGTCGTCGAAAAATAAGTTTCTAAAGTAAGTTCTTCAAGTTGTTCCAAAAATCGCTTACCTAATTCGAATTTCTTTTTTGTCAAATAAAAGAAATACAATTATAAATCAATCATTATCGAATAGCCGAAAGTTAAAATAAATTTCAAAACCTGAACAAAAATAAAACACTTATTTTCGCATCTTCTTATTCTCAATTTTTCCAATACCAAATTGTTCACCTAAAATATTCAGCATTAAAACATATTTTATAATCGCACTGGAATAAGTAAATTTAATAATAATCCAAGAATACTGCCCAGCCCTTCCGCAGCTGAGCAAAGCAGAATCGCTCGGCTCAGCAACAACTGCGGCGAATCATCAGAACCTATTATAACAATATCTGAACAGCCTACAATCGAAAGCAGTCTTTTAAAATCGAAATCGTACACGGACAACGGCAGCTGTCTAATTAAAACGGTCTCTGAAATCTACGATTCTCATGTTCGCATTCTAACAAATAAATTGCTGACAAATCCCATTCGACGTTGCACCTGTTCGCTAGACCTGGTACACACCAGGTGCGTCATATAAGATGATCAAACGTTCTAGCTCGGACATTGAACTCGCTGAATGACGAGCAGACCGCGGATCTTCATGCAATTATATGTTTTTGTTAATATAACAGAGAAAAATGGTACTTAATGATATACAAATGGCTTAAAGATATATTTCACCCATTGAACGTTATAACAAGCATGTACTTGCTTATAATTTTCCATGCTGGGCCCATTTTGCACATTTTTACATCTTTAAATTTTCCATCGATACGTAAAGGAAGAAAAAATTGTTCACAATGCAATTAGAATAATTGTAACAGAAATAATTAAGTTTGCAGGTTTTTGCTCGTTATTCACAAATGTAGTTGCATCAAGAGTAATGTAATAGTTCTTCCAGTGGGTAATAACCGAGATAGTAAATCTGACTATAATTAAAAAAAAAAAAAAAGAGTACTTCGCTTTGGACATTTCTTACATTCCTGCACCTGGAAATTTCCAATAAATGCATAAAAATTCGCAGTCTGATGTGATAAATTTCGGTCCATGTGATAGATATAGATAAATATACATATATTATTATATAATATATATATATTAATATATAATAATAATAATATATATATATATATATAGAATATAGTCTGTGTCAATTCATTAAAACTCGTATTCATATAAGAGGGTGGCGTTTAATCAAGAGAAAACTTATTGTCACGTAAATTTGGCACAGAAATTAGCAACAGGCCGCTGCACGTGTACGCTATGCTTCGAAGAATCGTCAGATCGTAGTACACTCAGTGTGATGCTAGTAAATATCGCTATTTAAAGCTTACGTGAAAGTCACGGTGTACGATTAACGGGTTTTATAATGTTATTATCACGATTCGCCAGCGCGTGTACTTCGAATGCCGGTGAAAAACGGAAAGTTCGCTCTCTCCCTTCGTTCTGTCACGATCATCACACAGTTCGCTTTTCTCTTGTACGCACACTCGCAAGTTTTCGCGCTATTTACAACAGTCGTTGATTCTCGAATCGCCGGTTCCGACCCGAGCAACATTATACTCAATTGTCTTTCTAATAAAGGAAGAAAGTGGAGCAACAACGTTTTTTTTTTTTTTTTCAGAACATATTTCGAGTGGAAGAAATGTAAATTAGTTGACTCAATGCGTAATGTTTCGCGTATTTCAATACACATTTCAATACTTCGATGGAAATTTGAAAGAGCCGATTAGATTGAATTACGATTGCGTGGAATAAAAATGTTTCGCAGTTTCTCTTAATTCGTTTAAGAACTTTCGTAATTTTCTTTTCCCTTTTTCACATATTTCCATAGAAATTCGAACGAGTCGATTATGGCGTATTAGGTTCTTACGTTTTAAACATTTTTTAGAATTTCTATTAATTCCTTACAATTTCTTGTATTTTCCTCCACGTATTCCAATACACATTTCAGCGTAAATTCCAAAAAGTTGATTAAATTGAACGAAAGTTCTGTGTCTTAAAGATGTTTCGATATTTCTGTCAATTCGTTTATTCGAGTATTCTCTATACTCATAATCTCGGCTATTGACATCGCGTTTGTCGTAGTAATTTCTCCCACTAAGAATACGTATTGATGCAAACGTCTCTCCTTCCAACGAAAGAGTTTCGTCGATAGAATATGATAGTAGTTTAAACAAGATCACGGCCCACCTATCGCTAGTCCCATTGTCGCTGCTTTGATATTAAACATTTAGATACCGCTATTTGATCACTATCGCTGAGCGAACATTTGATATAATACACAGTTAGCCGACTCATAAGGGCCGTTTAATTCCCTTTTCCTTATTCTCAGTCTATGGTATTCGCATTTTCTCGCCGATCTTCATAGGCTTCTCCTTAATGCCTTTAACTATCTAAGAATCTTGCGTTCTCACCTAAAAAGAGTATATTCCAAAATTAAATACATATATATATATATATTCTTTAATATTCTTTAACTCTCACAGCTATAGTGGGTGCGACGATTTGCTTTTAGTTCAAAGAACTGTACGATTTCGATATATATATAGAAGTAAAATATAATTCTGAAATAAATTGTTTTGTCGGTTCCATTGCTAAAACTGCTTCTGAAGATTAAATGATATGGATAAATAAAGGAGCTAAGTGTTAATGCGAAAGTTAAGCGGCGCCTCATTTAAGCAGCAATGTCTTTAGACTTTTAATGTACGAAATTTTTATATTTGATTTTTTTACATTAGGTTCCGAGTATAAGCAGCACAAAATTGCACTTCTCGCGTGGACCTTTTATCTTGAACGATGTTTGTGTCGCGTGTAGATTTCAAATAAAGTAGATACACCTCATATCTTGTAACAAAGTTTATTTCAAAATTTCAACAAATTCTTACACTATGAATCACTCTGTTCTCGCTTGTACCATAAAACTCGTCGCATCCAGTATAGTCTATAGATAAATCTGACAATAATCTCCCCCCTTTTACAAGCCGATTTAGTCCGATCCAATCAAGAACACGAATTGCACTATACTTATACAAACGTGTTATAAAATGTAGATATAACTTCTCGTAAAGAAATATTTGCGTAGATCATTCATATGCGTTATGAATATTTAAATAATTATTAACAACTATTCAAATTAATATCAAAATGATAAAGAAATATTTCAAAGGATATTAACTGACAAATGTTTGTAAAATATTATTACTCGTTTAATAATATTATATACGGTACATACACGATAAAATCAATATTTTACAATATAATGGATTTATAAATTTAGTAAAATGTAAAACAATCATATTGTCGGACAACATTTCGCGTATGTCTTCGCATTTTCTGCTCTCGTGTTTGAAGTTATATCCAACATTCTACAACGAGTTCTCCGATAAAAAATAAAACTAACGATTCTCGTGCGGGTAAAGTATGACACGATGAAACGAGATGTTCGACTGCGTATTTATATATATATATATTATCCGTTATTATTAAGTGAACACTCGTAGCGGAAGAATATAAAATTGAAAACGGAACGCGGACGAAGATAAAGGAAAAATAAAAAGGGAACAGAGACGATATACAGGGAATACTCTGTGTGATATAATCGCACGTGTCCTAAATAAAAAGCAACAATTGCGAATCTCCTTTCTTATTCTTCTTCCTTTTTTTTTTTTTTTTTGTTTCTTTCGTTCGTTTCTGAATACTTCCTTATCGCCTATACGCGCAGGTAAGATTAAATTATGGTACAACTGCTTTTGGAAATTAGCTCCTTTAGAATCGTTCGATCACGTCGTGTAAAAATATTAGCGATGGGCGCCGATATATATATATATATACTCTAACTGTACGGTTTTAAGTGCACGTAAGTATACAAATAGCGCAAAAAGCGACCAAATAGTGTCAACGTTCCTTCGATCTTCATCGATTCTCTCCGATTAACTTTCAACGAAGAACATTCCCGATTTATGTTCGCTTAATTTTTATTCTCAAATATAAAAAAAAAAGAACATAAGTATTATCATGAATTTTCTTCAGTCTCCAAATATACCAAACCGAATGAAAATCGAACGTACACACCATTGACCGAAATATTTGTTAACATACTCCGTGTTTGTAACATTTATCCTGAAGGAAGCTCTGTACGTTGAAACTTTGAAACACGTTGCGATGCATATTTTCGCATCTACGTTTCGCGATACATCTTACGATATACGTAGACCTGTATTGGCGAATCGGTATCAAAATGAAGAAATACATTTTCTTCGAAAAGAAATCTTCTTTAATTTTTTGTTTCTTACGATCAACGTACTTCCTGCTAATGAGAATAATACTGGAGTTGGAAAATAACCGGACACCTTGAACCACATGATTTAACGTATCACGTCGCAGATTGAGAAGATCGCGAAGACAAACTGAAACTGATAAAAATTTCATGAAACGTAAGTGTCGACAAATGCATAGCGATATGTTTCAACGTACAGAACGGGCTTTAGAGAGGCAAACCTCGAAAGAGAACTATTTTCGTTCGTTATAGTTAGAAGAAAAGGAAACGGACGCAACGATCCGCGGGCGCGCGACAACGGGCCTAACATTTGAAAATACCAAGTAAACGATTCATTTTCTATCATTCACCCTCGTCACACACCTCGTTGTTCCAAAGCTCAGCTCGCTGGCGTCACTGGGGACACCGTGAACGGCGTCACCTGATACAGAAAACACCTGTTGCATACCCTGACAGGCTTCGTGTGCCCATAACGGGGCAGGGGAACGTTGTTGCTGCTGCAACGACCGCAGAACACCTTGCCACAATTTCTGCAATGGTGCCTGCGTCTCACCACCGTGAACCCTGCTTGACACGCCATACAACGGGGCGCGTCGTTGTCCGGTATCCAAGCTGGTGCCCTCTCCACACACTCCACGCCGCGCTCGGTTATGGTCGCTACAAACAAGAGTTCCTTGTGTTAGTAACTATACGAAATTTTTAATAGATGTATTTATGTGCAACCAAAGAAATATATTATAACTAAAGATTATATATATATATATATGTCGGGTTGACGTAGGAATAGGGGTTGCGGGCCTCAAATAAATGCTCACGTGATTTGGCCATTGGTGCAGTTCGGACAATGTATCACGACGCTAAGGCACTCGCGACGCTAGTGACAATGGCCTCAGGCCGAGGGGATGATATAGCTACGTTCTCACAAGTCTAACTCTGACACTTCGTTAGCAAACGTGGAATAATCACCGGTCGTAGAGACGTTACTCTGTAGTCGATGAGGTCGTAAGAAGGAATGACTTTCCCGTCCCGATGATGCCACAGAGGATGACTGTATGGGGTGTGTCTAAGGACACAAGGTCCTCGGATTTGTCGAGGAAAACCTTCGTTCGGAAGGTGAGGGAAATTGACGTTGCTGCTAACTGGTCGATCTCCATACCGGTGGTTAGAAAAGACGCTAGCCGTCCTCAAGGGAAGGTTGCTAGTGGGGGACGCTGTTCGTGAGAAACAAATTTCTCCTGACTTCCCGTAGTTGGGACAAGGACTGTTTATTTGTTTGAAGGACTTTAGTTAACTAAAAATCTTAAGATTTATAGCGGGCCCTCGGGCTAGCTGAACACGTACTGCGAAGACGCATCGACATCTGGCAATCGTCTTACTCAAAGAATAGGATCTGCACGTGGCGTGCTACGGGACGGAGACCGTTGGAATGTTCACTGTCGAGTGTTGCAACTATTTCCTTTTTAAGGAGAGCTATGCTATTGTTCCATACTTTTGTTAAACACACGTTCATCTCTCGACCACGGCTGTCGCCTCGAGCCCAAGCTCACTGTCACAAGTTTCGAACAATTACTACGGCCGATTACAATTGTTTAATTACGGCTTATGGTAGGATCTAAATTATAATGTTTCGGGATATTCCCAAAATTCCAAAGGCTCCGGTGTCCTTCTATCTCCGACATATATATATATATATATATATATATATATATATATATGAGGCATGTAACAGTTTCTGAAATGAGTTCCAATGCTCGTAATTCGTGATCCGAGTTTGCAGCAATAAATAAAAAGTAATATCAATACTATACAGAGTATGTTAGAAATAGGTAGCCAAATTTATATGGTATAATTATGGTACATATATGGTATCCTAAAATTTTCCTTTTTGAAATGTAAACCTTTCCCGTTTATAAGGCAGTATCGTAGGAATACTTAAAAATTGAAGTGGAATGCCTACATTCTGCAACATGTGTTTTGCACTAACATTCTAGACACTGTCAAAGGTAGGTATCCAAAGGCTCGTGCTGTATATTCTGATGGTATTCACTTCATGCAGCAATAAACCAATCTTTTAGTATTATCAGACTGTCAATAGGATTACTATCGTAAATTATACTTTTTCGATGACCTTGTAAATAGACAAATCGCTCATACCCGAAGTGAATAACTGTGCAGTCGATACTAACCCGGCCATTCAGGTAACTGCCTTATTTATCAGATAATAACGTCTTAAGTAAACTTATTTACTGTAACATAAGCTGCCTTCGATAGCACGATAATTTATTCTAAATGTCTGAGAGAAGAAATGTTGACAATGCTCGTAATATTGGGACAGTTAATCATGTCAAATCTCAAAGTATATATACAAATTTATATCTTGAGAAGAGAAAATTTTGAAAATTTCACGAGGCAATTCCTTGTGAAAAAATAACAAGGAAATATAGAAGAATGTTTGTTCATAGGACGTTTTCGAGAAAATCGAGTTTGAACATTTATTTGAAATTTTATTTTGGAGTTTTATTTCAAGCTTATTTTCCTCGAAAGCAAAGCATTTTTTGAAAAAAATTTATTCCACATATTCGACTTATTTTCACGTGTAGAACAACGTCCTGTCGAACATTTACTCCTGTCCGGTCTGGAATTAACCATATTCAAGTACGCTTGACTAATCTTCAAATTCGATTTTCTTGAAAACGAACAGTCATAATACGAACAGGTTTTATCCTGTTTTCTTCTTATTTTTTCTATAAAGTATCATCTCATGTTCGCTTAAACGTGTTATACGGCCTGATCGGTATGATCCATTTTCATTCCTTATCCATAAAGTAAACATGGTATTAATGTTTGGTCACCTTTCTCTGAAACACGCTGTATAAAATAATATTCACATCATGGTTCGTTTAGAATTAATTAGCATTTCAAGATCAATTCTCCGAGGGTGAACATAACGTCTAATTTATTTTACTATTTTACTACTAGGTGTTCCTATTGTTTGAAATATCTTCTGGGAAACAGAGCGTGTAACCGTGAACTTTCTCCGATATTAATATCATCAAAAGTAATGATAAAGATGCACACCATATAGAGCAACAGAACTGTTCGATTAAAATTAGAAGATTGTATATATTGAAAAATTAACCATCGGATAATCGTTACTCGGCCGTATAATTTGCAATTTAATTTTGTTATTACTTCTTTAAAAATTCATATACCATCCGTGTTAACGAAACGTGTAACGAAATTATATTATAGCGATCACTTATTACCAAGATAATTTCGATACATCCAATTATTCTTTGTTCACATTTAGACCCCACACGTGTTTCAATACATACAATTTTCTTAAAATACAGATATCAGGCTTATGAAAGGTTGGACACAAATAAAGGAAAGAATACGTACACGTATTATGATCGGTGGTGATGGCAGTCTCTTCCAGATCGTCCTCGTATTCTTGTAATAAATCCTGTCGATCATGATTTGTAACCGTATCATTCAACGGACTTGTCACATGATTTTCAGATACTGAACTTTCGTCCTTTATCTCGCCGTCTTCCACGGTTTGACTACTATTCATCAGGAACACACACTTCAAAATATTGCGCAGATCCGATGCAAAATTGGTCTGCAATTGGTCTGCCACACCGGCTATACAAACGAATAGACGATGAACGAGATCCTCGGATGACCTGCAAAAGGGATTAGCAGGGAATGAATTGCCAAAGAATTTATAATCAAGCGAGTGAAACAAAAACAGAAAATTAAGAATCGTGAAACGAAGGAAAGCAAAATAAACTTTACCGAAATTTCGCTCGGATCTTGTAATTGTTCGCAATCTCAGCGGCCTGCATAGCCAAGGCTATCTCCTCGTCGTCCTGACAATCGCTCTGAAACTCGCTGGTCTCCGAGCTCGAGTCACAGCAACTCGAGCAGCTCGAACTGGACCCAACATCCGGCTTGTGGACCAGGATATGATCCGAACTGACCGACTGCGTCCCTTGAACCGTGGATGCGTTCACCAGCCTCACAGCTCGCGTGGCTCTCTGCGTGTTATTGTCTTTTTGTGTTCCATACGACACGGTCTGCGCCGTGACCGGCGAGATCATCTCGTTTGCCAGGCCGCTTTTATCCGTTCTTGGTCCCAAACCATCGTTCATCAGTTCATTAGGACTTCTACTTCCTAATTTTCTCTTGGTCTGCTCCGACCTGGGATTGGCTCGCTCGTACTTGTCCCTCTTTTCGAAGTCTCTCCTCTTCATTCTGATAATTTGTTCTGACCTAGATCTCCTATGATCGAGAAGCTTTCTACTTTGCGGAGACGAGTTTCTCTGAGCTCTGGAAGCGATACTAGAAGTCCTCTGGCCTGATCCTGGCGTGCTACGAGTTTCGAAGTGCTGCAACCGCGGACTAGCGTGAGGGCTGCTCCCAAAATTAGGCATCTGCCTGGTGTTCTGGCTGGGATGCAGACTTGCTCCGTAACTGATCAGCCTGGGATTCAAACAACGATCCGTCGAGTTTGATCTGGAGCTCTCGGTGCTCGCCGACGAGCGCACGTTCTGAAAGTTCTGCGCCCTGCCCTCCTGTACCCCGTGATGAAGTTTCTGCCCGTTCCGTTCGTGCTTACGTTGATGCCGTCTCTTCTGCTTCTCGTCCTTCATCTTCTTCGACGTTGCGATCTTATCCTGGGTATACTGGTCGATCTTCGAGCCGATCTTCTCAATGTTCTGCGACGTGGACGGGCAGTTTTCACACTTCAGGTCGCTCCAGAATTCTTTCCTCGAAGTAGACGCGTCAATGCTTAAATTCAGATTCTCCCAATTTTCTGAATAATTGATCTGAAAGCTAGACTGGTTCGAGTCGCAGACGGAAATCTGCCCGTTGCCGTACGCCACTCCAACGAACTCTTCGTTCGTCCCATCGAAGTTCGACGATATTCTTGGAATGTTTTTCACAGCCTCTGTGCTGGCCGCATGCAGATTGTGCACCTCGATCGAGTGGTCCAACGACGCCACTGTCTTCACGCTTCTTAGACTACAGACGCACGAGTTATCCGATATCGTGGAGCTCTTTCTCTTCGGTGAATTCAAATTGGAACAAGAATAGCTGGTATTCTCTTGCGTGTCTTCATCATCTAATCCGTGCTCGTCCTCTTGGATCTCGTTGGCGAAAGTCTTCTTCTCTTCAGGACTCTTATCGTACAGACTGGTATTCTCCGACGAGATCACCGTACAAATTCCCGAGTCAGTCTGCTCGGAGATCTCGTTCTGACACTCCCCATCCAGCAGCAAATTCGATAGCGTTTTATTCGCCTCGGATATCAGCTTCTTCGAATCCAAGTCGGGCAATGAGTTTTGAATGTGCACCGTCTCGCCGGTCACGTTGTTCTCGTGCGACACTTGGTTCAGCAGGTACTGCGTTTGAGGGATTTCGATGTGATGATCAGAGCTGCCTAAAATCTCGGTGATATCCGACGTGATAAATTCGTCTTGCTGTTTGTGTAATTGTTCGCCACATCTATTCTCGTTTACGCCTGAAATACTATCTTCTGGAACGACCTGCTCCACCATCGAGTCTACCATTGAAACAGGACTCGCGGGACATTCTATTCTTCTGGAGCAAGGACTATCGTCGCAAGATAAGTATCTACTGCTGTTCGAAGAGCTAGCTGGCTTTTTAATATGATACTGCACTTCGTCACCAACACTTTCTCGTTCACTGGATGTCCTCGTGTTACCGATACACCTCACAGCCTCCTCGTACCCGTTCACGGATATGTTTAAGCGATTAGGCCCGGTTTCTATCACTGTTCCCCGGTCCTCCGCCTCCTGATCGCTATTCCCTTCTGTCAAACGGCTTTCTTCCTCTAAGATTTGAACCACGTCGTCCGCCACCTCGTCCATATTGTTCCCCGTGTTTCTCGTCACTGTGTAAAAATCTACGATGAAGTCTTTACAGTTCGGATAACCGGTATAAAAATTGTGAACGAACTCCTCCAGGTCGGGAATGTCCTGGCACGCGGACGACTTTGACGTCTGCGTGATGGGACCCGGCGGCTCCTCGTTCGAGCACAGCAGTTTCTCCAGCATGTACAGCTCGCGGTTGTTTAACGTCCAAAGAAGTTCTCTTATTTTTAGGAGAAGCGACTGCAACGGAAAGAGAAACTACCTTTAATTTTGCAGTGATTTTGTTTTATCTTTCAATTGTTGTTACATTTTCATTTGTCTTATTTTGACGAAAAAATAAATAATTTAATAAGATAATAAAATAAATGTATTTAAAAAAACGCTCGCTTAAATTTTGCGTTTTTGTTACTTAACCCTGCAGATATTCCAAATATCTAAGAATTGATGATAGGAAGAAATGGACCATGTTTTTGTAGAATTATTTTGAAGTTACATATTTTTTAAACGCATCTAAGATAGTGGGCACATATTTGAGATACGTTTAGTTCAATTGGGACGAAATGTTGGTTATGTAAATAAACGTAATGGATTGAAGTTGAAATGCGTGAATTAAACGTGCATGAAACGAGTGATATATGATAGCTACAAAATAAAAAGATCGCATACGTTCTGTACTTGAATATTGATGTCCAACGATGTCTTGATAAGAAATCTTCTGGCGTTAACAAAAATAAGAAGTATGTAAATAGTATGGCTATATAAAGGAAATTAAAAGCCCATCGAAGATAACTCTTATTATTGGTATTATTATATTTTTGTATCTGGCGAAATTAAATCTATTTATAATCCGCTAAAATTACTTTGAGGGAAGAAACCGAAATCTTTCATTATCTATGAAAGTTCGTCGAACTTTTAAATTGTCGTGATTTTACGTTCGACAACTGAATCTCAATAAATTGTCGCGTAATCTATTTTGCCTATTCAAAATTACACAAAACCTGAAATCAAAAGTCGAAGTTACCTCGCAATTTTGAAACTTCGATGCAAAATATAATGATTTTCAATTATCGCTACTGCATTTTCATCGATTCCTCTGTTGTCGTTTCTTCCACGTCAAAACTAACACGATTTATTAAAATAACGTGTTCCATATTTTTTACGATCGAAGACTGCAGAGAAGACTAAGAGAAGAGAAGAAAAAGATAAATGACATGTTCTATCCTTTTTACAGAAAAAGTTTCAAAATTGTGTAAGTGATGCTTAATTACAGCCGACTGTAATCGGCGATCTCCGCTTACCCTAAAAGGTCTAAACACTTCGCTGATGTTGTCGGGAGAATTGAGGCACAGAGGGCCTCCAGGCGGAGCCAAGAGGCCAGAAACAATCGCCAAACGAGGAATAGTAAACATCAGAGCCGGCTCGTAATTATCTACATCGGCCTGGCTGAGCAATCCACGTTCGAGAGCTCTTTGCAGCGTCTCCGAAAATAAAACGCAAACGAGCTCCTGCTGCTCGTACTCCTTCGTCGATTTCACTGGCACCATGGCGCCCACATAGCACAGCTCGAAATCAGCGAACAACCGGTCGAAGATCTTCAGCGACTCTATCAGCTTCTCCAGGGATGGGTCTAACGGGTATTGCGTCTGAAAAAGGTACTAATCAATAGAAAAGTTAGGCGATCGGTATTTCAAATAGAAGGTATCATTTTTTGAAGTAGGAAATATTTGTTGACGATAGTATAGTTATTATTTTTAATATTATTTATTGTAGTTTGATATTATATTCAAAGGATTCAGAGAGAAAGAGACAGAAACAAATAGAAAGGCACAAGTTAGTAACAAAAATGACACAAAGGAAATATTTGTTGATAATATTGTATAGTTATTATTTTTAATATTATTTATTGTAGTTTAATAATATATTCAAAGGATTCAGAGAGAAAGAGACAGAAACAAATAGAAAGGCCCAAGTTAGTAACAAAAATGAGACAGAGAATTGTCTAAAATATTTTTTGATCAATTTTTAATTCTTTGTCTAATTTATTGTTTAATTAATTTAATGTTCGTTATGGTATAGATTTTTCTATTAAAGCCTAACTCAACGTCAACAAAATATGTAATCACATTAGTAATTCTAAAATTAACTTCATATAACCCGTAAAAAAAAATCTGGAAACTATATTAAAACGTTGGACCATTTAATTAAATGCAAATATAGAAGATTCTGAAACTGGCTGGCCTAATTACTCTGTTGTCTCGCTGGAATGATTCCATGTTCTTAACTCGGGCGAAAGCATGCATAAATTTGATTGACCCACTACATTGTTTTTACCGACAATGAATCATTGTTTTCCTATAACGTTTCAAAGGTTTACCTGCTGCCAAAAACAATATTATGGCTAAAGTACGGATGTTCACGCAATTATGGGAGAATTAAATATGCAACAATGCACTGAACGTGTATTATATGCAAAAATATACAAATTATGTTTTCATAATAAAATACTTGTTACGATAATATCTAACAATATCCAGAGTGGAGGACAAACTTTTATTCGACCACGCTATTCATCTCACCTCTCTTCGTGTTTGTATCCCTTTAAACGTCTTCTTTTTCAATTTTCAAATACATATTTTATTTGTAAAAGGTATAAAACAGACTAAATCTACTAAATTAAAGCTAAACGCTATTTAAACATTGTCTATGTTTTAATAACATCTATTACATGCATATATATAAATAAATTCAAAGAGAACATCAGATTTAAGTTTCGTTTCTTGACTTATGTCTTCATAAAAACAAGAATTTGCATAACATCCGTTCGGTTATACTCATACAATCGTGAAGTCAATATTAATTACGTTTATTTATTGACGCACATTTATCATTCGAACACATCGACGATATACGATGGATTATTAAATAATGAATGGAACGAGGGGAAAAACAGAAAAACAAAATAATACAAATCATAATACGTCGATTACGAGTACCTTTTTTTTATTTGAAAAAATGCCGACACACGAATAATTACCGTGTCCTCGAAAGATCGCACGAAAGAGAAAGTTGCATGTACTCAGCAATGCAGAGTATGTGTTGAAAAGCAACTTCGAAGCGTGCTTCTTGCACGACAAATTTCTACAGAAAGTGTATTTCACTTTCGTAAATCAATGGACGGGATATAAATATTCTATAAGCAATATTTGAAGAAAGAGAAAAAAATTCTGCAAATTTAAAGGTTGCCTCAGAATGAATAAAGTTTATTTTTTGATAAAACCTAAAGAAATGAAAACAACGCAATATAAATAAATAGATGCAAATTTATGGCCTTCTACTTTCCGTAAGAGGATTTTTGATTTCAATAAATCTCACGATTTCAATATTTCTAAAGTGTGCTACCAGAATTACTGGTTGATCTTAGCATAAAAATGGTCAAAGTGCGAACGGTTAACATGGCTGTCATATCCAATGCCATAGGCAAGGATTCAAGTGCGGAAGTCCAGAACTTAATAAAGTACACGTTCCTACGATTAACCTGAATATTTCAGGGTTCAACGTTTGCTCCAAATGCACTTACGTAATTCTCGAGATCGACAGACAGAAAAGGAAGGAATGCAGAAATAGAACGCGTCATACTATCATGATAAAATACATATTTTAAAGAAACATCTAATCGTCCTATCGGCAACGCCAATTTTTCAAGCTCAAAGCATACGTGGAACAGACTAATACAACGCGGTTGCCTTAATTCGCTAAATTCGTGTATGAAAATCATATAATATTCGATCACAAAATATTCTGTTTCTTTCTCCTTTCATTCTCGATTTTTCATGACAGTCGATGATTGGGGTTTTGATATTTCTATCTTCTCATACACATTCCATAGCGTCTCGACACGCCCCACGTAAGGTCAATTGTTTCTTTCCTAATATGATTAACAATTAATGCGAGAGACATTGGCCCATTAACAAAATCGTTTCGAAATAAGCACACGTGTGTTATCAACTAACTGTGTAGAACTAATACGTACTAGTCCAGTACTAATCGATAACAAATGTGGAAAAATGAATTTGTCAGACAATTGGACGAGCCATCAAATTCCGAAAGATAATAAACTATTTATTTCCCACTGAATACAACATTGCTTAGACAAACCATTGTGCTAATTAAAAATATTTGTCACATCTCTCGATGAATATCATAATTTCGCAAAATCATAAGCCGTTCCTTTGTAACACCCTGTATAACTAAATCCGAGCCTATCAGCTGATTCGACATAAAACGATTAGGCGACCCATCGTTAACACTTGGACAGACACGTATAATAAATACCTTCAGGTTCATGTGACCTTTTAACGCGTGCTCTCTGAGCAAATTCCTGACGATGTCCAACGACTTAGTCAAAGCCCTTGCCAGCGGTCTCATGGCTGAACTTTCAGCCTCCCTGTTCATGATCGAGGATCCAGCTGCCAAGCATTCAGCTCCGAACCACAGCTGCCCAGCGAGGTTCTCCTGCATCACGTCGTCAGGAAATTTCACCCTGAAGTCTCGGTTCGCCCTGCTCTCCGGAATCAGATCGTCCATTATTTGACTACATATCGTTAACACTTTGTCCTGACAGTGGCGCAGCTGGTTGACCAACGTGGTGCATCTTTCTGGCTCCTGACGACCATCGAACGAGTCCAACTCGCAAGCGACTGCGTTCAAAGACTCGTCCGCGTAGAAAAACTGAGCGAGCAGGCTCGTGTCGTCCCTCTGTAACATAAAGACGCATTTTGTTAGAAAGTTCCGTGTTGCAAAATGTGTTTTAATATCAGATTCATCGGTCAGTCTGAATGACCGAGATCTCAGTCGCATATTATAAGAAGTTTCATTTTGGATCTCGACACATGGTTTTTCAAAACATTATGACTTTTTTTGTCATTTATATGCGAAATATAGGAGACAAAAATTCGTTCTGTTGGAAGGTTCTGTAGATAAAGGTGTTTTAACTTCAGATTTATCGATTAACCAAAATGACTGGTTTCAATTACTTTTTATAAAGAAAAGTTTGTTTTGGATCTCGTCGCGTGTCTTTTCAAGTGACTACAATATATATAAATGATATAACTATATATATGGACTATTTTATTAGGTTGTCCGAAAAGTTTCTTGCGTTTTATAAGAAAATAATAGACGCACAATGTTTTTTGTTTTATATTAGTTTACTGAATTACGCACGAACATAGTAATAGAAGTAGAGCAAAATGGGTCACACCTAATTCAATAAAATTGTCGTTCATCTATTATCACCTTATGAAACGAAAGAAACTTTTCGGACAGCCTAAACAAATTCCTCTGTTTCCTCTACTTCCATTTTTCTCAGGCACATATACACGAGGTATACTTTAATACGGCAAAAGTTACGTTGACCGGTTACGAGTGAATTGTATTTGACTTAGGAAATGTAATTTTTAGAAGATTACAGCGTTGTGCCACGTCAGTTGTGAATATTATTTTGAATATTTGAATAACACACTAGCTCTTTCAAGTGAGAAAGGTCACTTCCTCAAAAAATTCCATTGACCAAAGTAACTCATAGTGTAGAAAGGACAAAGTACTCTCTCCTTATCAGGGACGTTACAACTTTAGACTAAGCAATACAAATATACAAACTAAAGTTAATATTTATCAATAACGATAAACTATACAATTGAATCGTAATAATTGTATTATCGTTTTTTAATAGCCAAAGTATATGGACTCTGTTCAATTAGACTCTGATTTACATTGCCTTAAGAATATTAAATTATTATAGAGAACATTAATATAAAAATTACCTTAAAAATGCTGTAAATGTTTAAAGTTTTATTAAGGATTTGATCATTTCATTTGAAACGAATAAATGAAGCAAAAATTCCAATATTTTGAAATCATCGTAATACAATTAACAGTATGGAAGAATCGACATACCAATATTATACCAATATTTATTTTTAACTGAATGCGATCAGAACATTTTGTCACGTAGTGACTCGTCCTTTCAACACGATTACAGAAAAATTTCCAAGATATCTTTATTGCACTCGAATATGACCATGGAAAGATGAGTTAACAACGACAAAGATTATAGTTTACTTGCCTCGTTGTTACATTACATATCTCGAGCTTTATCAGAATACATGTTTAATTAAGTTCTTCGTGTATTCGCGAGGTCGTGAAGGCTACGTGCCTATCCAATCGTTATCACGTAAAAAAAATTCGAGAAACAAGAATGTATTTAATCGAAATCGACGATATCATTTTTCCATTTTTTTTTCTGGTCATACGATCAATTACGTATTAAACCATAATCTTGCATAGTGAAAAAAGATGCTTCTTTGTTCGTTACATTCCTCTCTGTAAAAAGGAAGAAAATTAAGAACACTAACAATGGAAATTAATTCTATGATTTTTTTTAACGATTTTTTAATGATTAGTTTAGTAAATGAATGTATTACAACGTTAATAATCTATAACAAAATAGTTGTTACAACATGCAACAAAATAGTTAATATTTGGTATGTGTTAAATACAGAAGAATTAAAATTCTGTTTGGTAATCGTCATAATACGCAAGAAAACATAGGCAAACACTGCTCTCGATCACTTAGGTTATCATTTTGATCCAATATTGTTTTCGTTCTGGCCGTGGCTTTAGAATGGAGGCCGCATCTAGCGAATAAATTCACCTTGTGCTGTACAGCTTAAGATAAATATGGCACTGTTAAGTATCTTGGCCAAGTCTTGTAATATAAGGTATTTCTCGATAGAGTATTTGCCAACTGCTAAACACCAGTTCTAGGAATACAGGCACATTGTATTAAACACACAAATTGTCAAGCTAATAACAACGGTAATTAACCTGTGGGTATCTAAAATTCTAAAAAGAGACGTTATTAAAAAATTCAAAAATTTTTTCAAGTAACAAACTAGATATATTTTGTTTCATTCTAGACGTATATATTACCAAAGGTACTATTATTAATGGTTGTATAGTCTTCGCTTTGTAAAAATCGACGCAACACAGTGATATTAAAAATACAATTTCTACCATGTTTCTTTTAATCCTATTAAACCATATTTAACGTTGAATAATATTAAAATATTGAAAATAGTAAAATATCGCTCGTCTTAATAGATACACTCTTGGCTTCTACAGAACTTCGTCAACTATATTCCTGGACTTAAAAGGTTCTTCCTACCTTTCGCTGTTTTGCATTAAAATAATCGTTTTTCTATCACAAGGAACATGTTTACCGCGTTTAGCGTTTAAAATTCCTACCTTCTCTTCATACGTCGTGAAGCAACCAGTATCTACATTCTATCAATTTTAAAAACACGTTCCGTCTCTCTCTCTTTTTTTTTTTTTTTTTCAAATACAAACCAACAAATACCATTCATCGATATTTTTCAATTGGCGAGAAAACCTTTTTATCGCGCTGTTCCTTGTGTAGAACAACGTGAGTAATTAACACTAACGAGGCAGTTTCTAACAATGAACAACTGAACTTTCGCGCGCAGAATTCTATACGTAGTAGTAGAACACGATAACAAGAGGCAAATATACAATCAGTCACATACTTCTACTAACACCCCTTGAATATAAAGTATCATAGTAAAACGTTAGCTCGACGTACGTTTGTTGACACACTAAGAAGACACATATTGTTCGAATGTAACGCAATTTGCTCACACTCGCCTCTGCTACGAGCAAGATGTTAAAAGAATGAAAAATACGATGTTATAACAATTGCACGTTATACCTCCTATGTACACGAAATCATAAAAATGGTAGGTCTAATATTATATGAACATATTATTAATAATTCGTAAAACAAATAATACAGAGTTGATAAAGTAAATAAATAATATATAATTAATAAATATATGTATTAATATCTCGCAGGTAACGCAATTTTATCCCAAAATTTTTATCACACAAATCTTTTAATTTTGTCCAATTTCTTTTAACTACATTTTAATAAAAAACCGCTGTTAATACATAAATATAAATAATTCCGTGACAAAACGCATTTTCAGTCTCTTTGATAAGTAAAATACAGAAAATTGCATAGGCGTATGTAAACTTTCGTGACTGACTGTACGTAGATACGCCTCAAAACCACAATTCGTGTGCATCTATTCTTTTCCCTTTTCCTGCTTTATATCCTTTCTCCGAAAATTAATCAAATTAATTGGACATTTCCTTTCCGAGTGACGCAACGATCAGTTATTTTCCGTGCCCGTTTGCCGCGAAAAAAGAAAGAGAGAAAGAGAAAAAGAAAGGAAAGCGGCACTCTCCAGAGATATTTATAAATTGATATGAGACCCGTGTTCCTCAGAACAATGACTCTAATTATACCTACGCGATGTAATTAAAAGAGCGAGGGAGGATCCCCTGTGCCATGTTTTATGTTCCGCAAACAGTGATCTTCAATGGAGGCGTACAACTACGATCCGCTACTAATTACACATCAAACAGTGTTTATTTGTTTAACGGCCTAACCATTTTTTTCTCTCTCCCTGTTACTCGGTTCGCCTTAACAAACGATTGCAAAATAATCATTTCAAACTTAGTAGCGTGCACCGCGCTCGCGGCTGAAAAAAAGGTTTCATTCATTCCTTTTATTCTTGCTTATAAAGAATCGATTAATTTTATTCGTACCTGCAAACGAATTCATTTAAAAACGTGGACAAAAGGGTTTAAGGTGTGAAATAATCAATTTCGACTTTTTCATATTTTTGTATAAGTAAAGATATGCTGGAATAAATACCGGCAACACAATTCACGATTAAAAAATTATGTATCAGCGACGGCAATGAAATCCTACTGTACTTGATTGCTGGCTGAAAATGGAAAGTAACCCTCAGACTTAAAGGACGAAGAGTCGTAAAAGGAGATGACTAGGTCGTTACATATTGACCTATGATTCCGTTTCCTAGATTACATCTGCGTCATTATACTAATGGTCATTATACTAATGGGATCCCTAGACAAATTGTGTATAAATAAATTATGCGCAACATGTATAATTCAAGTTTTGGAAGCGTGATGCGATAATAATGATGGAAGCGAGCGTGTAATACGTACAATTTATTTAAATTTGATACATAAATTACACTGACGAATTCCATGGCTATTATAATGGCTATTCTCATGATATTTTCGATTGTGTGGCTGAATTCTCAAGAAGAGCGATTACGGGACCACGTTGATTCAAGGAAGAAATGATTCGTATGAACGGTAACTCGCGCAGCCTAAACGACGAGATTAATTTCGTAATTGTCGAAGAGTTGGTCTGTGTAATCGACAAGTGGGCTCCCACGATGTTCGTATCGTCGAACCGTCGACGAATAATTACGAATTATGAAACGTTCGTGATAATCTTCTTCGACGATTGGTCTGATATTGAGGTAGAGAAATATTTTTTAAAATTACAAAGATTATGTTAAGGCGAGGGAGGGTCTTCTCATGTAACAATAATAAAAGCAAAGCAAGCGGTTTTTATGAATTTGTTTAGGTCAACTACTGATTATATGGGACTAGAATTTCTTGGTATGTAAATATTCCGGTGTACAAATGTAATTTTCTAATTTTAGTTCCTATTGTTTGTTATCTGTTACACAAGCCTTGTGATCATTCTCCACAATGTAACCGTTGTTAGAGTGCAGCGTAGCATTTGTCACGGTCATCGGGGTGCAAAAGTTAGGCAGTTTACGCTGAGATCGAACGTATTTTAGAAAGAAAAACATGAAGAGAGCTGCGGAATGTCCTAGCGTTTAGAAAAGTTTTACTTTTCTCAGCAGATAAATTGAGTTTATATTGCTTAAAGTAATATCATAAATAACTGATCCAATAATAATTTCAGGCTGAAGGCCCTGGAGAAATTTGTAACAAAGCGAATTAGTTTTGTCCGATATTGATTAACCAATTAGTTTTTCAGTTATTGTGTATTATTCAGTTAAAAAGTAAAAAAAAAAATTACATTTATACTTCAAGGTTACATTTACATCCCAAAAAAGATCTAGTTCCATATAAGCAATAGATAGCCTAAAAAATATTCATGAAAATTATTTACTTTTATTGTTATTACTTGAGAATCCTCTCTTCGAGTTCGAATCAATTTATATCAAGTTCAATACCGTGACTAATAACCTCCTGTCATGATTTAAATCTACGTTCAAGTAAATAGAAATGTTCAAAACAGACAAAGAAGTAAACTACACGCTTGTTTATAAATATTCATAGAGTAGAATTTACATATATATATATATATAGTAGGTTAAAGTACAATATTGCATATATGCAACAACATAGGCTATGAGATGTTTAATTGCTTAATAATCGTTTACAGAAAAATATCGTTCTTTTCTTTCATGTTTCTTTCCTTCCATTTTTCTTTCTTTCTTTTTTTTTTTTTTTTTTTAACAGAACCATACGAGAAAAATGTGCCTTTCATAATAAAAAAAAGGATTAAAGTAGCTTTTTGCGTATTAATAAACAACCACTTGTTATCTTCTTATCTCTTTTTATGAATCATTGAATTTTCTCTCCTAATAACAGCCAATTGTTTGTTTTCGGGTATTAATATACAGTTTCTGAAAATAAAATTTTTCATAACCATGAAAGTCCGCTGCTGAGAATGATGTTAAAACGAAAGTGAGACAATACTGCGTATAAAACACTTTCCTCCTATATATCCCTTATCGTCTTATCTTTTCACGAATTGATGACAGTTGTACAGATGTTCTTATCGTGAGTGTAAAGCCGAATTTACGCTTTTTCACTTCGGAGGGACGCTATTTTTCTCCGAAAATCCAAAACGAAACAGTGTAAATTCGGCTTTCATCGATCTCGTACTAAGGCGAGATACATAGCGGATTTTTTCAGAATAACGGACAGCACAATGAATTAAATATACTAGATAGAATCTTTAATTACAACCCAAACAATTATTGATTTCTTTGCTTTAAACGAATCGTACGATATTGATACTGGTTGGTTGAAATTTGAAAGTTTTCGAACAAAACCAAGATTAAAATTATTGGATTGATATTGTGTAACGATGCTTGATTATATTTATTCGCGATTAGTTTGATTGTCTAAATTTTAAATATTTGCAAAAATATATAAGTGAAGATTGATTAACTTTTTATAGAACTCGGTGTGATAATTTTGAAATGCAATTATACGATTTAAAATTCACGAGAATTATAAAAGATTTCAAACTATCGAAGATATAGTACAATCATAATCGAAGCTGCGTCATTCTAATTATAGCTTTATTTCTACAAAACTTCTAACGTTATCGATTACTATTAGAAAACAAGTGTTACTCTTATCTAAGGATTTTAAGTACTCATCTACGACAGCGAACAAACGTGGAAAAACACATTTTTTAACGTACAAATACGCAGAAATAGAAATAACGATCGTACAATTGCATTAAGTTGAAAATACACATACAAATATAATTATATATTTAAGTTTGTAGACTGCACGTGGTAATTAATTGGGAAATTTTATGACTTGAAGTTTTATATCTCATCAGATATAATTTTCTCTCTGCCTATTACACAAATAAGCAGATAAAATCTTGTCGCATAAAAATTATTTAAGAAATTTAATATACGTATAATTAAATATATGCAATTAAATTTCATATAAATAGTGTTTTAAGATTTTACTTATTTATAATTAGTATAATTTACTTTTGACAAATCTTCTAAATAAATATATTAATTTTGTTTATTGCACCAAGAAAAATACAGTTTCGTAAATGTAGGATCTACCTCAGAAACGAAACTGTTAATATCGCAAATGATACAACAGAAACTGAAATTGAAAAACTCACGAAACTACTATTTACCAATTGTGACGTTAAACACGTATATTACGCACGATTTTCCGTACTTTTGACCAGAAATAAACCATATTAAACACGATACAAGAATCATTCATTAAACAGAGAATGTACACAGAAGACGATCCGTACAAATCAACATCTAAAACAAATTTAGAAAGCGTGACGAGGTTTTCTCCATTTAACGCAGGCTAATTATGGTGTGGCGCGTAGAATTCGGTATCAAAAGTGAAGCCATAAACGCGGCAGAAGGAAAAGAAAATTAAAGTTTGTCCTTTCACTGAAATATCAGAATATACGAGAATATTGTAATAAAAGTTGTTTTCCAGAAAGACGATCGGTGTGTCACTAAACGCACTAAAAAAAGAAAGGCAGCGCTAGTTTTCATCAAAAATGAAAAAAAGAGCATAAAAAAGTGCAATTTAGATGTGGAGTATTGGTGGATGTTATGCGGTAATAAATATAGCATTTTTACGATTTTTCTAGACAACAGCAGCAGGTGTTAGTCACAGAAAAAGCGAAACGGAAGATGGTTTTTACGCGGAAAAACACTCCGCAATCTCGTGATACTAGATTTCATGCTGTTTTGTCCCAGATGTACGAAGTAAAAAAGAATTGCTCGCTCGAAAATGACAAATATCACGAGCAGAACGAAAACAGGCTCCGCTTCGAAATCGTATTTGTAGTTTTGTGACATTTGGATTGTGTTTGTTGCTAACAGAAGAGTCATTTCTAAATAAATATGAGAATATATGTATTGTATTTATCTAAATAAATACGAGTATACGTATATGTGTATCGTATTTACTCGTTCGTTCGATATTAATAGGAGCACCATTGAATGATCAATAAAACTACTATTAAAAGTATAAGAGGGAAATTAATTTTTGTAAAATTTATATCATTTTAAATCAGTTTTCCTATTTTAGATTTGTCAATGTTACAAAAATTAATTTTCTTCTTACGCTTTTAATAGTAGTTTCATCTAACTGAAGTAAAATTGACCTTTCGATGACGTTCTTATTAATATCTGTATGCGAACGAGTAAATACGATATTTTATATTAGTATAAAATCCTTTGTATTATTTTAAATTGGTTTTCCTATTTTGGATTTATCAAAGACGGCGAAAATAATAGCTGGAACGGGCTTCAAAAGAATTTTACTTGAACTCTTATTTACTACAAACGGTAGGAACAAAATTAATTTTCCACGTATTGAGCAGACCTTTTGAAAACTCGATGTAATAGGGAAAAGATAAAAGACAATGTATTTGAAATCTCTAAGAAAATTCTAACAAAATTTTGATAAAAATATTTAACAAAAGTCTTATTATAAATTTCTTATATCTACCATAAACCAACATCTATATATCTTTCTGGAACAAACAAAGGACAAATACGTATGTCAAATAAACTAACAAATATTAAAGCAATTTATTACCTGAATACATTATTACTCAAATAAGACTATTCGAGATAAAGCAACGAAGCAAATAATAATTTTATTTGAATAACGATTTGAACGGAGATCTATTTCGGTAATGCATAATCCTGATCTCGATATCGTTCACGTTCGCGTTTAACTTTCGAAAATTTACGCAGCAGAGACCTTCGCGTACCCTTATCCATTTAAAGCGATGCAATGATACGTAATTTAGGATGTACAACGCTAAGTAAGTGCAATTGCACTTGCATAACAATATGTCGATGCACTTTAATCGATACCATCGACTAGTGCGAAACAGGCTCGTATTTGTTACCTGTTTAAGCGTTTCCTTTTACAAAGGCAAAGAAAAACAAACTGCATCTCATAACCTTGGATACGTATTGTACGAGAAACTATTAAACGTCTATTAAAAGAAGAATTACATAAATATGAAATGAGATCTCTCGAATCGGATAAAACAGATAATCCTTACGTATATATATACTATGTTTGTTTAACCAGTCAGCTGTTTTTCACGAGTATAGTCGTCACGAAGAAATGGCAATATTTTGCGTTATGACGAGACCTGTCAGTAATAAAATTCAAAAGTAAAACAGTCATTTCGTTACAATCGCTTACGTTTTGCGACACACTCTGGGTATACACTTTTCAAAGAAGTCGCAACAGTTAACCGATTAAGTATGCGTTTCGATAAAGGACACAGTCTTCTTACGTAAAGAAAGAAAGCATGATTTATACTAATAATTTGTAATGCAATTCATAATTCGATCGTAACGTATTGTTACGCAAAATTAATCTAATGTTAGAAATTTGAAGCAAATTGAAATGAAAAGATGCGAAGTTCCAAGATTTGAAGACTTAAAAATTTGCAAAAATTTCAAAATCTGAATTCGTTGATATTACATATACGTATATACAAAAAGATCATGTTCGGTATTCATTTAAATTATTCCCGTACTTGTTGTTCTATACAAATATGATAGAAAGAATTGTACTATGATTTAATTACAAATTGTTGAACTGAATCATTCATTAGTTTATTATATTTTACAATCGAAGACATGGTTAAACGATTGTTTACGATTGTTAACATATTACACAACCATATTTGAAGCAATGGAAACACATTGGAACCACACTTCTAAGAAATTGTCCAGTTAATCTTTGATATTTGTTTAATTCTCCTTAACAGCTTGGAATTATCATACTTCGACTTGTTCTAAACGTTTTATACATGTTGATCCTTGATATTTATTCAATTGCCATTTTAGATTCCTTAACAATAAATATAGAAAACTTCCACGTGTTTAATGTCCCAAAACAACACGTTTTTCCACACTCGTTCTATATACTACTTAAGGGTCAAATATATGATGCAACCAATATAACAGTTTCTTTCGTTTTAAATTCCTGAATCATTCTCCGTTTACGTCAATTGATCTATGAGTTAAGCGAATCGGAATAAATTTCAGAAGTATTATGCAAACCAAATTTTATTTGCATTTCACAGGCGTGTAATATTTATTCGTCGTCTTGGCCTGTTGACAAAAACTTCAAATAGAAGATAAAAAGCTTATAAAAGAGAATAACTGTACGATACTACTATAAATTGTAATTTTAATGAACGTATCGTCTTACGCTCCATTGTACAGACGAATTACGAGAACACGAGCTCCAAAGAAAAGATTCTAAACAAGACAAAGCCTATTAAAAAGTAATAATGCTTGGTTATTGTTATTCGACGTGTTCGTTTATCCCTTAGAGTTAGAATGGTTAAGTCAAATATTGCGAATTAAAATATTGGAATATTTTTACTCGTGGTAAATTAGATTCAATATTGATGGAAAAATAGGAAATTGTTAGAAAATAGGTGTATGTGCATCTGTATCGTACGAGCGAGGAACGAAGGAGAGGAAAACAAAAGGAAATCGTCGTGAGGCGAACGCATCGCGTATGTGTTGAATGAATGAATGTGCAATAAAACAAATTCATTCCTGTTTCGAATGTACAAGAGAATAGAGCGCTGTTCCTTAATATTTCAAGTTATTATGTTATCTATAAAATAGTTATTCTGTTCTAAAAAATTTTATATTTAATAAAACATTATATAGCATTACTTTAACAGAAATAATAGGGTGAAAGGTGAAATATTCGATTAAAAAAATTGATTGTTATTCGGAGTTCAAATGGCTATAAATATTGGAAGCTTCTTTTCAATTTGAAAATCGCGTTCAGAATTATTAGCGATTACTTTTTGATCAAATTTTAGTTAAAGCCAATATTAGAAGCTCAAATAATATTTCGATTTCTTACTGATGACAAATTGGAATGTTTCTTATTGGTGGGAAAAATGGTGGATGGTAGTAAAAAGAAGGATATTCAAATGACAAATCTCATATATAAAAAAGAGATATGTACAGAAATTAATAATCTTAGAATTATGAGTATCAAGCAGCGTTCGAGATAACGTTCATATTTATGGTATAATGGACGTATATATATAAATATATGTATGTACATGGGGTTGGTTGATGGTCCTCGTTAATCCTCCGTATTTGAGTCCCTCAAGCCCGTATTACAATAGTTAATGGCCTTTTGCGACGGAACAAATTGTGACTACGATATAACGCATTTCTAACATAAACATAATGGCGCGTTATTTATTAAATTTAGAATATAGACAGTATATCGCAACCACACTACGATATATTGCAAGAGAACGAGCTATTCGACAAGGTCTCAATATATCGCGAGATAAGAGATTTTCCCGAAGAAATAAATTATTAAGTCGAAAATATCGACAACCCTCTTGACAAGTTAATTATGACTCCTCTGTTATAACAGTAAGTAATAAATGTATTAGACTATATTGACATTATATATAATAGCATCAAAGAATAAAGTTTCCTAAATTAAAAGAGCTAAAATTATGTTTTTCATATCATAACCGAATTAGAAGTGCGACGGATGCAATTTATTTCTATCCACAAATTTTTTACCCCTTCGTTGCTACAAACTGAGAATAAATGCCCTGATTATATGGCATAAGGCTTGTTAAGATGCTAGGAAATCCAGATTTATGGTTTGGACGAACAAAATCCACTGTTTTCTACAGATATTAATAATGAAGAATTATCGGGTTAGTTACGCGATAATATTTTCCCAAACAAAGTTTTAACCGTGATTTACGTGATTTCTTCGATAAATCATATACTATACACTTAATCCGTATAGTTCAAACAATTTCCCACGAATCAGCCTTAGACTTAGAATGAATCTTATTATTACATATTTCTAGAAGTTATCGTTTCTAGAATTCAAAAATACGTACAATGATACTGTTATGATTTCTCTGTTTAAAATTGTTTTTAAAATTGTCTACGCATTAAAAGCACGTGTCTAACGTTCGCCAGGTACTAAATTTACGTTTCCAGCAAATTACATGTCATTTCTTCCGACTTTAGTAAGCTCGTTCGTTTCTATCTAAGGAGCGAATCACAATTTTGTGATTTAAACTAATATAATCTCTTTTAATGTGCAGTTTTAATGCGAATAGAAATAACGCAAGATTTATGTTTTATTTCGTGTCATGGGATTTCCTGTAGTCAACTTGTTCCACTGTTCACGGCCGCGGTGCACGCACGTGAGTTTAACCCTAGCATGACACTATCCTATCTAGAAATCGAGGAAACGTGTCGTTGACGAAGGTTACGTCTGATAAAACAGGCGATTGTCTTAATAGATGATTCAATGATTTGCTCTGAGCCTCTTCTCTGTACACGAATCATTAACAAGTATGAAAAGTAACTGAAAAAAACAGCAATATATAGTCGAACGAGAGAAAAATATTGGTACTTAATATTAAATATTAATATTAATATATTATTAATATTAATATTAAATATTAATCTAAATTAAATATTAAATTAAATATAATTAAATATTAAATAAAAAATTAATAAATTAATTAATTAAAATTAAATATTAATATTAATATTAAATATTAATATTAAGTAGTTGGTGATGTAAGAATCAATTTGTTCGATTTATGGCCGAACGAGTGAGAAATTATATTTCGTGATATATGTGATTAAGCAGAATCAATTTGTTTTTACCGTGTGTAAATGAGGATGGCGAATTAGTAAATGAAATAAGTATCTTTTAATACGTACTGTTCGTCTTTTCTTATCTGATATCGATGAGGCAAGTATGCTGGCTCCAGTGCATTAATGTTAGTAACCTTGTGACCTCCGGTTTTAAGATCAGAACGGTAATGGCCTAATAAATTCAATGTTAGCAAATGATGACTTTGAATTAACACGTAAGAGCAGCACGAGACAGAGATATGAGCAAAGACTTTTATTTGAAAACGATAAGATTTGGAGAGTGAAAAAAACAAAACAATTTGATTATCGAAGAAGTTATTCGATGAAAGACAAGGTAAACTTTCAGACAGTCGATTAGTAAATTAAATGTTAGGAAAATTATGACTTTGCGTTAATATATGAAAAAAAAAAAAAATACGAGATAAAGGTATGAATGAAATCGCGTATGAGAACTGTAATGATTAATTAAATACGACGAGATCAGGAAAACAAGAAATAATTTAGATAAAAAAAAAACAACGTGAACTTTTTCAACACCGTCATAATTAACCAATACAATTATACTATTTAACAAAAACACAGCGAAGCTGCTATCTTATATAGAACTCAGCAACTGTAAAATAGGATAACTTAGAAGAGTAAGAAACTACATCGAATCTTCAAAGTTATCGTATAATACGTACAATAGTACTGCAGTACATGGTTTTCTCATGTCTATAAGTCAGGTGTTTAATGACTCATAGAGTACATTACGCGCAATTGTGTTTCCTTGTTCTTGAGAAACTATTCTCGCGTAACAGTATTCCCTTTCTCTGTTCAAACTGATATAATTTTTGAAATGTAATACATCATAAGCGAGTGTATTTACACAACATATTGAACATACAGTCGACAGAAACAAAATAACGTTATCAGTTATTGCAGGGATTCGATCAATGATAAGAAAGCATATGTCAAACCATATGTCAAAATAGTAACTTGAGACGATGTTAAAGATGTAACGGAGCCTGCCAAATGGATCTGAGTTCGATCAATTAGCATCGACATCGTCGACATAAACGTGATAATTTATAAGCACCATTCTCGTCTCGAGTTATTTCGACATACGAAATACATGTTTTTTTATGCTCCGCTTCCGCCGATAACGCTATTTGATTTCTCACGAAGCGAGTCATATTGCGAGTCTTATAAATTCGTGAGGTGTGTTTTAATTACGAAATTAAGAACTTGGATTAGTCATTGTGTACTTTTCTTCCATGTTGAAATGGTAGAGTGCAAGAACAAAGAACCCAAGCTGCATTTTATATCGCTGATGGACAGGAACAACATAGTACAATTCAACTGATACTGTTTTTATTTTTCCTACCTTTACGCTGTATTTTTGACATATATCAATAATATAATTAATCAATATCAATTAACACGTTGACTGCCACGCTTGTTTTCAGAAAAATCTCCGTCAGGCCACGCGTGCGGCAGTACCGAGCGTTCTCTGCTCGGTACTTCCATCGATATTTTTGTAATGCGGATCGCTCAATTGGTGGTCTTACCTCTCGTTTCTTTTGTTTCCATTCCTTCGCATTTGTTTCTCATTTCTCTACTTTCTGCAAAATCGATTTGAATCTTGGCCGAGAAACGAACGGTACAACTTAAAATCTCTGTCGTAGTTCGTTACAATGTCGGAAAGAAAAATTGAAAACTTATTTCTTAATGAGTCAGATAGCAGTGAAAAAATCTTTTACGAGGTTTACACAAATTCGGATAATAGCGACGAGGAAGAAATCAGATTTCCTAGAAATAGAAATATGAACAGAATTATATCGTCTGATTCTGATTCGGATATTGATAAGTGCAATCGTATTGATACTGAATGTAATGAAGATACTATTGAGCAGATTTTACAAGAATTGGTCATTGAGGAAGAAAGAAGAACTGATGACACCGATGAAAGTACAATTCCATTTAGTGGATGTAGAGAATTTAGTGGTCGGCAAAGGTCATTTTCTTTTCCCGAGACAGGTGGCCTCATCAGGCAATTTTACATTCTAAATAATTTTTTTAATAAACCACTACTTTTATAACAAACCATATTCGTATTACTTTTATAATGATTTAACAGTTTTATTATTATGGAATATCTTTTCAAATACCTACGACGATCCTTCGCAAGTAGTCAAATAAGCGAAACCCGAATATGGGTTACGTGGCCTGACCAGAAACTTTGCTGACACCCGAATACGGGTGTCATGGCAATCAGCGTGTTAAAAGAGCGGGAAAGAAATGAAATTGGCATGTATATTAGAATCATAAGCAAAGGACAGCGATATAGAATACGTATTATTATATATGTACAAGATATACATACTTAAACAGTAATGAGATAGATTTTGATTCTCGGAAATCCTCAACATTGTACCAGTGCTGCAATATTATTTCAGACGTATATCTCTATCGTCATTAATTTCAACTCGATTTAGCTAACGCGAGCGATTTCGCGACAACTTTTATAAAAAAGTGTGTTTCAGTAACGCGTTATGTAAAAGGGGCAGCGACACATCGAGCAGCGTCTTACACTGCACTCTCCAAACGAGTTTTTGACCAGCAAACGTATTCTTACGGTTGCAAGTGACATTCGTCTGAGTCCCTGCCGCTTTTGCCTTTTCTCAAAAATCAAAAGCCATCTTAAGGGACATCTTTTTGCAGCCGTGAATAACATCGAAAAGGCTGTAACCGACCAGCTACTAAAAGCAGTTTCGATAGAAGAATTCCAGCACTGCTTTCAGGAGAAAGAACAGCCGCCTACGGCGGTGTATAATTTCTCAAGAGAACTATTACGAAGGGAACGCTGTACATTTTTCATTAAACGAAATGTAAACATTTTTATAGAGACAGACCAATTACTTTTTAAATACGCCTCGAATATATTTATGTATATCAGCGTAATTATCCCAATATTTTGACAAAAATTTGACTCATGCTGTTTTGCCCGCCCGCCAAATACCATCTACGATAAAATCTAATTTATTTGAATCCATCAGAGGACAGACAGTCCGTAGAACTGAAATTGTGGATTCTCATTTCAATTATATTAAATATATATATAAAATATTATATAAATTATATTATATATAAAAATATATATAATATATATATAAATATATATAATTATTATATAAAAAATATATATATTATATTAAATAAATAAATAAATAAATATATATATATATATATATCAATTTACATACATGTGTAAGAGTTCATGTTCAGATAAGTCGAATCAGTTGTCGATGTTTATTTAATCGAGCATCAGTGAAAATTTCGTTCCACTAAATGGAGCTGCATTGTATAGGATAAATCGATTTGTACATATCTTAGGCTAATAAAAACGTGATTCTACCTATTTGATATAATCTGTATCGTGTTCTGTCTGCATATGTTAAATCGTCTGTGCAGTGCTTTACTACTTTTTAATCGTCAATATCGCATCTCATGCACTTTTGAGGTCGTTCGTATTATGTTCTACGAATCCGAGATAATCTGAACCGTGATCTATATACTATGTTGCAGATCGTGTTTATTGGGTTTCTCGGATCTGATGTCATCTGTATTTGATCCCCTGTTACTGGTATGACGCGTAACATGTCCAACTAATCTCGCAATGCAATTCCCCGGGACTATTAAGCTCTAAATAATTGACGACTACATATTTACCTCTTTGTACGACGTTACAATGTCTCCCGCATTGCGATGAAATTACACGTTCCCCTAATTCCCTATTCAATAATAAAGACACTTTTGAAAACAAATTCCTGATTGATTTGGCAGGAATTATTTAACTAGTTTCTAACTAACTTTTGTTCTACTCTTTGAAAACTTTGAATTCATCGAATATTAATCCCATATGATATTTATATTTTTATAAGATACACAAATTATTTTCCCAAAAAAATGTAAGCCCGTTCCTGTCCTTTTTGTTTGTGAAACTTCATCGCATGCATTTTCTATTCTATTTTTAAAATGCTCTTGTTTATTCGTCATAAGAAATTCTTAAGTAGGAGGAGAAATGGTAAAGTAAGATCAGAACGTCGTTTCAACGATAAGTAATATTAAATCTTACATTCTGCTTCTTATTTTATAATACATAAACAATTTCGCTTATCGATTGATCTTTTTATTGAAAGCATAAATTTCTATGTAAGAATATCTCGCAATGATTCATACTTTAATATCACTGATAGCAAAAAGAGACATCGATCTGTAAACTAAAACTGCCACCAACTCGTTTCCTCTTGGACTAATGCCAAATTTAAAAAAAGAAAAACGATTGACCTAGAAATTAACATCCTTCGATTCAATATTGTTCAACAATCGAACTCAATACAGGCTACGTACAAAACAAAAAACATCAGAATTATGTAATTAATACAACCGGGTCAGAATTTATGGCACATTGATATTTGAAACATTCAATAAGTATCATATAAAAATATAATATCATAGATTTAAGTTCTTAGTAAACCAGTATACCAGTTCAAAATAATACAAATGTCAAGCATAACATTTCATTTTCGAGGAAGTCGAGTTTCAAAACTTGTCAAGCTACATCGCCATTCGAATTAAAACTAGCTCGCAGAAATCTACCTACTAAATCAACCAATACCTGCATAAATTATTATCTTTTTTTTACATCATTAAGTTACTAGATTTCCTTTATACACCGATGTATAGCGTACTTGATTCTCTAAAATCGTAGCTCATTAAATGCGAACGTCGACTTCTAAATTAACGTTTCTCGGTGCGAAATTGTTTAGAATAATTAACTTTATCTTTCCACTATCGTCGATTCTCGAAAATTGCTATAAAGATACAAATATGAAATACACCAGTCATATGTTACCACGTAGGTGGATGCGATATGGCGATAGAAAGAAAAAGTTGCATAGAGAGCCTTTTGTCCATGTCTGATCATGCATGCACACCGATGTCGCTCGTTGATTGCTGTTGCATTTGCATATTTACTAGAAGAACTCGAGTCGGGAATTTTACAGCAGCGAACAAAAAAAAAAAGTTTGAAGTTCACTAAATAATTTATATGCGTATATCCACACATTGGTAATTTTTGTGTAAGATATTTCTCAGGAGTATATAACATATCGTACTGTATTTGTGCTCTTATCAAATACAATCTGTTTTGTAGGATTACGGTATTTATTGCACTACTTATACTTAAATTACTTTTTGTCCGCTACTTTATATCGCTCACGCGCTATCTTCATATCTGTGCGAAAATCGCAAAGCAGCTCATCGAACGCGAATATGCTCGCCAAATATTCTGCCAAATACGGCACGTGTGGCTTTTTTTCAGCAGTCACAGTTCGAGCTCAAAACCTGGTGCAGACGGAAGCACATGAAACCGCAATATAAGAGCAACGATCGCAACCATTGCACACGAACCTGAACACTGAATCTCGTTGAAAATTATTCATCTATTGGCATGCGATCGCGCGACCGTGATCGACTTGAAAGTTTATGAAAGTATGCGTGAAACCCATGAGAGTGTACACCGTTCTGACGAATCTGAAACGTTGCAGACTCGTTCGAATTCCGATATTTGTAATGTTGCGCGTCGAATTCGAATGTCGATATACTGGCACGTAAATCGAATTTTCCATAGTTCATACGTGTGGCGTAGTAGACACGCGAGAATTTCTATGTTCTAGCATTTCATCGAAAAAAAAAACTGTACGGTTTGTGCACGTGTAAGCGTACAAATTCGTCATCATTCTTGGCTATGAAATTCAGCAATTGAGTATAAAATTCTAAAGAAAAGTATTACTCCACAAATCGTACCGTTATACGATCTCGTTCGTGTTTCACGTTAATATATTGGGCTGTCGGATAAATCCGCGAATCTTTCTGAGGTCACGTCTTTATTCAGAAACAACAACGATTCTACACGATTGGAATAACGGCACTACCCAACTGATAGCGGAAAATTATTGAACAGAATGACGCATACTTATTTGGCTTAATTATATTATTGCAAACTGTCGGAATAAAGGATAAACTTCAATTTGAGGCACCACATTTTTTCTTTTTTTTTTTTTTCTTTTGCATAGTCTGATAGCAATCGACGAATAGAAGCAAATCCATTGGTTCAAAAGTCATGCGTTGTTGCAGTTTGATAAATTTAGTCTACTATCTACTTGTATGGCTTACTCTATCTTATACATCGTTAATTTCTGTCAACACCTTGCCCAGCCCTTGCTCAAATTGATATTTACCAAATCGATTCGTCTATCGGCTATAACTTCTAAACCAACTCGAAACTGTTACACTTCGTCTTTATTCATCGAGTGCCATCAGAAGCTGCAAACAAAGTTGAAAAGAAAACAGTGCTTCAAAACGAAGTTTAACCGAATAAAATTTATGATTCATGGCAGAACAGGTTTCACACATATCCGGCAACTCAATACGCACTAGTACGCAGACTACCTGAATGTTTCAATAAAAGAGCAAACGAGAGTGGCATACTTTCTATACAAATTTCTCGTCACACGTTCGTATTTATAAATAACATCCGGTGGAACAATGATCGTCGTACGATCACACACACCGGGATTAATTTCTAGCTATACAAGTTTACGCCCTCTTCCACGGCTTACAACTATGTAGGTCGGTAACCGCTATTGTTACAAGAGATTCGTCGGTACCTTAGAGATCATTATCGTTGACAGCTTGATTGTCGCAGCAATATATCTAGAATTGAATTATTTTGCGACAAATTAACTTGTTTCGAGAAAGAGACATGAGACACTGGAGCTGTCAAACTCCGTTCTTTTCATGAGTTTTAGATTTATCGTTTTCATAACTGCTAAAAATACGTATATGATTTCCGTAAAATTCCTGTCGACTTTTATTTAAATAGAAACGTGACTGCACGTACACGTATTTCTTTTCAGTCTATCAATCTAATTATAATCATCTATGCATATTCAGGTACACGTTACAAATCGTTGTGTTAAAATACGAAAACATTTCAATTCGGGTTAATTAAATATTTATTCTCTGGCGAACAGTTTTATTAATATGCGAAATATATTCGCAATCATCTAAATCGATACTAATTGCATCAAAAACATTCTATCATTATAAATAGTAGAGAAATATACTGTATTATTTTCTAATGAAAATGTGGAAAAATGAAGACAGTTCGTAAATTTATTTATTAGGAAAGTACACGAAATAAAAGTTCCTCCATTGACACTTTATTTGCCAGCACGTAGTTCCTGAAATGTCCAATGCCCACGTGAGACCCGTTTCTACTGCCAACGTTGAACTTTACTATAACAGAGTTCCATAACTTGTCGAGGGTCTGAAAATTTATCGCGTGATTAAAATTTCTAAATGAAAAACAATCGACAACTTGGTAAATGGTGCTGGATATAAAGGAATAAAGGAATATCACATTCTGTATGAGACGTATGTATATACGTATGTATATTTAAAACGAACCTCGTATTATCTAATTTAACGATGGAATCTTTGAGCGCTTTTTAGAGATATTAGATAATTAGCTCATAAGCTTTAACAGCGGATTAGTTTCCCGCCACGTAACTCTTAAAGCTTACACCTATATATTGATGAAACTGAAGATAAGATGCTCATTCATGCATATTTTAAAAACAAAACATCAATATCATCAATATTGCGTACAATTGAATTGCAAAGAATTCTCTAATTATTTAACGATTTATTTCAAATACGATAGATAGATGAACTTGAGAAGCAAAATCACTGCTCTCTCTCTCTCTCTCTCTTTCTCTCTCACTACTATTCTCTGTTTAAACTAATTTGAAATTTGAAAATTAAAAGGAATTCACATTCAAACTCCGACAACTATGAAAATTAAATAACGAGTACCTGTAATTTTTTTCAGGTGCTGCTTTATTTATATAATGTATACATACGATGAATATTTATATAGTAATTAGAAACATATTGTTCATTTCATACAATGATTAGAAACTTAATCTTAACGAAATAGTCTTCGATAATAAATACAATTTTCGAAATAATTTTCATTTTAGAAAACACCGACGTATTTTATCTACAATATGGGTAATCTGTATAACATAGATAACATTATTATGATAGTACAAGATACCGTGAAAAAATGTAAAAAAATGTATAGACAATATGGACGAAAAGAAATAAAAATATTAATCCAGGCGAATGTTTGTATTCGTAGGATCTCTTTCGCGAGTCAATTTGATATTTACCAATTAAAATCCAGTCAAATGTACCCAGATGCGTCCTTATCGCAATCGATATACGGTAACGCGTACTTCAATCTTATCGCAATAAAACACGGCTGAAATTGTCAGACGTAGCCGTCCACGCGAGCTGAAAATTATTATACACGAGCGTTGACGCTGCTTTCGCAATTAATAGCACGTGTATACGCAGACGTTGTTATTTCCGCAAGACGGGCGAACGAGTGTACGTGAATGACGGCACGAGACCATTTTTTAAAATGAACCTTTAGCTCTATCATGCAGACGGCCATGGAATTATTCAAGATACCGTGTTTCACTTTGTGGATCTGAAGAAACGCTATAGCTACTAAAATACTACAATAGATTCGACCACAACGCTATAGCGTCTTATTCAATTTTCTTTGTCATTAGATTACCGACTTATATGCATTTGTGGGAAATTTGAAGATGTAGAAATGCACATAATGCGTATGATATATAGCTAGCACCGTCAAATGCAAATTTTTACAAAGAAGAGGCAGTATTCATTTGACCACATTTCTGCAATCAAAATTTTCTTCTGTTTTGTCCGGCCATTAAAATAAAAAAAAAAAGTTATCATCAAATGAAAATTTTAAAAAATTTGACTTTGTCATCCCATAAACGTTTTCATTGATTTTTAAGTGGAATATGATTGTCCACAATTGTTCAATCAGAATTTTCGTTTGACCACGCGTTAAAAGAACGCTTTAAAGTTATTCTGCTGCTCCTTGATCCCGTGTTCTTTCAACACCTCCGGTCTGTTCGACACCGACGAAGTGACCGCTCCCATTGCTTTGGACGTCTCCTTCGCTGCCTTGTCCGCACCGCTCGGCGCCTTTTCTTCTTTTTTGGCCGATGCGACGTCCCTCGTCTTTTCTGTATCCTTCGACGCAGCTGTATCTTTGACTTGCGCACACCCCTACACCTCTGCAGGTTTCGTTAGGAGCTTTTGTGCGGTGGGCGGTAAGTTCTTTCCAGTTCAGTCCGATTACTCCACAACGGTTAGTTTTGCCGTCTCAGAGCTTCGGGTCCAGAAATTTGTAGGAGGCTGATGGCTCCCATATCCATCTTCTCCAGTGCAGCTAACTCCGCCTTCAACTTCGCAATTCTCTCCAAGCGGTTCTCGCTGGATAGCATACGAACCGCGACAGCGTCTTCCGGCCGTACTTTCAGGGTCTTCAATTTTGCGATGTTTACATCGTCCATCGGCCTACGAGCGTAGATGTTCTTAGCACTGGCAGGTACCGCGCGGTCCGGAGCGGAGAACAGTATCGTACCGGGCTCGAATACCCCACTATTTATTGACCTCCACACGTCGATCCCTATTACGAGTGTATACACGTAGTCTGTCATGTTGTGATTTATGCATGTTTTCACCCCCCAACTCCACATACGTTTCGGGGGGGTTACGTCTGCGGTGTCCTTAAACCCTACTTTGTGAGCGACTATCCCGCCCGCGGAGCTATCAATACCGAAGAGAATGCCGGACGACTCCGTGCCATTTGTCTGGTTCCTATACGTCAGATCCCACTTGCGATCCAACAGGTTTAATCTACAGAGAACAAACTCGAGTTTATCACACCGATCCCCGGGTGTCTGACCCTGATGGAGCTTGTTGAACGACCAACAGTCAGGCGTAGTGTCCAGAATGTACCTGGCGGCCCCCTCCACTTCTCCAGTCTCGGTGTTAGGATTGTAGGCGGCGTAGGTGGTGTTGAATTCATGGCGCCACTGTGCAGAGGACAACCTCATCCCCGTCATGGATGTCCCATTACAGCCTAAGTCCCAGTTCACGGTCCAGTTTAGTTTGGCTATTGGCCCCAGTACAGCCTCAGCCATCTCGCTGATACTCTGGCCCCTTCCGACGTTTGGAGATGTTATCATCTCGAGCCATTCACGCCGGTATCCATTCAGAGGAAAAGCTATCATGTCGAGAATGCACACTCTTTTCTTCCAGAGCTCCAAAATTGCACGTAGCGCCCTGCTACGTTGTAATTTGTCCAGGTTGCCCGCATCAAGCCGCTGGCTATTTATAAGGGCGTCCACGGTGTTGTGAAAAGCATAGCAACAGATCTGGTTGATGACCGTAAGCTCGGCAAAGTTATTCCAGACCCCTATCTCCATCGCTGCATTCTGCTTTGCTTTTTTCCTAAACGCCACACGCTGGTCCAGGGCTGTCACTGCGTTCGAGGCGCCGTAGTCGAAGTAGCTGTCCCGCTTCATATATTCAGAAGGCTCAAGCCCCATAGCCATCAGGGTATGACTCGGCGCCCCAAACGCCCTGATCGTGTCATTCTGCAGTCCCTCTATTCTCTGGTGATATCGAACTGTCAGCAGGTTAGCCAAGGAATCCACCTCCAGCCAATTGATCGAGCCAGTGATTATTGGAGCACAATATTGATCAAACTCACGCCTCAACGACGTTGGACTCTTCAATGCCTTATTGACTATGTATGAAATCTGGCCATCTATGTTCCAAACACATGGCCTCCTGCCCTCACCGTAATTGGAACGATAGTCTACACTGCTTACAAGGAAGGTCTTATTACCCAACAATACACCAGCATCGGTTTTATTGGGAGTAACAAATACGAGCCGCTTAACTTCGGAATGTATGTCAACAAGACCCGCCGTGTGACAAAATACTTCCTCCTGTTCTTGCTGGTCACCGATACGAGTCATATTGTAATAGTCGAAAACCCACGCCAAAGGGTGCACCAGATGCGACAGGATCCACATGTCTCGTCCCATATCCTGAGAACTACTGTCGTGGGGTAACCCAATTATTCTGACAGTACCCTCCCTAATCTTCCATCTCCCGTCTGCTGTCGCTACAGGCAACGATCCACCATTACGCATAGCGTAGTCGACGAGATCGGCTGCCACGAATACTGCGTCATAATGCCAATACCCCAGACTCGAAAGGTCCACAATTTCCCGTTTTGGCATCTCAGCTTTGGCCCATGCCCACTCCACTCCACTAGGCTGACTGAAGAACCGCTCCCGTTGCATATCCATCAGCGCCACCTTGAGAGCCAGCTCGCGGAAATCCGCCGGCTCGGACTTTCCGATCTGTACGCAAAGCTGCGAGAGATATGGCACGTTGGACATGAGTCCATAAATTAGCGACGTCTTGTCAACCAACGAGGCACCGTAGGTTGTGAATTCCATACTACCACCACAAAATTTATTGTCCACCCCCACCGATATCCATTTCATCTTACGGTTTATGCGGTCACGCACTTCCAGTGCAAGTTCTTTTTTTATTGGCGTCCGCTCAATTGGCTTTGGTATATCGTAGTCATCATGCACCTGTCTACCCTCCCCCCGTATTCGCAAGGCACCACGAAGTTTGGAGAACGCTGTATGCATGGCCGTCCGCGCCCTGCCCACGTTCTGTTTGCTCATATCGTCGCTGATCATCCCCTTCGCCTCGCCCGACTCTCCCTTCATTTCCATTGTCGTTGTATCGTCTGAAAGTGTTGTTTCTAAAGTTGCGTTACTCTCGGTATCACTAATCACAGGGATACCGAAAGGCACCCCTGCATGTGGCGGAAGTGAAACACATTCTGCTGTCGTGGATCTTGATAAGTCGCTCGCCGAAGTACTGTGGCTAATACTCCCGACAGGAGTAGACGGCTCTTCAAACTTCATACCCACATCGTCCTCATCTCCTAGTCCCGCCAACATCTCGTCCAACTCTCCCACCTGTGCGACGAACTGGTACATAGTGCCCACATTGGTCATAGCACTGTGACGTGAGGTTGTCCCTTCCGTGAAGAAGATGCGGGGCGACGTTTCTATTGCTTTACTGATGAGCTCCGCCTCAGAGTATTCCTTGCTCAGCCTCACACCCTGTCCACCCCAAAACGCTATCTTGTATGTCGAATACTGGTTTAGTGGAATATAGTCTCGGGTCAGCACGTCATCGATGTTACCGTTGAGGGCGTGCTGCTCCTTGTTGTGGGTAGCAGCGGCCGCCGCCAACCATCCCATCTTGTTGGTCTTGCTTGACGATTCGTCCAACACGTTATAAAGTGAGTACGAATCATACTTTGTCGTCGGCATTGGTACATCTTTACAGATCTCTCCAGGCAAAGAGAAGTACAGACAATACGGTCGCACATTGGCACGCGGGAACGTGGAAGCGTTTCCGCCTAGAACCAAAGTGCGAGTAAAGCTGCTCATCTCCTTGGGTACTGAGTCAGGTACTGTGTCGACGTCCGGATCCTCGACTGCTGCCGCGTGTTCTGGTTCTCAATAATATCGCGTGGCTCGCAAGCCCGCGCCCACTGAAAAGATGCAAGTAACTTAAAGGATCCCCAACTCCACCAAGAAATTTAAGTAAAATAGACTGAAGAAGCAAACTTGTCGCTAATGACCTAGATGTCGATGTGACCAATAATTAAAAAGAATGGGATAAAAAGTTGTACGAGTCATTTATAATAATTTTCTCATTTAATCTTATTAGTGTATCAACTTAAGAAACGATTTAGGTTAGTATATAATGTACCAACATAAATTATTTTTATATATCAATAAATCACATCAAATTTAAATTTGTTTAAGTTAGAAGTTAGTTAAGAATTATTCTTATACCCACACAAAGTTCCAATTCTTGGTTTTAGGTCCCGAAATAATCATAAGAAACACATTAATCACTTCCTTTATTTCTTTTTTTTTTTTTAATTTGACGCAAGGATACCTTCCGCTTACATATTGTCATTCTCATGACTAATCTTTCTTAGTATCTCCCCTCTTTATTTAAGTCTCTTCACAGTGTTTATAATATATTTCTATATTGACGAATCAAATAAATCCTAATAACAATAAGGAAACTGGTGCGCTATTCTACTTAAAAATTGACCTCAAATCATACGATTTATTATGAACAAGGGGATTTCTATTTTTATCGTTAACGAACCGTTCAGGACGAAATGTCATCGTTATTGTGCAACAGCCTACAACAAAACTATACGCAACGATGGTTTTATTTTCTCCGAAACAAAAAACGAGACAGGAAGAATACTATTGATCCTAAAATATTTTATACTTCGGCTTTAATATTCAAGAGTGATTCCATTTGACCGACGCTTTCTTATATCGTGCCACCTCCCACCATTTTAATTCGGTAAATTCTGATTGACCCTCGTTAACGTGTCAACTCACTAACGGGCGTTGTGTAAAAATACATCGGCGATATTTATAATTGATTGAACCCGTACTGTCTGCCGATTAGAATTGGCGTGTAACAATATCTCTGTCCTAGGTATTATCGGTTTAGTTGGACGCTCCAATTAATCGGACAGATCTGAAAACTGTGCTGCTTCCATTTCTGCTCATTGTCAGATTAAAACCGTATTAGGATTTTTCTTAGATTGAAAACTCTGTCTCGTGAAAGATGACAAACTGCGTCAAAAATAATTTTGGCGCGACTGAATTTGTCATAATCTCGCGGCTTATTCGTTGTATTCTTTACACTGCAGATCTTGTTTCGTTGTATTAATTCATAATTAAAATATCAATTCAGTTATGATAATTCATGCGTTTTTATGTAAAGTTCTTTCAAATGTAAATACTCCGTGTGTTCTTGTACACGTACTACTCTAAAATACTCTTGTATTCTAATGTTTTTATGTTTGTATTTACGTACATTAATTAGAATGACTAACTCGTAAACTTCTACGTTCCAAACAAAATAAAAACAATGTTTCTTTCTCTCCTCTTTTTTTCATTAACACGATTTTTTCTCGTTTACAGCTCCGACGGAATATTTCTATTACAAATTAGCCAAATTGCATCGCAAATGTCATTCGTTTGACACGTAACGTTATAGCAAACGGTTATGCAAAAGCTCAAGGGGAGATGATCATGGGATGAGGACAAAGCGACCATCCATGTACAGAAAACATCTTGCAGTGTGTAAAAATAATACGTTGAGACTAGACAATGATTTCATGGAGTACGTGCGAATCGTGCCATCGCGACCGGCATTCGTAGAATCGCGAACAGTTCGCCGATTCACAGAATCTTGCACAATGAGATGTGCCTCTGGTGAACACATTTAGACGCGTGGATTCGTTTCCCTTACGAACGTTTACGTTTTTCGTAAATAAGTAACTAGCACGTGCCACATAACGAAATGAAAATTCTTTTGAGAGGAGAATTACTTTTCCGAGAAGGGAATAATACGAGAAGCTTCGGATCATTTGAATTTTTTTTTGTTAGCGCTAATTAATAGACTGCGGATCTTTGCGAAAATTCCGACAATTAAGAATATAATTAAAAAAGTATAACTTTGGTAAAAGATTGTTTTGCCAGGCAATATAGAAAGCGCTATACTTTGGACTTTTTTTATATCACACGCGTTCTGTGCAACTTGGCATTTTCAAATTTCCTACAAATGTATAAGAATTCGCAGTTTACTAATTAACGATAGTACTTATAAAATCTAATCGATTAACTAAATAAAACATAATACAGATATTCTTAACTCCGTGCTACATTTTTAGATCGATATCAGCAACGGAATAGAAATTAGAAGAATTTTATTATAAAAAAAAAAAAGAAAATTTATCTGTTGTATGGTATAGAAACGCTATAGGTTAATATAGCTTCCAAAATTTTTAACATTGCATCATCGTGATTTTTCATGGTCCCGTACACGCCTTTTTCATTGATAAGATAGTCTTCTAAATTCTGTGTTTGTTTTCTCCGATACGACACTTTTTTATCGCCGAATTCGATTACATTCGGAAAAGAGCGTGTTTAAAGGACGGAATTTCTACAAGCACTTTTTGTGTTTACTTCGTTGATGCAATAGTTCGTTAAAACTTATCACACTACGACACAAAAGTTACTACCCTTATATGATATACATAATAGTTTTATAATATCAATATGTAACTAATAAGTGGTAATATAAAATTAACATTAATTAGTAATATGATAATATATTAAAAACGGAGTGTAATTTCTGGAAAGGAAAGTTATTGCTCGAAAAATAAGTCGACCTTTTCACTTATTCAACCCTTCTCTCGACCTATGTTTAATAGCACCTAAAAATAAAAAAAGAAAGATGCCTGGTTCTAAAAAAAAAAAAAAAATGTAACACGCAGAACATTCTACAAAATATCACGACACTTCGGTACAGAATTTTAATGTGAAATTATCTGAATGTAAAATTCCACAGGAAAGATTTTCATAGAAAAAGGGAGCGGAGGAACAATCGATTTTGTATTTTCGATTGACGTACTCGCCGTGGCTACTGTCTACAACGCGCCGCCAATATAACAAAATTAAACGTCGAATTCATTTGAGTTTCCATCAAAAGTAAAACTTTCGATTGATTCGGCCTTTTGAAATTCAAATAAAGGCACCGGGCAATTGTATGCTAATGATATGTGTAAACTGGGACGTGAAAATACCATTTCTTTATCTACGTTGGTTTCATTATCTCGAAAGTTACACGTGAAGCTGTTCATCTTATAAAAAAGACGAAAAAGAAAGAAAAGAGAATGAAGAAGAGAAGAAAAATAAAGAAACAAAGAGATTACAAAGTTAAATCCTAGGTTCGACTCGGAATGTGGAATATTTGAAAAAAAAATAAATTCCAAAAAAAAAGTAAATAAATAACAAAGGAAAGTAGAGGTGTCAAAGAAACAGAACCAGATAAATCTTGTTCGTACACAGTTTCGCACAAGGCGTAGGTGGAAACTTTATTTATCCGGAATCTCTAATAAAAGTTAATAATAAAAAAAAAAAAAGGCAACCGCGACATTCCCGTTTTATCACGTTCAATTCAACCTTCGCGTGGAACGCGTTTCAGAACTTTCAACGTTGATGACTGTAATACGCTTCATGCTGGACTAACCACAAATTGACTTCCTGACATGCTTCGAGAAGGACTCGATCGCGACATTGTTCCACTAATTTCGAGCGGCTATGCGCGTAACGCGAACGCAATAAACGACCACGTCGAATTTTATTGCCTTCCGTCTTCAAAATACTGGCTATCGCTTCGATCCAATATACAGCGATAAACGGGCTGTGTATTTACTTTTGTGAATTATTTCGATGAAAACGTAATTTAAGCAGAGAATTGTTTTAGCTGCTAAATATTGCAAAGAGTACCTTCTACATTTTAGATATTTGTATATCGTTACCTATAAAATGCATTTCAATTATACAACGCTTAAAGATATCTTGATATGATATACAGTGATTAAAAAATTATTTAGATCGGTACTATTGAAAATTCGTACAAACGTATCATGTGTATTATACAAAATTTTGTGGAATTTAATTAGAAATTATGCTACAACGCTATATAAAGCTTGAAGTTTCCCAAAAATGGGACTTTATGCGGATTCGTAGCTTTATAAATACAATTAAAAGAAATGGAACTTAGGTGGAAAATGATTTTGAATATTGTAAAAAGTACACATATCGCACTGAGTATTTTATACAGTTCTGCATATTATGCGCATGTTCGACTCTGGAAATTTCTCGTAAAAGCAGGAAGATCCGCAAGTCTAGATATAACAATTTCTCAAATTATATCGTATGAATAGCAGAACCGTAAAAGCATTAAATGTCAGGAAGAAGTTTACATTGAAAAGCCGCAATGTAGCCGCAGACGCCTCGTTTAGCGGAATACAGGATGATGAAAGGCAGGCTGGCTGCACAAGAGCTACAACGCCGTCTTATCACGGCAAACTGGTTTAATTCGAAGAAATTCATGAATTGACCGGAAAAAAGCGCAGATGTCCACGCTTTTTTACATTTCGATTGGCCTCTTTATTCTTTAATCGACGCAATATTATTAACGATGACTTAATGACTGACTCGCCATGTGTGAGACCGACCGTAACAACGTTGCATCATTCCCAGGCGAAAGAAAATTATTTGTGGTGGATTTCGTCGGGATTAGGTATTACGAAATAACGAGGGCGTAGAATTGCTGACGTAACCCGTCAGGTATATTTAAAGTAAATTAAATCAATTAATAAATTAATATACGTACACGTAGTATATAAAAAGCTTCGTATATATACTCCTTGCGTTCGGCTCGTGGACAGTTCTGGTTAACACTTCTGGTACTCGCTAAGGAATGTTCGATACTCTCCCGTGTAGGTCGCGTTTGTTTATTTATACCGGTCGGGGGGAAAGACGGGAAATTCAAATTCGGCGGTTGTATGTGATATTGTTTCGCCCGGAGTTTCTTTGTTCTTGCGTTGCTTGTACTCTAACGGTCTTGATACTCCGGGGCAAAACAACAACATGGTTTGAAATGTCCTCTGACTCATGTGCCGCTACATATTTTTTTTAAGGGGGTATCCTAGTCTACAAGTATTTTTTTTCATATTTCCGAAGTTTACACATTCAAGAATATGCCCTTAAAAGGATTTTTCAAAATTTCAATCATCTTATGCGTTACAGCCATTTCTGTGACGCGGCACCTGCTCCGGTTCGGCCGGAACAAATGAACAGTTCTAATTAATAACAGTTACGGCTATTGTATTTTAGAATTGTTCTTTTTCATCGTTAATTCTGTGTTCTACGTGTAAGGAAGATGTTCCTGTACGGAGCAGGAATCGCCGATTAAAAATATGTAAGTACGCTGTACCATTCTATGAGTAAAATTGCCGGAAACTTGTCTCAAAACTTTAAACGCCTTTTCCTCGAAACTACTTTTTTCGAGTTGGCGTGTACGATATCTCAAGTTCTAATGAACCGATTTATTTGAAATTTGGTCTGAACATTCCTTATATATTCCTCTATCGTCCGGACCACGCTCAGCTCAAAATCTTTAATATTACTATTTTTTAAACGTTCGGAATTGTCAAAAAAACGTGTGAAATAAGACATTTTTTTTCAAATAATTATTATTTTGTGAAAAAATGTTGTATTGACTTTTCCAAGGTTCAGGCGATAGCGGCATCCATACTAATTAAGAATCCGTTCGCATGTTTTGTTTCAGATGACCAGAAGGGTTGATATCATGCACGCTACGACACCCCATTTTTTGGCAGCGCCCACCTTGCCAGCTCATAACTTTTTAAATATTGAATTTTTTACGTAATCTCGAAATATCAATAAACAAATGCTAAAAAGAATCGTTTCGCTTGTACAGAGCTTCAAAAATCGCCCGAAATTCATGCCTCTACTTACTGGATTTACTGGAAACGAGCTGTTTCCAGCTCCGATACTATGAATAATAGAATTGTTTTTTTAAGTAATCGTTTATACCATCATATTATTATATATTAGTATAATCTACATTATATGAACATCACAGGAAGAAAATCTGATAAATATACTACATTTATATTATAAGGCGATTCCTTACTGTTAAAATCACACTGCGAGTAAAAGAGAATATTTTGATATGATAAACGGTGATTCAAAAATTATTTAGATCATTAACCATTGAAAATTTGTATAAACGTACTATGTGTATTATAGAAGATTTTGTGAAATTTAATTAGAAAATTATAGTTACACCAGTTCGTAGCTTTCTATAAACTAAATTTATTGTATCATTTTCTTCTTCATATGAGATTATTTAGGTATTTGATATCGCATATTTGACATCAGACAAAAGAGTTATATGCAGTTATTCAATTCCTTAGCGTTATATAACGTCTATGAAGTACCTGCCTATAATGTGTTTTCCATATAAAAATAGATATGTATATATACCAGAAACGTTCTTCAACCTCAAAGATTAATATGATAAATAAATTCATAATTAAGCGATACCTTCGTTTTAATCCTCTCATAATATATTCCTTTTTTTATAACGAACGCAACAATATAATAATATATGATATAATCCAATCAAATTTGAAAAAGACAGACCAAGTTATTCAGAATAGGATGCGCGTATATGTAGTCTCATTACGTACTTCTTTGCAGCGGATCATATCTGTACACATATGTCGCAATATATACACAGAATACAAAAATTGTAATAAGCAGTCTTAATAAAAATTACGTAATGATGTTTCGTATTGCCGATGTTGAAAAGATTAAGATGATATAAATTGTTTGCTTTTTGCCCACTGTGAATATGGAAAATGAAGTTAAATCATATTTATATGGAGAACAAAAAAAAGCTATATATCAGTCAAATATATCAACCAAAGGTTATCCCTACTCCTCGAATACGACATTAATAAAACAAAATATTTACAAAAGATTCTTGGTTGAAAATTCACCAGGCTGTCTCATCATTTCTTATGCTTCCTTTTTAATTCGTTTATAATTGTTTCCATATAGACTTTGTATCGTCGTACGATAAGATAAATTAGAAACACGCGATAAATGATAATTCACACTTATACACACATATATCAGATTCCATGATTATACAAAAGCGTTTTAATTCATGACAATCTTCTCTGAAGAAGATTGATCTCCCGTCTTATGTTAATTGAAGAACTTCTAAATATGCTCGTGAAACAACAAAGAGCTTTTTACAATATTATTACTGTTTACTAATTTGGAAAAATCTTTTCTACCGTACACATACCCTGATAACTAAACGAATTGAGAATAATGAACTTCTTAATTAACAAAACTGTTCTATAAATTTCACATTTAAATGCCGATCTTTTTATTTCGTCTTAACTTTCACAAATAAATCAATTTGTATTTGTATTTGTAATAAATAAATTTGTATTTGTAATAAATAAATGTATCAAGCCGTAATACTCTAGCGAAGTTTTAATACGAAATAAGATCGTCCCGTTGTCTTTCTATCTGCAATTCCATAATTAAATTACATTCTATTAATAGCAACTTATATCTTTGACCGGTACACGTTCATTATTCTTCCACCTCGTTACATTGTCGACCATTTTTCACGCGAACAGGAACCTTTTTTGCGTCGCGTCTTTCGCCAGATCGCAATAAAACGTAAAAGGAGCCGGCGTGGCGCGTGTAATTACGTCGACACCTCAAAGAGAAAGGATTTAACATGCAAATCAACGCGATGAATTAAAGCGAACGGATGTTTTTCACGGCGTTCCGCGCCGACGATATCACCGTAACGACAGACCACGAGAAATGACTCATACGAACCCGTCTCGTTGACCCTCTTTCACCATAGCCAACCCTTGAACGCGACGCACCCGCATTTCGGACACCCTCGCGTTCCACAACCCGTTCATCCATGCAATCTAAACGTACGCACGTGTGCACGCATTTAAACGTCCACGTAATCTTGTGGTGTTCATAATACCAGCATCCTGCTTGTGAACGACACTCCCCCCGAGTGCGACTATTTTAAATATCAAAACTGCGTTTTACAGTCAATCCTGTCTTTCATTGTTAACGAATTTCTTACATTTTTGGGAGAAATAAAAAGATCATCGTTTATATTATTACGCGCGATTTACTATCTTCATTCTGCTCTAATGATCTGCTTGAAATATTTAATGTATTTCTGCTTGCCAAGAGGATAGTCAGTTTGGAATATAAAAATTGGAAAATTATAATGGTGAAGAAGATACAGGCTATTATTCTGTTTGTATTATTTATGCACGAACGATAAACAATTATGTTTCGTAGCACAGTGAAAATGTGAAAATGTGGACAAGAAATAACGTCATGCGTAACGCATGGACAGGAGTTACGAAACATTTAACGGTAACGATTTCATTTCAAGAAACGAATATACAAAGATAATTTAGTCTTGCTGTTCTTCTCGCTTTTTATAATGATCCATTGAAAAACGTGGAATTTTAAAAATTGTGAATATCAATGTGGCTGATACTGAAACATTAAAAGTTCTTCTCTCGGTTGCAACTAAAGCAAGAGATTGACTTCACAAAAAGAATTCGAGGGTCACAGCAGAATTGAGAAGATTAACATTATCTTCTCTTATCGGAAGACCGTGGATATTTATGCAAATTCATAATTTCTACGAAGATAATTAGAAAAATGGAACCTGAGCATGGAGCAGTACGTTTATGACCTAATATCAAGTGAAATTTACGATTGGATATTAAAAATTGATTTCAATTTATACGAATGTACGCATATTGAACTTGATCTCACACCGTTATCTGACATTCTAATTGGGACAACCATGATATCTCATTTCGCAATATGGCACGGCATTGAATTAAATGAAAGTGTCTCGTTGAACACAACTTGATGTTAAATGCATAGGATGATTCTGGCATGCTCCGGTTATGGTGAAACGAAAGCACTCTGCGCCGACGTGATCTTCTCTTATTTCATATGATACTCGAATATTGAATTGTTTTTTAAAGAAATTGATATTTCTCTTGGATATTAATATTCTGTCTAGCCTGGATGCGGTGACGTTCGATATGGATTAAACGATTTACCTACGTGTCCTAGTTACTATATTCTAAACGTCTAATATGATATTCCGTTGGGAATGATATAGCGTGTAAATTATAATATAGGATTCTGTTATAAACGATGCAGCTTGGTTCATTCAAATCGTTTTAGTCCGCTTGATTCGAACGAACATATCGACTTTTTGTGAAAAGAAAAAATTTTTGAACATCTGTACAGATATGAAAAACGAATGATCAGAAATAAAGAGTCGAGATTGTAATAAGTGAAATAAAATAGGAAAAGGTTGAGGAATTATAAATATAATATTCTGTTAAGTATTACTACCGTGTATAATACAATACTAATATCATGTGCATAATATAAATAATTAACATGCATACTTTTTCGTGGTAAATATACAAACATGTAATAAATTAACATAATTATGTAGATGCAACGATTTTTATAGCAACTTCGAAAAAGAATCAAGGTTATCCATATCTATGTTCCACATGTATATTTTTTGTGTGATATTTAATCCTGTATAATAGAAGTTCTGGTTGTTACGCTTATTACTTTGACGTGAATATAAGAAACTCGTAATTGCTGTAAAATAAAACGAAACTTAGAAAGCATAAGTACACGAATACGCGACTTTTAATTGAAAGTCATTTAGTGTTACTAAAGTTCGAAATTAAAGGTGTCTCTATCATTTTTTATTTTTAATCAGAAATAATTTGAGACCTGTAATGTCCATCGAAATAAAAAAGAAAGACCTTAACAAGCACATGTTCTTAAAACCTATTCTTATCGGGATATGAATAGATTTTCTTTGTTACTTTTACAACAGATATTCTGTGTGATTTCCTTTCACTTCGATCCGGGTTTCAACTCCTCGATGCAAAGAAATATGTATGTAGGTCTTCTGAAAATTCCTATTTTCGTTCATATCCCGAGACCACGACAGATCTCGTGAAGTTCTTTTACTAAATCTCGCAACTGATCAGTCAAAATTGGAATGTGTAATAAACTGCCGTGAACAGAAAAAACAAACATCCACGTTTTATTTGCTTTTCACGAACAAAATAATAAATAAAAATGCATCGTCTTCTTGGTAGATGAAGAGATGAAGAAAGAAACGAATAAAATAATCGAAATATTTAAAGGTATATGAAATAACTGAAATTCAAGAAATAATATACGTAGAATAAGCGAAGTGAAAAACGATATTGTAAAACTAATATAGAAAACTAATGGACATGAAAGCGTCGTCTCAGGACAACTAAACGAATAATCAAGTCGAAACTATCTTTTCTCTTAGCAATGGCCGAGGAGACGGAATCGAGTCGGTCGAACATACAAACTCGAAGGAAAGTTAATATCTATGGACTTGAAGACTGATATAGTCGCGACTGGCGAGTAGCATCGATCTAGCAAGTCTCTTTCACTCGGAGTGCAATAACTCGAAACGTTAATCGAGTTTAACTGGAGTCGACGGGCGAACGAGAAAACGTTTACCTTGGCTGATTCGACGCGCAAGAAAATAAAAAGAGAAAACCAGAGAAAATGTAAAGAAATAAGAAGGAATGGAGAGAAGGAAAAAGAAATTCCTTCGTGCTTTTATTTTCGAATTGGGAAGTCCGTTCTCGTATACACATTTTTTCCTCGTTTCACGTTCTCACGTATTAATTAAGGAATCTGAAAATAAAGAACTTACCAAATAAGAAAAATAGTTCTACAAGGTTTAACAATCGCAAACGGCAAATTGCACATTAAATTCGATCTATCGATCTAACAGCGTCATAATATATTATTTATCTGCAATTCTGTGATTAAAATACAAAATCATTTGTATACGCGTGTACATACATAAAATATGCGAAAGATATGTGATAAATCACATTTCTCATATCGTATAGAAGAGCAATTTTACATTCAATACGTTAGCCACTCAATATGCGTGTTTGCCAACTTTTTCAACATTTAGAAAGTATTAATAACGCTAGCAGGCTAATGCAAATGAAAAGAAACCAACATAACTAACATTATTCGTTTCTTATAAAACATCACATCGTAGGTTTATCATCTATTTCCAAAATCTAGAGTTCATACCTTCAAGCCCATCAAGTTATTTTCATCTCTCGCTATTTCATATTAATATATGTACTTCTCTATGGTCATCAAATTTCGTAAAAGGCATAAGATTGAAAAAAGTGGACCTATCGTATTTTTCTATATTATATTCATATATCTTATAAAAAATAAGCACCGAATATTTTTTATTATTAATAGCGTATATATACTATAGTCGTGCTGTATGTAATCGTATTAAAAATTGTTTGACTCGAGGAGAACTGTCTAAATCAGTAAATTAATTTATATATATAAATCATATATATATCACTAAGTAAATTAAGTTAATTAGTAAAATGATAAAGATCTTGTGATGAATATATATATATATATATGATTTATATATATAAATTAATTTACTGATTCAGACAGTTCTCCTCGAGTCAAACAATTTTTAATATGATTACATACAGCATGACTATAGTATATATACACTATTAATAATAAAAAATATTCGGTGTTTATTCTTTATAAGATATATATATATATATATATATATATATATATCACTAAGTAAATTAAGTTGATTAGTAAAATGATAAAGATCTCGTGATGAATCAGTAAAACAGGATCTTCAGACAATGAGTATGATTTATGTTATTATGTTTTGGCACTAGGCTTGCGCATCCTGGGTGCTAATATCTACTCATCGTAGAACTGACTCATGAATTTTACCTAATAATGTTTCGAGAAAGCGTTGAACCTGATCGAAACATGGTCAAGGCACCGTAAACTAACTGAAGTCTTTGCTTTCTCGCCGAGGCGTAAACTTGAAAAGTGTGCTGCCCACTTTTCGTCCATGGACGACGAGGCCGAGAGTGCATACGCTAATCTATAAGAAACCGGTACGATTTAGTTGACGTGAGATTAAAACCATCAACTGTAGGTCGTCATTCCAGATAGGCAAAGAAATGTTATGCACAGGAAACTCGACTTGTCACATGCCACTATTAAACTTAATTGCAGATGTGCGAATTTTTGACGTATTTCAAAAACATTTCAAGCATATTTCAACTCATGGAAGGTAGACTTAATGATATCCTCCATTACTATTTAATATTTTATGTTCCACTTGTGAACACTACAAATATTGTATTTAAAGAAAACAATACATTGCTAAGAAATTGTTATGTATTTTAGAAAATATGAATTTGTAAAATAAAATTCTAAAATGCTCTGTGAAAGCACTGTATCAAAAGAACTAAAGAAAATGGATCGGTAATGTAATATTATAAAAAGATATGTCTTTTAAATTTTTTAAGCTGAGACAGACATCTAAAATAGCTGCAAGAAATAATGATTTATAGTAATGACTATTACATGATTCAGAAAAATTTCAATAATGCTACCAGACAACGTTACACAACCAAAAGTACATTTTCTAATTTGCTTGTTGGATGTACGACTCGCGAATTCCACGACAATTGTTCTTTGTATTATGTATTAAAAAAACAATCTTACAATACCTGACTATATGTGTCACACGTTATATATTTTATAAAATCCGGTTCTGCTAGAAATATGTCAAAATTAATTTTCTTAATACACAAACCATCCTATAACCTATATTTCGTCTTCCATACTTAAAAGACTTTATCAGAAATACATACGAAAACGTATTACATAAAAATGCGCTAAACAATATATTAAAGGCGAAATGGCTTCTCGAACGGTAGAAAACTCGGTTGAACGCTAACGGTTAATGGAATTCGTAGAAAAGTTAATTGTAAATTAATACGAAACATGTCGGTCGCCTTATGACAGCTCGAGCAACATGGTCACGTGATGCTATACACATGTGACAGGCCGACCATCTACGGACGTACGTTAATACACACATAAGACGTATCATTAGATACTAATCGCTGGGAATCAGTTCGGTGGGAAGAACGGAACGACGCGTTTCGTCGTGCTGCATCATTTCCCGACGTGTAAGATAATGCTCGATGCAATGAGGAAGCATCGAAAGAAATGAAATATGTCTCCCGTTCTGCTGTCGCATTTTCACGTGCGCTACGATAGCGTCCACGATGCGACTTCGAAAGCTGGCGACAAACGCGCCTGACCGACAGAGACAGAAAATCTTTTCCTCGTACGTGCAACGAATGTACAACACCCACGAATATTTCTACGCGGCAGAAATGCACAATTAATTAAACGAACTGTACATGTTTCTAAAGATTGTAGTTCCCGAGACAAGAGAAATTTAGTAGATTTTCGAAAAATTTCGTGTTGTTCGAGATCTAACGATTCAAGTTATCGAGCTTAAACAGGATAGAGATGCTAGAGTCATGTGATATTAGATGTAGGTTGTTGACAACGAAAGAGAAAGCAACTGGGTAAATAGGAAATACGAAATACGACAAAAACATAAAATAACTTTGTAACTGTGGGGAAATGTTAATTAGAAAAAGCGGAAACCTATTTCAATTTTAAATTCAAATTCGATTACTAAAAATTCTTACTTTCGATTTTCACAGGTTGTATTATGTATTTGATGTAAAATAGCTAAACTGCGATGTTTATTTATATAATCGAAATAAAACTTAAGCAGAGATTTGTATCATCCATTAAATATTAGGATAAATATTATACTTTTCATGTTTTCTATGTTTTTACATATTATGTGCGTTTGTTCATCTTTAAATTTCCCATAAATGTATAAATATTCATACTTTAACATTTACACAGATAACATAGCGATGATGCAATTATGAGTTATACATGTATACCGGAAATAAAATGAGCTAATTAATTGCGATTTTAGGTAATTCGATTTATGTACTAAATTAATGAGGGCGTCCTCTCAATGACACCTAAAGTCGTGGAATATTACCACAGATCCTAATCTTGTAATTCTTTGAATAAAACATCACATTTAAAAATACGAAGAAAATAACACTATCTTTCCTCTGATTAATATTATTTTCCAAAATAAGGCGATTTGTCAATCTTCCTTATACATGTATTTGTGCATGTACGTATGTATATACACCTTATGTATGTACATATTTTCATAAGAATGAAAGGAAAGTATCTCCGTAAACTGAGATTAATCGTCGAGGCCATCCTGTACTGAAAGATTAAAAACCACTAGGGTCCTATAACGTATCAGCTGATCAGGCCATTTCCATGATCGTTACTTGCAATTTCGATTAGGAGGGATATCTTGAATATACATACTATGCATATACATAGAAATCATGATAATTGGTGACGAAAGAAAACGTCGAACTGTAAACAAGGACGACGTGCACTCGTGTGCGTATCAATGAAGTACGTAAGTACACGTATATCACGCAGGTGTAACACGTCGCCCGAAGCACTTCGGGATGTCGTGCGAATTTTCACGAAACAGGTGGCAACAGCGCGCAGGTCCAACATACAGAAAGACAGGGACGAGAACGAAAAAAAAAAAAAAGAACGAGCGCACGCGTTCGATCAAATAACCAGTACGATAAGGAACGATATAAAGACGTTGAAAAGAAAAAAAGGAAAGGCACGTTTAAAAGAGAGAAATAATAAAAGTAGAGATAAGCAAAGAGGACGAAAAGAGAGAAGAAAAGAAACTCACCTTAGGCCTGTAGAACCATTTTCTGATCGACTCCATCGTAGGGCTATCGAGGATGTCGGCAGGCTCACGGGCGAGTCGTCACTGCGCCTCTTGCGGCCAAAACACTTGCGTCATAGCGAAACGTGCCACTACAATCTTACCAGAAAGCGTCACACCACGAAACACCAGCCAACCGCATACGAATTCGAGTTCTTTCGTCAAGTATCACCATCAAACATACGACCATCGACAAATTCGGTCGAACTACACATCCGAAACTGAACGTCAAACGTGAATCGCGCGTCCGTAAGACTGACTGACTGGTGAGCACAGACTGCAAAGGCGCAGCTTGCTGTTGCGCACGCGCTCGTTGAACATCATGGACGATGTGACGTCATGATTTTCGACAGAAGTGCCATCTACGCGTTATATTTGAATTCATTGTTTGAATTAAATAAACGTTTTAATCATTTTAATTCGTTTAATCATTTATGTTATAAAACTATTCTATCTTAAATATTGAAATTAATTAAACATTCTTCTGAAAGCTTCTCTGAATCAATTAAAATTACTTATTTCAATGTCAAATTTAATATGAGAACGTTGTGTAAAAAATCAAATATACTAAATATATATAATAGAATTTTTATATGTTTACCTTAATATTTAAATCGTATAAGATTATATGGTTTAAATATTTCACGAACAAGATATTTTTTTCTCCTTAGGTTTTAAATTATAACAATAAAATAATCTGTATATGAGAGAATGTATATAGATATTTCATATTATAATTGGGTTGTAAAATAAAATTACCAGCGATACACAGAAGGAATTTAATAATATTATCTTGAAATTTAACATATTTTGATCTACGTGACTAGATTATAAAAAAAGCAATTAAAAATGTATGACTAACAATGTTAAATATTATGGATCACAAATTATGCACATATACATACGTAAGTTTCACAATTTAAGTATACATTTGGATTTAAAATTACAAAATAAGTTCCAACAAATTCACTTAATATTAAAAAAGTGTCTATATATATATATATATATGTAAGCCTCGAGTTAATAAAATAATAAAAATATCGCGGTGAGCTCTACTATACAAGTATATGGATTACATAATCTATAACTTAAAACGAATTGCAATATAATGTTATACAAATTCCTTCGATTATGTTAACGAATTAACGTCAATACAGAAAACATAATTCTATCGAAAAAAATAATAGAAACTTATGCTATCTTTTTACTTCTTGAGATTGATATACACGTGTAAAGAAGTGGAATGTAGATTTCTACCACGATAAGTAGTAAATTTTTCTTGAACACTTACAAATGAATTTAAATGTAAATAAATTTCAAATACATTCAAACAGATTCTTTTCCCATAAATTGATAGGCTTAAACCTTACTAGAGTAGAAATAGAACACACTTTGTGCTTATATTCTCAAGAAGTAACATATAGTGTTAATTTCATTAGTTTGCTTAAAACTTTTTGAAAATAATATATCGAAGATATTTAACGCTATATTCTCTACATCCTACAATAACTAAGTTGTAACTAGATTTAAAAGTTTTATTCTCAAACATTTCATAATAGGATTATTAACCAAGATGCGAGTCATTATAACTAACAAAAATATATTATGAATCCTTTTTTTTTTTTTATTATTTTTTATTACAAGGCAAGAATTTCAATTTTGGGAATAAAAACTTTGAGGTAATTAAATACCACCAAACATCATTGATACACATACATGAAACAGTGCTTTAGCTCAAAAAGTTATAAGCAAAATGCTTCTTGTAAGCATACATACTCTATGTTCGACTTTTGTGCAATAACACTTTTCTTCCCATGACTGCCAAGACAGTCCTCATAATTTCCATTATACGTTCTGTATATTTTTCTCAAAAACTGTAAGTAAATAATTGTAGTAAATACTGGTTACGTAACTACAGAAACATCTATTGTTCGATACAAGCATCACTTTACATTTGCTTGAAAAAATGCAAGACTTTCTACTACGCGGGTAGTAATATCAACTCTTTCTTCTCTGTTTTAAATGCAATGTACTACCACGTTTCACTTACAATCTATGCAAACTCACTACTTATCTAAGACATCTATATCACTTGAAATGAGAGTAGTTGAGTAACTTCTTGGTGTATTATATTACACAAATTCTTTTTCTTTCTTTTTGCTTTGTGTTAAATGTTCGAATCACGTAATTGATGAATTCCATTCGTTACAGACATTCAAGGTCATAATTAATATATCTGTAATTGATTGCCACACAATAGTTAAAATATTTCCAACAGTATGATCTAATATATATCACCTAAAATAAGAAACATCTAAGTGAATTATTTGTATTATTGCACAGTGAAATATATCTGGAAATATTTAAAGCGATAAATGAATATTGATAGGTTTTTTTTTTTCTTATTAATTACAAATTTCAATAATTATGACATAGTATTTTAGGGATTGTATTTAATTTAAATCTTCTAAAATATAAGATACTGATTTTATCGTTCTTTTAATACTTAAACGATAATATTAAATTTTATAAAATACACAGGCTTTAATTAAAAGCTTCATCAATAAAATATTGAACGTATGTGTAGATATATTAAACAATTAGAATAAATTTTTTTTACTAAAATAAGGTTTCTCAAGTTTTTTTTAGGCACAAAGTAGATACTTATAAATAAAATACCGAATGTATAATAGAGAGTTTCGATATTTGCTTTCTTAAATATTCTAAAAGTCAGACTAATTACATCATATAATTAAGAAAAATTGTTTAATCGAACGTGTAATTTCCAAAGTTATAGAAATGTTCAAATGTATTATATTCAAAATCATTTCGTAACGATCGAACATAATATCATTTAACAAGACTTACGGGATATAAAAACATCAACGTGTGAAAATTCTGTGAAATTCCTTATATAAATTCCATTGGCGAAAAGTTTTACAGAGAAAAGTCCTTAAAAATTCTGTAAATCACATACAGTTTTGTTTTGTACCAATATTACTTCTACAATGCAGCTCAATACAGATTAATATAACGATATAGAACCACCAGCGAAAACGTTAATGTGATTGAATCGATGCTATTGTAATAATAATGCTACTGGAGAAACATAGTAAGTATCTTCTGCATTGTAAGATGAAAACTTGACTTTTTGACGTAACTGTAACACCATCAATTCAATTCCTACTTAACCAGAAAGATCGACCACATCTCCAGTTAGCATTCAATATCAAATTGCTTGAAAAATAATGCTAGCATTAATCAATGTATTCAATGTTTAAAATGCGTGGCATGAAAAATAAGGACGTGAGAAAGAAATATCTATTTCCCAATATAAATGCCGGTTATTCGCTGGCATTGTCACAAGAGAGACAATAACAATCAAATTTAGCAACGACTAATTTAAGACTTAAGTTTAAGGCAAAACAGTGCAATAAACTCCATACTATTTATACATAACTTCAGTGGCCGATAGACCACAACACCGTGCAGAAACGGCTAAAAATAGTTGGTTTGTGTGGTGATAAACTCGTTGTAAATTCAATAGTGCTAACATACGACAATAAACTGATTTACTAAAAACAAAACTATTTAAACAAGCAGAAAGCTACGTATGTGGCTACACATATGAAAATAATTCTCTACCGTCATACAATCAACTTCTACCACCTACGATGGTATATAGAAAATTTTGACAAAAACACATCGATGAAAACAGAATCTCACATCAAAGAGTTTCAATGACGATTTAAAGGTGCGACACAAATGCACAACAAGTTATATAGGTAAGTAGATGGCACATATGCTTGTGAAATAAGAAGAAAAAAGGAAGATAAATTAACAGGCTACTCGCTGTAGAGTTAGTAACTGGATAAAAACAGGAAAAATTTACTCTCTTACATACGTGCTGTTTTTTTTTAGCCAACTTAAATGCAAAGGTTGCCGTGAGTCGTGAAAGGATAAATCGTTGGCAAGATGAAAAACTCTTGTTTTCGTTGACTTGAATGCGTGTTACTGAGATTGGAGAATCGATTGTCCTTTTCCTAAACACGTTGCTTAACTAAATCCAAACTGCACTTTTCGGCACTGACAGAGCCATTTAATTATTCGGGCGTTACGCTCGACGATGCTCGGTGGATCGTTAACCCTCTGGTTGGAGTCGTCGTTACCCATACCGACACTGCAATCATTGTTCTGCCATTGACTACTCTGATTCGTCTGGTTGTTCCCAGCCCACGAGTAAAGACCTAACGCTGAATCGACCGAGCTAACGCTATCAAAAAATACAGGAGACGACGACTTTGAATCTGGTTTCGTGATACGTTGATAATTTTCCGAATCGAGACCTAAACAGTCAAAGAAGTTCTCGAGTTGGGTGATTGACCGAGGAGGCCGTGCAGGTACTTTATTGGATCGACCATTATCCTGACGCCAATAGCGATCGCTAATGTCCGATTTCGATCTGAGAATTGGTCGGCCGCGACCTTCTTTCCAGCCGTCGGAAAACCTGAGGCAGAGATACAAACTTTTATTATCATGTACTTTGGCTGACGAAAAGGGAATATTAAAGATATCTTGTATGAAAAAAACTGAACACTTTTAATTCTTTAAATAAAATAAATCTTCTCGTATTTCTGTTTTCACGCAGGATACCTTTGATATCTTTAATATCCTTTCAGTGTTCGAATTTGTCCAATTTTAAGAACGTACCTTGAGTTGCATGTCGGACTATAATCCGTTTGACTGTTGCTGCTCTCTGAATCAGGACTGTAGCGTCTTACGACAGATGGTGGGGTACCGTTAGCGTAACTACCTCTTCTTGAACGATCTTTTTCCGTCGAGTGTTGAGTAGATGCACCGCTGTCACGACGTATATGACTCCAGCAATCCTGAAGCAAAATATTTCACTCGATGAATAGCGGTTTCCATTTAACGTTACGAGACATCTTTAACTTTCAACTATACCTGTATTACTGGCGGAGGTTCGCTACGAGGTGTACAGTGTCCGGACGATCCTCCGGAGTCTCTTGCAGTCGCTCCATGACTTAGCTTGCTGGAACCTGATGACTTTTGCGTTCGACCACCGGCAGATAACACGCTACTCGCATCACCACCACCTGAACCTAACGAACGTCTGATGTGTCTAGAACTGGAATAGTAATAACTTACATGAGAGTAATAATTTTACGTTTTACAAATGTGAGACGCACTATGCGAAATTTGTTATTACTTACAATTTTTGTTCTCAAGTTTTAAAAATATCTCAAAATTAAATGAAACTAATTCTGATATTGTCTTTAATTTCCAGTAGAAAGAAATAAATTCTTCTTATAGAAATATTCAAATTAAATAGTATTGTTAAAACAATGGGAACAAAATAATATGTAGTAACACTATAAATAGTTATATTTTTTTAGAATATTATCAAAGCTTAAAAGTGCAACTAATCAAATCTCATAAATGCTTTTCAAAAGCACTTTGTAGACCCATTTTCGGAACACCTAAACAACACTGTGCATAAGAAATTAAGTAGAAAAATGTTTCAAACAACCGGTGAATTCTATAATTATATCTATCGGAGCATACATGTGAAAATGTTTTGAATACCTGCGATAACAGACTGCGTCTCGTTTGAAACTGTGCTCTGAATAATCCGAACTAGTTTCACAATCTGGGCAATTGCTCGAAGATTGATGATGGCCGGATGGCTTAGATGATTTGGTCGATGCACGTGGCGACAGGGACGCCCGTCGTCGCGTGCTAGTATGGAGGTCAGGCAAAGATTTGTGACACACGGTGTTTTCCACCGACTGCGAGCTGGTGGACTTCCTGCCGGTTCTTCCGGATGTATGCGAGTGTGAATTGCTGCGGCCAAACTTGAAACGAACATCTTGCGAGCAGTGCTATAAGAATAATAGAAATAGAATTTAATATGGGCTTATGGTAAATAATTTCGCCATAAAAAGTGTATGTACATATATTTCTGAAACTTTATGTTGACGGTATTATTTTGTAATTGTTGCTGGAAAATTTTGGGTCATTCGATTTAATAGTGCAGATACAATTCCTCCTGGTGCATGTCCTGTATATCAGATTGTTCAATTTTGGATGCATGATAAATCAATTCAAATTACAATTAATACAAAACATACAGGGATTATCAAAACTAATTGGCAAACATCGATTCCTAATTTTTTAGAAGTCGTGTACGTAATGTGAAATAGAAACGTCGATCAGGAAATAAAGTATATCGATATTATTATCTTCTTTTCAACTGTAACTTATATTCCAAATATCTTAAAGGTATCTCATCTTTCGAAATCACGTAAACAATTAAAGTCTAAAACTCTAATTATACGTATTGCTTGATCCCAAATTTTTAGAAGTTACATGTGCGGAAAATATTAATCAGAGAATTTAAAACCATAAGAGAAACTAATCAAAAATTATCGATAGAAATCCCGTACCAGTTTCCTAACAGTTCGATCACCCATGCTGTGCACGTGTTTAATAAAACAGTGGAGGAATATGTCTTCCGTGTTAAACTCGCGAACACGCGTATGTACAACGTCCGGTTCCTAACTCCGTTTCCTGTCTCCGACACTTCCATAATTACGATTCATCGCAAGGAAACGTGCATACGTATTCACGGATAAAACGTACGAAGGACAATAATGCCACATATCGGCGATGAATTAACAAGTATTGCAAGACATTTAAGACATTTAAGTTACACTATCGTGAAAAATTATATCGCTTATCGTATATCTTTCTGCTATCTTGTATAGTAGCATAATTTTACGTCAGCAACAACGAATATGTTCATCAATTCAAAATCTTTCGACGATAGTGTATACGTGTACGTAAAAATATAGGATATAAAAATACAATAAAATTATCGCAGTGCACAAAATATTCGGAATAAATCACAGAGAAATATTTCAGACGGAAGTGAAGGTAAAAACTAAATCACGACTCACGTCGATCTTTGCTCGAACACGAACTATATGTATTACACCGAGCTAAAAAAATATATGTAGATTATGTAACTGCAAATAATCAGTAATTTTGTTTTACAAAAATGAAGACAGCTGAGAAACGAAGCAAATTATGAAAATTAATATACAGTGAGGTATATAACAAGGAACGCGTCTATAACGAGCTGATACCGCAACGAACAAAAATCTAGAATCAATTACGTGTGTAGTTCGTTTTGAGATACCTCACTGTATTTTCAAGATTTACTCAAAAGTACGAAGACTTTACCTTTATGCGGTCTTCCTCGCGAAGATTAGGTGACAGACTGCCAGGAGAGTATCGGAATTTCTCCTCCTGTGGGATACCATTCGCCTGGATGATCGTCTGCGTTGGACTGTCAGGAAAGAATACGTTCTCCTTGCTGTCGGTATTTAACAACCGACGTAATTTCGTCTGCAGCTGATCTCCACCGGTGCTGCTCGGCGGCCCTGAAATCGTGCGCCGCTGCGGAACAGGAACCAGACGTGGACTCTTCGGTGGCAGTGCGGGTGGCAGTGTTTGTTGAGGACTCAGAATTCCGTCCGCTATTATACAAAGACGAAACAATCTTTTATACCATCTAATTAATTTCGTCAACTGTTCCTGGTAAATTTTCGACTTTAAGCGAAAAACAGAAATTCTTTTGTATTTTTTTCTTACTAGTATATATATATAATCGAATGGCTATTAATAAATGTATTTCAATAAATATATTAATTTCAAAATATATTTCAATAAACATATTATGAATAAAAAAAGGATAGCATCCCATTTAAAAAAATTAACTCGACCTTCTACTATTCCACCTACAAAAAGGATAATTTCTCTTTAGATCGTGTTCTCCTTCATTGATAAGAACATCTTTTTTATAATATCACTTTCTTCGAATATTTGATGGTAGTTAGTTAAAACAGACACACATTTTAACTTGTTGAAAATTTTCGTAGATCTGTACACGCTTTTAGAAATGTCCACGTCTAAGCATCAGTTAATACGATATTTCCTGCAACTTTCATCACGTGGAAATAATTCACATGAGAATGTGCAATCTTCTTTTTGGAGGGTTTCGCAATAAAATACGCTACCTGGACGGGATTGGTCTGTTGGAAGTAACGAGTTTGGACATAGCGATATCATGTGTCGCGTTGAAAGCAATCTACAAGGGGTAATCACTTAACGGCCACATACAGAACGTATCCGTTCGTTGATTTTAGTAAGAAGAAATACAATGGGCTCTAACTTCCACTTTTATGATTAATGTGCTTAGAACGGTTTTAAAATAGAAGCTGAATTATGAACGTAGGCAATAGAAATAGTTGAAGTTTTATGAAAGTTTTGTTAGTTTCATTGAAAATTCTGTAAACATTTATTTCGTGTTTGCCCCTTGATCGATGAATTACAATTTTCTCGTGAGATCGTAATGAGATATATTTTGTAATTTTTTAACTCGACGCAGCCAGCACCTTACTTGTACACCTGCATTAAGCAAAACCGTTGACGGCAAACGACTCGTTCATTTTCCGGCGCGCCATCGAAACGGTAAAAGTATGCTGCTAAGAATACCACAGCCTTCGGCCGCAAAAGATTAAGTAAAATCGCACGATCATTTAATCCGCGAAAAGTGTCTAATGTCAGGAAAAATAGTTACAAATCCCTGTGAACAATTTTCATTTCTGTGAAAAACAAAGTATCTATTATTATCTACTATTATTTCATTTTTAAAAATTATTTTTATCGCCTATCTTCGAAAGGCTTTGATTATTTCATATCAAGATACATAATTTCTTTTAGCTACCAGGTAACATAAGAGTCAACACGGATTAAAAGAAAACGAACATGTCATACTTCTCTCAATATTATAAGATAGCTTTCAAATATTTGGTGTCACTGTCCAATTCAATTTTTGTACCTCTTGCGTATTCCACGCATTTCATGAACAGTACAGAGAAAGAGCATGCCTGGGGAGAGACAAACGCGAGGAAAAAGTGAGGTGGAGAGCAAGGTTTAAAAACAGAGGATTAAAAGACAACAGAGAATTAGCTGTAAAGGAAATCAGTAGCAACGAAACGAACAAGCAAACATCTCGCGAAACGATTATGGAAGCATATCTCCGTAAACACGAAAGCCAAACTCGTTACAGATTCCCATTCAGCTACAGTATAACATCCGTGCGAAGAGATCGAAGAAAGCTTTCGAAAGTGCTCAGACAACCACTTATAGCAATCTCGTCGATGGCAAGTTGCCCGGCAATGAAACGAGGAAGCGTATATATAATACCGACACATAGGTACACATGTATGTGTCTGTAGTTGCGTACAACTGTTAAACAGCCATGCGCGTTAAATCGATTACGTGGTCGAAAAGGTGTATACGTATACATGGAAAGGTGTATATGGTGTATAGCATCGAACTTTTCCAAGAGACTTACGCCTGTCCTGTTCGTGGCACGATGCCCAGCAACAAGGTGGCGTCATCGGAGCAGGTGGCAGCTGCGACGGCGACGTCGGTTGCATCGAACAGGTCGACGTGTTCCCGCATTTCCTCAGCAGCCTGGGAGGCGCGCTCGGTGCGCTCAGCTGCGAGACCTGAAGATGACCACTGTTCTTCAGCTCCTGCTTCCGGTCCAGCACAGTTTCGCTCTTCACGTAGAACGCCTTCGTCTCCTGGAGCAGTTCCACCGCGCTCTTCCGCTTCCCTGTAGCACGTGACGAGGAAACCAGACGGCTGTAAGTGACACTCGAGTAAAAACGGTAAATAGCTCGCTTCCTGTAAACGGATACCGTCCAACCAGATACCCGCCCGACAGGGTTGAGCCACGTGCGCCGGCACGAGTCTCTTTCTAACTACGCCGAACCTTTGTCCCTGCTTACAATTACAGCAAATCGCTGGTTCCGACAGGGAACGGAACAGTGAGGAATCTTTGGTGTTCGGGGAGTATTCCCAGTGGAAAATTACGTTTCGGTTCTTTAGTATGGGACTTCTTTCGCGATTCGACAGGATGTTGCAGGAAGTTTAATACAACAGGATATATAGGGTGGTTATTGTTAAGGATACATTTGTACTTTTGGGGACTCTAGGCGCAACATCGTCACAAAGCGTAATTATGTTTTGAAGTTATGTTGTAAAACGAGGCTCCATAGGGAGTGAAGCCCCACCTTGCACATTGACAAATGCTGCCTTTGATTATTTTACATGTAATACGTAGAATAAAATCTGTTCATTTGAAGCTTCTGTTTCGAGAACATCGAGTTTAAACGTACATACGTATATTTAATAAAAAAAGTTAATTCAGCACACGAACTTGATTTTCCTCGACTTGTTCTCGTACGTAGAATTGACGAGTCAGATATTTTAATTCTTTTAAGGCATTCTAGCTCTTAAATTAGTGACTCAAAGAGAAACTGAAAATTAACATGAAACTGTATCATCAATAAATCAAAGTCTCCGTCAGAAATATGATCCGATGTCATAAAACACCGTGGAAATTCTTGCGTAATGACCTTCTAATGCGATTGAAAATTAATTCTAATAACGAAAGTATTCTAACGATGTCGGAAGCGATTAGTAACGGAATGAGTTCACCTTGCGTGCTATAGAGAAAATTTCATCGGTGGTTCAATAACTGTAAATTCGAGTTCTCCATTCCCTTTCCTCGACTCGCCAGGTAAAAATGGCTATCAGTAGTAAGACGATTAGTGGTTCGGATAATGGTTGGTAATGATGCATATACCACTTGATACTGCTTGGTAAATTGCCAATCTTTTTTGTATAATGGTTACTGTACAGGAAAAATTTTTGAGCCTATACATACATTTTAATCTCCATAGTAGGATCTCCATAGTAAACTGAAGTATTCGGCAAATTTTCTATAGCAAATAATAATATTCTAAATAAACACGAAGAATTCATATACCATCCTATAACTATTTAATAACTGTTTAATTATTATTTAATGGCTAATAATCGTTTAATGATTACATTTAATAATAATATATTTAATGATTAAAACATTGTTATTCGCAGGAACTTGAGAATAAAACTTTTAATAATTAAGCAGATAAGCTAATTATTAATTTTAATCTCTGAATGAATATTATATATTTCAACGTTTAGTAATTTGTTGAATAGTGGACTATTTGCAATAGTTGACAAACGTAGTAATTATAACTTTGTGTATATTTTTTCTTAAACCGGTTTCGCAAATATTCGCAACGGAAATGACTCTTGAACAATGTACGATGAGTACACGCAATTCCAGTCTAATTAGCCAGTTTTAGTGGCAATTTATCGTAAGAAAAGCATCATTAGTGAAAATAATGAAGACAAAATCTGTGAAATACAGAATTAACGCATTAACAGACATATAACATTAAAGTCCTTCTACTAATTCTACTAATTATTTTCAATTCTGCAAGATTATTCCAACCAAATTATTGATCTCTGTATCCATATAGTGTTCGTAAAAATTTGCATTTATATAAAATATATTTTATTCCAATCCATGGGATCTTTTAGAAAAGAGTTTTCACAAATTCAATTTTTTTCACACCTACGAAAATGTCTTCGTCTAAAAATTATTATTTGAACCTGCGGTATTCGATTTTTTGTGTCTCAATATCTCTTTAATTTCAACGGAGAGGAGGACTTTTGATATTTTAAGGAGATCATTATCACATAACCGGAACGAAAAATCACGTATATCGATAAAGATTCTGTAATATTTTCTTCGAATTTAAAAAATCTTTTGACGATGTAAAAATACGATTTGGTCGAAAATAACCCAACGGATATGAATAAAAACTTGTATGAAGTCGTGATTTATAATTTGTAAATTATATTTTCCTGCAGAAATCATGGTAGCATTCATCCTTCATCAGAACGTATAATATTCAGCTATACAAGGAAACGCTACACACATTGACGTGCCTATCCATGCACGTTGAACGACTTATATATGTATATATATATATATATATCAACAGATACATGAAGTAAAGAATATGTTAAGTGATTCGTACAATAAAAATGATATCCAATGATTACATTTAAAATGTCTACTTAAGTTGAAAAATTTATAATACCTAGTAACTAACTTATTCATAAAGGAACGAAAAGTGAATTAGTTATACGATTATTCATATTCTATTTTCTTTTTAAAGGTTTCCCAAGAAGCTGCCTGTAACCAGGTACGCCCGTCTTTTTCACCTGCAATGTGATATTGCAAATATTCCTTCGGCGCTTATGCGTTTTCTCAAAGGTATGTCACAACTGTGTGAAAAAAAAAATGTACTTGAGGTAAAGTATTGACACATTTTATTAATATTATATAACAACGATAACCTCGAGTATTATGAAATTACAAGCAGTAAAAAGATATGCTATAATTTAAGGTAATAAATTAACAGATAATTTAAGCTATGAAATTTATCGTTTGCCATGAATAATATAATAATATTTACACTATATATATATTCTCATTGTTATGATATAACAATATGACATACAAATAACGAGAACGTTTGTAATAGTACGAGTATATACTAAAATGAAGGTGATGCAACGTGAATTACTAAAGTTAACATTATATAACAGACCACAAGCGTAAATTCAACGTACAAGCGTCGACTGAAATCGTGGAGAGAGGAAGCATTTCACCTGTGAATCGAACTGTAATACCTATTTCAGAAACCTCGCAAAATATTATGAATGCAGGCAGCGTTGTCAATAGTTTCACTTTAACATAATTTCCGAATAGCCACAAGCACATCCTGTCGTGGTAACGACCCACCGCAAACAAAAGGAGAAAAAATACAGTCGAATCAGTAATTTAGGAAATGGAACGAATAAAAATCGTGAAATTTATGCTAATCGTTCACCATAACAAGTAAATAACGTGTCTATATATATATATATATATAAGTATATTTTTTTTAGCATAAAATGGTAATACTGTTTAGTGTACAATTGTAGTTTTTATTTCATTTGCACTTTATTTTATTCTGAAAATATACTGAAAAAGATATTCATACAGAATTAATACAAAATACTGATTTTTTCGATATTTTATTCTTGAAACACTGTCTACGAGGAAATGACAAAAATCGTATATTTCTATTGGAAGAAATTTTTATTTCTATGTTTGCGTGAATACGAGGGATTCAGTAGAAAAGGAGTACAAGATGGATTTTTTCTAAGGATGAGATAAATAGATGAAAGGATATATTAAAACGTAGATCCTAGAGGACTTTATCTTCAATTTCCACGTCTTTATGAGTACCTATGAAAACGCGTTTTAACGTTGGGAAACAGATTTTTCTACTAAAGTTTAATTTTACCTGCTCTTTTCTACCTCTCTTTCATATTTCTTAACCCGGCTACAATCTTGAAATTTTGATATCTCAACTTTGTTCTCGTTACAGCAAAGGAACAGGAACATTTCTAGAACGTTTTAAGATCCAACATAAAATATTATTCGAATTTCAGATATTTTTCAAGCTTGAAAATATACAAAGGGGTCAGAATTGACCGAAACAACGCAGTAAGATTAAATTAGTGATTTTGTCAGTTATACTATTTTTCTTCTTGACTCTTTAAATAACATACACTGTACATGTTATACAGCGATTTAGCGTTTCACTTAGTACTCGAAAAATTCCACGTAAACGACACAAAATTGACAAATCCAATTGTTGCAGGTTCCTGATTCCAACGTACATACGTAAACAATTTGAAAAGCGATGGCTGGATGCATCGTTGCATTCGTCGATCGATCGTGCGACGAAAGGAAGACGTAAATGAAAGTGACGAAACGGGTCAGCAACGACATAATGGAGAACAGTAAATGGAATGGAGGATGCACTTTTTTCCGAGCAATGGGGAACGGTTTGCAGCGATATGTTCGTGTTGATGAACGATAACGACATGCAACTGAACCGGAAGCCAAGTAGACGCGCAAGCTTTCGTGTTGGTTAACAATATTTGGTTACAATATACTCAACGTGGCGACCACCTGAGAAAAAATGTTTCCACGCTGTGTGAATGAAAGCAACAAGATTAGATAGTCGACAGAAATAAACGAAGGACAAATTACGCATAAGAATCTTCTTCAACCGCCATCCAAGAAGCTACTGTGTACTGTACCAGGACCTTATAAATAATTCACGATGACACTCTAATTACGTTAGGAACTTTTATCAGTGGGAATCCATTTTTCACCTCGAATCGTCGTAGATCCTGACCACCTTCAACCTTGTAGTACGGTGGTTGAGGTGCCTTGAATAATTAATTTGCTATATCAGGTTGTTTTATGATTTTAATTTTACTACAGTTTTTCAAGGAGTCGTCACTCTAATTCTTAAGTGTTCTATCTAACGAAGGTTGTATAGTCTGTAAACTGAGTAAACTGAGTTTAAAGTTTATGGAGTATAATACTATCGTAAGGAGTTAGGAGTTTAAAAAACTGAACATTTGTTGTTTTCCAAGTTTCTAAGTATTTCTATCATATTACCAATGAATTAGTGTTCTTTATACCAATAAGATATATCACAATATGGATAATTATATTTTTTTTTTTTGGGAACGAAGTTAAAGCAGCGAAGGACTAGGGCAACGAATTATTAATATACGTGGTCCCTCATTTCAATTTTATTAAAATTCCTCTTGAAGCATTAACGATCTTTTTATCCAATTCTGTAAATATACTGAATATTGAATGCTTTGTTATTTTCTACGCTCCCCATGGGTTGTACAGATTAACCCTTTTGCATCCTATATCTCGCGATGTCGTTTATGCTTCGAGAGGCGTTTCTTTTCATTGACATACCAGACATTTCATCCGCGGATGTGAAAGGGTTAACGATCCTAAACTCATACCAGGATATCTCCTACGTTCAAAAACGTCTTGTTCTATTTTTCTTTAAACGTTGACGCGATATTTATGATGTATTAAGATAAATATCATTGCGTACCACAGAATAGATAACTGTTACTAATACGATAAAAAATGTTTAGTACAGAAGTAACTAAAATTCATAACGCGTCGATTTGAAAGATTCTTTTATTCGCCATATGTACATATAACTATCATATTTTGACTTTTTCCAATATAAGCTTTACATTTTAGTCAGGCCTGTCGTTAAACATTGAAAACCAGATACGCGCGTGTTATCTCGTCCCTGGAGTCATATGAACGATATTGCGTCGCGAGATACAGTGTCTGTAAATGTGAATAGGTCAAACAGCGAAAGGATTAACAGACCTACCGGCTGGTTCGATGTTTTTGCCGCGTTACGCCAATGCAAAGCGACAGTGGTGCACGTGTACGCACTTTACACGCGCGTTCGGGTTAAAGTGTCTCGTTGAAGAGGACGGGATGGCAAGCTCGAGCATTAAATGACGAGCAGTCCGACATCTGCGGCTTCTCCCGTTTTCGCGTGCCACGCACGCTGATGATTGATGACAAGCGTCTGACACGCCTTAGGGAGCTGATACTCTCGCCTCGAAACAATCAACGATTCGATCACGATAGCCAGGCAGAGTGGAATCGATTGGCCGAATTGTTGGCAATTTAAATTCAATGCACTTTAATGATATGGCACCCACAATACAGATGCATCGATGGGAATTAATTAGTGGCGATTGAAATATAAATAGATGGCTATGTCTGTGACAAATCTGACTTTCTAATGGAACTCGTTACTTTTTATTGTAACTTCTATTTAAAGTATATTATTAATCTTGAGAACGGTCTAAGTTAATGTAACTATTCCTTTATAAAGTAATAAAATGATAAAGTTTAATTTTTCTTATGAGTGGTATTCCTTAAATTGAAGCATCGACTGCATAATTATCAGCGACAGGAAATTATCTACTGTCATATCAATCGTCAATTATTTTAATGTCTTGATATACATCATCAGAGACATATGATAGAAATTATTTCATGGTCTTATTTTGTATTAAAGAAAGTTTTATCGTTTTATCTTACTTGTGTAAAAACAGTTTTGCTGTCAGTGTTTTACACCGAATGGCATCATTTACATTTCCTATTTCTCAAATATTCGTAGCTCCGAGCTCCAAGTAGATTATTACAATATTAGAAAATTATGAAATTCAGTTCTGACATAACAAAGATGACCGATTGACGACAATCATTTGTCGTCTGTTGCGAACAGGATACTACGTGCTTTCAGTGTAATGCATTTTGTGGATAGAATCTAGCATAGCAACAGAGAGGTAAGAGCTTCGTTTGTATCTTTATGTGACAGATTACAACAGAACCTTATGCATACTACGTTTAGTTTGCAATGGAAATAACGATAGTTGTTGAACTTTTGAATTTAAATACTGCAATCTGAAATAGTAGGATTATCTATCAAAAAATTTATTGGTAAACAAGAAACATTAATTTCAATGAAATACATATTCAATTATACATTGTATCTTGCGCTATGGTCCATTTTATGTCACAGATAATATTCCGTATCACATGATACGAAAATGAATATTACAAAAATTGAAAATATGTAAATGTTTTATTATATCGCATATAATGCATACATTCGTTTAAAACTGAGGTCATTCGTCTACCGAAAAATTGTGTAGTCGACTAGTCAACTAGTCAACTGAATTTCAAAATGCCAGTCTATTAATACCAGCAACTTCTTATGGAACACCGTGTATAATGGAACCTCCACGCGGAATCAAAAATGGCCCAACGTTCGCTAACCGCGGCACGACCGCATAATCTACCCTTCAAGGGTAAAAACCGTCCTCTCCACCAATAGAACCCCTTAAACCGCGTTCTCATGCAAACTGCTGCGCCACGCAGAACACTCAACAAAATCGTGCACGCCATTTACCACCGGAATCGCATTTTCACATTCTAAATACGTGACTTCTGCACATTTCGTCTAATGCCCTCTAACGTCGTCGCAGATTTTCTATATTCATTTGCCTTTTTACTGCATTCAACCCGTTTCGCGCGAAGATTTCGTTCTTAAATCTGCAACACGTGACGAATATTCATTCTATTGCTCGGAAACGACATGGACAGCGTCATTCTGTGCAGAATGCTGGTCCATTGGCGTTTTTACAATGACGGTCCATCAGCCTTTCCTATGCTCGATGACAATTCATCGGTCTTTTCAACGCGCGTCATTTTGGATGAAAATCGTGTTTCCAAGGCTGCGATGTAAAATAAATGCTCGTGCCAGTGCTCTTAACAATGTGTTCATTTTTATGTGAATAACGAGCGGCAACGATTTATCAAGCTTTTCAATACATTTGTCAGCGTTTTATCAGTCTTCTCGATGAGTTCAACAATTTTTCAGTTGAAATTATTTTTGAATATACAGTGGGCACAAAAATAGTTGGATAACTAAAGTTTCGTTAAACACAGTCTGTTCATATAAAAACGTAAATATGAACTTCAATTATTTACTACATAATCTGTGTATTACGAGAATATACAGGGTGGTTGGTAACTGGTGGTACAAGCGGAAAGGGAGTGAGATTCTACGCGAAAAAAGAAGTCGAAAATATAGGATAAAAATTTTTCGTTTGAGGCTTTGTTTTCGAGAAAATCGACTTTGAATTTTCGCTCGGTACGCGTGCACTTTATCACGTCTCGTTATAAGGGATCTCACTGTAGAAAAACGAAAAAAAAAAATTTTTTTTTAATTTTTATTCTATATTTTCGACTTCTTTTTTCGCGTAGAATCACCCCCTTTCCGCTTGTACCACCAGTTACCAACCACCCTGTATAATCACTTATTTCACAGTCTACAGTTTACCATATTCACTGTAGAATTTACCTACTACAATAACTGTTGTAAGATTAACTCAGAAAATACTGTAATAATGTATTTAACTTATTTAATAATATATTTAAACATTCACAACACTGACCAACTCTTTCTTCTACTGTTAAGCAATTATTGAGCAAAGAGTACAACTTTTTTGAACGATTCTACCTAAGATTTCTTATATTCTTGTTTTACTTTCTGTGTTAACGACATTCTGCAATTTTTATTTCCTCTTTTGACACAAAAGACACAAAGACAAAATTCTAAAACTAATAGGAAAGTTTCAAAAAAATTTTCGATGTTCATATCATACGCGGAAAACGCATATTTATGTCCTAAAAATAGCCCTCTAAGAACGATATAAATAGCATAATACTTTAAACAAATACGGTAATAAATACAGAAATCATAATAAATACGTAATAATAAATACGTAAATTTTTTTTTTTATTTTTATTCTATATTTTCGACTTCTTTTTTCGCGTAGAATCACCCCCTTTCCGCTTGTACCACCAGTTACCAACCACCCTGTATAATAAATAAAACATAAGTACAAAATATTAGTAACCCGATTAACTTAATTCCACTATATGTCCACTTATTTTTGTTCCCAATTGCGTATATATATATATATATATATATATATATATATATATATATATATATATATATATATATATAATATACGATAAATATCTTTTTTAATGTTTTAAAAACTACACGCGAAAATTATACTCACGATTGTTCGCATGTAACGATGGTACACCATAAAAAGAAATGTTTAAATGTTTCTAAGAATTTCAAACGCTTTAGTTATAGCTGTTCATGTGGGAACACGACTTTATGTGGTTTTGTTTCCTTTCGTATGTCGTATTGTGTTTGTATTTGGGCATATGTTATGGATCAACCAACGTCGTGTGCTATGGCAGAGGAAAAGAGTGGGCGAAGCTGCTTTGCTCAGAGAAGCAGCAGTTCTGAACAGCGTTGCGTTAAAACAAGCACGCTCTAAAACTTTCTCAGCAAATCCTGTATCTCCCTTGTCTTTCTAATTTAAATCACATGTCAATCTAAAATTCTCTAAATTTTGCTATATTTCTTGGCATCATCCCGTATATTTTTATCGAATTTTTTATATAAAAATTTCGATCGACAAATTTTTTATTTCATTTAACTTCGTTTTACTTTACATTTTCTATTTACTTAACTTCAATAACTTTTAATTATTTAATATTTAATTGGAATATTAATAAATCCCGATACAAAAGTTCGTAATTTAACGTCACTGTTTCATAGTGCAGAATAATTAAAACGAAAATTTGTAATTAAAAATTCCTGAATTACATGTTACATTTTCAATTGTAATTAAAAATTTAAACTACATATCATTATAATCGAAAATGATTGAACATAAAGACTTTTAATTACCACCCTTGCCGAGCAACTTTTTAACAAATTTAAAGATGCACGATTGCCTTACGTTTAGTTTAGAAATAGCTAGAAATTTGCAAAAGAAATGTAGCAGGGAACTATCTCAAACTTCGTTTGAAGTACCTTCTGCTATTTCCAATCTACGTTTTAACAGATCTAAAAATGCATATATACCTTATGTTTCATTTAGAAATAGTTGACAGTCTAGAAAAGAAACGTAGAAGAGATCTATTCGAAGCTCTGTTTGAAGTCCGTTCTCTCTATTATTTCCCAATCATTGCAACTCTTTCGTCAAAGGACTTGCATAAAGCGACGAGTTATTCGTGTCATTCGTTCCATTCGAGGCTGAAACTGACTTGGAACTTCTTGGTAACATGCTTGTTAGGTTGACGTCAATCATGGTAGCCGATGACATATGTTTGACATACTGTAACAGATTTTCTTTTGAAACGACCGGCGACTGTGATAATAACGTGGCGGAACACAGATAAGAAAAAGGATGCGCCGACAGAAACTCAAAGCACTCCTGTGGATTCAGCGATGACATGGAAGTGTCCAACTGCAAGGTGCACCCGTTCTCTAAAGAATCTCCAGAAAATGTCACGGAACTGTAGGATTTTTACCATTTTTACACCAACGAATGGGTGAAAAACTTTCAGTGGAACAAAAATGAGAAAAGTTTCGCAAATTACCAGCTTGTCACCGCGACGTTATTTTTTCCTACCACGTTTTCACCTTTCGAAACTTTCCAACGCGTACGTATTTTTTACCGTATACAAATTATTACACTCGTCGCAATTTGCTCCGCGCACGGTAAAAATGTTAACCGAAGTTTTATCATAACAGAATACCATGTAATGAAAGGGTGTACAGAATCACTGTAATGAAATGAAAAAGCAGCTAGAAATTGAAACAACAAATTGTAAAGAAACAGAACGCGACGAAATTACACGGGTAAAGCAACAAAATTGCAAAGACCAACATAAAATTATAACAGTACAATTATTTATCTTTAGTTCTTGCACAGGCGCAGAATATGAGATTGGTGGAGCGCGACAAAATTTGATTAGGAACATCACGAAATCGAATAGTTGGGCTTATTGAGAATACAGACAGGCTAATGCGTCACTATGTTATTGTTACAATTTCACTTCGTGTGTGTTTATAAATTACATTTGTGTATAAATTACGGCAATATAAAAAATTGCAGAAATAAAAATAAAAATTGTGACAATGGAATAAAAACATAAAAATGAGAAAGATCATTGGTGATTTGAAAAATATGCATGAGAAAATAGTCAAATCGCTGGATGATAAACATAACGTCATCAGAAAAAATGACAAAGCGCAATAGGATGAAAGTAATAAAATAAAATATTGCAGAAATTGCCATAGGAGTTACGATAATAAAATAGGAACTTGACAGCAATCCCGTCATTTAAAAATTACATAATAAATATGTACGATGTCGTTAAAAAAAAAAAGCGTAATAGCAATATAATTACGCTAATGGAATGAAAAATAGTATGAAAATTGCAATAATACCATAGAAATATAACGACGGTGTTAAAGACTATTGGTTAATTCAAGAGATACGTATTTTGGTGAAACAGTCGCGTAATTAAATGGCAAACGTAACTCGTTAGAAAGCGATCTAGAGGCTTGATAAATCGTCGTTCCAAATATTAGGTGATATTGTGACGTTTCTGCGAGTACCTGGTAACTTGTCAAAGATCGTTACGAAAGAACGGGCTGTTCAAACGTGCCGTAAAAAGGATAATTAATGACGATAACGGTGAAGGGTGAAGATAAAACGGTCCGCTCGATAGGAAGTTCGTTCAAGGATGTAACGTTGCCCGTAGGAAGGTTGCACAGCACGCAGCGTAAATAACGAAGAGTTATGAATCGCAAAAGTCCGTGGCCGTGTTGCGATCGATCCCCGGTTAAGTAACTTTTAATTAAAACGCTTCTTTCCAGCATCCTTCCTGGTCCCTCCAACCGAAGATTTCCATTATCCTCAACTTCAATACAAATGAAAATTATGATCCGAAAAGCAGATTTAACTTAATGATAACGTCCAAACACAAATTTAATTTAGCTTCTCTAACTTCAAAGAGGCAGAAAACCAAGGGCTCGCGTCGAAAACTGGAAACCAAATTGATCGCGTCCCTATTTTAAATATAGAAGAAGGGGAAATTCTGTTATTTCTTTTTGACAATAGAACTTGGTAAATTGATTTGTTAAGTTTACATCTGGTTTCGCATTCGCTATCGTTGTTCTCGTTTCGATAAATACCAAGATTTGTAATGTTCAAGCTTCAGCGTAAAATTGAACTTGTGAATTGAAGTTCGTCCAACCTATTGAATATTACAACGGACGCAACATTTTAAATATTTTACATGTTTTCACTTTTATATTTCCTATAAATACGTACAAATCTGCGGTCCACTGATCGAGAATATACAAAAGAAAATATATTGTTTCTTTCAATATTACACACAATACGATATATCTTCACTAAGGTTAGGAGTCTCAATATAACTCGGAGGAAAAGGCGCCGTCGACGCATATATATTCAACAGGAAGGAATTATATCTGATATAAATACTCTGCTCCTTCAAAGCGTCTTTTTATACATCGAGTTTCCCCTGCGTTAAATTATACGTTGAAAAAGAAGGAAAGAAGGGAGGGGAAAAAAAGGGTTGATCATGAAAAGCGACCGCCTCGACCTTCACCCTGGGAGCGCAACACGTGTAGCGAAAGGTACGTTAATAATAAATAACGTGTCGACTTACCGGTATGATCAGTGTGTCGTTGATGATTCCTGACATATGGAGGTGCTGGATGCCTGGTCTGCATGTTCCAGTAAGAGTTTCGACTGTTCCCGAAATTATTGACTCGCGGCTGTTGCGAAGGCGAAGTCTGCTTGCAAGGTAATCTGGCCATGGCAGTCATCATTTTCTTCTACACCCTCCTCGAGATCGAATTAATCACTTCATCGGTGCTCTGCTTTGTTGCGTCGTCGTTTCAACCCCATTTTCGAGTGACCGTTTGCTCGCTGAAAAAATTACCAGATTAATTAACAAAAATTGGTACAAGCTCGAGTGTGGATTCACGCCGTTTCAATTTTGTAATCCTAAACGTCTCGTTTTATTTAATCTTCGTTACCGATTCTACAAAAAAGAGCGACTTTATTATACGATACAACCAGATTATTACGCAATTACTGTCAATGATAGTGTGAAGGTATCGGTATATTCACATGTTGGTAGATTTATATTGAAAAATTGTTATATGAATCCCTATTCAACAAGGAGCAATTTATGTTTGTATAATAAACACCGCTTTCCGACGAGATTTCAAAGTCATAAAATATTCAACGATTGTTTCTATTATTTTGTTCACAGAACTTTGGTCTATTTATTTTCTTCATTGATTTGATCTTCTTAAAGTAATCACATTCTATTTCTGTAAACATGCATTTTTCTTATGACATGAACTGGATGAAATTATCATGAAACAACAAGAATATCAGACCTTCGGTGATCTACGATCAAAAAGCTTATAAAATCACAAAAGAAGAAATATAGGTATCGATCCAATTTTCATTTTAAAACGAGCAAATAATTCTGAGTAATATTTTATGTATCTTTGCATATTACGTACGATATTTTGGCATCCTTAAATTTTCCACAAACGCAGAAACATCTGTAGTCCATTAATCATACGCTGAGATAACAAAATTGGGGAGTTTACGAAAGGTGAAGTTGATTAGCTTTGCTTGCAACGTATGAATTTGTGATATTAACAATTTTTAAAGCAATGTAATACCATGGAATGTGGTGGCAACTGAATAATATTCGAGACGAAATCGTGCGAACCGTGTGGCGATCGTAGCACAATTCAAACAGCGGTTGTAAATCAAATTCAATACCAAGTGAAAGCATGTCGAAGCATCTCCTTAACAGATTACTCAGCTGTGTAACCGTTCTGTTCTAGGAAAATATGACACACGTGGTGAAAGCGATCGGACGGCCGTTCCAAAAGTAAAGCAAAACTAAAATTAGATATCCATAGGAAATAAAACGGTAGACTGGTTCGTTATTTTCCAAAAGCTCTTAGTTTGTACTTTTCACCATGGATGTAGATAAGACTGTTCTAACGACGTTTTGATAAATCGTTTGACCATACGTTGTGCAAGATAATTGAAGTGGATGTGATAAATCGTAGCGATTTAACGGGTCGAAATAAAAAGAATCAATCAAATAAAATTTTAAATCGTATGGGTAAGATAATTCTTTTCATAAACATGAAAAGATAGATACGATTGTTATTTTGTCGTTTGTGAAATCGTGAGATTCGGTTATTTTAACTGGCGCTTTCTATCACGTTTCAAAATAAAACGAATTAATAGAGGATTCCCGTTATGTCAATGGTGTTCTCTTTTTGTAAATATAGAAGGGATAATTAGATATCCATTTAGTCTTTTTTTCTTTAATCTGATTATATTTTCGTGGTAACTAACGTATACACGTTATGTGGCCTTACCTTAGGGACATTCAGATAAAGATATCGAAAAGTAAATACATGGTTTATGGGATGTCGAAAGCAGGAAAATCTGTTGATCAGATCGTTGAAATGAGATGTGACAACGAAACATTAGGTTGTCAGGCGATTGGTCTATCAATCGAACAATCTAAGCCACTGACAAATAAATGATAAAGATTTTAAAATACCTACAATGTACGTTAAATTAAGAGGTTTTTTTTTTTTTAGAAAAACAGAAATCGAGTAGTTTTTTATCAGTATGTAATGTAAGACTTATTCCTTTAGAAACAAGAAAATTAAATTTTAAAGCTCGCAATAAAACATCGACATTTTGTATATAATAAAACTAATACTGTCGATAGTAAATACTTCGATATATTTTTCAATTTTTTCAATTTATCCCATAAAATTACTTCGCAACTACTATTTAAAAATATTGTAACTTAACAGTAATCATCGATAATTCACTGATGTTACTTACTACTTATAGTTCACTGATTTTACTCGTTTAGTTACAACTTTTTGTCCCAATAAATGGATTCAATCAACAGGAGTCGACTTAATGAGACGCTAATTCATTCGAACAAGTGGAGTTCGGATAAATGGAGTCTCACCGTTATTCGAACTCGTGAAAAGCAGAAAATATTAGAATATTCGTTATTGCCAGGTGAGTATGTAACGCGAGCCATAAATGGAACTCCAAAATCTCAATTCGTCACATCTCGAAAACGCAACAGCATATCAGACAGGCAAAAGAAACTGACAATTTGTTTTATCGCCGCCAATTTTTCCATGCCAGTTTGCGACACACACCGTTACAACTGTCTGACTCACAGGTCATTTATTTTCTTTGAGATCCTCGGCTACGCGCAAAAATTCCATCGCAATGATCATTACCGATCGCACTGAAAATTCCCTCTCGTCGCCTTGCCATCGGTTTTATACGGAAAGACTCCTGAAGCGACGATTTCTCGGTAGCGGCGTGCAATCTCGTAAATGACACGGACGAATAAAGTCATAAGGGACTCGCGAGCACGGAATCAAAGTCGAATGACTCGAACGATGGCCAGCGCGAGCTCGTTTATCATCCAACGAGAAATATTATCATTCCATAGGAAAGCGTGTTATTTCGACGACGGTAATGACAATCGATATAAAAGCAACGGACGTGCGATTTAGAATAAAAAGCGTAACAAAAATAGCAATTAGTTTGAAGTAAACTAGCAAGGAGATCATTGAAAAGTGAAGGGATAAAGTAAGGAATTTCACAAAATAGCTTTATTGGAAAAAATTAAATTTTGATACTTTGGTCTGTCTCAAAAGAAAACAAAATTTAATTTAACTGTATTGTTAATAATATGAAGCCTATATGTACCTTGATTAAACGTCATAAAACAGAATGATTAATGAAATATCAATTATTTTACATTTAATTATATCCGTGTTTTGTGTGATATTTCCTGTTCTTCACCAGTATACCAAATCTTTAACGCTAACTTATGGAGATATTTCAGACATTATTATCACTATGATTTGATAGTTCTGCAGTCCCTGTTTTCACAAACAAAATGTCTTATGAAATGGAAAAACAAAAAAAAATGAACATTGCTTGCTTTCTCTTCTTGAAAGTACAAGATCCATTCTATCCTAGTTTTTAAACCAAAGTAAATAAATTACGATTGAAAGAAAATTCCAACAGCAAAGAATTAGAAAATTAGAAGTAATTAGTGGGATATGCTATCTATATGCTATCAAACATTCAGCCACCATGGATAAGCTTAGCTATTAACGATTCAGTTTACCTACATTAATAATTAAAATCCGTTACTATATTCATTCACAAACGTTTGATAACGGTCACACTAAATATACAGGTTTGTTATTCTAATGGGTAATTAACTGTTTCATTAACCTTGTAATTTCTTAAAAAGTATTATTTATATCGAGTGTCTCATAATTCCTATTGTCTCGAACTTTACCAACATAATCATGATAGCATCTCATAACAATGTCAATGATAACCTAATTCCATTTGTTTCCTAAATTCCATTTTTGTTTTAATTATCCTCATAAAAATACGAACTTGCGCAAATATTCTCAGTTTAATAAAGAAATTTCGGAATGTTTCTGTGTATGTCTATATAACATTTTCTTCGAATTTATAATTCGACAGAATCTAGCTGGCAAACAAATACTGAAATACCCTGTACACCGTTTCCTGTATGCTTATCTCTTTTTTTCTAAAAAAGAGTGCACTTTACCAAGTAAGCCCCTCTCGCTCGTTAGTAAAATCAAAGTCAAGCAAGTCATCGTGAACAGATAGCGTCAGCTTGGCTGCCTATCTGGCTAGGAGAAGCAAGTTATCAATTCGTTGGAAACTCTGTTGTTTCGTGGAATGGCACCAGAGCCACAGATCGAGCCGAGTTTACGCCTGCCAAGTAAGTAAGTAAGTAAGTCTGTCTTTACGGCTTTGCACACTGACAGAGGCCACGGGGAAAGAGACATGCAGTCTAGGATAAAGGCTGGAAGATAAACAGCGACCGATGAATCACCCTCGCGACCCGGTCGTTCTACAAAATTGCGTATCGACGAGAGAAGAAGGGGGTACCACGTTGTTTAACTGGCGAATATTATCGTACGCTGAGAAATGCCCGGAGGAATATAAATGAGATCGCCTGTGGCACGTCGAACCAACAACATCTGTTCGTAACAGCGTGCGCTCGCTCGAAAACCGATTTCTCAAACATTAGCGACGCGTTATCTGTCAGCTGTTCTAGGCGAAATGTCCAGGTAGACATTATCTGATAGAGGAAGTACGTGGAGTGACAGTGGAATTGTCTTCGATAAAGTTTCCATCTGATAACACTTTTACACCAAACCTTTCCTGCCGTAGTCAGGAATTTCAAGACCTCGTTGTATTCGGGATATTTTTATTTGAAATGAAAGTAATTACTTCCAGATATAACTAGACAGACTGTGATTTTTATACACATGATTAGAAAAGGTACATAAAATGCACAAAGAACGGTACTTACTTTCTAGAACATTTAACGTAAATTGTTCAAGGAGATAGAGGGTTGAAAAGTGTATTATAGTAATTGGTGCAAAGTGGTGATTTGGTATATTCCTTATTTTTCCACATCTGAATGTACCGTAGTCTGTACTGTTACATGTAGTAGCGTATTATTGAAAGAAAAATTTGTCTTGAAAAGATTGCATTGTGAAGCAAAGATAACTTAAATGAATATTTGGTAGTTTAATTAAATCTTACAAAGTTTGTGTCTGTTGTTGCAGTTCGAATTTTTTAACTATCAATCAACTAATATTTAGATCGAAAATTATTCAAGGAGATTATAAACCCTTTCATATTCAAATACATATATCCGAAGTACATACCTTGATAAGCCATAATTTTCCTTCTCTGAAGCCTGCTTTCCCTTCTCTTATTTTTTAATCTAATTAATTACTTCCCTACCACTACAGCTAAAGGTTCGGTAACAAAATTTGTTACCAGCATTTCGAAACGAAAAAGGTATGTTAATACAACTCACAAGGTCTTCGATAATTGCGATGCTAAGCAGTGTATTTTTAGACACAGACACGAATTGAAAGTTTACGTGTGTCGGCTTAAAACCAGTTTTTCGAGTTAAATGTCTTCGAAATTGTGAAACCTAGACATTCGATCAAATATACTCTTTGCTCTCCTAAAAAATGAATCGACAGAATGTTTTTTTATTGTTTCCATTTCAAATTATGTCTATCGATTAAAGTGGGAAAGCGAAAGAAAACAGAGCAGACACAATTCCCATTAAATTCATGAATATTTGAGATATTAATGACCATTGATGAGATAGTACGCTCTTTCATTGCAAAAGTATCAGTAACAGTTTGTAATTACCACTAAATACCAATTACCAATGACTACGAGGAAAAAAGAACTTCTTACGTTTATTTGAATTAATCATAACATACTGGGAATGTTTATGCATTTACAAAAATGTTAAAGGTAAGAAAATGTAAGAAAATTATAATGCACTGCCTCTCATAATTACGAAACTACCCTAGAGTTTTCTATTTTTTCTACTTGGGGATCTCCATAAAATGAAGCTTTCAAGAATATATGTCCCTCTGATCGATGACATTTTAAACACACATGTAACTCTCGTTTGATATACGTGTACGCATGTAAATATGAGGATCGCTAATTTTGTCCCTCAAAGGCCTCTATCGTGTTCTTGCATCATGAAAGCTTTTCCTTTGACTCTGACATCGTCATAACATGATAGCGGAGACCTTCGTCGCCAAACATAAATTCCACTTTATACACGAACGTGAGAAAACTCTGTTTGTAATCGCAGCGTCCTTTCCGAGAACTCAACAGTACAAGAATGAAACGAAAAAGGTATGCGGAAAATGTAAAACAAATACAGAAAAGAATAACAAGCGGATTACTGTATCTAATCGTTTGACAATTCGAACACGGCGATATTCGATAAAATCATAATCTTTTTTTTTATTTCTCAGATGAAATTTGTATGCTCTTTTCAAGAACGTGTAATTGGACAATTTAATGATCAAATTATACATTAAACAATTTTGTATAGCAAAGAGCTCTTGAAATTTAAATTGACAATAGATTTAGATTGACAATAGAAATACTTGAAGAATGTTGGTAGATATATATCATATACACGTTATATGTATATTTGTATATTATATTGTATATATGTATATTTAGATTTCCTTTGATTCAAGCCTAATTTCAAAAGATATAATTAACGTTATTGTGAATAAATGTCATCGAACGTATGAAAGCTTTTTATGAATAATTTTAATTTTTACGACAGTTTGATGAATCGAATGCAGCGATTTTCTTCGTAGATATCAAAGGGCTGAAATTACTTCTTGAAATATATATAAATATATATAAACAATATTCATATATACAAACCATGTTTTTTTTTTTATTTCTCAGATAAAATGGGAAAATTTGTATGCTCCTCTCAAGAACGTGTAATTGGGCAATTTAATTATTAAACTACATGTTAAACAATTTTATGTAGTGGAGAGGTCTTTTGAAGCTGAAGTATGTATTTAAGTTGAAAGCACAGGTTCTTCCTTTTAATATTCAGTTATATTTTAGCATTTTAAAGTCTTGAATGATGTTGGTAGACATAAATCATTTTCGCACTATATGTATATTTAGCTTTTCTTTAATTCAAGCACAATTTCAAAAGATATAATGTATCTTGTTACGAATAAATGTCACTGAATGTATGAAAGCCTTTTATGCATAGTTTTAATTCAAGAGAAGAAACATTATCTTTGTCGACGAAATAAGAAAAAGGAATAACAATCGCCCCTTTCTAAGCTTAATAAATTCATCCCTCTGTAACAACGTTAATAGCTTGGTAAACATTATTTAATCACTTAATTGTTTACAAAATTAGAAGTATAACACAGTAATAAATAAATCTATCTAATTTTGTTATCTCTATTATTATTACCATGTTTATGTTGTAATATTACCTTTTTATTATTTAATTTTATTAATTCCAACATATTCCTCAGCATTTATTCTCCTTTTACATTTGCAAAGGTGATAAACGGTGCAAGTCCACAACGTTCAAATGACAAACGACGTAACTAGTAAAATTAACGCGTTTCTTTGTTTCTATTGGAAAGCTTCACCTCTGACGCTTAGATCGTTTGCCATTTCAATTCCATGATTCGCTTTCTTCCCTCGCTCGAACGAATAAAATCCTTCCGGAAAGAACGTCTTCGATATTCATTGGAAACTCTATATATTGGCCAGCATGAAGAAAGACGAAGCGTATAGGTACAAGACGCATTCGTTACGGCAATAGTTTATCGTGAAACGTGCTACGGACTACCGTTTCGTTCCTGAACGGTGAATTTCTCATTGGAAAATGAGCTCGTTCGATTCGACCGAGCAAAAAGGACTGCGAAACGGCTCGCGCGACCACGCACGCCGGAGAACAGAAACTAACGAGCACTCGAGTCTCTAACACGCGTCGAGATTTAATGCTCGTTACGATAACTCCGATCGTTTGAAGAGTATTCGCGGAAGACGCGTCGAGGTTTAACGAAATTTCACGGACGACGACCTGCGTAAATGGTGACATCATACATATTCGTGACGCAAAAATTATTATAAACGAGTGTCTTTAATTTGTAGGAGAAATGGCATTCAGATGGAAATTCTGATGAATATTAAAAGAAACTGAAATTTATCGAATGTGAATGGTGTTAATTTTAGCGGAAAGTTAATCACATAGCAAGTTAAAATATTGAATGCTTTTTTTATTAAGCAAGTTAGGATATCGAAATACCTACCGCTTTATGAAGCAGTTGGAGTGTTGAAACACTTTTTTATGAATTCGAAACATTTACATATTCTCGATCGATAGTACACTACCGCTCAAAAGCATCCGGATATTTGCTTATTCTTGGCAAGATATAATTTAAGTATCACAAGTGAAAATTAAATGGAACGATGGCCGTAAATCGCATGTAGCAAAAGCGAGGAATCGTCATCATAAGTCATTAAATTTATCCGTACACTCGCATTAAATTCCATTGGAAAGAAAAGTAAAAACGCGCTGTATATCATTAAGAAAAATCTAGAAGACGAAAAAGGAAAAACATCAGAAAATATCAGGCAATATTTAAAAAAAATTGAAATGAAAGCAGGAATTCTCGCTGTACTTCAACTTCTACCTCACGGCAACTCACTCGTGTCACAATTAGTGCATCTTTCAGACACGAGATCCTCTAATTATTTGGAGCGGTGTAACGTACCGAATCATCGTAAGCCCACGGCCACGAGCAACTCCAATAACGTCTCGTTTTCGCGCAGACTTATTTGCCTCGACGAGTCCTCAAGGGCAGAAAGCTTACAAACCGCGACGCTCGAATCCACAAACCGGACAGAAATTCAGGAAACGGCCTATCAGATTGTCGAGAATTTTCCCCAACGTTTCATCGGATTTCCGCTTATTTTAACCGATAGCAAATCTGTTAAGAAGATAAAAACGGTCAAACGATAACTCAGCCGAACCTTCTAACTCTCAAAATCGCACGTTTCTAATACAGAAAACGGGACAACGATGACAAAGCTGCGTTATCTGTCGGCAAAGAAAAGGACCATTACGGAACCTATATCTATTTTTCTTGTAACTGTCGTCAAGCGTATACATCGATGAACTGAAAAGCATTGTAAAGATTTGTAAGAAAATAAAGAACGTTATTGCGTTTAAGCAATTAAGATAAATTTATCTATAGAAATATTTTGATGGCTTCAATAATAGGAGAAGAGTAATGGTGTCATACAAAATGGCAATCTTCAACTCAAAATTCAAAATTGCATGTAAATGGAATATGATCTTTAACTTATAGGTATATTTATTTTTCCAGACTAAATGTTCCTGCGCATACTATTTTTAATTTTTTCTACTAGTATTATATTTTGTATTATTCATATTTTATCATTTCTCAGCCAAAATTGTTATTTTTATCTTCGACATCTTCAATTTCTCTCATGCAAAACAAATATTTCTCATTAATAATCATTCTACAATAATCTCAAAATTTATAGTAGTTATTAATACTGTTTTCAGCTTGCTGCTTTATCGTCGAAGAACTTCTCCCTTCGTGAACAGACTTGTTCGTGTTGCTCGATTAAAATGGTCGATTGTGGTTTGTCCAGCGACATGTACGCAGTGCACGCAAACGCGTGCAGGTTCGTGCAAAAAGCAAGATAAAGTCTTGTTTATAATACCAACAATTATTGTAATAGAAAACGTACAAGACAACGAACTTTTTACTCCTGATATAAGATGATATATTTATTATCTTTCGCAGAAAATCGTGGAAGGTCTTTAAAAAGCACCGCTATGAATACAAACATCTTCAGAACGGTTGGCAACAGGTACGATGCAAAAAAGGAAAAAAGAATAAAAGAGCGAACAGCGAGACATGAAGTCGCACGTAAATGTCGAAGAAATGAGCGTGATCCATCGATCCTTTGTATTCTTTCCTTTCGATTTTCCTCGCCATTTATATTTATTTCATTCATCACATTCATGGCATAGGTTAAAAACCAAATATCTGTAACCTTGGTACATTGAAAGAAAGAAGATATGCTTCTACCAAGAAAACTTTAATTTCAGAGAATTAACTTGAATTTCAAATTACGCAAAACGATGTACATATCCTAATGCTAAATATAAATTGTGTGTAACGTTTCAATTTTTAATGTTTCAATGTCTCAACAATAATGTTTCGTATTTTAGACATGATATTAATGCACTAAATACCAATTTTCAACTTCCATTCTCGCACCTAAGAACACCATAAGACGGCGAGTTAATGGAAACCCACATAAATTCAAGATATGTTGTAACGAAAGTCTACGGATCGGTCGTTTTAACAGATTTATGCAAATGATCTCGAGTTATCAGGAAGAAAAACGAGCGTTCTCGGCCCGACCTAAATAAATTGCGATCGAACAAACGAGCACGAGTCGTGTTCCCTCGAGTTTCGTTCGCCAGACGAATTTCCTAGCCGTCTAATATATCGGTTAGTAGCGGCTGCGAGAGATTAATTATCTAAGAATTAATTCAGAGAAAAATTCCCACCGAGCTCGTGCGGATCCTCTGACACCGAGGTGCAGGATTCATTTGGTCGCTAGCGTTACGAGTTTCCGCCGAACTGATTATTTAGAAGCCTCCTGGGAAAAAAGACGCGATGTGAGATGGGCTTAAGGAGGCGATAATATCAGCGAATATATGTCCGTATATTTCTCGGATGCAGCCGACGAACGGGATCCCAGCTTGTATACGGGCAACTTCTGTATACAGGCTGGAGATGTCCTAAGTACACGTCTACATGTAGGATATGCATCGGTGACCGTGATGCCGCAACGTATATGGTGTCCAAGAAGTACAGTTCGACTCTATTTATACAGAGTGTGTCTAAAAATATCTGTAAACGTTCAGTGATTTATGGCAAAAATTTATGAGAGGAAATACGACAGGGACAGAAAACCAAGGTTGGGTATCTATTCAAAATGCATTTCTAAAACTAATAAACTAAAACTAACTAAAAACTCTGAAGTAGGAATATTCGAAAGAGCTAGAAATGGAAACCAGCATTCTTACAGGAGGAAGAAATTTACAACAGCCATAACAATTGGTAAAAATATTTAAAAACTTATAATTTTTCAAAAAAATATTTTAACAGATATTGTAAGTTTGGTCCAAACATTTTGGATGATCTGTATATATTCGAAGATTATAGACGAAGAATGTGATAAATAACATTATCAATCTTTTACAGGGAAGCAATTTTTAACTCAGTATGTTGTCGATTAAGCCTACCTAATAAAAGCACATAATATGTTAACCATCAAACAGCATGTCGTAATGTTCGATAATAAAAATTTGTATAAGAAACAGGTATAAGAGGAGCTTAACTACCGCCAATTATGAGCACAAAAAGATTTTAATATATTACAAGAGAAAACGTTTTTTTCTATTTTATCGTTTATTAAGATTACAAAAAAGAATGCTGCAATGTAATTCTATTGATATAAAATGATATTTGAAAACGCAAGCTATTTACAAATCATTTCCTTGCGGTTCATCTTGCACATTGTCACCCAACCATTTGCCATTAAATTAAGCACAATTATATATATCACAATCTGTACACCCTGAAGGATAATTCGTAACAGAACTGTCAAGATCTGTTTTTGTCTTACCCAATAAAAATTCAAAACGGTTATTTTGTGCCGCCTCACAAGAGACAAGTTATCATACGGAATGAACAACGAATCTTGATCAGCCGATCACCGAGATCTATAACGCAAGGTCGTTATGATTCAATTCATGACTCTATTTGCCTAAGAACATACCTAGAGAAAGATAAACGATGGGCAAGAAAAAATCTTTGGATAGTTTGAGCTGTAACTTTGAAAATGTATCAAACGAAAACAAAATAATACTGAAACATATTTTACGCGTTCATAAAAGATAATAAGAATATTTTTGCAAGTCTGTAAAATTTAAAATTTGAATACTTTAATTAATATCCAAGAATAATACCAAGATTGATGATTCAGGCTTATACATTCTTTATCTTAATTTATGTAAAAAAACAATTATATTAAATATGTAATAGTTATTTTTTTATCCCATTTATAAGAAAGAGTAACATCTCTTCTTCTAGGAGGATATAACTGTTGAATATAACTCCGTCAAATGATGAGAAGTTTGTTCAGCTAATATTAATATATGTCTCAGATATAATTATCATAATTCAGTAACGTATGCATATTACCGTACCTCAGAGTTATTTGACACAGCTTTATATTTTTCCTTGCTAGACACTTAAAGTACACGATATTTTTCTCTTCTTTCGTTATTACATCAGAAGCTAGTGTAATATCTCATGATACACAACCAAAGTTCATTATTCTATGCGGAGTTCATGACTGAATTACAAGATGTTGAAACCTAGACAAACCTTGCTTGCTCTACTTTACTAGACTCTCAAAAATTCGAAAATTAAACGTGTCAATTGTCTTGTCCAAATATTTCACTCGTGGGAAATTCAGTTTCACCAATTCATCCAACAGACGCGAATTTTTGAAACTAACGGAACACATTGTATGTATGTGAACGAGCGTGAACGCGAGAATGTAGTGCACCAAGACCGTTGCACGGTAACGTTGCCTTTCACGTATATACGCGATCATACACACGGTTTCATGGGTTATTTGCATAGTCTGCTCGACTGTCTGGCGGACGGAAGCTGACTACGAATTCCTGCTAGAGCAGCCGCCTGTGTCAAGTGCAGCTAATTCATTTTGCTGACTATACCAGGGTTCTGGCTCGATCCGTCCTTCGGATAATATTAAGACTCATAGCGCAGACCTATGACATCGGGAACCTATGACACAACCGGTCTCCACGCAATTCCTGTGGCCTCGATATCATTATTGATGTGCCGCGAAACGCCACGAGTCTTACAAGTGGCTTACGACTATCCTAAATAGAAATGATATCGACAAGAATGTCATTCAAAGTGTAGAAATTAATGCATTAACTCGATGATAATGTTAGGAAGAATGGAACATCGTAACATTTTTTTGTTAAACGCGTTCCATGTTATTAATCTTCGGGACTTTTCTTCCATTCGATCATTTGCAACAAATATCTGTTGCTGTATAAGTCATTTTAAAATCGTAAAAGCAATTCGTGTTTAATCGTAACTCGGGTAAAGTATCCTCCGAAAAGGAAAGTGGAGAATAATATTATTAGGAAATTTAAATTTTCTATATTTTCCATTAATATGTGTTTATTTGAACATTATTAATATAATATGGAAAGAGTGTGTAATTTGTTTCGACGTACAATTTTATTCGTTTTCTCGCGGCAGCGAATTAATGGTTCCACTGAATTGTTACACGTCTATTTACGCGCATTATTAAGGAAGTATGTAATTGTTTCACGTATGTAAGGTGTGTTTTCATGCAATTAAATGGGGCATGTTAGTGCATCATTGTTGATAACTGTAATTATGTGAATACTGGGTCGATCCGTGAGCTTCTGCGTATACTTTTGACAAACCGAGTGATTTTTACGAAAGAATGCTAGATAGATTAATGTTGAAACGGGAACACGTGTAAAAAAATTTAGATCATGTTTCTCTCAATTGAGTAAATACACTAAGAAGGATGTAAAAATTCGAGAATATATCATGTACTCGAAACATAAATGTAATAGAGCAATTTTTACTAAAATTGTAATTAATATTTGTATTTGTGATATACTATTAATTATATCTTAATCCTAATGTAAAGAAGTTCTTCGTGAATTTTAAAGGAAGAAGAAAAGCAGAAAGCTGAAAATATAATCGCAATTAACGTTGTTTAAATTGAAATATGTATGTAGGTATGTATTACCCATAAATACGACCCATAAATTACGCGTAGAGAATCAACATAAAAGAGGAGTGGTGGATTAAACGCGGAAGTGGTTCCATAACGAGACAGTGATAAATGTTAGCAATTGGAATAGGAAATTCTGGAAAATTTTGTAGAAAGCTGGCATAGAGAGAGATCCGTTTACACAGACATTTTTGAATAAAATTCATCAAGTTAAATATAACATAACCCAGAAAATCTATAAAATAAAGTTAAAACGAGATAAAATATTTTAAATATTAGATATAAATCAGAGTAAGAAATATAAATCGAAAGTTCATCCAAAGCCGAAAGGCACGGACTAAAATAAAATAATAATAATAATAATAATAATATTAGATATAAATCTAATAATAGGTATCTCTAAAAAATAATTCCATTTTATTCAATTTGTCTCTGAACATTCATAAAAATTATAGACTAGTCAAATATTCCGACGCAATTTCTTCGTATTGAATCTGTAATTCCAAGATACCGACAAATTTCATCAAAACGATATGATGACAACGTACTTCCCTTTCTGATAATTTCACTCGTTTCAGCGCAAAACTCCCAATCTCTCTTCTACTGCGAAAAAAAAAGAACCTGCTTACTCTTCGACTCGTGGATCATCTTACAATGAAATCCAAAGCCTCATTGCCGATAATTCCGTCGAATCAACGTTTCGACTCAACAGAAAACGCTTCGTAATCGAGAGTAAAAAGAATCGTCAGTCTATCCTTACTATCTTGTGCAAATAGATAGTATCAAATATAGTGAATATCAATCATATATTAACTGTATGAGATCCATGTAAGCTGACTAAGATTTAGTAAATCAATATAGAATAATTTTAACATAGTAGGCGGCAATGTTACTAAAATATACGCGAATACAACCAATATTTAAAACGATGCGTATACAATGACTCGTGAAAATATTCATACACTCCTGGAATTTTTTTATGTACAGTATATATTTTGCAAAATATTTTTAAATCTCATTAGTACCGTAACGATTATCCTGATTATATTGGTAAAATTTGAAACGGATCTTAAAATGCGTGTATATAAAATTTATAAGATATTTATTGGAAGTATACACTTTGTAAAGATCATCAAAGTATTTGGATAGTACATTATTCGCTATGTTAAGAAACCACAACCTGTAGTGAAACTATCTTTAGCACTAACTGCATATTTAAGACTATTATTCATACCGTATACTAACTCTTTACTGGGTGTATGTTCGCAGTTAAATGTCTTGTAACTTCTATATACATTTTCGGATCGATTTCAAATTTTGCTATTGCAATGAAGATAGTCGTGACTCATGACGGTGGTAATGAAATGAAAAAAAATGTCATATATTACATATAATATATTCATAAAATATATTCTGCGGTAGATGTTCGAATATTTTCATGGGGTACTGTAATATATTCATACAAAAGTATAAAAAAATATAAATAAAGATGAGAATTAGGACGACTTTATCAGCGTAGTTAATACCAAGCTGATTAAGACTTAGGACCAAGAAGTCATCAGCAGGAAAAAGCCATGTTTCGTTTCTTTCTCCTTCCAAGCCAGTAATCGGTAGCGTAAAATGAATTTGCCTAGGCAACAGTTTATGGCACACGCGTCGATTGACCTACATTGTTGTGTCACAGGAAGAGATGCCTGGGACTGAATTACCGGAACACCAGAGAGGGCAACGGACGAGCGTGAGGGTGACTTAATTAGCCAATTATTGTCATCGTGTATGGTACAGACGGTGGGGACAGGAGGCACAGAGCTCTGGCCACCTATACAGGTTCAACCTTTAACGACCACCCGTTGTTACACTCGGCCCAGCTAAATTCAGGACAAAGCCGCGTAGACGTCAGCTTTATCCTTGAACTGCAACCGTCCGTTTGAATTTTCCACAAAGTGAAACCTTCGTTAAACGCATCTCTGCCTTTCGAAACTAGCCAATAAAGTATTTCACGCGTTTCGCGCCATTTCAATGGACGTGCATATTTATACACATTTACGTTAGACGCGGACCAGATGCAGAGATATAACGCGACAGATGTTTGCAACGTAAGGCTTATGGAAATAATTGAATTCTATTTAAGGTAATGTATTTTTTCTCACTAAAATATTTAAGAATTAAACAGGTAAAGATTATGTTTCTAAGAATTTTTTTAAATATTTCTTTTTACCGATTAGAACGTTGAAATGTTGAGTAATTTGCATTCTCAAAAAAGGCTGTTAAATTGATAGTATTAAAAGAGAAATAATCTTTTCCTTGATGGATTAGAATTTATCAACTGTAGAATTTATAAATTAATAAGGAATCTAGATTATTAACACATTAAATATTGTTTCGTTTTTAATAATATTTTTCTTCCGGTAATAACTTTGATCCTACAAATAGAAAATCATAATTTAGATTCTCTTCTCTCTCTCTCCCTGTCGTATTTCTTTTTTTACATCATCTCCTCGAACGAGGTCGTTAACGTCATCACAGCGGTCATTGATTTCGCAGCGGTGACATTACGCAATTCGACAATTATATATATTTCTAGTGGTACAGTGCACACGTAAAAAATGGAGACATGGTTTATTATGATTTTCCTCTGTTATCTTCGATCCTTATCAAGTGATATACACAAGCGTACAATCTCATTATTACAAATATAAATCTGCATAGCGTCATCGACGTGACACCACCGCGATGTCGTATCGGTCGTCTGCATCCAGGTCTTAAGAGACGCTACACCAGATGGTTGCGTGCAAATTCGAAACAGATGTCGGACGGAAATTGTATTCCGGATTGGTGAGAAAGTTCGAGGAAACTCGATGTCCTTCGAGATCCTTGTTAGGCACCGATATTGACAAACACGTGGTTGCTTGCAATCTCCTGGCCCCGAGACTAATACCTGCCTATCGTGAAACGTTAATGGCTACCATATTCCGGTTGGCAGCGAGAGGCAAATTGTACGCCGCCGGTCGAAGATCCACAGGGAAATTACGTTTTTCCAAGCGCAACGTGTATGGATCACTTTGTGTACGGAGATACGGAACATGCCTCGATGAACAGACCTCTTATTACACTTGATTTCCTTTCAGGAAGACTCTATAAATAAACAAGACGCGTTGCAACTATGTTAAGTAACGTTGCACGCTCGAGTTTTAATGAGAATTTAGGTTTCCCGTAATGGTAGAGCGATGATGCAAATGGTGTTACCTCTATTGGAAAGTATCAATGTTTTATCGTTATGCCTGGTGTTAAGAATAGAACGCTTAATTATTATTCTGTTTGCCGTGGAAGATAAAACAGCATTCAGGGTAGAAATTGTATAAATTTGCAAGTTAAATGAAAGGTAAATATAGGTCTTCTTTCGAAGGTCTTCCTCGACCATAATAAAGAACATCTGAACGTCTATTCGAAGTAATCGTATGTATGGTTGTCTGCATAGTCAATTGCATTTATATTACATCATGTTGGTTCTTTAATAATATGTTTCTCTCAGTAATTCAGCTACAAAGACCAGGATTATTTGGATTCTTACTGATTCTTGATGTAATTTACTGCTATCATATAATATTACAGCTACAATACAAATAACCGATTTGAGCATATTTACTCAACAACATTTTACTCTAACATCTTATTACAAATATGTAAAATAGAGTCCTAAATATGATAAAACGAGCTATGTTGATTATATCAAGACAACGCGATCTTGTTATTATTATTTTTACTCCTACGCAAATTGGATGGTTTATAATTTATATTTCGATTTTTCTACAATGCTTTCCCTTGTACTACATTATTTGGATATTTCATGAGCTTTATATTAAAAAGAAACAATAATAAATCCACCAAAAAATAAAAATGGTGGAATATAATAATTACGTTGTATTTTCCACTACTTACATATTTCTTATAATGCCTCCTAGTATTCGTATTTTATACTGCTTCAATATTTTATACATATTATTCCAAATAAAAATGAAAATAAAAGTGACAAAATAAAAAAGGTGGCAATTACAATCCATTCTACTTTGCTCCCGCCATCTCGTAACGTTTTATTTATAATTTCTATACTATTCAAATGTTTTATAAATGTTTCATCAGATGAAAACGGAAATAAATCGCGGAAAATAAATATTACAAAGTGTTAACAATCACATCGTATTTCCCTTCCACAATTTTTTTCCGCTATTCTTCAGGTTTTTGGGGCCACTTAGATATTTGGTATAAAAACGAGCCGTAGAAAACAGAAGTAGCGCAGTACAACAATTACGCTTTAATTAAGCAATTACACGCCAAATTCGTTTCGAAAGTACACTAAGAAATAATAGAACGAGGTAAGCAGACGATACTTTTAACAAGCAACGTGCCAGCCGTTTTTAGCTACATGTACTTACTTCCTCCTGTGAATTCTGAGATGCATTGTATTCACTCGAGTTGACCTATTTTCGTTCGCATCACCTATTGGCGAAGATACTTTTCTATTGTAATCTTGTTTCGAGAAACGAGAGGGAAACCCGAAGATATTCGCGTTCGTGGAACGATACGAAATAACAGGCAGTCTATTGTATTAACGACATCAACAGACATTCTATTCTATTAAATACTGTGGACTGTTATAATCATCGTTGACATTTTTTAAGATATATATATAAAAAATGTCAATCTATACTATATATATATATTATAGATTTGTACTTTAGAAACGCCAATTATAGAGATAATATGCTTCAAAATGTATTTAAAACTAAGGGAATAAATTACATCACATAAACATAATATGAAGAGCAGAGTAAAAAATATGATAAGTACACCTTTGTTGATTTTTTTACTTTAACGTCATTTTTTGATATTACATTGATTTTAAAACTTGTCAAACTTTTGGCAAAGAAATGTCGAAAAAATTTCTATCTTTGCTTATAAGAACTGTAAAAATATTTTCCGTTTACTTGTATACATTCCTGACTTTAGAGCTTTTGCTTTCATCCTACTTTTAAATAGCATTCAAGAAAAATGTTCTATCGTGAGTTTCTTCTTAAAGAGAATCTCTCTAAATCTCTTTTTGAAATAACGTTTTAAACATGCAATACTTACGTTCCCTATTAAAATTCCAAGCTGAAATGTTCCCCCCTTTTTTTTAAGAACAATGAATTCTAAAACAACGACGTTACATCAGGCCGCAACAATTAAACTACAAAAGAAACGTTAAATAAAAAATAGTTTTCATTACATAAAGTCTCTTTACATCCAAGGCAACTTTCTACGATTAGCATTCGTACCTGCGAAAAATCGGCTGTTAGCATTCCTGCAATCTGAAAGAAAAAGAACAGACGAAACGAGTCCAGAGCTTTTCCTTCTGATATATCGGTCACGGTGAAGTGTAGTGAAATTCATAAATGAAAAGTTTTCCAATACAGCCACGGTATTGATGGTGTTAGCAATGACCTTGGCGATGAAGAGGAGGAGAAAGGACGTGGATGATGTTCGACATATCGGTTTTCCTGTCACCAATTTCCGACTTCGTTCGATGAGATATCGGACACGGTGATCGTGGAAAATACAAGTTTTGTTGACGGCGTTGCGCTGTTGATAGGTATACGAAATCGTTCATTCATTGACAACGCATTCATTCTCTCTCCCACGTTTCTCTCTTCCCACACGGCTAGATTTATCTGTTGAGTCTAGTCCTTCTTCATCTTTGTTGCTTGACTGTTATTGATCTTCAGAGATTACTGTTACGCGTACCAACAACTCTACGTGTTAATAGAATAACAACGAGCCTCGTAGTTCAACTTATGACTGGTTAGATATGTCGTATCAGATATTACCAATTTTGATTTTTGCCGCAATTTCGAAAACGTCTGCCATGAGGTATTGTACGCGTGAGCGTTTAAATTAAAGTATAAATAAAATTAAGCGATAAGTAGGCTGCAGATTTTTATGCATCTATAGGAAACTTAAAAGTGCAAAAATACATAGAATGCATATAACGTGCAAAAACATACAAAATATTCAAAGTAGAATATTTATTATGGTATTTAGAGAATGAGAGTGTACTTTAGTTCCGTCTTTTCAATCGTATCCATAAAAATATAAAATTGCAAGAACAATCCGTAGTTTAGTGATAATATAAACAATAATACATAAGCATGAATGTTGTATTTACACGAATATTTTATTTCCCTGTTACGAAAATTTGCTTTCTGAAGCATACTGATCGTTGTTCCATTTCAAATTCATCGATTAATTCACCAGACGGGGCTTAAATAAAAAGCAGAGCAGCCGATATAAGAATGGATCTGCGTTCTCAATCTAGTTCATAACCAAGTATAATAGTAGCCGGTTGCAACATACTGGAAAGCGGTACAAACGGAAATTTCTAAGACGATTCACGTCGATTCGAGGACGCGATCGACAAAGGGGAGAACATAAATTCGAGAGCCACAGTTTCGAAATAACACTTTGCATCTCCACTTGGGATTGTTGCTATTCGAACAAAAGATAAATCGCGCAATTCCTTAGGGGGATATAAAACATTGAGAAACCTCTTTGCCAAAGAAAACAATACGTTCTCGTTTTCTTTTCTCCCTTCTTTTTCCTTAGAGGGTGATATAGAAACATAATTGAAATTTACCGCGGTGAATCTTTAGGATTCTCTGTTCTTTTTAGCTAGATTAAATAGGAATCGTTTAAAGTAATCCAGATCTCCACACAGGTAGAGAAAAGAATCGTAAAAATGAAACTTTATCCCGGTTAGAAACATTATCAGAACCACCAAATACAGAACAAAAATATCTTTTTTTTTTTCAAGAAACAACCAAGCTATTCTCGAAATTGGAAATTATATTCTAAAGATTTGATCAAATATTTTAGGAAAATATCGTTTAATCTTTTAACTGAACTGAATCTCTGAACTAAATCATTTTAAATATAACAATTAGACAACGCTTATTTATAAAAATTTATATTTCAATGAGCATGACAAAAGGAATACTTTACTTTGATTATTTTATACATTCTGTATATTTTTGCACCATAAAATTTTGCATAAATGCATAAACATCCACAGCCTGATAATAATAAAAACGAATACAATACAAAGATTGTTTCCCATATAAAAATCATAAATACAAAGTATCTTCAACCAATGAATTAGTTCCATCCAATTATTACTGGGTTATTAGCACGCAATTTTAGTATAAACCCATTTCCTTTAATTGTAACCTACTGATTATCTCATTTGGATAGATCTCAAAAGCATCGTGCGTAAACGCATTATCTATGGGTCACATAAATTTCTCAGATCAGTAGGTTAATGGTTATCAGTTAATCATAGAAGAAATTTATACTTCCTTTATCAGAAAACTTCTTGTACCAACAGATAAAATAATACAAAATGAGACCGAGTACTTTCGAATGAAGTTACAATGCTTCGATGACGATAATGAACATCATTTTATCTAATTAAATACGTTTACAACTGTTCTTAAGAAAATGTCTGTAAATGCACGACCCTGTATTACAAGAAAAAAATGATATATGTATTTGAAAATAAAATTCATCATGCCGCTCTAACAATGTTACGAAATAAAGTATTTTACTAGAATGAAATATCTATTGGGTACATTTAGATTTTTCCAAATGATCAGAGGGCGGTTGAAACATCGACAAAAGGAAGATGATAGTGTAATTGTAGCAAACAGCTTCTGTGATACAAATATATATTCATTAAAATATCATAAAATCTTAAAAAAATTCGTAAACAATTCTGTCATGACAAAAAGCTAACATAAAATTTGAAAATAGAATTCTTCCCGTGCCTCTGACAATATTACAAAGCAAATTTCCATATTCAATATATTTCAATACATTAGTTATTTATTAAAAAAGGAAGCAACTATCAAATTGTCTCAATCGCCCAGTATAACACGTTTGCTTTTTTGCCATTGAAACTTTTCCATTCCTCCGCTGGAAAAGCAACTTTCAATTTTTTGTGCTTCGCGATTTCGCTTTCACAAATTTGCATCATACATACATGTCGATGCGCCTACGTTCAACAAACACGGAAAGATATGGCGATATCGAGCTTTAGGCGTACTAGCAACACTTTGCCGCGCGACAGTTTTCTCACTTTTGCTCGCATCAATCAAAAACTCCATTTCTTCTTCTTCTAATAACGAAAATGTCCTGCAGTCGTGTCGTCAATTGCACGCACGTCCACATAAACGGATGTCCTTTCCGTAAACGACAAACCGTCGCTAGCGCGCTCATAGCCTAAGGATGCACATTTTGTCTCGGTTTTGCATGTAAATACACAGACCCGTGCTAAACTGTGGATCGATACTCGTCACTTTCTCAGACCGCTCTGCCGGCCTGTTATTTCCATCTCGCTTTTGACATTGAATTCACGTCATGTGCCGTGAGGAACAAAAGAAGATAAGACCGGTATCACCGTGCTGGCACAACGTAGGAAACGTGAGTTCCAAATGTAGTTGAATGCAAAGAGCTCCGAGGATCAGCACAAGAAACAGAGAGATGCAACAATTGTTCGTGATGCTACGTGTTTGCAAATTGTTGGTCATAGTCGCAAGAAGAAATTGAAATCGATATTTTAAAACTAATATTTTATGCATTTGAAGATGTTGGGCTTGTATACTGGCATTCGTAAGTGTCTAGACACCTATGGTCGATTAATAATATTATTTGAATTTAAGTGAAATAAATAGTTCAACGATGAGTTAGTAATTAGAAACAGATGACTATCGTAATATCTTTCAGTTTATTACTACTTTTTACTACTATTTTTTAAGAAATTTCTAATCTTGTGAGAAGAAAGGTGGCGCAAGAATTCTCCGCAACACTTCAAATTTCCAAATTGTTGGTCATAGTTGCAAGAAGAAATTGAAATTGGTATTTTGAAACTAATATTTTGTACATTTTTGAAGATATTCCTATTTCTAATGCTTGTAAATTTATTTAGTAGTGATAAAGTACAGACTGACAATTATAAACTGCAATTTTGTTATTGCATATTGGCTTAAATAATTTTTGTTGTATCATAACAGCCTACTATAAGCCTACCGTAAGTAGGTGTGATAGTTCTGAAGAATAATATTGAGCTTATAGATTGTTTAAAAGTAAGAAAAATAGTGGCTCTTACACGATAAGAAGGAACTGTTGTAAATTGCATTACATATTGCAGGAAGGAAACGCAAGGCGAGAACACTTATTTGAACGCAATGAACTTCAAGGTGGTCTGGGCAACCTAGAAATAGGAAAAAGGAAAAAGGAACGACACCCAAGACTTCAAATAATGTTAGAGAACTGGTGTGGAAGGGATCTGCAATTCCAAAAATTTGTTAATCCTTCTTTAACACTCTCTCGTATTATTTTCATTGCAGATAACCGATATGATAAGGAACTTTTATTTTCGTCCGTGTTATACTTACAGTGTCTTATATTATGCGCTTAGTTATAAGAATAGTGCAATTTCTTTGTAGAGTCATAACAAAAAGTTAAATAAACGAAGCTAGTTCCCCAAAAAATGATACAATTTACGTATTTTGTGTTATGAAACATGCCATACACAGTGTAAATCAAGATTTTGAAAATACTAATTTATTATACACCTCTTGAAAGTATCATTCCTTTGTGTATTGAACAAAAAATTGTGAATTTTCCATAAAGTACAGAGTACTATTTTATAATACTAGCAGTAAACTGATTTATGTTAATATGATTTTCAACTAATCATACGATAACCGTATAAACTTAACAGATGGGTTACATTCTACATTTTGTTTTTCTTTTATCGAATACGAACTGTTTCATCTTCTTATCACAGTTGCGTATACATAAGCTTTCTTTTCCTTTCACTGCATTTACACAGCGATACTAAAATTTTACAAACTCAGCTACCTTAGTATAATTAAATTTCTGCTGTGCCGTTGTTAATTTTTAACATGAGAACCGTACTCTTTCTAAGAAAAGTATAAAACATTGAACTCTGAGTTTAATATGAAAAACGGTCATGAAATAGTCGCGTAAAAATCTCATAGTAGGAAGGAAAGTGAAATTTCGTTTTGGTTTTCCAAACACTTCACGCTGTTAAAATACTGCCTCGACCTGAACTAACCTACCTGACCGTATCTCCTCCGTTTTCGAAACGCTCGCGTAGGTTATAAAAGGCTGGACAGGGAAACAAGCACGGAAAATGTCAGGGCCTTGTCTTCCAGCTTCGCGCGGCAAGAACGTGTATATAAATATACAGGGTTAAAAAATTTTCCTCTGCTACTGGCTTTATAGTTTGAACGCGAAATAGCTTCTCATCGTCAATATAAACGAAATTTCAATTTTCCTGCTTTTCTATATTTTTTATAAAAATATAAACTTATATAGATTCTACGTCGATATTAACTTTTGACGTCACTTTTGAATATTTATATTTGTCGACGTTTGTTTCGTATATTTTCGACTTTGATTTGTTGTGAATGATGACCGTTTATTATTGTTGATTTAGCATCGTGGATGATAAAACATGGGCGGTCGTGTTAGCTTTTTGAATATCACGATAAATTCGGATACGCATGTCTAGATTTTTGACAATAATTTTTAACATTTTTATCCACAGAATTTTAGGTATTTTCAGCTGTAATTGTAGAACTGTTAAATACTATACCAATATCAGTTATAAACAACAAAGTCAATGCAAGAATTATACGGTTGTCCTGAAAGTTCGTTCCGATTTTTAAGGAAAATTCAAACGTGGCGCATCTAAATATCAATATACATTTATTGAATTATTTTTTTTCCCACAACCGTTCCCCATCTTTCATGCGTTTTGAATATTTCATCCTTCCAGAACCTCTCAGGTTTCTCGGCGAAAAACTTCTCAATATGATTTTTTACGTCGACCAAAGAGTTAAAGCTCTTTCTATAAGGGAATTTTGTAACGACCTAATAGGTGAAAATCTGAGGGCACAATGTCTGATGAATACGGTGGGATTAGATCCATCCCAAGCAAGCTCCAACAACCTTTGTCAAATGGACAAAGAATATGAAGCCGCGTATTGTCCTGATAAAACACGACGCTCTTCCAATTCGCCAGTTCTAGAGATTTTCTGTTCAATTACTGTCTTTAATTCGTCTAATTGCAAGCAATACTTCTCCGAATTTATCGTCTGGTTGTTTGGTAGAAGCTCACAATACAGGATTCCTTTCTAATTCCACCAGAGCATGACTTCCTTCGGATGAAAACCGGCTTTTGGGGCAGCAGAAGGTTCATTCTGCTTTCCCCAATTTCTTTTCCGCTCAACATTATTATAAATAATCCATTTTTCATCCCCCGTCACTACTTGCTTCAAAAATGGTGTCTCCTCGTTGCGTTTATAAAACGAGTCGCAAATAGAAATGCGATCCATCAGATTTTCTGCGTTAAATCCTGGGGAACTCATACATCAAAACGTTTTATATAGCCAAGCTTCGCTAAATGCTCGTGAATGGTGGATTTTGATATTTTGAACATTTCTGCTAAATCACGTGTCGTAACGCGTGGGTTATTTTCGATCCGTGTTTTAATCTGATCTTCATCAGTGGTGACAGGCCTACCCGGGCGTTCTTGATCTTCAAGGTTGAAATCATCAGCTTTAAACTTAGCAAATCACTTCCGCACAGGTCTTTCAGCTATAGCACCGTCACCATAAACAGCGCATATCTTGTTTGTTGCTTGTGTAGCATTTTTGCCTTTCCGGTAAAAGAAAGCTATCAAATGCCTATAATGCACTTTGTTTCCTTTAAGAGCTAATAAAACTAACAAAAATTAATGTATCCCAACTAAACTTTTTTTTAGAGATGCCTGAGATATCGCCTTTTAGAACATGTACGCGTGTCATATGTTTTCAATCATTCTGATATATTCAGATCCGTCCTAATGCCACCTACCCAAGATCAGCTCGAAATTTCCGGACAATCCAACATTTTCGTTATTTTATATTCCTGAAAATTTATGCTTCTAAATATTCTAAGCATTATTAACGAATATTTTTAATCGTCTCTTTTTTTCGGTATCAAATAATTTTATCCGATATATTTATCGTAGTGAAATTAAATAACATCTTTTACCATCATTATAGTCATTCAAAATACAAACGACATATCTCAATAGCCACATAATTATCAGACTGTCTAATTTTTCATTGCCGATAAAATGTTTCATTTTCACTTTTGTGTAATACGTACAAATAACAAAAGTACCCAGCCCTCGGTTCGTTATTATCAACAGTATCATTCCCCTACCGTACATTATATCTACAAACGTATCATTCATCGGTAAACATATCTATGTATTGACTAATTTCACGCGACGACAATCGTGTAAGTTATAAAAAACCTTTTATCAAAAATCTATCCTGCTCTACCTGACTACTTATCACGCTCCAGATTCATTACACTTTCCGCACAGTTCATCAAACCTACCCTTATCTTGCATATCTGAATGCCCATAAAACGCCCGCATTCCTCCCATTATCGGGCGAAATATATCGCTTCCGTTCAGCCTATCAGTCACGTTTTAACCGGCCTAATCGCGAATGAATAAATAAGTCGTTCATAAATACGTTACTCATCGAACCAAAGTTGAATAGGAAAGAAAATGAAAGGCAAAAAATTTTAAAAGAGGAACAGGAGGAAGAAAGAATAGAAACATCAGTCGAATGCTACTACAGAGCCGCGTTATATCATTGTGATATCGCGCCATGCGGAAGATAAACGACACGAGAGAAGGCAGATAACACGGTCTAACCCGGCAGAGAAGAAATAATTTTTTATCTAACAAGTTCGTGACTATCATCCAGGCTCTAGGCGGAAAAGGGAAGAAGAAAGAAAAGAGGAGAAGGAGAAAGAGGTGATAGGTGGGTTGTGTGCTTAGTTGGAAAGTAAATGCACTTTTTGCTGCGTTAACTGCACTTCAGCGTTCTACCGACTCGTACGGGCCGCGATAAGCGAAAGAATTTTCTGCACGCGACCATGCGACAGTATTGATTAAAACGAAACTTGAGGTGTACGGTTCGTCGTTGTTATATACCCGCTTCTCCGTTAAAACGCGAGAAAAAATAACGCTTCGACGCGTTGCTCGTCAGCGTTTACGAATTCGGTTATTCAGCAATAAGTGTTAGTTTTCTCTGTGTGTGAGCTTGGTTGACTGCAGAGTTTTTTGTCTTAAAATCAATCTTATAAATTAATTATGATTCGATTGACGATTGAAACAAAAAAGATCTTTAAAAAAAGAGTTGTAATACTAGTTTGTTTATCTAAATTGCAATTGACAATCGTTTAACTTCTATTACAAGAATTACGATTTGTTTCAGCTTTAAATCGGTTTTCTTTGATAACAAATAATACAAACAAATAATTTTGTATAATTAGACAGTCTTGAATTCACATGATATATATTTAGGAATCTTGCATCGTTTCCTTCTACACGAAGATATGTTCTCTATCTAGTTTCGATGAAAATCTCACGTATCAGAACTTTGTTCAAACGACCTAACTTTGTCCCAAGTTTCAAAACTCCATTCACAAGAATGGTATTCAAAGAGCAAAGTAAAGAACCGTTTGCGAGAAATAAAATTCACAAAATTCATTTCCCTATGAAGTAGCAATATACAAGAAACCTATTCTAATCAATACCTAGATATATTCTACTAAAAAGCAAGAATACCTACCTCAAAACAATAATATCATTAATTTAAATTTATGTATTAAGGTTCTTGAATTTCATGTTCTCGCATTGTCCTAATTTCAACAGGCAGAAGAACATAATATTTAGAAAAGAAACTTTGACATCAAATTGAAACGCGAAGTTATACATAAATATCAACAATGATCCTTTCGTTTTTCCTTCGAACATGAGAAATTTCTCAACAAAAGTAAAACAGGGCTGAATCAAGAATGGTCCAAAGAACGCAGTAAAGTTGAAACATACACAAATCAAATAATATCAACTTTTATACGAGCCTTTCAAAGTGGTTAACTCCATATCTTGAACTTTTTGAAATTTTAGTGCCAAAGCACTTGATTGACGTTTGCCTTATATAATTTCATCAATTTTCTCTACCCTTTGTTTCGTGAAGTTAATCGATCTGGCGAATAAACAGCTCGTATATTCATATATCGTATGATATTCGCTCAAGTATGTACTCGATAACTCGTCTAAATCCTCGTAGTCCGAATACGCCAGAAAGCATCTTTCGGCTGGCTCGAAGTCTAGAATCGTGTTCGAACGACATTTTCAAGGGCTCCCAAGCGCCTTCGTGGTCGCCTTTGAAATGTACCACGAAAACGACGTCACGGTAGTGGTTCCGGAAACTGGTACACAGTCGCAGTTGTCGAGATGCGACCGCGAATCATTTTCGATCTGAGAGAAGAGAGGAGCGCAAAAAAGAGGAGGAACGAGCGACTGTCTTTTTCAAGGGGAGAAGAAACGAAGCGTTTGTTCGCGCCCAGGCTACAGGATGTCATCTGTTGAACAACTGATATACAGTCAAACACTTGCGCGATGCTATATACACAATACACAGTGTATATGGCGGTTGCCGCCAGTGCGTCTTGAGTCTCGAGTGATCGATCTCACGTGGAATCGGACTGCCATGTCGGCATCGAGCTGACCGACGCGACGGCAACGAGGTCGACCAAGAGGACGAAAACATCCCAACCGATCAATTAACCCGAGAGACCGAGTCCAAACGGTCTGCGGACGCTCTCGAACGAGAGAAAACCGACGGTGGCAGCCGGCGAGCCGGATAGCAGTTCGTTTTCACGCACTGAACGGTCGAACGACGTAACGCGCGACGATGCCGTTGCTCCTCTTCTTTTTCTTTCTCTTTTTCTTCTCCTTTCTCCTCCTCCTCTTCGTCTTCCTCTCTCTTGCTTTTCAAGCGACCGAAGAATACGCGCCGGCAATCGGACAGCCGACTTTAAAGATGCAAGAAGTTCCTCGATGGACGTGCGAGTTTAACGATCGTTCGCTCGATCACGATCAAGCATTCTTTCAATGAAAATTTTCGATCGCCTCACTAGAATAAGTAAGGAGACGATGAACCAGCTGTTCGAAGATTTGAGTACGTTTGATCGCTGGATGCTAGTCGTAATAAGATCGGAGAATGTAGCGGGTGAGAATTGTACAGTAATCTTCTGATATGATTTTATCATTCAAATTATGATTTATACTGTATCGATGTAAGATATAGTATCATTGTATAGTAGATCAAATGTTATAACGGGAAACATACGTATGTATAATGCTTTTTCATAGTAGTATATCTTTAGATTTTTCCATCGTAATTGTGTTTAGTGAAATATAGTAGCTGTGATATGTAAATATAGTACGTAGTAATAATCTTCTAGTATAGTTTTATCGTTCAAATGGCCATGGTTTATTATGTACATAATGAAGTACTGTAACTGCAATATGTAAATATAGTACGTAGTAAATATAGTAATAACCTGGTATAGTCATTCAAATGATTGTTATAGCTTACTATACCGAAGTAAGATACGGTTGCTTAAGAGTGAGATATGGTTGAATTAAAATTTTTCGTTTGAGGCTTTGTTTTCGAGAAAATCGACTTTGAATTTTCGCTCGGTACGCGTGCACTTTATCACGTCTCGTTACAAGGGATCTCACTGTAGAAAAACGAAAAAAAAAAATTTTTTTTTAATTTTTATTCTATATTTTCGACTTCTTTTTTCGCGTAGAATCAGCCCCTTTCCGCTTGTACCGCCAGTTACCAACCACCCTGTATAATCACTTATTTCACAGTCTACAGTTTACCATATTCACTGTAGAATTTACCTACTATAATAACTGTTGTAAGATTAACTCAGAAAATACTGTAATAATGTATTTAACTTATTTAATAATATATTTAAACATTCACAACACTGACCAACTCTTTCTTCTACTGTTAAGCAATTATTGAGCAAAAAGTACAACTTTTTTGAACGATTCTACCTAAGATTTCTTATACTCTTGTTTTACTTTCTGTGTTAACGACATTCCGCAATTTTTATTTCCTCTTTTGACACAAAAGACACAAAGACAAAATTCTAAAACTAATAGAAAAGTTTCAAAAAATTGTTCGATGTTCATATCATACGCGGAAAACGCATATTTATGTTCTAAAAATAGCCCTCTAAGAACGATATAAATAGCATAATACTTTAAACAAATACGGTAATAAATACAGAAATCATAATAAATATGTAATAAATACGGAAGTCATAATAAATACATAATAAATATAGAAATCATAACAAATACGTAATAAAGTTACAGGGTGATGTTTACAGAAATGAAAGTGTGAAAGTTTTAATGATTATTCCTTTTCATGTATGTATAATATCATGTATTTTTGTATAGAATAGAAATATATGTATCAAACATTACAGCAACTATTATTAATGCACCAAGTTTTGTGTAATTCGACAATACGCATAAATATCAAATTTCTGTCAAAAAATCTTTGTAAAGTACAAAATAAATATATATATTTACCAATTTTACATTGTACTTGCTTAATTATTTTTGCTCCAAAAGTATGAAATAATTTCCATGAAAGTAAACTTTGCAATATTACATATATACTCACATTACACCACAGTATTCTTTTCATCGTTTCAAGTTTCAATTAGACTAAAATCATTCACTTGAAGAAAAGAAACGATAAGAAAAACCGTAATCTTAAAACTAGCAAACTTCGAATCGCGTGAATAAAAAAGCCATGAAAACGCTGGAACTATTAAATCTGACTTTTCGTAGAATCGACAGCAAACAGTGCCAAAAACAATATTTTTATTTTTCAATTTTACTTTCACCTAAATCTGGTAATGCGATACGAGTAGTTTTGCCAGAAGAAAAAAAATACACACATCTCGCTGTTTTATCATAATAATACTCGAAGTGCGTGTTGAAGTATAAGAGTGTCAATTGAAAGAAAGTAGAAATAATGCGACAAACGATTACTTACAGTTGATGTTGCCGGGTCAGCATGATTTTTTCAAAGAAATAAAAGCAGATACGTGCATTTATACGAAGAGACAATACAAATGCACACGTTTGTGCACGATCATTCAAAATTAATCACTTATTTAACAAAAGTCTATGAGACAAACCAGTCTGGAATTACATCGGCACCACACTTGAATCGTATATGAGCGCGCACTTTGCGACTTTCGTATGTGAGCACAGCGAATCCCGATAATCGTTCACGTTCGTAACACTACTCCGTTTGACATAATTTATCTGGTGACCCCACGGCTGGTTACCCGTCGGCCGACGCAAAGCAACGCAGGAGCTGCTGAGTGGTGGGGATACGACAGCGGTAACGGAAACATATAGATATCCTCGGAGTTCGCTAGTTTTGTGCTATGATTTTGTGGCGCCTCTGTATATCATGGCCAACACGTTCCGATCTTTTGGCGCGTTTGTTCAATTTTACTTCTTGCACGCTTTTGTTTTATATCTTCATTTATTACATTATTATATTACACATACTACATTTCAATTTTCTATTATAAATAAACAAAATTCTTTATAAAAATCTACGTGCAAGATTCTTTCATATATAATACTCATCTACGTTCTATTACGAAGTTTGCGTTATATACATATTCAATCCTAAATGCACCATTTTAATATAAAAATCTAATGTTTAATTTAAAAAATTTGTTTAATGTGAAGAACATTATATTTTATCGTATTTCAATCTAGAACATTTCTTCAGACGATTATATTTCATCGTGTACATGATACATTTACAAAATTGAATCGTTATATACATACATCGAAATAATCCAATAGTAGTTAAATTGGTAAATAATTTTGAACATTTTTAATTGTTTTTCTGCTAGTATTGAGTATGTAGAATCATCGAAAATTTTTTATTCTCATAATGTTGCATGTTTAATAACGCAATTTAATAACATTTATTTCTAGTCTAGTACCTTCTAGCAGCTTTTAGTTATCACTTATTACTTACTTCACAACCTTCGCTTTTAAATAAGTGCATCTATAGATTTGTTGCATATCGTATATCTTTAGCGTCGTTGCTGCAAGTTGTGTTGACAGATTGTATGTTTATGTTACAGCTTTGTTAATAAAACATTTTTTTTTCAATTTTCTGTAAAATATAAACTTAATTAAAAAATGGAAAATGATAACCCTGTAATATATGGCCTTGAATTCCAAGTATGCAATTCAGAATATGGAAAATCTTAAGTTACAAACATTTACAAATACTTCTCTTAATCATACATTTTTACAGACAATAATAATTTGAAATAAAATATACAGAACATAAATCTTATCATTCATTTTCATACAGATTTATAATAATTTAATCTAAAGCATTAACCATTATTTCTATTGTTATTCATAATGCTGTTTGCTTTATAGACAAGAGCATTGTCGGCTCAAACAGCAGAAACGGATATTGTCAGATTTTTAGTTGGAACACAATCATTGAAATTTAATAACAATCAAGTTCATTTGGTAGAACTTAATGAAGAAACAGGCAGCTTAAAGACTCAAATATTTCATCATCCTATTGGAGAAATTTGGTCCTTACAAGCTTCTCCTACGGATCCCAGTATATTTATTACTTGTTATAATGCTTTAAATGGTAATTATGAGTAAAACTACTTTTCCTTTTTGGACATTAAAATGATAAATCATAATTATACTTTAAAGAAATATGTTTTCTTTAGATGATGGTTCTTGTCAGATGAAAGGAGCTCTTTGGAAACTGCCAGAACTAAAAGAATATACAAATAATGTTGAAAGTCTTAAAAACTTAGCAGACATTGATACTACACCATATGGTACAGACCTTAAAACCATTGCTTATCATCCTATGGATTCAACAAAAGCTGTTTCAGTTGTAGATAATAAATTTATATTGTGGGATCTAGCTGAGAATGGCCCACAGGTAAAAATAGATTTCCAAGTTATTTACCAACAGATGTATCTTATATTTGTTACTTTATTTAGGTGACTACTTCTGGTACTTTAGCTAGTAAAGGTCAACCACGTTTTACAAATGGAAAGTGGAATCCTCATAATGGTTGCAATCAATTTGTTACACTGAATGAAAATAATGTTCGTGGTTGGGACTTTAGAAATCCCGCTGAAGCATCCTGGACAATTTTATCTGCTCATTCTCAAATAATTAGGTATTAAATAAAAATTTGATTATTTATTTTTATTCATCATTTTTATAATTTTGTTAAATACAGAATATAATGTAATGTTACTCTTATATTTAGAGATTTAGATTTTAATGTGAATCGTCAGTATATTTTATCAACATGTGGAGATGATGGATATATGAAATTTTGGGATATTCGGTCACCTACAGAACCTATATTGTCCCGTATGGAACATTCACATTGGGTGTGGAGTATTCGAATCAACCGTTTTCACGATCAATTAGTTTTAACTTCAAGTAGTGATTCAAGAGTAATATTATGCAGTATTGCATCAATATCTTCAGAACCTTTTGGACATATAGTAACTCCTGAAGATGATAGTACACAAAATGATTACAATTGCAAGAAAAACAAGTAATAGTTGATAATTAAAATGTGGTGTAATTAAAATTATCAAAATATATAAAACCAAATTATATATCATTTCTAGGCTTGAAGATGGGGTTGTTGGTAGATATGAGGAACATGAAGATAGCGTTTACGCAGTTGAATGGTCATCTGCTGACCCTTGGACATTTGCATCATTGAGTTATGATGGTAGATTAGTTCTTAATAAAGTGCCCAGGAAATATAAATATCAAATACTTCTTTAAGTGAATTTTAATTTCTGTAAATCTATTAAGATAAATAATTTTACATATATTTCTGTATAAAACTTATATTGAATTTTATTTAAAGAATCTTATATAAAGAGTATAATTTCCTTCACAAAATTTTTGTAAAGTACATACATATATAAATACAGTATATATAATATATACAGTAAATATTAATTATTAATTTAATACTAACTTGTAGTATTTATCTTATAAACGATCTGAAACTCTACTTGCTATATTCCTGAGTTGTCCATAAACCTTTGACGGCGGACTACCCAAGATTAAATTACATATAGCCCTTCTTGCTAATTGTATGTTTTGAAAAGAACCAAGTATATGAATTTTACTATCTGCTAATACAATTCTAGTCTTTGTTACATTTTCTATTGTAAACTTTGTTCTTCCACCCTTTCCAGCTAATCTCCCAATTGCTCTAGAAAGATGGTCACCTTTCAAAGGCTTTACATCTTGAATTTCAAATGTTTCTACAAATAAACCATCTAAACGTAACAAAGCCAAAGCATCTTCCACATCAAAACCATAAATAAATGCTTTTACAAAATCAGCTCCTTTTTGTAAATTAGCAATATCAGGAGTTTCTGGAGCTGTCCGTAATTCTACATTTCGGGTTTTCAAATTAAATCTTATTTGTAATTGTAAATGTTCAACGATGGGTGTAAATATTTTCATCCAATTTTCTTTTAAAGGAGTATACCTATGAGCAGGTACAGATATCTGAAAATATTTTATTTTGTTTTAATAATAGTACACACAAATTAATTAATAAAGTTCAATTATTAGCAAAATTAAATTTTTCACCTTTCTTTGTTCATCAACTTGCATAATTTTAGCCCTTTTTGAGGTTATATGCGACTTCACTTTTTCTTCTGTACCACTAATTAGTTCGACCTAAAAAAAAACATATAATACAAAAAAAAAGAAAATATAAAAATACTAAGTAAAAATAATTAAATATTACAATAAATAATAAAATTATATTTTTAGAACTTAACCTTAATACTTACTTCCATACGACTTTCATTCGCATGTCGCTTTCTTCTCTCTTTCGGTTTAGTGAATTCATTTGTTTCTGAATTATTCTTTACTTCTTCTTTATCTCTACTCATTTTTTAAAATTACTTAGTTACTAAAATATGAAATATATGACTATTATTTGTTAGGACACTAGGTGAATATATATCCTATACCATGTGGTCAATTGGCATGTACATGTAGTTACAGCTTCGTGGATAATATATTTATGTATATCATGCATATAAATACATATAGTATATGTATACGTCAATTTTCTTTGCAATCATACACATACATAAATGCACATAAAAGATATTTTAGGATGTGTTTATAATACTTTCTTCTTTAAAGCACAACGAGATATTTGTCGAACACAATGGATATTTAAAAAATATGAAAAATTTTATATCGTAAAAACTATTATCGGTTATACGTATTTTCGATATTATTCAATTTTTTAATTTTGATGAGTTTTTATGTATTATACTTTTTTTTTTATATTGTATACATATATATATTATAATTTGGGCTGTATAAAATACGATAATAATGAATTTTCTATTCATAAGAAGATAGAAATATGTATTATTAATACTATAATTTAATTCTTATACATTAATGTAAGAGGTCATAGCCGGTCATAGTAATACTCATAACAAGAAGGTTTCTAGAATTAATTAACAAGAATGAAAAAAATAGATAACATTGAAATATTATACAGTATTCGATAAAAGCAATATGAAGGAAGGTTTTGTTTGTTATTGAAAAAGAAGAACTTATTATGACTATCCTTAGAATCAATTTTAAACTATTATATGTAATGAATTTTCAAACTTGATGCAAAGTGAATTTAACTTTTAAGTATTTTTATTTTGATAAATATTAGTTATTACTTCTATAATATTTCACTAATTATAGTATTCCCTTCAAAATAATAATTAGTCTTACTCACAAATACGTCGTTGTTTGTATATAAGAGATATGACTCCGTGTAATTATATTAACAAATGTATTTACAAATTACGTCATATCACTGATAAAAATTTTTGTTTTAAAATAAATATATTTATAAAAATTTTAATAAACAAAATTGAAGTTACATGAAACTCATAAATTCTTGTTCAATTTGTAACTAGAAATAATTACGGGTAAATATTTAGCATTATTTACATTAAATTCATAAGTTTACAAAAAATAAAAATTATTTGTTACTTTTATATTTTAAAACTTTTCATAAAAAATATTTCTGAAAAGATTTATATAGTGATTAATATTTTAATGTATACTTCATAAGATAAATATAACAATTATAATTCTAAAAGTATGCAAACAAAGTAACTTAAATCTTTTATGATATTTTATTTTTGCAGAAAATATTTGCAAATATTCGTAAAATATTATTTCTTTTTTATCACAAAATAATTATTGTAAAATTAAAACTAGAAATGTTGGTATAACTACAGAATGTATTTCTGTATTATAAACGTCCACAAAATCATTTTGATTTGACAAATGTGTATGTGAGATATCAAAGTAATTCATGAAACTGGGTATGATACAAAATAAGCAATTGCATCTTTTTATAACACATTTTTCATTATCTTTTAAGTTTATGGTAATAATTAATAACAAGAAAAAAACCTTCATCAATGTGTCTACAGTAATTATTAAAAGGTACAATTAGCAAATTACTATATTGTGTATCCACTTTGTGTAATAATAGGTAATAATATAATTGTAATATTTTTTCTCATAATCATAGCGCGATTTTCTTTTCACGTGCTCAATTGTTTTCTACAAATATAGTATTGTATCTAATTTTTTATTTATATATATATTTATATTTATATATCTATATATCCACTTGAATTATTATCAATTTACTTTTACTGCTATTTATATCAATTAACCAAATACTAAAAATACAAACGTTTTGCGTAAAGTAGGTTTAAAGTCATCAAGTTTCACCTTAGAGCTGGTGATTTTAAAACGCATATTCATATATATATGATAGAATATTTGTGGCACTGCAAACAAAATTAAGGAGCTTGTAATGCATTCGTTATACATACATACAAATGAGCACACGAAAGTGAACATTTTAATTGGTATAATTATTATAGTCTGCATGAAAATGATGGTACATTATATGTGTTTATGAAGCACACTATAAACACCAATTATTTATTGAGCGTTACAAATACACCATCTTTTAAAAATGTGTTGAATATCAACAATTGTTACATATTACAATCAACTTATGATCTTTGGTGTATCAGTATTATTTGTATTATAATACATACATACTATATATGTAATTATATGGCAGACAAACTTTAGAAGCTCCTTAATTATGTAAACATGCAAAAGATTTACTTATTTTTAAAATATTTATATTTACACGCAAAGCTTAATTTCTTTATAATCTATACAATCATATAAATGTAATATTCAATGATAAAATTGTAACATAATAATTCCTATCTTATTTACCTAAGTTTCAAGAGAATATTTTACATCGAAATTACAATTTATTTTTTTCCTGCTGGTTCTTAAATTGTATTATTAAATTACTATACTTTACATTTTACATTATATGTGATTCCATTACAATATAGGACTGAATCAAATTAAAGGCAATTTAAATGTTCATTTCTTTATGTTTTATATACAGCATAAATTCCCACCATGTAAAATAAGCTATATTTACAATATATGATTCAAGATCTACTGAAATAAATTTTGTTAAACAAGCAATGTTCTAACTAAATAATTTAACTAAATATCAAAAATAGAAGAAAATTTAACAAAACCACTGTTCAAAGTAGTACGATTTCATTCACTGAATGTAAGTTTGTTAAAATTTTTCCTATTTAAAATATTATTGAATTCAGTACTCAACATTTACGTGACAGAAATATTTTTTTAAATATATACTACCTGATAGCCATCAAAGCTTCAATAAGGAATATGAAGAAAATATTTTATTTAAGATTCTTCATGAAACCTAAAAATAGTAAAGAGATAAAGAAATTTTGTTGGGGAAAAATAGTTTATCCTTCAAAATCTTTGAATAACTCTAACTCAAATTAGGATTTATTCATTTATGAAACAATACAATTTTGTGGAAATTTTTATATAACACAGAAATATTAAAATAATTATAATATAATATTTTCTTCATTTCTTTACACATAACGGAACGTATGTAGAATTACGGAACAAACGAATATACATTACTAATGTGACATTCTAAATGCAGATTTTCAATATAAAAAATGCTATGATGGCTATCACAGGCTCATTTAAAAATTCCAGCTCTCAATTATATAATTTACATTTATACAATATAAAACTAGATTATCTGTTCACAAAAACAATTGTTCATATACAATAATTCATATACATCACATACATACATATATAATACAATATATATGTATGCATACACATTTTTGCATATTTTAAGTGAGCCAAAAGGGTGCTTCTAGTGTTCTCAGTGCACAATCACAAAAAATAATTAATAATATGACAATGTTGCACAACTTGAACTATCGCTAATGTAATAAAAATTTAAACAGTTTCTATATGTACAATGGGGGTGCTTTTATATATCTTTACAAGAAGTTATTTACAAAATATATTCATTTATATATTACCTATCAAATTAACATTGTATTATTCGTTTTTCTATCATAATTATTCTTATTATTTCTATATATTTATGCACGATTTATCCCAACGTTTTGTTTGTTTTATAAATAAAATAAATCCGTCTTAATAACTCTATATTTCTGCCCTTTGCAATGTTGTGACTCAAGACAAACTTCCTGCTGAAAGACTATGTTTATTGAGGTGAAGAAAATAGAGATTTTATAACATTATACATAACATAAGGATTTGTTAAATTTATAATAATGCACATATAGCTTTATCATTAGATAAATTTGTAGGAAAGTATGATTATTTTACAAATATATTATAGACATTTCTTTTGTTATGAATATAAATTCAAGCAAGTATTCTAAATTCAGTATAACTATTTATATAGGAAAATATTTACTATGCAAATATTAAATTTATAATGCAATGGACAAGTTAAAATGAATACGGGATATAAATTAAATATCCTTAAACAAAGCCTATCAGTGAAGTTGTCAGAGTTGCGACTCAAGCCCCACCAATCAATGAAATTTGTCCTTGAGAAATGTACATTATTTATGGCAGTACAGTCAGATTTTATTTTAATGCGTTAAAAATTTGGACTTTCTTTTACCATTATTAATTCGTATAGATAATAACCAATAACCAAATAATAAATAATAATGGCTCTAAAAATGTAAAATTGGTTGTCCTTTATCGTTTATATAATCCTTTTTGATTTTAATTAAATAATGAATTTATTAATGGTTATTGCAATTAGTATTTTAATAAAGTAATACTATACATATTCAATCTAAAAATTTTGAATATGTAAAATTTCGTACGTATTGATGATGTAACACAATTTACAAAATTACTATTAAATAACGTCCATTAATTAAAGACAGAATCATAAAAGTTTGGCAAAAGAAAGTTGCACATTAACTCGGCAGTTTTGGATCAGTTCAGTTACTTAGATTAAAGTATAATGCATTGAGCAGATTATTCTGAGTAACTAAACTTTGCTGTTTAGGAGTAAAGTGTAATTGAGAACGCTTAGACGGCAGCAAAAAATAATGAAGTACTTTTTATTCCTTTTTTTGCTTTTACGATGAGCACTTTAAACATTTAAAAACATAACAATGAAACCGTATCCTAATATTTAGAAATTTGTTTCAAATTCGCGTTAGTATTATGAAACATAAAATTAATATACATATAATATTATATATATAATATATAATATATATATTATATATATTATTATATATATAATATACAATATATAGTATATATATTATTATATATATAATATATATTATATGTATATATTATATATATTATATAATATATAATATATATACTATAAAATTTTATACATGTAACTTACTGAATCTCAGTGTATACTTCCTATTGCAACAAAAATTTGGAATACCATCCAGCACTCTAAACACGATACTCCTGTTATATATGTATATACAGCAGCATTGTGCGGTATTGACGCATTGACGCATGCATTTCACCAGGTGGGGTCCAGCCACACGGCGATCACATAACCACTTATAACAGATACACAATCAGTCAGATAGGCCTTGACGAGCGACGGTAGCTAATCACTGTCAAGGTCACTTCCCGAAGGTCATTTGTTTTCTCGGGATATTCGCCTCCGTTTTGCCTGCTCTGTTGCTTCAGCTGTTACTAAAACAATGTTCCCGCTGTACGAGGTGTCTTCAATTAAAATGGTATGTGAAATGTATAATTTATAAACAATAATGCGATAAATATTTATTAATATAAGAAGTATATATATTATGTTTAAATATAAGTTTATATGTAGTGGTACCAAATATATTGAAGCATACTGAATATCTATTATTTCACTAATCATAAATTGTGTTTATAATGTATATAAACTTTACATACCAGCACCACTTCGAGTTTTTCGTCTAGTAATATCTTCTGTAGATCTAGATGCACCTCTTGTATTGCTTGCTGGTGTTGCCAGTGGCGAAGCTGTGTTCTGTCGAACAGATCTCCTTGTTGTTACTTCTCCTAAGGATTCATTATTGGATAGGGATGTACCACGTAGCCTTTCCTTTCCAGCGGTAACTACCGTAGTTGTATTCGGTTGTTTGGTGGTTAACAAACGGCTCTCTCTTTGCACTCTATTACTGGCATTGAAATTTGATATATTACTGGAATTAATTTGACTGCCAGAAACAGTTGTGCTTGTATTTGTTCTAGAATAACAAAAATTTATTTACGTAGCGGGGCTCTCAAATCTCTGACATATTCAGATATGCACTGCTGCTAAAAGAATGCTGAACCGATGTTGCTTACTTTTGATCTTTAGACTTTGGAGAGGCAGCGGATGTTTCGTCTGATAATCGCATTCTTGCTTTTCCTACAGATTCAATCAATGGCTCATCATCAGACGAATCTACTTCTACCACAATGGGACCTAAAAATACAAAAATTTTTGTATCAAAATATTCAGGCCCGATTTCAAAATAATATTTATAAACGGCAGAAAAGTAATTATTCATAAATTATAGAAAACATGACTGAGACTGAGAAATGATTGAATACTTGTGTAGATCAAGTTATTATAGACACTAATGCAAATATGTATTCATATAAATACAAATATATACAAAAAGTTATATGTATAATCAAAACAGCTTCAGTGATTCAGCGTGAAACAATTTAGAACGATCAATTGTTAGTAACACCTTTATTACCCTGTTTTTGGCAGTCTTTGTTATTTTATAGATCAATATAAACAAACAAACACATATCTAATATCTAAAGAAATTTTCTTATATATACATAGTGTTCCATGTAATTTTATCACCTGAAATATTTGCTTTGTTTTCAAAATCTTAAAAAATGTTTTGCAGGAGACGATAAATGGCGAAGACTGTTTTATTTTAGGTGGAAATATCTCAGAGATATTAAGATCATTCTTATTTGTATGTCTCATAGCACCTGTTAAGACGAGTTCAACGATCTAAGAGGTGCATTGAAGTTACAAACAGTAACCATTAAAGATTCAAATTGTTTAACAATTTATATGTTGGTTTGCCAACTAGTAATTCCCTTTATCTTGTCTCGTTCTCGCCCTAAAAACTTTTTTTATTTATTTTTCTTTTTTTAAGTGTAGTAACTATTGAAAATTTATTCATTCTTTTTATGTTCTATAAAAGATTAAATATTTACTTGGGCCTGGTTACTGCCCGTTTAGTAACCAGATTTACATACATCAAAATAGCTGAACAACTTTCAACTGTGTCCATTTCGAACACCTTCCCAAGAAATGAGAGAAATATCTTGAAATACTTTGTAGAATAGGTCATTGAACTCACTTTAAAAACTGTTATCAGGTACTGATAAAAAAAGATAAACATCCATTTAAAAAGATGGAGATGACCTTAATATGTTCTTAGTATGTTCTTGACCACCTAAAATGAAAATCTTTGCATCACATGATAATCCCTACAAAACCATACGCCTTTCATAGGAAAAATGTTTTCATAACTCTAAAAATAGTGATGTTGTAGGTAATAAAGTTACATGACATACTTCGTACATAATATATCAATATAGGAGATAACATTACTAAATTACTGAATAGCAATATAAAGTAAATAATATAAGATAAACACCTTTTTTAGCCTTGGCCAATATATTGAATCCTTTTTTTGACTGTTCTTCTTTGACAGGTACTTGTTTCTTTAAAGCAGCTTCATCAACACCCATACAAGCTTTTATAAGTTCTGCAGCATTCTCTGAACATTTTCGTTTTCCTGGCCTTGGTTGTGGATCATCAGCAGTGCTAGATGCTACAGAACTTTCACTTTCTTGGCGCTTCCTTTTCCCAACTTTTATTGTCGTATTAGGAGATAATTTAGATACTCCTAATTTAGGACTTGCTTTAGCATATGGTGATATACTGCGTCTCTCCTCTAATTTATTAGGACCATGAGGACTACTTTTTGGAGTTTTTACAATATCAGGACTGTTCAATTTCTGGGATCTAGTTCTTAAAGATCTTTTTTCATTGGTGTCATTTGGTATTTCTATTAGAAGTTGCTCCAGCAATGATTTTGGTGGTCTTTTAACATAATCATCTGCATTATTTGAAGTTAATCTTTCTACAAATTGTGTTTCATCATTGTCTTCTATACATATAACATCCTGTCGTCCTTCCAATTCTTGTTTTCTCCTACGTTTCCTTTTGACATGTTCAACATCACTGGAATCCACTTCTGGATTTTGTGCAGCTGGGCTTGGAGTCTCATCTCTTTGTAAAACTACCGGATTGGAGTACGTATACAGTGGTGGGGTAATTCTAATTGGCTGAGGATCTTCACCAAGAGGTGATTGAATACCTATGTTTATATCACTCGCATCATTTACAATTTTCTTAACCAAATCATCTGCAACTTTTTGAAGATTCATAGAAGGCTCTCTAACAGATATTTGTTGATGGCTTTGTACATTCGATTTTTGGTTTTGATCGGAACATTGTTCTAACTTAACAGGTGTTGTGTTTAAAGAAATGTTACAGCTTCTCGTACTATCTGATCGATCATTTTGCCTTGTATCATCAACTTTTTCATTGACATTAGATTCTACTTTGATTTCGGAACTAAAACTCTGACTACTGGAACATGAGTTATCTACCACCACATTAGCCTCATTTGTAATTGTAGTATCGAGTTTTTCTGTCTTTACCTTATTATAAGCAACATGATTTTGTATTACAGGCACACCATTATTATTTTGTCCATGAGGTTCATCATTTAATCTAATTGCACTATTACCATCTACGACTGTCTTTACATTATCTTCAGATACACTTTCTGGGGCTCTTGACACTTCATGTTTAATGTTCGTCTTACCCTGATCATGCTGGTTGATAGAAGGTTCTAATTTAACGCTACAACTGTCTTTTTCAGAAAAGTCATTTGTTTGTTGCTGTGCGCATTGCAATAAGTTATCACTACTATCCACAGTACTGGGTACAGAAGTAGTCACAATAGTCACAGATCCTGTCACTAGAGGGCTGGATACACTTTTATCAGTCACTTCTAAACTAGGAATCAAGTCACTATGACCACCAGTTCTCTGTGTTGTTGAAGTTGAGTTTTCACTAGATATATTTTTCATGTCATGTTCACTGGAATTTGATATATTGCGATTTAAATGATTTTCAAGATAACTCGCTACAGACACAGGACTTAACCTTTGCGGGCCACTGGACTTTAATAGTTCCGAATGGGAATTTGAACACATATCACTACTACTAGTTGAGGAAGGCACGTTCTTATTGGTGATTGGTAGGGAAGATTCCCCTTGAACAGCAGTTTTTGCACTGTTTTGTGTTACTGATTCAGACGCTGGCCTATGCAAAGGAGATTCCCCTTGATTCGGTGATTTCTCTGACAAAGCATCCATTGACTCAATACCTGAATCTTCACCACCTCCTCCACTGCTGACTCTCTCTACATTTGCATCTACCCCAATTGCAATTGGAACTGTAGTTTCAAGTAATTTTTGCTTAACTTTTGCTTCTGTTACATTAATTTCTCCCACTGGTAAAGTTGGCTTGCTTGAAGGTACATCAACACTTTGTGATCTGGGCACTTGGTCCACTGAGTTTCCTATTGCTGAACTTTGTGTAGTTTTCAGTAAACTAATTCTTTGCACATTATCAATCTTGTTTTCCACTGTGGATCGGTCAGGTTGTTTTATATGATTTTGAATCACTTTCTTATGACCAAAATGCTCTATTTTATTATGTCTGTTAATGGTAGCAGTTGCATCACTTTTTGAAACCATATGGTGTTTTAATTTTTGATTGATTTGACTTTTTGCCATAATATTACAATTTGTTTTGCAATTATCCATTTCTGTTTTACTTTTTCCAGAAATAATCCTATTCACAGTTGACTGTGTATTTTTAATAGCAGTTTCTACATGTGTAGATACTTTGCCTTCAATATTAGTAGATGGATTTGAATCATTCTGTGTAGATATAGTTGAAGGTACTAACCCAGAATTTTCATTCTCAAATGATGAATTGCTAGTAGATTTTGTATTTATATTCGTGCTTGTATTTGTATTTGTGTTTGTATTTGGAACTGTACTGGCGGAGGAACATTCAGAAATGGTCTTCTGACTGTTAAAATGTGTAGCCTCTGCATCTTGAGATTCTGTAACATGTATCAAAAAATATTTAATTGTATGTATTAGGTCATCCCATAAGTTCCTGCCCAATTTTGTGTACACATTTCATGTGTCGATTTATAAACATACGGCGATAAGGGACCAAGGGACTTGAGCTTAGCTGATCGAGAACAGGCTAGAGCAGATTTTCGTGAGTATAAGGTCGTAATATAGTGAACACAGTGACTTCTAACAGTAAAAAATCATGAGTGAAATGCGTATCCATTTTCGACATCTCATATTATATGAATTTCGGAAAGGAAGTTCTGTAACAATTGCCACGAAAAACATATGTGCTGTTTACGGAGAAAATGCGCTTTCATCTAGCACCTGTAGGAAGTGATTCCAACGTTTTAGAGCTGGGAATTTCTGTTTAGAAGACGAGGAACGCTCCGGGCGTCCTCCTCAGACAGACGAAGATAAAATTCGGGATCTTGTTGAAAAATCAACAAAAAGAACAACGAGAGGGGGATTACATTTTTTCATGAAACTGAAAGGTATGTAAACAATCTTAACATATATAACCGCTCGAAAAACGGCACGAACTTATGGGATGACCTAATATTTAATAGTTAATATTAAATCAGTATATTTTAATTCATATACAAAAGAAAATCATCAAATTTACCTCCTAAATGCAGATCTTTTTCATCCATTAAACTTAATCTTCTTCGTTTTTCTTGATTAATTAAATCCTTCTTTACACCATTTACTTCTGTTAATCGTGAAGCAACAGCATTCAAGGTATTTTTTTCAATGACGGATCGAGTAATTTCACTGTCGCTCGTTCTTCTGATTTCCCCTACTTTCTTAACAGTATTGAAATCATTGCTGGCTAAAAGTGTATCAGTTTTTCTTACAGATTGGCTTGAATCACCTTTATAATTAAGTTTTCTCCATTTTGCTTGGTTATCCAAAATTCTGCCACCAGACAATAAATTTTGTTCACGATGTAAACCATCTCCTGATTCCGATTTCTTTTTAGAATCTCTTCTTTTAGTTTTTCCTACAAAAAACGAAATAACATTAGAAAATTAATAATTTAAGTACTAAAGAATAGTGATGATTATTATTTATATTACATTAATTTTATTATATTATATTAATGTTTATTATTTAATATTACGAAATGTAATGAAATATAGAAAAAAATTTGTACAATAAAAACATTATATATATATATATATATATCTTACCTCCACCTATTTTATGCTCTTGTATGTGATTTTGGACATCTAATTCAACTTGAGCTTTTGTTAAAGATTGTTGCGTGTTCAATGGCTGGTTCAAAATAGTAGTTTTATGTTTTGAAGGGGATGGTATTCGACTATTTAACGGTATATCATCGACATCACTACTTTTACTTGAACTCGGTTTCGTAACACCAGTTTGCACGCGTACAACATCCATGGGTAATTCTTGTTTTAAGGCATTAGGTTTTGATACAACTGTTTGCAGTATATTATTTACTTTGCTAATAGAATTGGTGCTATTGATCATCGTGGAATTAGATAAAGGTAATTTAGATGCGGATGAAGTACCTATAATCATGCTTAAAGATTTCTTTTGCAACAACTTGTTCCCATCTATACATTCTTTCATTTTTTTCAATTTCCCCCGCCTTTTTATGTTAGTGGGATCAGATTCACCGTCTTTCAACGATTTCTTTTCCTTTTTCCTGATTTGTACTACTGAAGCATTACGTCCTCTTAAAGAAATATGTAACGGAGGCACTCTTGGTTCATCACCAGTCCCCGAGTTGGGAATACCAGTGCTAAACATTTTATTTACCGATTTATCGGCTTTCCTAATCGGTGGTGTGTTTACAAACGAAACATCAACTTTATAAGCTGGTGTAACAGGCTCAGACTTTTCTAACTTTAGCCTTAATTTGATTTTTTCTCCAGGCATTGGACTTTGTGCGGTCTCTCTGTTAGATTTTATTCTACTATGTTTCAAACTTCCTTCACTGGCAGTAGATTTCACTGTGGTTTCGGAATCCGATTGATCCGTATTTGTTGTTGTATCATTTCTTCTTGAGAAATTACTGTCTGCATCGTCGTCGGAAAATATCGAATTTGATCGGTCATTCGATGGCGACGGAAAGGAAAAGAAATCATCTTGGTTGTCTACTGCACTCTCTGGTTCTGAATCCGAACTCTCACTAGGCATTGGTTCCAAATGCCCGGTTAAAGGGTTGATAAGAAACTGTCGTATTTTACCAGTCGACGTATATTCTGGTTCAGGCGTCTCTTCTTTAGGCTTAGGAGATTCGGATGTTTCAACCTTGGTAGCAGGCGAGGTGACATTACTATTAGAAACATGATTAGCATGAGATCCACATTGAGAAAAGGCACCTGAAACCTGATTCGTACTTGGCAGGCGAGTAGTATTAACCTGAGCACCTTGTGGAATAGAGTTATTTTGTGCGTTCCACGTGGTCCCATTAGCATTACTAGTTGTAGCCTGATAATTTCTGCTTAAAATATTTTGACTTTGTCCGTAACGAAAATCAGTCGTGGCGTTAGTGTTAACATTAATATTTTTAAGTTGATTATGATGTAATTGTTGTTGCACATTCATTACTTGATTTTGTTGCCCTAAATGGGACTGTGGTGGAACCTGCTGTCGCGAATAAGGAGGAGGGGTTTGCTGACGCTGATTATTTAAGTAACTTAGCCGTTGTTGTGGAACATTCATGCCTACTGACGAGTGCTGCATCAATTGTTGTTGTTGTAAAAGTGGTTGACTGGGCACGGGTGTAGATTGTAATGATGTATTTACATTTTGCGGTTGTACTAAAGATTGTTGTTGATTTGAAATCTGTTGTGTAAGCAGATGCGGAGTATTCATGTTTTGTTGATTCAACTGTTGCTGTTGTTGAGTTAGAACTTGATGTTGCTGCTGTTGCTGAAGTAGTAACTGCCGCTGCTGCAATGGTGTTCGAATTTGCTGTCCATTTACCGGATGTCTAACTGGCAGTTGACCTTGTAATTGTACTTGCGAAGGTCTATAAGCCAATTCTTGTCTAATGGGAAACTTTTGCTGTATTTGTACTTGTGCATGCAATGGTGATGCAGATTGTTGTATTTGTCCACTAGCAGAAGCTTGATGTATTGCTTGCTGTGCTATATTTTGCGCAGCGCCACTAATTGCATTAACTGGATGTTGTTGAGGAATAGTTGAAGGTTGATTAGCGTTAACAGTCGCAAATGCAGATGTAGAAGATTGAGACAAATCAGGAATGGCTGTTGTTCCTCCAATAAGATCCTCCGTTCTAAGAGAATCTAAATTCGGTGGTGATTCGTTAGGTGAAGATAGATCTTTTCTTCTAACTGTTGGCTTTTTAGTGGGTCTCATACGATTAGTAAGTCCAGAATTATCGATAACTGGCTGTAAAATTTTTTGGCCAGGTATCACGTTGTTTGGATGCGAGGCAGCATCGTTTTGTAAAAGATTTACAAGAAGTGGACTGGATAAAGCAACTTGATTTCCATTACCATTTGAATTCCCTGCCAGATTATTACTGTTTGGTGACAGACTAGATGTGGTGGTAATTGGAGACTTGTACTGATTCGTTAACTGACTAACTGGTGCAACTGATTGAGTAGTAGTATGACCAGCAGTTAATGTTGTTACTGTCGCCAAATTCTCTTGAGCAGGATAAGGCGGTGGTGGCTGTATATGATGTTTAAATTGCATTGCATTTTTAATCGTTGTTGCTTGTGATTCACGACTATGTATCGCTTGGGCAGCATGTGTCATACTGGCAAATGGGAATGGACCATTATAATTATTCCTAGGTGAAGCACTGGGATTAGTTACTGATTGATTTCCAGAGACACCAACGTTGCTATTGCCTGATGCTGACTGTACAGACTTTGCAAGGAAAGGTGGAATAGGATCACAGTCTGTAGGTGCAACTACATTTGGAGAACGAAACTGTGGTGCTTTTTCTGACGATGTGCCTAAAATAATATAATAAATATTAAAAGGAAAAATGTCTTAATTTTATAAAATATATAAAAAGCATACCAGCTGCAATTAGTTGAGCCACATTGCGTAATGCTGAAGAAATGCTAGATGTATTACTTGGACCAGGTAAAGCTGTTGGAGGTTCACTGTCCACATTAGTTGTATTACTAGTGGATTCATTTTGAGATTTGGCACCACTGTCTTGTGAAGGTCCTGAACGTAATACAATTTCCTGTGCCTCTCCACTAAAGCGATTGGCTATCCTCAATGATATTACCTATTATACAATTCATAGTTTATATACTTCGTACATTTAGTTAAATTTCTTCAACTTTTATCCTTGGAGTACAAATAGTAGGAACCAATGGCTGGATCAAATGCAACTATTAATTATGTATTAAATGTATAATACTGTTGTAGAAGACATGAAAAGTAAGACATTAAGAATATAAATTATAAGTAAATAACATTTATTTTTGTTTGATATTTCTAATATATAAAATTGTAATATTCTGAAAAAATGTTCAATTACAGATATAATTTTTGCAATTATTGCACGCAGAATTATATTTATTGTCATTTTTAATGCAAATCATTTCCAAGGTCACCTTCATTACATTTATCATACTTTTCTGAAAAATACTATCTTATATATTTCAAAAATTTAATAGCACTTCTTTCAATGTTCCTAGTTAATAGAGTATTTGCCATTTCTTATAAAAAAACGAAAGTACTGAGACAATTTTTTCTAGTAGAAAATACAAGTAATCCAAATGTTATAATATCTATATCCTAGGTCTTTGTTAACTCAGCCACTGGCATACAACTATATATACAAACTGATTCATATTAAATAACAAATATTACCTGATCTCCTTCAACCTGCACTGAAAGAATTCCAAGTTGTGTGAGGGTTGAAGAACCCTGAGCTGCCAATTCTCGAAGACGTAATGCAGCTTCTCTGGGTATTGAAAATGTGACTCTGACAGAATTCCATGGCTCTACCTTGTTTACTCTTAAACCATCTCCTTTGTCTATAAATCATTAAATATCATACATTGTATATTGTTATACACTTTGTTCAATATTAATGGTATTTCTAAATATAAAATTAAAAACGGTCATGTATAAAAATTACCTTTGCAAAGCAAAGATTTAAGATGGTCAACAATGATTTTAAATTTGTGTGGAAATTCTGGATCTTCTAAATTACCTTCACACGTTACAACTGTTTGAATTAGATCACCATCACTATCAGCCGCCATGACTACAATGTATACAAATTTATAACCTAATTATATATGCACATACAAATATAAATAAAATTCATTTCAAGTTTTATAAACAAGTTTATTATTATAATTAAAAAGAGAAGGAGGGGTATGGAAAAACAGAGAAAGAATTTAAAAGTAATACATTTTCCTATAATAAAGAATTAACGTGTGTTATTATATTTTGATATTAATTGAATGAAAAAAAGAATTATGTTTAACAAAAAGATAAACATTATTAAGTTACATAAAATTATACAGTATAAAGTATATAATTTCATATAATCTGCTATACTTACCAACCACAAATCACATAACTACCCAGAGAGGTTACAAACGCCTCAGGGTATCACTACAATATGTGGTGATAAGATGTTTGACTGTCGGTTTCAAACCGACAACTCCAAACCACTCCAGCACTAATAAATATGCTTATTGTTTCTATAAGATAAAATAATGTACTTTTATCAGACAAAGTTAAATAATAATTTATTTAATTTATTTTGTAATATAACTATGTTTAAACGATTTAGAAATATAAAATGTTATCAAAAATGTGAATTTGTAATGTCATAAATCTACCTTGACATAAAAAATAAATTATTTCATATCTATATATGGTATGGCATGGCATATGTAACTTACACATTACAATGTAAAAATTGTCCAATATGTAATTTAATTTGGAAATTATAAATTATTTATCAATAATTACATAAACTTTCAAAATATATGTCATTATTAATTTCTTGTTATTAATTTTTTTTATGAAAAGTTTTTATTTCATTAAATTTTATTAATATATTGCTTATATAACTTTACCCATTATATATGGAATTGCATTAAAGTAGAAATAATATATATATGATTATAATCTGAAAGTAACAAATAAATTAATTAATTTTCAATTAATTGGAGTCAATTATAAATTACTACAATGTGTAATAGAAGTTACAACAATTTATAGTCATTAATATATATAAATATGAAAATTAATTTCAAATTATAACTCTTACAAAATGAAATCATAATGAAACTGCAGAGGTACATGTTAAATTAAGATACTAATATACATATATATTATAATACTAATATATTAATTATAAATATGAGAATATAAAAATAATTTGAAATATATAAAATATATTAAAAATGTTCTTAAAATAGATATTATTATTAGTATTGGTTATTTAATACAATTTTGTTTTGTTGTGTCAAGACAAATTATAATATATATTTATAATATATATTTATACAAATGACTGTAACAAAATTACAAAAATGAAAAAATTTTATAAATATTCATGCAAAAATATCTAAAAATGGATAAATTGAATCTAGTTTGACCAAATGTATGGGAATAATAAGGGAAAGATTGAGTATAATATCAAAAACAACGAATAAAAATGTAAAATTGACAAGTCGAAACAAAACAGGAACGAAAACATAGTGCATAAACAAAAAGTGAGGCCAATGAGCATTACTAGGTTATAATTTGATCACGATTTTTGTCAAATTATAGAGATTAACGAAGAAAATACAAAGCTACCATCAATTGCACTATCGATATTTACCGAATCGACAAACATACGATGAAACATAAACGATTTTGAATCAAATTTTACTACTCACGAACTGCAATTAAAATCTTTTGGGCCACAAGACAGGGGCACAACTTCTATGTGGAAGAAAATAGGTTATAGAATATTTTTTTCAACCAGACATAAAATGTAAATTGTCGCGCTAATCGGAATTTAGTATTCTGGTGAGAGATTAGCTGATTTTGGCAATTTTCATAACGTTTTTTGACAAAATAAGGCATACTGAGCACTAGATATCGGGGGGCCACCATTTTGTCCGTCGGGGGAGGTGTACGTGAAGTGGGCTCAAGCATGCTCAAGATAGACCGTCAAAAATCTGAACATTTTTATTTTGCAGCTTTCTTCTATACCTCGTAATTACATATGCTTACCGAAAACAAAGTTAAAATTCGATAATGATTAGTATGGTAGCCAACGAGCCTCACTTCAGTCTTTGCACAGAACGATTTCATACCGTATGAACACAAGAAAATTTTAACGTTACCCCATTTCTTTCCAACTTCGTGCGGGATTTCTCGCGTTGAAAATGCACGGAGCCACACCACAAGAGCACTAATTTTAATCTAAAATATACCGCGCAAGTCCTACTTCACTTTCTGCACATAGCGCGCGGTAGAAATCACGAAAAAACTCGACATAATCGGTAATATAAAGGGACAAGTCATAAAACGCCATGAACAATAACAAGGAGCCGCCATTTGCAATGCGAGCAACTGACATGCGCAAATCAATCGCGCGGAGCATACTGGGTATTTGTGAGGCGCCATCTTGCCAATCTTAACATTCGAGTTTCCTAACCTTTTATAGTTTCAAATTTATTGAATCTATTTATTTATTATTGTATTTATTAGCCTCATATTTCTAGAAATTTAATACAATAAAATAATTTATATAGTCCTAATATGTGTTAGGGAAAAGTATTTATTACAACTTCTAGTGTTGTATAAAATGAATTTTTGCTCTTATAAATAAATATATGATTAGCTTCAAAATTAATATTTTTGAAATAATAAATTATTAGATAGTTTTAATATTTTGAATATTTAACATGAGAAATAATTAGAATTATTTTATATTTAAACAAAAATCACTAATCTGTTAAGCAATTCAAGTTATATCTTGAATTATTATAAAAAAGAATGATAGAAAAAGTAATTATGTTCATATACCACAAACAATAATTTAAACCAAATACACGATCTCTTATATATAAAAGACCTTAGATTTATTTAAAACGTAGGAGTTTCAATATTATGTAATTATTTTGTATAACATTTATTTACTAAACATATATATAATTTCTTAAATAAGATTTTATTAATTCCATTACTATTTTATTAGTCTGCATTATATATATTTGTATGATAATTATGGATTATAAGATTCCATAAGTCCAGCTTCATTCATTCTTTGCAATGATTTCATTGGATCATATGTTCTAGAACATAATAAAATATATTAATAAATGTATGAGAAATAAAAGCAAAATATTAAAACATTTAAGATGTTTCAATTACTTGTAAAATTCTTCAACTTTCCGTTCATATACATCAGAAACAAGTGTTTTCCATGTCAAACCAACAGCAGCACAAAGTACTGTCGCTATCCCTAAACTTTTCTTAATTTGTGACACATGAAGATTACGAAGTTGAGGTTTTGGTAATCTTCCTTCTGACATCTGAAATATAATTTTCACATAATAATATATGTATTACATACATATTATGTAAATATAATTGTAAATATGTATTTCCTTTTACAAGCAAATATTTCTATATGATGGACATTTTAATAAACATTTTTACAATCTATTATTACCATAAATATTAACATTATTTTTCCATGATGTATTATTAGTAATTTTAATCAATATGATGTTGGTTAATAAAATTTATGTATTAGATAATAACATATAATATTTAAAGAAAAATATATTTTAGGATAGTGAAGCAGTCTCTTAACGCTTAACATATTATATTAAAATAGTTGAAACATCTATAATTTAAAAGCAATCTTAGTACAGATATGAAACATATTACATAACATTCGATACTTTTCCTATTTACATAAAAATGGCAATTAATTTAATTGTAAAAATAAGCAAAGATCATTAAAGAAAAGATTGTTTACATACTTTAATAATGTAAAATTATACACTATTTCACTCAACTCCAAACTATATACGTATTATACTTTGAAGTAACGTCGATATTGTATCAGCCGGAATCTCTTGTAAACCATTCGTAAACTGACAAACTGTGAACTATTAAACTGTAGATGTGTTCTGCAATCAATCCTTTATAACCCATGTGATTTTTAAATTTCAATTAAGTGAAACTTTTCTTATATAAACTAAAAAAAATATCTTTTATCGTAAAAAAAGCATTTGTTATCTTAAACTCAAAAATAAACTGAAATAACTGTGAATATAAACTTTGTATGTATAATGAAATATCTTTTAAATATTATATAATATTCTTACTGTAAATTTATCATAGGATTGTTTAAAACCTAAAAGTATATATAAATATTTATCGTGATATCTGTTTTAATTGTATAATTTAGCAATTCTTGGAAGTATATAGTTTGTTAAGAGTATTTGGTAAGTAAATATTTTAAAATGTTTGTGACGAAATAAAAATAAAGGCAGAATGAGTTTGCATAAGTATATTTTTTATAAAATTAAAGAAAATAATATACATGTTTCTATGAAAGGATCTAGTCCATAGACGAGGTACAGCATAGAGCTAATACTCAATGCATTTCTGTTATATGATTTAATAATTTCGTGATTCTTGACTTCACAAATTTATCACAAAATAAGATCAGAGCATTAACAGCAATTGAAATTAAAACTCCAGTGCATAATGAAATGCAATATGTTTACATAATAAAATTATATCGTGAAATATCTACAAAATTTAAATGTTTTAAAAATGTACAAAATTTATTCATTGATTCACATATGTAGGATAAGTCTGATATCTAACACTTCTCCTTAGTCAACAGTAGTATGTATGTTGAACAAGGACATTTTATACCTTGTTTATACAAAATACAAGCTCTTTGGTATAACCACAGATAAGATTAAAATGGTAAAGAAGTTCATACTTTACAGGTTTCCAAAACACGCGACACAAAAATAAATAGTGGATATCAAATCTACCTCATACCTGGTTTATGCTTGTATTATTATTATTAAAGGTGGACGTGTGTGAAAGAAAAATGAGATCACTTAATTTACAGCACTAACAAAGAACATTATAATAATTAAGTATATTCGTTGGTGATGTGTCTTCTTTAATGGTTTAATTACCTTTGAACTTTGAAATGCTAAGAAAAGATTAGTGACAATAACTCTCGCGTTTTATCTAATGTCAATATTTATTAAAAATGCAGTAAGCAGTAATAGTGATAGTTGACGAAGAGTTAAGTTGTTGCGTAGGTATATAGTTACGACTACACTTGGACTGTCTCATTACATCTATATGAATAAAAAGTACAAGTGTCAAGGGTGAATTGTTTGATTTATTCGTAAGTTTGGATTATATCAAAGTGATGTTTCAATTTTTTCTAGCTCATAATGTTTTTTTGTTACTTTATAGTTAGATTTATAAAACTGTTTGTGAATATTATTTATGGACTAATTTTGTGGTACGTAATATAACAGTTTGTGTAATTTAATTTATGATATACTATCCCTTTCATAATATTTTTTGTTTACATCTGTACTATTCATCATTAAAAAAGTTCATCAAAAAATTTTTTTTTCTTTGTGCTATTTCATCATGTTATTAATATCTGTAGATTCTGTAATCTGAATTTTCTTGTTTGTTATTTTTTTAATATTTTGGAGATATCTATATATTTGCTTCTTATGTTTAACAGGTTCTTGTGACGACTGTATAAAAACAGTCAGTCTTACATACTGCGATCATGGAACAAATGATTGCTCTGAGTACTCAAAATCCATTAACTTTATTAGTAAAGTTTGGAATGATGGCTTGGAATGATACTTGTGGCAATGAGAATTGTTCTGGACATGGAGAATGTCATAATGGTACTTGTTTATGTGAGGTAATATTTTAATTGTAATTAATTAAATTCATTATAATTAGATAATATTTAATCCATTTCTTGTACTTTTGAATATAGTTTTTATGTTGTTTTCATAGATTCAGTTTGATGGACTAGAATGTCATGTTCCAAATTTAAGTTACTACGTTGCATTTGCAACTATATTCTTTATGCTGGCATTTGTGTGTCTAATACAACTTATTATGTGTATCATCGCAGAATGGCAGAAAATGAAAGCACCATCTTTTCTTAGAGCTTGTAGAGTCACAACACAAAAAGTTTTATATTTTATTGTATTTCTCGCATCATTGATAAGAGGAGCATATTTTACATCGCCGGTAAATATTATACAAAATGTATTATTAAAGATCTTAAATCTTCTTTAAATACTGATAAAATATTAAACTTATCTTTTGATAGACTGCATTTAAAGAAGGATGGTCCAGAAGTTTATTATCTGCATATTATCCACTTGTTTTAAGTGGATCCTCTTTAATTGTTTGTTTCTGGGCTGAAGTATTTCACTTAAGAAATATGTCATGGGACAAACCACAGTTTCTTTCAAAATCATTCATAGGTTTTGCTGTGTTTAATGTATTAACATACTCTCTGCTTTTAGCAGAATTTATTGTTACTCAAATATATTCCCAAGAAGATCAGGTAAGTTAAATAAAAATATATATAATAGTGGAATTTTAACCACTTGCGCCAGAAAGACGTGCCACGCACGTCAAGATGATTTTGTTCCAAAATCGCTAGTGACGTGTATACCACGTCGATAGGTATTTGTCGCAGAAATAAAAATGACGTGCGCTGCACGTCGGCTAACAGTCAGATCGTTCGTTTGTAATAATCTACCATACAGTAGTAGATTATTAACCCATTTGCATCATGGCTCTACTTAAGAGGACTGGTCCCTATCACCGCGCGCAGTCGGTCGTAGGTGCAGTAAATGACATCCGAATTCTTCATGGAGTTTATCGAAAATTTACTGTTCGAAACGATTGGTAGACAATGTTACTTCGCAAACATCGCATCTTACATTCTTTATAACAGAGGAAAAAAGAAAAAATTGTTTATTTAAAAAAAATAAGAAGTAAGAAATTAAATCATATTATTTCTCGTGGAATTCTTTAAAATGGTCAATACAATAAACTGATATATGCGAGATGCTGACAAACAGGTCAAACGTGAACTTTCACATCTGAAGAATACTTAGCGACTGAAATAAGAAGCAGTCGCAGCATGCGGATTAATCCGCGCTTGGATGCAAATGGTTAATAAATAAAATGCTATTGTTGCCGTGAGTATTTATTCATATCCGTATAAAATTCTTTATGTAAGACCCTACCAATGCGCTGAGACGCTGCTTAAAAGATTGCACTCGCAGGCGCGGTGAGATGACAAAGTAAAGCCTCACCGCGTATTATATTGTAGCGCACGGCACGCGCAACCGTGAGTTTATTGGTAGCGCAAGTGGTTAATTATTTTTTAGTTCCTAGGTAATCTGTTACTACACTATCAGTAATTTTAATTCATTATACTCAAAATGATCTTTTTCAGAGCTTTTACACCCATGTTTTTAATGGTTGCTATGCAGTGCTCTTGTTTATTGTTGTGGTATTTTTCTTAATTTATGGAGTGGAAGTGTACTTTAAAGTAAGTTTGCAATTTTTATTATAAATAATGAATAAATAAGCATTCTATTAAAATGACTTTGTCTTAGATTCGAGGTGGTTTCTTGAATGATTATCAAAATAGTACAATTTTGAATAAACGTACAGTATCTGATTTAAAAGTTAATGCTGAAGAACAAGTTACTGCAAAATTATTTGATCCAGTTCCAAGTACATCACAATTATCTCAAGTGCAAGAACAAATAAATATTTCTCAATTGCATCAGTCACGTGTAGGACTATTATCGCAAGCTTTTATGTTATTTATTATTGTTGGATTTTTGTGCAGTGAAACACTTAGTGAATTCTGGAAAGCAAAGTAAATATGAAGATAATGTCTTAATTGGATATAATTACATTCTTTTATACTTAATAATTGTTCATTATATATTTTTTATTACAGAGTTCCTTTATATAGTAGGAATTGTCATGATATTGTTTTCCGTATTATTGAAGTAGGCGTAATATTATGGTTTCCATGTGTGCTATGGAATTGTTTTAGGTTTGTATTGTGTATTATTTATTAATAAATAATATAATAATATAAAAGTATGTTGATATAAAATTCCATAGGCATGCTATTTTAATTTCTTGTTATTTTGATTATTATTTAAATATAATTATTTTTTCATTTCATTTTAGTCCTGAACAGCTGTGGATTTTAAATCCAAAGCGTCTTTTGAAACGATTAGATCATTCGAAATACATTAAAGAAATAGAATTACAAGATAAAAATGCAGAACAAGATACTGCACTTTTTTCGGATGGAACATCAATTAACAGCAAAGATTGTTGGATCTGTTACGATAGTGAAAGGCAAGATGCTGGTCCATTAATACAACCTTGTCAATGTAGAGGTGATGTGAGTGCAGTTCATCACAATTGTTTGCGCCGATGGTTGGTCGAGGTAAAATATAAGATATTTTCATTTTGTACAGATATACTCGGACTTATCATGTTATCATATGTGCACTATGCATTTCAGAGTTCTATAAATGCTGACAGTCTTACTTGCAAAGTATGTGGTACCAATTACAATGTTGAACATGCAAGTAAATTGGACTGGCAAAATGGTATAACTTCTCGCCATTGTTTGCAAACTATGGCCATTGTCACAACCATGTGTGGATCATCAGCTGCTGCTTGGACTCTCATTCAATTAGTAGAAGGTCCAATTATCAGAATGCTTGCAGCTGGTACTGCATTGTTGATTATGTATGTTTGTATAAGGTAAATTATTAATAATTATCGATATTTATGTTCACTGTACATGTATCATTATATATTATATTTATGAGAAAATTTATTTTTAGGTTTTTAAGCTTAAACACAGTTGTGGCATATCAACGTGCCAAAATTTCATCTTTAAATATTATTAGTTCTGATAGTAATGGAAATGCACATGTTTCAACTATTAGTCATACAGTTTGTGTAGACTTGGCAAAATCTGAAACAGCCACGATATAATCGATATTTGATCATTAATGATGTAAGGTATATTTTGTTTTTATTTGTAAGAAAATTTAGCAAACAAAGCTAGGAAAAAATTTTTGCAATTACATGCATGTAAAAAGTATGCAAAATTGCATATATCATACATTGAACATTTTTCTACCATTCTTTATCTAAGGATTAATGTTGGTAGTTATTTAACGAATTGTGGAAATCACGCAATAATCTACTACTCTTTTGACAATTAGATTTTCAAATATTTTTATGGTTTACAACTAGTCTGTTAATAAGTTACCATAAATTTAAATCTTGTCTATTACTTTTGGTTTTGGCAACAAATATATATTTTCGTTATTCAAAACAATATTTTTAGAATGGAAATGAAAAAATAATTTTGGAAAGAGTATTCTTTTGTATAAAAATTATATATTGTATATTATTTAAGCAAAATAGTTTAGTTTTGAGTTTGCAAATATATAACTTAAAATTTAGATTATAAATTGAGATATGCAAAATGGTAATAGTTGAAATAAATATAATTTTGTAGCATGGAATGTTACCAGTATAAAAATAACGAGCACATATATAATTTTGTATTGTTTTTGAAACTAATATGCTTTTTGGTGTAAGAGTAGAAAAACAAAATGTTTTACTTTTACTGCAGGACTAAATGGACATAATTGGCTCAATGTTTATTATGGAATGTTGTAAGAAAAAATATATGCAATAATATATGCGATAGATTATTCTAATTATAAAAATTTGTTTATGACGTGAACGCGCAGTTTGCATACGTACTACATGTATTGTTTTATGAAATCCAGAAATATTATGAATAATGATAAATATTTTATAAATAATTCATTGACGCGTGACAGTTCCAAGTAAATAAAATACGAATTGTTTCCGCAATATATGAATATCATGTTTGAAAATACTCGTATTTCATATGTCTTAGTTTTATAGGATGTATATATAGTATCATAATTAACAAGTGATATATATTTCCATTTCTTGGAAAGAAATATGTTATGTAATATTGTAATACTAACAATCATTTTTTGTAGTAGTACAAAAATATTCTAGTTTTAATAACTTATTATAAAGCTAACATGCTATTACGCGCGGGGTAGTTTTACTAATAATTGTTAAAAGATATATTTGTAAGTGTTAATAATTAGTAATCCCTTATTAAGTAATACTGATAAAAGTATCTGCTTAATGTAAAGTGTTAAACTATTGTGATCAAAAAATAACATTATCATATATATTTTTTTATTATAAATCGTCTAATGTAAGAAATTTATATTGAAAGTATATATTGTCTAAACAACTACATTATAAATTACTTTATATTATAAATATGTTTAAATTTAATTTAACTAATTTATTTTTCAAAATTCTAAAGTTTAAAATTTTTGATATATGTCATCATTTCCATTGCCCTGCGGATGAAACTTAAGCATGTTGTTTTCTAATATATTATTTGATACAACTAAAAAATACTATAGAAATGTAAAAAAGCTATAAGTAAATATTAATATCAGCACTATAAGTATATTCAGGTAGAGAAAAATAATAATAAGCGCGAAGATACAGACTGTACAATGTCCAAGTTGATTATTAAATAAAAAGACCAAAATAAAATTACATTATTCATTGTTAATTTTATTGTTATGTTTACAATACTTAACAATGTTATGTACCAAATTAAAATACTGATTATTAAAAGATAAAGTAATTTTTGATCAATGAATGTGGAAGAGCAGATTATAATGAAGTGTCTGATTTTAGGAATGATTCTGAGTACCTTTTATTACTATATTATTTTTTAGATCATTATTTAGGTACGTATAAGGAATACATTTTACCAATTAAATTCAATATTTAATAATAAGTAATATAATTATAAATATACAGATACAACAGAATTTAAAATATCGTTTAATATGAACTACTAATTTTATATTTATACTCGTTTCCGACATTAGATCTGCTCTGACTGTGCAATAATATTACCTGTTGCCATGTGTAAGTGTAAATGTTTGCTCCAGGTTACTTCTTGAGACTGAGGTTCTGTATATTGATGGATAAATTTTAAATGCAGTTTTTTTTTGTTCAACCTACGCTGAAACACAGTATGTATTCTATACAAGATATAATTTAAAAGTAATAAATAAAAATCACAGATTTTTTCTAAAGAGTAGTATTTTATGAAATAAAATAATAAAAGTTTTACCTGCGATGCCTGCAATTGCTTCTGAAGCAAAATATTTGACATCCACGTCACTGTCTGTATTGAGCTTATCAAGTACAGGTTTTACTTGAGCTTGTACAGCACACGGTTCAAGATAAGGTCCAATTTTTTGAAGAGTTTTAGCAACATTGAATCGTACATTAGCAACATTATCAGTTGCCATTCCTAAGACAGTCGGAAGCATCACCCTTGTTGTTATTTCTTGACCACATACTTCTGCCAATACCTGGGGAAAACGAATGATAGAAAAATTATAAATTACTATATAAAAAATGAAATAATTTACTTACATTGATGCAGAATAAACATGTCATTCTGTGAAGATAGTTTTGATCCCTTGACATTGCTAAAACCTTAGGTATTACAGTATTCTGTGCCCATTCAGGGCCGAATTTTTCTACCAGTTTTTTCAAGTTTAACGTAGCTGCCTCTCTGATGGCATAAACGTGATCTACTAACCAAGTCATACATAAGGAATTTAGTTTTTCATCAAAGAATTCTACCCCAAGTTGTCCAGCTAGCAATGGCATGTATCTAGGGCATATAAATAAATAAATAAATAAATAAATAAATAAATAAATAAATACATATACATATATATATATGTACATTACATTTTACATTATATAAAAAATAGTTTAATTTCAATAATTTCTATATTAACGTCATAATATATTTTAAAAATTCTTACTCTATGATGGCATATCTTACACGCCATTTCGAATCTTCGGCTAATTCGACAATAGCTGGTAGAAGAGATTGTGAAAGTTGTTGTATGCCAATAACTTCGTTAACACATTCTAAATTGCTGATAATATTTAAGCGAACTTCTGAACATTCATCTCTGAGTTGTGACAAAAATAATGGTAACAAATGTTCGATTGTACTGCAAATTTAAGAAATTTAGTATTATTATTATATTATTTCAAACATATTTATATAATTAAATAAATATATATTTATTTACTTGTATTTTCCAAGTATTGGACTAAGACCCATTATAACACTCGCCAAAGCTGATTTTACATGTTGGTTTGGATCTGATACAAGTTCTTTAACTATTGGTAATATTTGTGTCATAATGATAGATTCTTGATTGGATTTATCGAGATTCTGGCAAAAATCGCGCACTTTGTCAGCTGCTGCAGCTCGAACTTCAGCTTCGATATCTTTTAATAGTACTTGAAATGCTGGTACAAGATCTGTTTTTGTAATTTCTGGACCTACAGCTTTTTGAAGCTGTAAATAAAAATTGAAGCTGATTAAAATTAATCAAAATTAATATTATTTAAATATTTACTACAAATAAGAAAAATATGTAAAAATAGCTTACATCCGTGAATTTATCTGCGACCATATAACGTACACGCCACGACTGATCACTTGCACATTGTCTAAGTGTAGGCATAACTAATTGCTCTACATCTTCTTGTGGTAATAATGCTGCAATGCTAACACAAGCTTCAATTGCCAAGAGACGTACTGAATCCTATAAAATATGATGTAAATATTAATGATATGAATATTTTAAAATTAATAGAATAATTGTTTGTTATGTATTATCTTACTTGTTCATCTTGAGCCAAAATAACAAACATTGGAATTAAATCTGCCTTTACATATTCAATTTCCATAACTTTTGCAAATTCACCTAAATGTGAAGCAGCAGATCGTCGTGCCATTGGAGTGTCATCTTGACATAAGTTACGGAAGTGGTTTCGTAAACATGCTAAAAAACAAAAAGAAGAGGAAGACAATTTATATTTATATAAGGAAACAGACAACAAATCTTTTTATATTTCCTAAAATCTAAATGATCTTTATGTTCTACCTTTAACTGATGGATTAACACGTTGGTAGCAGACACTAAATAAACCACATGCTGATGTTCTTGATGTAAACCAATCTCCTGTTGCCAAACGATGTATCAAAGGAACAAATTGCTCCTCCAAATCTGTTGAGCTATGTTGAGCAGCTATAGTTCTTAAAGACTCCACTGCTTTATCTCTAACTACAGTTTCTTCAACTGTTGCCAAACTCTCCAGAGGTTTCTGTATTAAAATAAATTTTTATTACAAAGTTTACTAATAATGAACTTTTTGTTAAGTATTATCTTAAATATCTAAAGTATAATCTTATATGTCTCAAGTTAAATGTTATCTCTATTGTAATCAATTTCTTTTGTTTCAAGTATACAATGATAAAAATAATAATATGCTAGCAATAATGTTTCAAAGTAATTATCTATTATTTGAAACACTATATGCATATGCATAATTATGTAAACATGATTTGTTATAATATAGCACATGCTTTATATGAATTATAATTCTGAAAAATGATTCTATCTCAATGAAAATGAGTTAACTGATTTAATATCTATTTAATAGATTAATTACTAACTTATATATTGTATATAGGCGTCTTTTGACTAAATATTATTGTTAGTTTAGCTGTTGAATGAAAAATAAATAACGATATATACCAATAAACAATGTACATATTCTGGACCTCCTACAAGAGGAGTAAATTGTCCAAGTTGTTCTGCCAAAGCTAGTAGGACTTCATCCTCATCATACATAGACTCAGTTAAAAATGGTATTAATTCGCTGCGTGTTCGTTCAATGCCTAATGCAAGGGCAATCGTAGATAATTTCTTTATTGAGTTCAGCCGTAACTGTAATAAGAAAAATTCCATAAATGTGCAGGTCAACCCTCTATGATTCACTCATTATCATCACCAATGCCTCCCTTTTTCAAGTAACAAAATATATCTCTGCAAATTGAAGTTTTGAATTTTCAAAGCTTTCAACGTGAGCATTGTTATACAAATAGATCATAATATTGAATGTATTGATATTGAAAAGAGAATATTTAGGATGACAGGAGACTAAAGGAATACTCTATCGAATTGTACGCTACCACTGTAGCCGCCTTGACACTCTGTTTTTTCCAGTGACTGCAGGCGGTACAGCAAGTATATTACTTTGCAATTATAAAATATAGATTTCAAGCATTTTTAGAATCACCTGTACATCTTCGTTTTTTAGTTCGTCGATCAAAACAGCTATCGGATAAAGACTGTCGTCCGTAGTAGAGTCGCTCGCTGCCATTTTGCTGCCGATCACACCAGAGCTTGGAAACTCCCGTGTGTTCAAGTAGTGTTCACATTACTGCGCCATCTGATGGTTGTTACTATTACAGAGAACTAGCGGCACATGTAAAATCTTTTTTTCGTCTTCTTCTGCGAAAGAAAAATCTATTCTGTCGCATATTTTATCACGATTTACAGTAACGTTTGAATTATGTTTAGTAAATCAATTTACAATTACTTTATACTTTCAATGGGTTCGTATGTTTTAAAATAGGGTAAAAGGACTTTTTATTACCCGTCAAGAAGTTTGCATATTATTAATGACATTTATCTTCTACTGTATGGTCCTATCTTATAATTTTATTTTAAAGAAATAATAATATAATGAATTACAAAACATAAAATATGATAATTTTTATATGAATATATGTTTGTACCATAATCAATTTTTTAAGATTATATAATAGTGTATATATATATATACACACTATTATATATATATACACTATTATATATATATACAGGGTGGTTGGTAACTGGTGGTACAAGCGGAAAGGGGGTGATTCTACGCGAAAAAAGAAGTCGAAAATATAGAATAAAAATTTTTCGTTTGAGGCTTTGTTTTCGAGAAAATCGACTTTAAATTTTCGCTCGGTACGCGTGCACTTTATCGCGTCTCGTTGTAACAGATTTCACTGTAGAAAAACAAAAAAAAAATTTTTTTTAATTTTTATTCTATATTTTCGACTTCTTTTTTCGCGTAGAATCACGCCTTTTCCGCTTGTACCACCAGTTACCAACCACCCTGTATATATATATATCGATTTTCATTTAGTAGAGGTTTGATTTGTTGTAAGTGAAATATGAAACATAATAAAAAGTGTTTCATTGAAAAATGTTTTATAGCCACTACACTCACATCCTTGAAAACATAATATTATCACCTTTTTCTTCTTCTTCTTTTTATCAGTTAATTCGTCTACATTTGCTTTTATCATCTCCAGTTTGATCATCCGATCAACAATAGTACTTTTTCATAAATATTCAGGTATTTTGAATTTAACGAATAACTAGTTAGTGAATGAATGGGAAAAGAAATCAAGAGAAAAGAAATATGAAATACATGTTCTAGTTTCGATAAGCAATTACTTCTTTTCCAATATTGTTTTTATATTATAGTTACTGTGTCAATGTAAGCAACAATGTTTATTTCTTTTTGTTGGATATCCATTTTTTATTTTTCGCAAGTAAAATATTCCTTAGTGCTAATATGTAAAATGTATGTATAAAAAATGTCTTTAATGCATGTATAATATAATCTTAAGAGATAATGATTTTAATCGTGCAAATAAAAAATATATATACATACGTCTTTTTTCGGAGTTTTTTTTTTTTATGAAAATATATACGTCTTATCAGTATGTACATAATAATCTGCTATTTATATAGGGCAACAACGTATGGGACTATCACATCTTAACGAATCAGTATTGCGCGATTCAATGCTTCTGACAAAGATATAATACTTATTTTATTAGTGAAAGAGCTGTAAAAATTATACAGAAACGTTGAGAGCATTGTACCAAATATACCAAATATGAAGTGGTCACAATATTAATGAGAAATGATAAAAATGAGATAAAAATAACAAGGTAACAATTTTATTGTCGAAAATTTAAAGTTGGCAGGAAGAGGACACGTGTACATCGACAAGCAAAACGAATAGTCGAAACTAAATAACGTGTAAGTATACATAATTTATTACGTCGGTTATGAAATGATATTACGTTCGTCGTATATGTATTAATAGCTAATAATGATGTTCCCTTATAGTGTGGTTAAATTTATTTCGATTTAAGCAGGTGTCCTACATTCTTACTTAATAATTTACAATTTCTTGTTCGAACGATTTTTCTCAATTTATTTAATTGATTAGTCAAGGTATATATATATTGATTTTTATTTGTGGCATTTTTTATTTCACAGTTTTTATTCATAGTATCTTTTGTCCAGGATTTCCACTTTTAGAAAGTATAATTTCATCAAGTCCTGTATCATCATACAAATCGCATTCAAGTTATTAAAACCAAAGAGATTTTATCACTGAACAAATTCTGAACTGAATGAAACATGTGTTTGGAAGGAGATAATCTTCTTCTTATATCTTGGCTTATTTAGTCGTATCCAAAGATAATTTCTGTTTTCTTAGAGCGTGCAGTAGAAAATCGAGTGGTAGTCCAGAGAAAATCGAAATATATTATAAGATGTCTCACTCGATATTTGACGAAGTAAAAGTATTCGAAGATACGGACGAAAATACAGACATAATCAAAAGTTTTATTAAAACAGAGCATGAATCAACGGAAGAACCGTTCTGCGTTCTTGATGTTGCCGACGTGATGCAGAAACATCAAAATTGGATCGCGAAGATGCCAAGAATTGTCCCATATTATGGTAACATAAGAGTTCTCGATTTCTAATCTATTAATCTGAAATGTTTTGTTCTATTCCTGTTATTATAGTACATCTGATAATTCAGAAGTATTCAAAAAGATATGTCTTCTATCTAGAGTACGTTATATTAAAGTTATTATCGTACCATTCATCCGATATTAGGTCATCCCATAAGTTCGTGCCGTTTTTCGAACGGTATATATGTTAAGATTGTTTACATACTTTTCAGTTTCATGAAAAAATGTAATCCCCCTCTCGTTGTTCTTCTTGTTGATTTTTCAACAAGATCCCGAATTTTATCTTCGTCTGTCTGAGAAGGACGCCCGGAGCGTTCCTCGTCTTCTAAACAGAAATGCCCAGCTCTAAAACGTTGGAACCACTTTCTACAGGTGCGAGATGAAAGCGCATTTTCTCCGTAAACAGCATATGTTTTTCGTGGCAATTGTTACAGAACTTCCTTTCCGAAATTCATATAACACGAGATGTCGAAAATGGATACGCATTTCACTCATGATTTTTTACTGTTAGAAGTCACTGTGTTCACTATATTACGATCTTATACTCACGAAAATCTGCTCCAGCCTGTTCTCGATCAGCTAAGCTCAAGTCCATTGGTCCCTTATCGCCCTATGTTTATAAATCGACACATGAAATGTATATACAAAAGTCGGCACGAACTTATGGGATGACCTAATTGTATCACTCAGGCATAAAATTCAGAAATAACACGGATGAAATATTTTATTATTAATTCGTAAAATTCAAATATAACATTGTCTGCAAATTATATCACAAAGGATATAACACATTTTTATTATTAATTAATATTTCCTGTCATTAAAGATGGATAGATTCTTTTCTCTTGAGACAGTGAAATCAATATTTAGAAATTATTATATACAAGAATATCTAATTTATCATTCCTGCTTAATATGTTTTGGTATTTTAGCTGTCAAGTGCAACGCAGATCCATTTCTCCTAAAGATTTTGGCAGTTATGAATGTCAATTTCGATTGTGCATCCCAAGTATACCTTCAATTAATTTTTCTTAAATGACACAATATTATTATAGTTACGTCTACATGCAAAATACGTTACGTTCTGTCATTATTTTCTTTAGCAAGAAATACGGATGATAATGAAACTAGGAGTGTCTCCAAACAGGATAATCTTTGCGAACCCGGCTAAGTGGACCACCCATATTAAATTTGCCAAAATGATGCATGTAGAAAAAATGACCGTCGACAGCGAGATGGAAATCCTTAAGATAAAGGACATTTTTCCGGAAGCGAAGTAAATGCAGCAGCGACATATCAGATTCACTTTAATGAAATATACAATATTTTAGAATGGCGTCATTGAAATAATCTCTATTATTTTTTTCATAATCAATAGAGTAATCATTCGTATTCGATGTGACGCGAAAAATGTTCTGGTATCACTTGGAACAAAATTCGGTTGCGATCCGGACGAAGAAGCAGTTCGATTGATACATTCGACAAAAAGCCTTGGTTTAAAATTATGGGGCTTTAGTTTCCATGTCGGCTATCTATGTTCTGAATCAGACGCTTACGTTAGAGGAATCAGAACGTGTAAGAAACTAATCTCGATCGCTAAAGAAATTGGATGTAAAGACGTTCAATTGATCGATATCGGCGGTGGATTTCCTGGCAACAGAGGATACTCTATCGACGAGGTGAGCTTTTGATAGATTCCGAATTGAACCGCATAAAAGTCAAACTGAACAACTCCAATTCTCATAAAGTTATCAATTTCATATCATTCAATGTTATCTATGTAGGTTCACGATTAGTATTCAAATTTCATAAATTTATTATTATTTGCAAATTCCAAGAAACGATGTAAGAGGAAATGTTAGTAACTGTCATTCTTCTATACATTATAATTCATGGAGATGATCAGCGTAATGCATTCGTGACTCGATTGAGACTCATACTACACCTTAATTCGTATTTGTTTGTTTTGCTGAATTACTGAATTGGTTAAATTTGCATTATCGTTTCGGAAACACTCAGGTTGCAAGGCGTATTAACAACGAGATCGAGGACATCGACCCGAGTATCTCGATCATCAGCGAGCCGGGACAATATTATGCAACATCGGCATATACTTTGGTGTCACTCGTGCACACAAAGAAGATTGTTCGTCAGGCTGATGAAATGGTTAGAATGTATTATATGAATTGTGGAGTGTTCAACGGTTTTATAGAGGAAATGTTGAACTTAAAAGAGAGACTGCCGATACCGGTGTATAAGGTAGAATTATTAATCTTCCATATAATATAGAATACAGAATTGGAAGTCAAATATCTCCTCCCATAAGTCCCTGTTCAAATTATTCGGTTGATTCATGTTAAGAACTTATACAGGGTGGTTGGTAACTGGTGGTACAAGCGGAAAGGGGGTGAGATTCTACGCGAAAAAAGAAGCCGAAAATATAGAAAAAAATTTTTCGTTTGAGGCTTCGTTTTCGAGAAAATCGACTTTGAATTTTCGCTCGGTACGCGTGCACCTTATCACGTCTCGTTATAACGGATCTCACTGTAGAAAAACGAAAAAAAAAAAAAAAATTTTTTTTTAATTTTTATTCTATTTTTTCAACTTCTTTTTCGCGTAGAATTACCCCCTTTCCGCTTGTACCACCAGCTACCAACCACCCTGTAGATATTATAATCTGAAAAATTCTTACGATCATACGTAAAGAGACAATTTATTTCAAGTTGTGCTGAAATCGACAAGTTGTTTTGTTTACTCTGTGAACTTATTATTAAAGACACATTTAGCTATATTTAGTCTAAATAGCCGCCAGCATTAGCAGCTTCTAACATTAAGGATAACCAGCTGGATAAAATTGGGCACAGGCATGAACTCTAAGCCCCATGCCCTATTGACTTCCGTATTTTATGTAATATATTTTAGCCACGGAGCGATGCGAAATTCCGTTCATACGTTTGGGGTCCGACCTGTGACTCTTTGGATTGTATCTTGAAAAATGTAATGCTGCCAGAATTTCACCAAGGTGATTGGTTAGCCTGGATGGATATTGGATCCTATAGCATATGTCTCAGTACTTCATTCAATGGTTTTGCACCGCCTAAAGTACATCCGTGTGCTAGAAAAAGCCAATGGTTCGTATAAACGTGTGGAGTAAGTTACAGTAATAAATATAAAGAGGAATGTGAAATATTCTTGATTGTCTTTTTCTAGGAAAAAATTTATTGATTACACAAAGAGAATGCAAAAATCGCAGGAATAACGGAGGGAGGAATAAACTAATAAAAGCCAGTTGATATGGACATTGTTATATATTGCTTCTAACTTGACTTTATTTAGAAAGTTATGCAGAGTATTATGTATGGAATTGCAAAAATTTTGGTGAACTTATTTGATTGTAAATATAATAATATATTAGATTCCAGAATTCTAAGTATGTAAATAAAATATTTCTCAGTCTTGTATAATATGAAAAAGTTACGTATGTAAATATAATTAATTTTTAAGAGACAACGATTTCATTCGTGTATATAAAAAATGTATGTGTGCATACTTTTTCGGCATAGTTTTGTATGAAAATATGCAGGTTGAGTTACATAAGAGTCCAACCTGAAAGACTTTCAATAATTTTAATTATATCGACAAATGTTTGAGATAAAATTTGATTGTCTTCAGGGTTATACGTCATCAGTGTCCACGTATGTGGGTGAATTTTAGGTCAACATTGCCTCTTTCGGTAGAATCATGTATTTTTTAAGACATTAATTCACGCAGCTGGAGATTCTCTATAACAAAATTGCTACCTCACTTATGTCCAGCAGCTATTAGTTTAGTCGATATTTTGGCTTTTATTTTGTAAGATTTATCGCATGAAAGACGAGGAAAACAAATATAAAAGTAGTGCCTTGCGTTTTTCTTGTCTTTCATACGATAAGTTTCGCAGAATAAAAGTTAAAATATCTACTAAGTTAAATTGTTTTCGACATAAGTAGGATAATTATTTACTAATTTTACGCTTATAGTATATAATACCCACACTTAAAGGGAAGCTGATACATGAGAATACGTTTTCCGTGTAGCTATTTAACTTTTATCTGAAATGTTCTGCGGAATAATTAACGCTATCGAAAATACATTGTCTTTAACTTTTAGATGACACATCCTGTGTACGTTTTATCAGTATATAGTTATATAATAATTTCCTACTCTATGGACTGTATCTTGAAAAATGTAATGTTGCCAGAATTTCACCAAGGTGATTGGTTACCCTGGATGGATATTGGATCCTATAGCATATGTCTCAGTTCTCCATTCAATGGTTTTGCACCAGCCAAAGTACATCCGTATACTAGAAAAAGCCAATGGTTCGCATAACCGTGTGGATTAAGTTACAGTAATAAATGTAAAAAGGAATTTGTAATATTCTCGAATGTTTGCTTCCAGGAAAGATTTTATTGATTATACAAAAAGGAATGTAAAAGTCGTAGGAACAACGGAGTGGAGAATAGACTAATAAGGACCAGTCAATAATGATATGGCTAGATATTATTTTGGACTTAAATTATTTATTGAATTACGATACTTATATGATGTATTTTGCTATAAATATCGTAATATATTAAATTTTTCAATTTTAAATCTATGAAAAATAAAAGTATTTTGTTGGAAGCATAACGTACTACCTTATTTATGTACATTAATTAGTATGACTAATGTATGTGCATACAGAATTATATTCATAGCATTCTTGTTCATCATTTGTTAGACATTGAAAACATGTATTTTAATATAAAATTTATTTATCTCATTACTGTATAATAAAATTGCATAAATAATCGTATTATAAGCTTCTATTGACAGGGGTTTGGTCATTGATAAATACTTTTATTAAAAAATGAATGAATGGTATACGGCAAATGCGTTTTCCATTAGTTAAACGTAATAACTTTTCGGTATTTTACATTTTTATTGCTTACAGATTGATCTTACGTATTATTATCGTATGGAAATAAATCTTTTCTTCGTAAAATGTTGTGCCATGTCTTTGTGCTTTAAATAAATGTCATATTATTGTCGTGATTTATTATGGTTTACAAAATCAATCCACCTATATAAATAAGATTTTATGTAAATAAATGAAGCATAAAGATTAAACAAAGGAAAGTATTTTTTAAATGAATGCACTTACTCTTTTGCAGTGTTACATAAGCCTGGTTGAAGTTTACTCGTTGTTTCAGCTTCGTAAATGTCTTGTTGATCTATAATATCTTGTCGTGGATGTTCTGATTTTGCCAATGAGTCTCTTACCTTTGGAAATACAAAAATAATTATATTTTTAATGATTCTTTAATTATTACCAGACATCGTTCTGATTATATTCTTTAACGTACTTTTTCTGCGGCTTGTAGTACACGGATCAAATTTCTGCCTGCTAATTTTTCAAGTTCCTCTTTGGTCCATTTTGGATTCACATCACTTTCGTAGATGCGATCGAATAAATCTGGATATTTAGAAACATCTTCCAAACCTTCTGGCATTCTGAAATATGTTATTCACACTTCTGTGAATCCTGCTTGTCTTTATAACATTAAACTTTGCGATTTGTAGTACTGGCGTTATACTTACGATCCTACACCATCGTAGTCCGCTCCAATACCAACATGATCAGCTCCGATAAGATTACGAATGTAATTAATGTGATCTACAAAAAGGCAAATAGATAATTATTTACGATGAGGACAGTAATTTTTTAAGCGAATTCAGGATACCTGTTTTGAAATTTTAATTCAATTTTGTTAAGTGAAACAAGCCGAGTGAATAGGAAACGCGTTTAATACGATGTGCAATTATGATAAACTTTATATAGAAATGTAATCGAAATTATCATGTGAACGAGATTAAATAACATTTCTGAAATTAAACATTACATTAAACGTGAGATTGAAGTTTTTCGAATGTCATACCTACAACGTCTTGGATAGTTGCGTTCCTCGAACAATTGCAATTTACAAAATTTGAATAGAAGTTCACCATTACGATACCATTGTTTTCTTTCTGAAAATGCGCGCAAAATTATATTTTATTGTTACACAATTTCATGAAGCATTTAGGATGACAATGAAGATCTACTTACAACCATGTGGAGGACATCGTCAGGCACGTTACGGTAGTTACGGCAAACGCTAAAGGCAGATGAATGGGAGAACATAATAGGAGCTTTCGTTATTGAAAGTGTTTTTCTCATAACGTTATGAGACACATGCGCTAAATCGACTAACATTCCCAATCGATTCATTTCATAGACGATAGCCTATAATTGAAATATAAAATTCATACAGTTTTAAAATAGATATAAGAAGAAGAAATTAAAGAAATTTGACGTACTTCACCGAATTTCGTAAGGTTGTGGACAGACGTATCGTCCACCACCGATGCGTCAGCCCTTCGTTAAAAAAAAAACACGTTTATTAATTTTTTTGAAGCGATCTAATTATCTTTTTTTTATAGATAGAATCCTATTTTAATTTTATAAAAAGATTATTTATCCATTATCGCAAAATAGATGTCTGCTAAGAAATATTTTATTTCTTCAATTTTACTTTTATGAATTGGATTTTCTAGTAAATATTAAAGTTCGATGACATATTAAATTAATTTTTGGATCGATTAAAAATGTAATAATATACCATGGAGTGTTGCACATATGAGTTAGCGTCATGTAACGCACACCGAGTTCGTAGTAGAGCCGGAGAACAGCCAAACTAGAATCAATAGAGTGACCACCTTCGACACCGATCAAGGAAGCAATTTTTCCATCATTCCATGCTTGTTCGATATGCTTAGCTTCCGTTGCAAACTGCAAGTAGTTTGGATATCTAGCGACTAATCTTTTGATAACATCGATTTGTCTCATTGTCAGTGGCACTGCATCCTTGAATTGCGATGAGCAATCAACATACGCTGCCCAGAACTAAAATTTATTTATACTCTCATTATTATTACTATACAAATTAAAAAATTTAAGGATTAATTTAAGAATTAGAATTAATAAAATTTGGAGCCTCATAATTTACGTTACTACCATAATATAAAATATCGATCGCTTTGACATTATATATTATAAACTAGTGATAATACAATCTACAGTATGATGTAATAGTATTTCCCATACATATTATAGTCTAGCAGTTCTTTTTTATTTTAACTTATTATGAATTTTATATGTAATTGTATTTTAGCTATTAAATGGGAGGCACTATTTATCTGCCATATAGCGAATAACTATAACTATGTATCATATAATGGAAAATTATTGCGTGAATCATGTAGACATGAATCGGTTATCGCATTTCTATAGTTTCTGATAAGTATAACTCAACGAAATGTTAACTATTAATATTTACAATTATATTATCAATTAATTCTCAAATATCATATATCAAACGTCATATATTAATTATAAATAAGTTTGAAAGAAAGTGAAGAGATCAACAAAATTTACGCCCGTAGAAACTACGCACAAAACGAAATTCATGCATTATCACATGCCAGTCTAATATTGCAACAAAACGTATTTCGACATATGGTCTAAAATGATAAGAGGCTTTGCGTTAATTAACAACAAACGAAAATCCATCAGTCAATTAATTTATTTCAAGATATATATGATAGAACGAAGATTTGAATGATAATCTGTCTTTTGTATTTGCAGTGTTTTCACTCACTTGTGCGCCTATTTTTCCTTTTTTCAACCGGGCAAGATCAGTATAACATGATTTGCATACGTCTTTACCCCATAATTCATCGTCGGTCAGGTTTTGTGTGAAGTTGAAATTGTCTAAGTTGTTGTTCAATAATTTGTACAAGTTGTGAGGCAAATCATTGTGGCTGAAATAAAGAATTACAAATCACATTAGATTTATACGAAAATAAAACACAAAAAGGAAGATCTGTCTCAGTAAAGATTAGTAAATATTAATCTTTATTTTCAATTAAATACAATAATTCGTTGTTATATTTCAAGCCTCGTATAATCATCATTCATTAATTAATACTTCAACTTATCTGCATACTAATTCACTATGGTAACGATCAATCATACCAACCCGTAACTGATTAATAATAAAAATTTATTTATCGATATTAATATCGATAGTAGTCTTTCGCTAGAGATGCTCGCTAATTATTACAATAAATTATAGACTCAAATTATAGATAACATTTATTAAAGCGTGTATACACAGTTTTGTTTTTATAAAATCCTTTATGTTTTTAAAATTTTTCATTACCGCATATTTTGTGTTTTTTATTAAGATGATAACATTTCAGATCACTTACCCATCGATAAGTGGCGCTGACGTAAGAGCGTCGCTTCCTTTGAAACTGCTAATGCTTAATCCCACGCTCAGGCCAATTAGGAACAGTAACACCGATGAGCTCGCCGCAACACTCACGTAAATCATCTTTTTCGTGCAGTACTTGGCTAAGCAGCCTGGAAAAGATTCAACAATAGTTACTTCGCGGATACTGACAAGGGCTGTTGTATGTTGGTGACTTTATATGTTACAGAGCAATCGATAATTTTCTGTTTGAATACGCCAATGATTGATCAGAAGCAATTATACGTATCGATCTACTTGTAGTTCAGGATGACTTTTGATATATTTACTTAGACGCAAATTAAATTCTTTCAAATCAGATAAGATAAATCAGACAAGAAGTAATTAAATGTAAAACAATTTACACATAGTATTCGATAACTTTCAGATTATGTGAAATTCAATATTTAATTCCGTGATATAATTAAATACACATGTTGTATGATAATTTTAATCAGGAACGCTAAACCAAAAAGTTCATCAAACCGTAGAGAGGATTTTTGCAATTGGATATGCCAAATAACCCGCATTACAATCATCAATGTCAAATAATGTCATAAATTTGTAAATATTAATAAAAAATGATATTATTTATTTATTAATTTCGATATGTTATTGAAGTGTGAATGTTTACACGTTTAGCGATCTCTAATACTAGATTAAATTAAAAAGATATTTATACCTAAATATGATTGATAATTTTTTACGTAATTCTTTGTTATAAACTTCACATGAAAGAAGAAACGAAAACAGCGAGGATGCCGAGGTTGTTAGTTTGTATTTGATAACAATACCGTGATAGTTTAGTTTGATAACAATGATGTAATACGTTTCTTTTTAATGTTACATACATGTTTCAAGAAGGAGTATTTTATACCGAGTTTAGGAGTTTATGTATATTTACATACTAATATTTACAAAATTCTATTAAATTACGCACAGATTGTTTGCTTCACTAAACTGGCCAAACTAGTTTTATTGTACTCTCAATGAGCTCTCGTAAGCAACTGACTCGCTGAGAGCCCTTTCAAATCGAATCTTTACACGCACAGTAAACACAGAGGTCACTCAAAACCTAAGATACATCTCTTTGATTTGATTAGGTTAATAACCATGGACATTTTAATTTCTTGGAGTTGAGAAATTTAAATTTAAAGAATTCTCAAATTAGAAATAATTATATCATATAAATTTTTAACGCAAATTATGATTAAAGTTTTAAATTAATAAATCATTTATTTCTTTAAATTACTCCAGTCATTAGAATACTTTTAAATAGTTTAATGTTATTTGTGTAGCGTTTATCAAATTTAAAAAGACAGTAATTAATATACATCTTTACGAAGCTGCATTATTAAAATTTATTAAGACAGTATAATGTATATAGCACACGTGTACACATATAGCAGGTTGCTTTATTACATAATGGAATGATATAATGTAATATAATAAACGTGTAATATATAGACATGTAATTTATTAGCAAATAGGATTAATTGTAGGAAGGATGTAATTACAAGAAAATTTTCGAGTTCATTAACGTTTACAGTAGCGTAATGGAGATTTAGCATATGTGAGCAATGGCAAACGATCCAATGCGTCTGTACAATGATTAATTCACCCATAGTAGATGTAGAGTGGAACGTTTCTTCGGTGACACTATTCACTTCCATCTTCCGAAGATAACTCGTTCAGCTACGTCTTAAACGTGCAATTTCTGTTCACGCCACGCTATCTGCATATATAAGCAAACATAATACAGTCCAATACATTACTCTTTCATACAGATTACTCTTTCATACATTCCAGATTTTGCTTCAAGATATTTATTCATATTCCTGTTTGGATTCAAAGTTCGTACGTTGTTTTCTGTTTACTAAAGTATGTCAAGTGTCGTAAATATATTACATATTATAGCAAAAAGATGGTAATGTTTCAGTTTTATGACTCTATAAAAGCATCAAGGGTAATAAACGCTGCATTGGTTGAGACAATAAGTACAGTATATTGCGTAACGTATTACGTGTGTTATATCACAGTAGCATCTGGTTTAATTTGCTAGTTACATTTATAAAAATGTAAAAATAATTGAAGATAATAAATAATTTTTTTGTCATTCGATCAATTATTATAACATTAAACGAATTGACGAGTTGAATTTTGATGTAAATACTTGGATCAGTCAGTACTATCTTATTGTTGCCATATGCAATGTACGATATAGAACTTGCAAAATAGTATAATTTATTGTTTTTTTCATAAGAAGAATAAATAGTTTTGGGACTATTTTTTAATTTCTGTAGCGGCACATGAGTCGGAGAACATTCCAAACCATGTTGTTGTTTTGCCCCGGAGTATCAAGACCGTTAGAGTACAAGTAACGTAAGAGCAAAGAAATCCCGGGCTAAACAATGTCGCCGCTACATACAACCGCCGAATTTGAACTTCCCGTCTTTCCCCTCGATCAGTATAAATAAACAGACGCGACCGCACACGAGAGAGTATCGAACAGTCCTTAGCGAGTACCAGAAGTGTTAACGAGTATCCAACGCCGAACGCAACGAGTATATATACCGAGCTTTTTATACACTACCTGTACGTATATTAATTTATTAATTATCCCGACAAAATCCACCACATTTCTATAAACATCATACTATTTATGTACTCGATATTTTATGTAATATTGACTAATATATATGGATTGAATTGCAGTAATTAAATTTCCCGCACTTTCAATCACTGACTAGAAACAATGAAGGAAGTCACGTGATTTACAGATTTAGTAAAAATGCTTGCTGCGTGGATATGTTCAAAGTAATATTAGTGAAGCACAAAAAATAAGAATAAAAATATTTAATAATTTTATGCTTTCTAAGTAACAAAAATATTAAATATTAATCTAAACGTGAGTAAACATTTTTGATAACGCTTGAATCTAAAGTAGTGATTGTTAATTAATGTTATAAGCGTGTTAATTTTTTTAATACAGGTAAAAATAATGTACGACAAAATTAATTTTCATTATGAATGCAATTCATAATGTGTTTTCATTTCAAATTAAATGCTATAGTTAGTATCCTATTTAATGAAACTTTTCAAGTAGGTATCAAATAACCTGTGAAGGTAGTTTAAATGTAATACATAAGGAAAGGAATAAACTAAATTGATAACAATGACAGACACTGTATATAAATATATGAAAACACAAAACAGACCTTATAGTATTAATGATTTAGTTTCAAATCTTCATAATGAATATGGTAAAACAGCTGTACAAAAAGCAATAGATAAATTGGTCGCTGAAGGAAAGATATTTGAAAAAGTAAGATATTCATTATTAATATAAATTATTAATTATTAATTTAACTAAAAGATTTTTGCATCAGGTTTATGGAAAACAGAAGATTTATTGTGCAGTGCAGGATACATCTCACGATATGGATGAATTAATGAGGATAAACAGAGAATTACAAAGTCATGCAAATGAAGTTGAAAGCAAGTATCGAGAGCTTCAAGAAGAAATTAAAGTACAGGAGGCTTTATTGTTATCTATAAAGTCTTCTATTACAATCGAAGAAGCAAAGAAACAGAAAGTTGAACTACAAAAAAGAATTGAAGTATTAACAAATAAATTGGATAGACTAATGGAAGCAAGTGGTACTGAAGATTTAACTGAAACCAAAAGAAAAGCAGAGGAAGCACTAAATGAATATTCACGTGAATATTCAAAACGGAAACGTCTATGTACTGATATTTTAGATTGTATATTGGATAACTATCCTAGTACCAAAACAGAGTTATATGAGGAAATAGGAATAGATCTAAAAATTGTTTAATGACATGTGTATTATAAATTTTTTAATGTAATAAAATATAAATTGCACCTAACGTTATTAATTTTATTTTATTTGTATGTGAGGTATATGTTTGTATATGTATTTGTATATATATTTGTATATGCATTTGTACATGTAATAATTTAGATTAATTTATATTTTAAGCTATTTTCTAGTAACTGATAATTATTGTCATAAGTCACTTTTTATGTAATTTATAGATTTATTTATTATAATACTTTATAAATGATAAAATTATTTATTTATATTTGCAGATGGTAATGTACATCTCTATAACTTACCGTAACATATGGATTTTAATGCTTTCGTATTGTACTCTATGTGTGTTCTATTCATACAGATTGTCACTTGACAAAAATTATTATTCTACTTCATTTATATTACTTTAATAAACATATTATTATTTAATATTCAAGTATCTTCAATTTATATTTTTTATGCAGAATATTTTCCTCCATTATTTCTGTTTCTCTCAGCACGTATCATTCATCAAAATATATCTATTGTAAGGGAAATAGAATATTTTATATAAAATATAATGGTGTATATAATTGTTATATAGAGACCTGCATTACATACTCCACTATAGGATTTTTTACATCAATCATTAACAGACATTAATTTTTATGTCAACAACTGTCTTATCACCATGGCTTTTGATGATTTGTTATAAAGATATACTTAGCTGTAGCTTCATTAAAATAAGTTACGCGAATTGACACATGAATTTCAATTAATTTAAAAAGAAGATTTATATGGAGTGTATATTCGAAATTCCTATTTGCAAGAATAAGATTTGCGATATGCTAATAGTAATTAATAGTTAATTATTAGAGACATATCTGTTCATCTAGCATCTGGGGTATATAGTAATTAATGTGACCAATGGAAACATTACAAAATTGATTTATATGTAAATGTAGTTAAGAGATAATAAAATTAGTTGTTAAGGGATAATAGATCAATCCAGGATTGTTACATGGTAGTAGATCTTAAGTACAACAAAGTAGTATATATTTCTTTAGAAAAACTTTATAATAAAAAGAATATTAATAATATAATAAAGGAATGAGAAAACTATAGTTGATCATTTTATTAAATTGACATTATACAAAAAAAAGAGACAAGAAAATTTTCTAAAATTTGTCTTTCAAATATGTACATTTGTATCACAATATATTATATCCAATTAATGAATACTGTCTACAAATATTAAATTATCTTTTCCCAATTATCAACACTTAAACATAATAATATAAAATATAAGTAGTTGAAACATATCTATACTATCAGAGACAGTCCAAAAATAATTTCAGTATTCTTTCAAGGAAATTGTCTCAGTTTAGCGATTTAATTTGTATAAAAGATTCGCAAAAATAAACTAGCAAAAAGGGAACACACGGTTCCATCGTATAATCACCATTTATTTACCTTGCGCTATAATTTTCATGATTTTAAGGGAAGCTCGTTTTTTGGCGTGCACTTGCGCGTTCGTACTAATACACATGTATCGTATTTTTATCGTAACACAAAAGTCTCCCGCACGATGCATCGAATAAATATACGATCGAATCTATCAGATACATTGATCGAACATTTTTGTTCGTACTCGACATATTCATAACTTCACACCTGTTGTCTGTACAAAGCTCCTGCGGTACTATCGTAAACAATTATCGTATCGCGGTATTATTGCGTCAGAAAAGAAGAAAGAAAGAAGACAAGAAAAAGAGAAGAGAAAGTAGAAAGGACGAAATTATACTCTGGGTAACACAGTGAGATTATGTAACTACTTAATAAATTGAATTACACATTCGTTTTTTCATGTGGTTTCGACCGGGAGCGCATTTAAGAACTTGGTGAGATGTCCGTCTTTTAAAGATAATGCTGACCGAACGACATCGTAGATCACATGATTCGTCTAAATCCCAATCTCCCAATGGAGAATATGGTCTGCTCGATGAGCTGAACGCGTGCTGAGTGCGCGCCGAGTGTTCGATCTGTGGTGGTCTCTGGATGCGTAGCCACGTGAACTCCTTAACGAACAGGAAGAACTACATTCAAAGTTGCACATCAAGCGGCGCAGATCGTCTTTAGGGACGCGCAGCAGCGGCTTTTCACAGATTGCAAATGGCACAGCCATGTCCTCAGCCTGTCAATCAGCTCCGCGCAATCTGACCCCACGTCCGTGCACTCATCGTCCCCTGGTTCTAAAAAGAAATATAATCATTAATATAAAAAACTCGGTATTCACACTGGGATGCGATGTTTATTGTAGGTGTGAAAATATACGATTGAGTTTAATGTGTAGGTGGTTTTACAGAAAAAAATTCAAATTAATACGCTACTCGGAATTAGTAGTGTACTGCTAACCAACCAGTAATATTTTTCTGTAAAAATGATTTCCAGGAGTTAAGATTTTAAACTAATATTTTTATGTGGAAGTTTTTATCGTATTAAAGGAAATATTTTTAGAATTCAAATACGTGTATTTGTTATATTTGTTTAAAAATGTTAAGAATAGCTGTCAGGAGTTTTAAGAATTTATGCACACCGTTAGTAAAGTAAGACACAAAACTCATTACTTGATAAAACTTGTATAACACTTTAAGAACATGATTGATATTTATGTTTAATGTATAATATTATGTACAAGTAAAGAAAATCTGATTTGATGAACCTGAAATGAATTCTAACAAATATGTTGATATAGAACATCCACCCAGAAGCCGAAAACAATTACTCCAATGAACAGAAAAAGACACCAAGAATTCAAAATATACATTTAACACAAGATTCGTTACCCAATGGAATAGCCGTAGTACATACATGGAAATATATAAAAAAAAAAGGAAAACAAACGTCGGTAAAGCTGTACAGAGAAACGAAAGATATTCACTGTCTCGCAAGTGAATTGCAGGAGTCAGACTACGAGGAACTCTGACGATGAAAAATGCGACGTGTCAGTTTGTCACCATTTTAAATCACTTCGTAGCGTTTTAACGGCTACGCTGTTCATGAACAAATGATCACGATAAATGGTTGAATAAATAAAGTAAAATAGCAGAGAAGAAATAGAAGAACGCCTATGTATAATAACAAAAATACTTAATTTCATCGTGTATAGAATAATGAGAAAGATGAAGCAAGAAAAAGTAGAATAAAGCGAGAATAGACAAGAAAAATATATCGAGACGATAACGTTTAATCAGATGATCGATAGAAATAATAAAGAGAAGGTTCTCGTAACTCGAGAAGAAAGCGAGTATCGTCGTCTTTTGATACAGATTTCTCTTACCGCGAGCATCGTTTTCAGGCCCGTTCTGATCCTTTTCGTCTGCTGTTGCTAACACCATGCTCACCGTACCCTTATGTCTGAACGGACTAATTTTCCGATAATTCAGATCGTTGATCTTTGATATCGGACTAACTGTATAGTACGAATAATTCCTAGTAGTAGTACCACCAGCGTATCCGTTCTTATTATAACTAGCATCGTTACTAATATTTACTTTAGTCTTGTATTTATTGACGTACAAATAACTGGCAGTGGTGTAGATGTATTTGGTCGCCGGGGTAGTGGCGAACGATGTGACGCGTTTGTAAGGATTGCTCGTCGACGAGAAGAGATTCGACGACGGCGAGGAGTATTTAAATTTCGATTGTGGCGTGCTGTATGTCGTCGATTCCCACGGATACCTGTGTGACATAGCATTATGGGATTATCGAAGGGACGAGGTGATCTATTTGGATTACTCTCGAAAATTCGGAAAATATTTGCTATTTGATTATACGTTCGCCAAACACGGGTGAAAGTTGTTGTTTATTAAACAAAGTTGAGCATTAGAATCTTTGCAGTGCGTGTTATAATAGTAAATATTTGAACGACGATTTGGAAATGCATGCTGATTACCTGAAACATGTTTACTGGTTATGATAATAATCACATATTTTGATAAACGGAACGAAGAGACATCGAAGTGCATTAATTCGATTATCTTATCTGAATGATAATTATTTACATATTGCCAACTATAACGAATGCCACGAAATTATAGATCCTTAAATAATATTTATGTAGGTTTTACGTATATTCGGAATATTACCTGTAGTCTGTGTTGTTATATTGAGCATACAGAGGCCGATTGTGGGCTGTCGGGTTGAAACTGCTATCTCGGCGCACGTACGTTGGAATGTTTTGCGTATAATCTGGGATAATATTTTCGTGTTCGGCCACGCACTTTCCGTTTAGGCAATACTACAATTTTTAACAGGATCATAATCAACAGTTTGATAAAAAGGAAGCGGAATAAACTACTTTTCTCAATTCTTAATATAAAATATATGTTACAAATTCGTCTCACTTTTATTTGAATTATTTACCTGACCGTCTCCGCAGGGAGAACCTTCAGCCGCTGGACGATATGCCACACAATATCCTGAGCCAGCGTCAAAGCAAAATAGTTGAGCACAAACTCTGTCGTCTTTCTAAAACGTGAAACAATCGTTTCATTGACATAACATCAACGATGCAATGGATAAAAAAAGATACACGTTGATTGACGTTGTAATGCAAAGCTTACGAAACAGGCGCTCGTCCCACGATCTTTCCGACATTGCGCATCCAACGAAAGAAGCTTGCCAGGTAAAACTCTAGGAAGAGCTTCGTCTTCGTGAGGCGCGTTGTACAAACACGTTGCTGTGTCGCCGCTAGAATAGAATATATCGACACATCATTTATTTTCATATAATAATGAATTCAAAAAGTATTAACAAAGTAGTACCAATTATTTTAAAAAATTAAGAAAGTTAATTTAATTTATTCTACGGAGATTTAATTGAAATAATATCGAAGACAGAGGTTCATAAACCGACGAGTGAATCATACTTCAAGAAATGATGAAACGACGATACGCTGCAATGGGACCACTTAAAGCCTTTCTCTGTGTGTCTGAGATCGCTCATAATGTAGCCATCCTCCCAACGACATTTTTCGGCTCCTGGTCCTCCGAGATAGCTAGGTGGCGGTGAGCCATCGTGAACCGCGCCCAGCCTACGATATTCGCATTTCAATGTCATTTTACGTCCCATTCAAATCAACATTTTTAACGCAAATCAACATTATTTTTAGGGAACTACGGTTGCTACAAATTTCCAACGATTTGGCGAAAAACGTAAAAAAATGTAAATGAAAACGTGAACTTTATTTGGTCGAAGAAATTTCTTTCTACAAATTATGAAAAAATGAAACAGAAATAGACTAAAAATTAAAATCAAAGTTCACGCAACCAGTTTTTACCACTAATATTAAATAAAATAATTTTTCTTTAATTTTATAAAATTTATTTAATTTTGATTTCAACTTTTGGTCCATTTCTGTTTCATTTTTTCATAATTTATGGAAATCAATGTTTGAGAAGTAATGATGATACATTCTATAGAATGTCAATACATTTTTTAAAAAATCGAAACAATCAGAATTGTCTTATACGATTAAATTAGTGTTATTGATGAAATTTTGCATGTTACAAGGTAAAAATTATCAATGTTAACAAAATCTCTTTGTATAACAGTAATAAGTTTACTAATAAAACGAACAAAATAAATGAACAAATAAAATAATCTATCTCTGACTGTGCTATAATATTTGACTAAAAATTATAAAATTGTAAAATAGAAGTTTACATTGTGCAACTCGTAACTTATCAATTTGCTCGTCAATTTAAATAACTACAATTTAAAACACGATTTTCGAATTTTCTATAGAAATGACAAAATATTCAAGCGATAATGGACTTACAAATGACCAACTTCGTGGGCTGCAACGATAATTCCGCTAAATCCGCCTGTGTCTTCGATAATAGCGACCGAATTCACCTTTTCCAGACGCTTATTCACGACACAAGCTCCACCCACATACGCGAATCCTAAATAAAGATACATGATCACTTTGGAACGTTTTCCGTCCTTATTCACAGCGTGTAAAAATGTTAATTGAAACGTTAATGGCACTACTAAGTTCGTTATTCTATATGGACTAACAAAGAAGCTGTATTTTTAGCAAGTTAAATTAATATTAGTAATACGAAATACGTGAACGTATCTTCAATTTTGAGAATGTAAAATAAGAAAGTAAAAACTCGACCTCAATTTATTAGTCTATACTATAGTAATATTATTAGCGTTATTACTTATACTTGGTAGAAGGTAAAAAGATTTAATCATTTTTAAATTAGTTTTAAAGTAAGTCGATATTGGCAAATTCTTATTATTATTTAATTTGGAAATAAGTTATTAACAACATCATTAACAATAACAAATTTGCAATAAAATCTGCTGAATATAATTGCCATTAAACTAATTAATTGCAGATATAAAAAGATTTAATCATCTTTAAATTAGTTTTAAAGTAAGTCGATATTGGCAAATTCTTATTATTATTTAATTTGGAAACAAGTTATTGACAACATCATTAACAATAACAAATTTGCAATGAAATCTGCTGAATATAATTGCCATTAAACTAATTAATTGCAGATATAAAAAGATTTAATCATCTTTAAATTAGTTTTAAAGTAAGTCGATATTGGCAAATTCTTATTATTATTTAATTTGGATATAAGTTATTGACAACATCATTAACAATAACAAATTTGCAATAAAATCTGCTGAATATAATTGCCATTAAACTAATTAATTGCAGATATAAAAAGATTTAATCATCTTTAAATTAGTTTTAAAGTAAGTCGATATTGGCAAATTCTTATTATTATTTAATTTGGAAATAAGTTATTAACAACATCATTAACAATAACAAATTTGCAATAAAATCTGCTGAATATAATTGCCATTAAACTAATTAATTGCGGATCAAATAAAATCATTTATACGGTCAATTCTCGGTTTAATTCACGATTGATGTATTAAAGTTTACCACTGAAATAATTAAAACCTCAACGTCGTCAATTAAATGTAAAATCTCCAATTGAAATGCCAATACATTCTCTTCTGATAACGAAACACTATCGTGATTAGATAGCAAATGTGAATGTTCTGAAATAATCTGTCGTATTTGAAGCAAGGCCGAACTACATCACGATTCCGATCAATCTGAAATAATCGTATCGAATATTATATAATGTTGAACCGACAATGTAAAAACGTGAATGTACATATCGTAATTGAATCATATAGAATAAGCGGATCAGTGGTGCAAGACAACAACGATATTTTGTAATTGTATTACGAACGATCACAACCTATGTTCTAAATCTAACACAATAGAGTATTACGAAACCTCTAGTATAGCGTGAGTCTTTTGGAAAGTACATATATATTCTGAACTATCGTTGAAAGTTGGCTGGATTAATCACTTGAAATTTGAATATACTATAATCGAAGCCGCGATCGTACCGTGGAAAGGAAATTCAAATTCGATTATGAATGCACTATGTCGAAAGAACAACTGTATCGTGATAATTCAAGTTTGTAGATATCGTAACGGAATCACGACTCGATCGCTAATATATAACTGCGGTTTGAAAGTGCTCACTGCAAGCAACCGTGTTGCGACTGCATTGGCAACGTGAATTAAACTTGAATTATGAAATCATTTGGCTATCCATCAGATCGTGAAGATCCGTCCATTCTCAAAAACGAAGACACGTTCTTTGGTAAGATGTTGCCAGTACTGTTATTAGATGCGAAATTCTACAAATATTTAGCGGCGGTATTAATCTGTTTAATTAAATACTCGTTTAGTAAGAGAAAGCTGGAAGATAACTTGGCTTTTTCTTAGATCGGCACGACGTTTCTTAAAAATTTTTTACACAACTTTTTGCACTCTTTTACAAAATGCGATGTACATTAAATACGTATTTTTTAAAATAATTCTAATATATTGCGTATAACGAGAATCGAACATGGTTTTGGTATGGCCATGCCATCTCTTCAGTTTAGGTTTCATGCATTGCGGTAAAATTTTGCACAATAATTTTGTTAAATAATGCCTTAACACGTCTTTTGAATATATAGTTAAATAAAACAATAAGATACTATGTTCAAATGAAGTATTGAGGTGTTATTTAATAATTGTGCAAATTTCATTGCAATATACGAAGGCTAAGCTAAGCTAAACAAATACGTATACATGAAACAGTGTTTTCATTGAAAATATCCAAAAATAGTACAAATTTGATGAATGAAATTTAGCTAATGACAGAGGCATAATAGGTTTAATTTATTACAGGAGGATTAAATGTAGTTTCAAATAACTCTGAATCATTCGGCTACTAAATGAAATTTATTATACTGAATTTATTAATGTAACCAAGATGCAATATGGATCATGTGGTGGAAACTTTTGTTTTCGTAGTAAGTTTTTAAGAAACGAGTGCCCATTTGAGAAAGGATCGTAGCTGATTAATAGAGTAGCATGCAACTATTAATTTACGTCGATCGATTAACCGAGGCTTTCGAAATAACTTAAAAACTTCATCTACCGTGAAGATCGATTCAAAGATCGTGTTCCCTCAACGAGAATTTCCAGTGTTGGGGAAAAAGGAAAAATCTCTGCGGTATTAATCTCTACGATATCCCTTGATTCGGCTTATTTTTCACTTCTAACGCGATTCTCGATCGCTTCGATTTGAATAAACTTACCAACCGTGGTCCTCGTCAGTAATGCAGCCAAACAAACAAGAACGAGGTGTGAATGATTCAAAAAGAACGACATAGCGAGCGTGGAGATGATAAAAGGATATACTGCCGTGTTAAGTCAAAAGGTCGCATCGGCACACTTTCGTTCAAGTCAAACCATTGCTGCCAAGTAGCAGAAAAATAGTTCATCTATATGTATATTAAATAAGAAAGTCTTAAATAAATAAAGTTATATAAAATATATAAAATAAATAAACTTAAATAAAGAAAAATATATTAAATAAGAAAGTATTTGCATTGAAACTAAAGATAGAACGATTTATACTTCGGTTGTTATGTGAAATCGACGCCTGGTTGTTAAATACTAAAAGTTACTTTTCCCAAAACCATTTTTTCGACCGGATACGCCTACTCGAATTAATACGGCAATATAAAAGTAGGTATATTTTTCAAATTATTCTTAGACCAACGAGGTACCATTAGGATCGAACGATTAATTTGATAATATTCCGTGGTAAAGTGTATATAGAAAAGTAATCGCAAACGATCGATTGTACAAATGCCAAGGTCGTGTACAATTTATGTACATACGTATGTACGTGAAACACAAACACACACACAGAATAGGAAACCGTAGCCACTGTGCAAAAAGTGAACGAACAAAGAAGATTTAAAAACGAAAAATTGTCGAATGAGAAACTTTTTTTTACTTTTCAAACCTCTTTTCTTTTCTTCTTCTTTTTTTGTTTTTTTTTTTTATTTAGGACAGGTATATAATACCGCTTTCGTTTTCGCTCGTGTATATGCGTTCACAGTGAGAATCAGGAGAGTGAAAGACAGAGTGACAGTGTAAGTGAAGGAGAGAAAGGCGTACTTGTATCCCAGACTAAGAAAAGTGAGATCCAGAAACAAGAAAACACGCGTGGCAAGCCGCGATAGAATGTTTCACGCTCAGCTCGAGGGAAGTTTTGATCGGTGTTTTTTGTCCAGCCATTTTTTGCTTTTCTCGTGATAATCAAGTTCAAACACAGAGTGAAGGAGTTCATTCAAGCTATTAGAGTGAAAACAAACAGGATAAGTATAGATAAAAGCAACGTAGACGAGTTTGAAATGCTTGTACTATTCGAGGTTTTTGTGCAAAATGCGGCATTTTCTTGGAAATATAATTCCAGTGTTTTGTTACGATATCAATGTAACAACTAGTTTGAAGTAAAATCGAAACGAAATGAAGTTTCGATCGTACGTAGTAAATAGAATAAGTCGACGTTTAATTCAATACATGATTAATTAAATGTATGCTAAGAAATTAAAGCTTTTCGTAATATAATGCAGTTTCTTGCGGTTTTAATATCGAATACTTCTTGAGTTATTCAGAATATTCCATTTTAAATGGCACATTAAATTCACAGTATGATAAAGGTATATAGAATATCTTCATCGAAGATGAAAAATAACAAAACACCGGAACAGATTTGTCCAGAAGAGCACGATTCGCGTTTTAAAATCTCGAACAGTACATATATATGTATACCACGAAAGAACTCTGGCTGTGAAAGCCTCGAGAACTTCCTTCGTTTTCAATCATACGATACATGTTCTCGGGTGGTTGCAGCGAAAGAAATTTTAGATTGGAGAATTAAAAAAAAAAGAAAAAAGAAAAAAACGTTCGCAGAGCAGTGCACATAGATAGATCAAAGACAATTTTCTGTTCCCGTCAATCTCGTTTCCTTCGAACTCGAGAAACGTACCTGCGGTTCCTCTATTGCACACGTCATTCGCGTATTGCCTCCTGCACATATCTAATCTGTAATGCAACAACAAAAGTTCCTCTTTATCATGTGGACTCACAATTCCAGTCTGCTTCGGACCACGTCACGGGACAATTGTTGGGAACGTGCCGCTTGTATATGTCTAATATCCATTACATTTCGCTAAACTATAATATTTTGTAGCATATACAGATACAATATTCCTATAATGGAGCCTACCATTTTTTAAATGCTCTCTCTCTTTCTCTGTATATATATATATTATGTATATATATTGTCTATTAAAACCATGATATTTTGTAATATATAATACAATGAGTTAGGACAATATTCGGATACTAAGGTATGCTTGGATCTATTTCTTTATGTGTTAGCGTAAGATTCTTATGATTAACGCGCGAGGCCCTTTTGTTTCTCTGATAAATGCTCTTTGATAAATAATGTAAGTGGTGTGCGAAAAATCTGACAATTTCATATCTTTTCACGTCGAATATTATAATTCCTTTACTTTGACATTTCACTATATTATATGCATGATAGTATATATATTATATTCAATATATACGTACTAGTTTGTTTAGTAGTTTCAGAATAATTTCGTATGACGCGACAACGACCTGTCTATTTTATAATAGTCCACGTGACTATTATAATTCATCGTTAATAAGTTAATCTCTGACTAATATAACAAAAGAAATATTTCCAGAAAAAAGAATGGTTAATTCTCCCGTTATCTTGACAAATCATGACATTTCATAATATACAGATATATCGCACATGAAAATTTCATAGAAATTGCATGTTTTTGAAATCATTGCAAGACTTCACGTACGACAGACAGACGATTAATGGTATTGATTTACGAGGAATGGCATTAACTTGATTGATAACGAAAAGCAAACACCGTGATGAAGCGATATCACACACCGTGTTTGATGTCTCCTCCTTGTTCAGCGTTGAGGACGCGGCTTGCGGAAGGCGATAGCGTGGAATTACGGTAAAGCAAACACACTACGAGTAGCGCGCGTGTAAATAATTGCCAATTAGCGAGTGTTGCGTCTCAGGTATGAATAATTACAGCCGATTCCTTTTTAGCAGCTTTTGAATCGCGTTATTTCTCGACAATCGCATGAACGAGTACCATTTATATATGTATTATGAGCTCGACCTATCGGAGAAGATTATATACATCGTGAACGTCGGACTTGAATGTACGTAACTTGAGGCTTGAAACGAAATTTTTCTGTTTACCCGTTGTATTATCTTTTAAAACGAAATATGTACAATGAGGCTTGTTATTATGATTTCCTGATTCTAACGCTTTCGATACTATGCACACATGCTTATCGAATTTTGGATTAAATAGATGAAAAGTTCGATTGAAATGTTTAGAGGATGCATATGGATTTCGATCTTTAATTTTAATTATTTCCGCGTCTGATCGCATTCATTGATGTAGGTCTGTATGCTATAATTAGAGTTTAGTAGATTGATGTCTAATAACAGGCAGAATAAGAAAGCCAACACGCGCGCGTGTTATTGATTACATATATTAGTGCACCATTACCTCCTGAAGATCAATTCTACTGTATATTTCGTGTCTACGAGAGTAATAATGAATGTGCGCAATGTTTAGCAAGCTTATTCTTTACTAAAACAGCGTACAGTATTTTAAATAACTAGAATTTGAGTATTCAACACCGTATTTACACTAGATTAAACTGAGCGCGTTAAAAGAGCATACTTTCTCGTTCGACAAAATACGAGTACAGTCTATATTTTTTACATGGAGCTTATTATTTAAGAACTATTGAATCTCTTTCACTTTTAATGAAAATTATGTATATATTTTATTTGTATCTTTCTGAGAATTACTGTCCATTGTAGCAGAATATTTGAAAACAAGAAAGTACAAATATTATACCATTTCGACGAGAAAGAATGCCACTTTTGTATCGTTTATACCCGTAAACGCACCATCCCCATCGTGGTACGCAATCACTGCACCGTCAAAAACTACATTTAAGCTAGGTGTAAATACTGTACAACGCTAATTATGTTAAAAGAATATGAACGAAAATAAAATAAGATTAAAAAGAAATAAATAAACAAATTGAAAAAGAAAGCGTGATCGCTATGTAATAAACCATACCGGCAGTTCCCTTAGTGCAGCGGCCGCCTTTCCTACGACGGCACATATCATACCTGTTTTGCGAAATAAAAATCAAACAGTATGAAATCACAAGACTGCTGTGGTAAAACGGTAATAGCATAATGTCGGGGCCATAGAACGTATTCGTTATTGCGTGAAATTCGATTGAAATCTCTGCTTCTCAATATTTTTTACACGCTTTCAAGTAAATCGTTATCATTTTCCTTTCGAGTTTCACTATTCTTCCACGTATTCGATTAAAAGGAAAACAAGTCGTTTAAAATTGTCATTGATATCGAAAGATGAGACAAAAAGGGGAGGGCGAGAAAAGTTGTCAGGGAAGAAGATTCTGTATGTTAATCACGTGAAACGTAATGTGGTAATTAGGTTGAATTTAAAGAAATGCACACTCTTACTTTGTGACAGCGACAGCGATGTCGTACACAGGAAGTCGTCTCTCTCGGAAGAGATATTTGCCCATGTCGGTCAACGCAGCTGCCGAATCGATCGCGTCCCGTCCGACGCGATTTCTTTCCAAATACGGTGTAGCATCTCTGCCCTGAAAGATATCGTTTAAGAAAAAAAAAAAAAGAAAAAAAAAAAAGGAAAAGGAAAAGAAAAAGAAAAAGGAGGAGAAAGTTGTGGGAAACGTAACGATTCGTAAAAAAAATCATAGTTCGGTAAAAGGATCGAGATGATTAATTGCACTTCACCCGTGATATAATGATTCCAGCGATACTGATGCGGATCTTTGGCCCTTTTAACAGCTTGTACCTTAGGTCTACTCCGTTCCAGAAGGACACGAAGTATCTTTTGATTTGCACGTTATCACCGCCATGTAATCTGGAAGAAACGAATATTGATTGAAAATTGAATTGGCACTGATTAAACATTTGCTGTTCTATTTTAACAATCGAACGAAATGCTTCATTAAGAACGTGTATAAATAGAGTTGAACCACTCGCTGCTTGCAAACAGCTGCTACATAAGCCAATAATGAATATTAATACGGACAAATGGATAATCTGTTACATAATATCTCGTACACACTGCGATGTCTTCACATCTATCGAGCAAATAATCTTTTGATATGAGATAGAAAATTTTAAATATGACACTCGTATTTAAATGATACGAAACATATTATTTTCCTATAAAAAAAAAAAGGACTGTTCCTCGACATAGAAAAAGACATTTTTTAATTTTTTATTTTTCCATGCAAATTCACATTTTTATAAACTAAGAAACTAAAATCTAGACAGAAATTGTTTCATACTGTAACGGGCACAGTACATTGAAGGTTTTATATATTTCATGCATATTGTGCACATTGTGCGCATCTTGTGCATTTTTATACCTTTTGCACCTCATAAATCCATAAAAATCCGTAGTCCATTTATAAGCTGCTATCTCTTGAAGATAAACTAATCCTCACCAACAATTTAATCTTCGTCAATAAATAAGAGTTTTCACCTGTATCCATCATAGTCGACGATACAGAGGATTTCCGGGTAGATCACATACGGCGCTTCCCTCTTTGTTCTGGCGGCGATCGATCGTTTCGATCTGTACCTCTTGGCCAAGTGATCGGGCTCCATCAGCGCTAAAATCGATGTTTAATCACGAGAAACCGATCTCCGGAGGATTTCACCTTCTGGTGTGGTAACACGTTAAAGATCACTCACTGAAATCGCTGTACTCGTCGCCGCTTGGACGAGTCACTTTCTTGTACACCACGTGATGGCTCGTGCGCTTCAAGTTCCCTTTACTTCGCGTTACGTTTGGCAGCAACTCTGCTCCGTGAAGACTCGAGTTCTTGTTTACTACCTCATTTAATATCCTATCTGGCAATGGCCGAATCACTAGTTCTGCACCGATATTACCATCCTGGTTCAAATCACATCATTAATTGTTATCTTGTAGAGAACGTTTATTTATACTTTATGAAAAACAAAGAATAATTCACATTTTATCATTATTTCTACTGTTAATTAATATATATATATATATACCATTGTTAGAAATGGGCATAATTTCATAATAATGGATTAATATTCTCTTATTCCGATGTAGTTTTTTGTACCAAGTTTCTCTACTGCTCAATATATTTTGTACTGTAGTAGTGTTTTTGTACAGTTATATGAGCTCTCTATTAATATAATATAATATAAATAATATATATATAAAATAATATAATATAAATAATATATAATATAAAAAAATAATATAAAAATAAATAACGTTAAATAAGTCAAGTAACGTTATTCAAGGCGAATTAACGAACAATAAATAGAATAAAAATTTTGCATAAATAATTATTTGAATAAAACTTTACTTCTATAATATTCGTTCCTGATATCTAGACATTAATAGGAAAAATAAACAATCTAGCTAATCAGAAGTTCTACCGGCATTTCCGGTTCCAATAATATGTTTAATCACACGATCAATGAGTTAACGAACTATAATCGGTTAATAGCTTGATCGCCGCATGCTTTCTACGTCAATTTCCCATTCGATGGCCAACGACTTCCGCCTGGCTATATGCAATTATCACGACGTGACTAATTTTATCCAACATGAACATTGGACGAGCGAAAACGAAATACACGTTCCATGGTGGAACAGCCGGTCGATCCGCTGGATCGTTGATATTTCCGATCCGGGTACGATCAACATGTTCGATTTGCAGTCCGAGAGAAGTGCATTGGTCAGGTCGAGAGAGGGAGAGTGAAAGCGAAAGGTCAGGACTGTCAGGACACATGGGGTCATATAGAACAACGCTTTTACGGCATTATGTAACGCGGAATGACGATATTTGTTGTCTTTGGAATTTATTCTCGTGTGGTTACTTTTGCAAAAGTTAGCAGTATATAAGCAGAATTACATACGGTGGTTAATTCACTTAGTACTAGCTGGATGTTTCTTCGTGGCTTTCATTTTCTAGTTATTTTGTTATAAATCTACTTCACTTGCGTCATACATGTCTTGTGACTAGCCTGTTGATATTTAGGCAAATTCATATTTCCATAAACGCAATTAAAGGAATGGAATCTGGGTAGAAAATTGTTTTACGTATTAAGTATCATATTTTGTATATATCATGTACTTTTGCAAGTTATATGCATTCTGTGCATTTTTGCATCTTCAAATATCCTGTAGACGCATAAAAATCCATAGCCCACTTATAATATATGTAAAATACTAAATGAAGAGGGAGTTTTCCAATACATCCAACGAGTAGGTGTTATAATAATTACGGCAGTATATGCAATGTAATTTGCATATCGGTCGCCACAAAATGAAGAGTCCAGTTTATTTGATTTTTTGATTTATGTCGCGTGATGGTTAGAAAGAATTGTTTTAATGTGAAATGATTGAAGAGAGAAATAACCCGAAGGAGATACAGGTCTTTGAAAAATATCTTGTAACTTCTACGTATGTACATTTTCAAATTAGTTTCAAAGTTACCAACATCATCGCAATTATTACAATGCTAATGAAATTTCAAAATTATAACTATATTTCATAGCTAGATTCATGCAAATCTTTTATAGCAACTGTTTAAATGCCTTGGTGAACCGCTATAGGGAAACAATACGAATGTTTTCTTGTACGCATAACTGTGTTGTGATATGATATAGCCTTTCGTTATGGTTTATACTATGTAACATACATATGTCGAAGTTGGTTTTCGAAAATTTGTTGGCACTTCTCCCGAACACTGTACAATATGTTTCATCCTACGCAGCGATTAACCGATCGTTGCCAAGGACGACGTCCTTTCAACTGATTTTTGATGTATGAAAGTAATAAAAAAAAATCTGTAAGCAGTGAAATTTTTGTTGTACAGGAGACTACTCTGGTGATACAGAGAATGCTAATTTTAGACCTGAATTTTCAATGGATTGCTGCATAATGTGCACTCGATGTGCCAAGGAGTTATCTTGGTGAAAGAATCGGAATTCCTTTTGTGAACAATACGGACACAGTTTTTTCACTTGCTGATGTAAAATTTGCAACGGCTGTTTTCCCGATATTTGGATTTATTTCTGCAACTATTTCATATTTTATAAAACAAATAAAATCTCTCTTTCTTTCTTATTGGCCAAAAACTGAAATTTATAAAGAAAAGAAAAAGCTGTTTATTCGTGTTTTTCTTGGAAAATTTACGAGGATCCATCCTCATAAATTTTACGTTCAAATTATTGGTAATGAATATTTAGAAATTTAATTGACTTCCTATATCAAAATTCATAAACGTCTGTAGATCTACACGTGGATTTCTATGAATCGCATAATTTGGCGTTGTCAGAAGCGTGATTTAGATTATTACTGCAAATTTTAATAAATTTACCAATAAAATTAATTTGTTTTACCTTCGTAGCGTTATATAATAAAAGCATATTGTTCGTTAATATCATGGCAAACGATCATGATTTTACAATGCTACCTCGTGTGAATTTATTAATTGGAGCGCTTGGTCAAAAGAACAATATTCATGATCATAAATGAAATCACTGTCAAGGGGAGATCTCTAATCGTTTTCACTGAAGAATATAAATCTACAATAAAACAATTCGTTTCTTTCACGCAATTATATAATAACGATCATTTTATTGATTGGCAGACTAAATTTCTCTTTTTAGGAATTCTACTGTTTCAAACAAACGCAACGATCTTCCTACATTCATACATGACTTCAATTGAATTTCTTTCCCTTGAACTACGCTTTCAATCGTCACAATAGCTGTAGTCAATGCTTCTAATGGGATTTCTAATTGTTCTCCACACATAAAATCCTCCATAAAGGAAGAACCACAAGAACATAAATTCACCGGCAGTTTGTTCCTTGATTGATTTATAGGCTACAATATACTCAGTTTCTATAATAAAAGCAGCAAATGAATGGCAATTTCATCAGCTCATGCGTCGAGTTTCAACCAAGTAACCAAGAAAGATAATTATTTGTTGTTATCTAAATAATATATATATATATATATATATATATATATATGTTTTCTATTATTATACTGTAATATAATAATTAGTAAATAGTGTAATATTTCATTGTTTGTGTAATTCATTGTTTTAAACAGAAAAGTCTTATTTTAAAAATGAATATAGTTACTTGTGTCTGTTTTTCCTACAAGAAACAATTAAAACATTTTGCTAATTTGCTGTCAGACTCAGATTTAGCATTTCAGAATCTACAAGATATGCTAATCCTTCTCTACGGAAGGCAGTTAAAGACAATAATTAATATGAATCAATTACAAACTTCTTTTTCTTATCCTTAAATCTATAATACATTGCAAAAAAAAAAAAAAAAACGAAATATGAAAGAGCAAAACAAGTAAATTTGTTGGCAAACCCAAATGCAGTCTATGCATAATCTATTCATAATCTCCATAATTTATTTATGAAGTCTACTAATTTTTGTCTACAGAAGAGAATTAATACAAGTTTAAACCAACATTTCTCAAAAACAGGATGCGAAAGAATAAATCCGCTAGCAGATGCAAATTGAGCAAATTAAAGTTAACAAAGTATGATGATCATCTTTCATGAAAAAGGGCCAGAACATACCCAACTGTAAACCTTCATTTTTTCGAAAATACGATTAAAATTATTTAATGAACAAAATTTGTATGAAAATATCCCTTCGCTTATCATTCATGACTTTGTCAACAGGTTTTAGACAATTCGATGAATAAGTACCAGCTTTGGCAATAGTTTTGTGTCGGGAATTCTTTTCCTTACGACTTCATAAGAGATCGAAATCCCCAAGTGAAGTTAAGTCTTGGTTGGTTGGAGGCGCGATCATTGAGAACGGTCTGCCTTCTGTTCCGAGCTGCCCACTGTTCTGAAAGGTGCAACCGATATGGAGAATTTTATTGCTTTTTTCCTTGGTTTTGCCCAAGCAATATCTTCGTAGTGCACTTTGTATGAACGGCGGACGAAGCAGCGATTACCGGAGCTCGAAATGGAAATGTCAAAACGATCACGAAATACCATTTTGTGCAACTTTGCTTTATTATTCCGTTTCTATTGAATCTCGTTTACGTGTAACCGTTTTGGTCATAGCAATGGTATTTTCGTAAAGATGCTTTTAAACGTTCTAAAAGAATATTCATGGATGTAATATTAAAATTGTCTCGTGATTATGCAAGTGATGCATAATTACGATATATGATACATATGATACACGTGATGTCTGGAATGTTTGTTCGTCTCAGAAAGTTAGATTCATTTTCAGATCTTTGAGTGGCTGATATTTACTTGTTAATAACACAGTGGAAAAAAGGTCAGTCAGATATATGAAATCTAGATAAAAAGGAAAATTATGTGTGTAATTATAATTTACTTAATCCTCCTATTGCAATTTCAAATTTAAAGAGTTAAAGGTTGAACCGAATACAGTTAATTGCAGCTTAACGTATCAAAATGTTTATGCAATCTAGCAGCAAAAAGAAAAACGAGTACGATCCATAATGAATTGAAAACAACACGTTTATATTACGCCTTATGTTCTGCTATTGCCATTGATATTACTCTGTCTCTCTACAATACAAAATACAGTTAATACAGTTAATTGTAGCTTAACGTATCAAAATGTTTATGCAATCTAGCAGCAAAAAGAAAAACGAGTACGATCCATAATGAATTGAAAACAACACGTTTATATTACGCCTTATGTTCTGCTATTGCCATTGATATTACTCTGTCTCTCTACAATACAGAATGCAGTTAATACAGTTAATTGTAGCTTAACGTATCAAAATGTTTATGCAATCTAGCAGCAAAAAGAAAAACGAGTACGATCCATAATGAATTGAAAACAACACGTTTATATTACGCCTTATGTTCTGCTAATGCCATTGACATTACTCTGTCTCTCTACGATACAAAATAATTGATACAAACTTCTTTGTCCAAGCAATCCTGTTTCCCCTGTTAATTTAGATATTAAATTGTTCCATTGTACAAATATGCCCACTTCCATTGAGCAAATTCCAAATTCCAAAGAATTAATCCCCTAGTCACAATTTCCCAACGTCATTTACCATTCGTCTTTGGTCAACCATTCAAAATTGCATCGATTATCCGCGTAACAAAAATTCTTTCAGCGATTACGCACAAATTTTGCTCTTCTAAGCGTTTCGTGAAATTGCTATCCTTTTGCTTTACGGACTGCTGGACGTTCTAACTTGTAACTACAACTAGGCAGCCTTCCTAAGCGTGGCCCTGCTAGTTGTCCCCAACGAATACCGTGGTATTGCGATAATTATAACCAAGACGGTTCCTAAGTGAGTCGCGACGGTTGACGAAAGACGAGTCGCAATAACGGCGGGAATGTCGAAAGGTACATGAAGAAAGAATGGCCTCTTACAACGAGCACTTTCCCATTTGCGTCCCGGTGCAGCAGAATTGACGCCATGTTCGTCGTGTCTTGATAGATGTCACCGATATCTACGTCGGCCTGAAACGAGAAGAACAATTACATACAACGTGATCGCAACGTGCCTGGCCATATGTAGCCGATTTTATGCGATTTACGCCATTTAAAGGAATAATGCAAACTCGCGGGCCTGAGGAAAAATCGTGTCGCTATGAAAAGGTCTCGCTTCTTATGTCGGATAGTATGAGAACGCAACAGGGATGGGAGGGAAATTTTGCAAAATTAAAAACGCAACGTTGTGAAAGTTAACAATTTTTCTTATACGTTGTTTTGGCAAAAATTTTAGATGATTAAGTGGTAAGGTGATAAGAAGAGAGGGAATTTAAGAATAAGTCATAAGTTTAACAATAACCATTTGAAAATAAATAAAAGCCATTGATTAGTTATGTAGAATGCAAATCTGAAAAGTCTCGAAAGAGGAAAATCTGAAAACTTTGAAATAATATACACGCGTGGTACGTGAACAGTGGAGGAATGTCACTGAGAGGAAATTTCAGGAGAAACGAAGCTGCTCATAAATAAACATCTCGAAAGGAATAAAAAAGCTAAGGAGAAAAATAAAAATCATTTTTCCGTGACGCACGTTGAAAACTTACATTTGTCACCTTTTCATAGTGGAGGCCACCAGGTTGCGACGCGTTCTTCGTGACAGTCCACATAGGCAAGTGGTTCGCTGTCAGCAACCCTTCCGTAGGCTTCAGCGACAGACTGATGTCCTTGCCGAAGGCCTTCAGGTGTATCTCCGGCTTCTCTATACTTCTCTTGTGCATTGAATGCAACACAGGTATAACTTCGTACGTCGGTACTAGAATTGAAACAGCGATATGTCGTCTTTACTGAAAATGAGCTTTTACCGCTACAGCAAAGATTAATGCAAGTGTTGCATGATGTTAGGTTCAGATATCAACGATGATATCTGGTTTCGCACTTTCTTGCCAAAAATTACAATTCACAAACTTCAGATTATTACAATGTACATGCATACAGCTCAAGATTGTTATCCTCGTTAAATATAATTCAAGATCGTGGATGCTATCGATATCGATATTAAAATTTATAACTGGAAATTGGCGGTGCACAGTGCAAATCATTCTTGTTACTATATAATATACTTGTGATCTTTGGTATACCTGGTATACTTTGATACGCTAAAAGCGGTTCAAAATCATGAATATTCAGATTTGTAGATCGAAGTCCGCGAAGGTATCATAATATGTAACTTTGAATCGTTATTCCTCGAAATATATAATGTAATACCTGTAGCAACGTTCTGTAGTTAACAGATGTAGCTATACTACCGGTCAAAAGTATTAGCACACCTGGCCACGTTTAGATTCTAAAAAAACTTCATTTTATTTGTATTTTACGTTACAAAGCGTATACGTATAATGCAAATGAAATAATAGATTTATAATAAAATAAGTAGAAAATAAAAGCAGCGAAAGGTATTCAATTTCTACAAAAATATCAATACGCGTCTTAATATTTATGATTGGCAGTGTGCTAACGAACTAAATATTTATTTCATTGTATGTATATTTGAAACTGTGTTTTATCCAATCAACAGTAAACTAGCGCGATCTCTGTCGGGATAATAACGATACTGTACCGCAATTTTCACCATTAAGAAACTAATGACAGAGTACAATAGCAAGAGGATTTAATTCAACGAATTCCGTTTTGTGGCAAGGCCATCATCGGCGTGCAGTGAATCGAGTTCAGATTGAATGAGAAGACAACTGTCTACCGCTAGTTATTAAATCTTTTTTCACCGTGATTACCAGACTCGTGTCCCGTGTGAAACACCGATAACATCTCCTCCCTTGTCATGTGTTCGTGGATCTGCAACAGACAAGAAATTCATCGTAGAGTACGTGCTTTACGCTTTATACTTCTTCGTGATGAAATGCTTTCGTGCATGCGAGGAAAGAACGTTGATATTCGCGTGACGAAAGGTTAATGAAGGGATCGATGCGACTGCTTCAGGTATTTTAATTGTTTAAGATTCAACGATTAGAATTAGGATCTCTTTTTAATACGAAGATAACAGGAGAAAAACAATATGTCACGTTTCTATCTTGTTTTCTTGCAGATGAACGATTTGAATGAATAATCACCGTTATGTTTGCTCATTTAGAAGGAAAGAATCATTTCAAATAAATGACATTTTTTATTTGCTTATTTTTTTTATTAAATTTTTGTTTCTTCTATCTCGCTGAGCATTAAACAAATATACCTCGTTATAATAGAAATATTCTTACCTTTCTTACAACGTATCATACATTCTTTAATTATTAACAAATTTTTTTTGTTAGTTTTAACGCTATATTTCCCTCTTCACTTGTGTTACATTTAAGTACTAAGTATATATATACCAGTATAAATATTGCTAAATTTATAAAATATAAACGAGACAGCGAATCGCATGTGATCATTTGGTTAGTAGAAAGTTATTTTCCAGAAAGACATTTCGAACACGGAAGTATCATTCTGCGATTTATAGTTTTGGCCAAGGTAATTTTCTCATTGCCAGTCATTATGTAATTTTCCAAATTTTGAACAGGCACGATGAACGTCAGTTCGATGCTATTAATTTCGCTTTCTTCGCATTATTGGGATAGTTTCTCGCCGAGTAGTATTGTTCCCGGCCAAGTACGCTGTGTTGAAATATCGAGGAAAAGGTAATCGTGGTAGTATCATGGGAACTATAGCGCGTAATAATAACACGGCGAAACAAGTCCGTTGCTTTCGATCTTTTATTACAATGTGTTTCAAAGTACGTGGACTCCTACGTCAATTACCGTAATGACTTTTTATATTTAATTACGACCAACTATTTCTTTTAATCTATGCCACGTGTTTTTAAACAGATTATAATATTTTTGATAAAATTATTCAGCACATTTTTTTAAGGGCATTGGTAATCATTTCTCTGCGACAAATTTTCGAATTTTCCTCGAATTGTCAAATTCCCAATCTCCAAATTTTAGAGCGTCTCGCTCCTCGCATTTCTAAATCTTCAAATCCATCAATCTCGAAATCTCCCCAAATGTACGAATTTTCCAATTTTCAAATTTTGAATCTCTCCAACCTTGGATCTACCAATCTGCAAATCGTTAAATCCCCGAATTTGTGAAATGCCCGTCACAATAACTAGGTCTATCCGCTTTCCTCCGCGAGAACGAAAAACATTTTCGCGAAACATGGATGTAATCGCACGTCGCGTCATCGTTCCTTATAAAGCTATTTCCATAAAACACTGAGGCAACGCCCCATTTTTTCACTAAATTGCGGCAATTGCGCGTATTAGCAAATCGCGGTGGAACAGTTTCATTGCGAGTTGCTTTGTCGCCGCCAAGTGCATGGCTAATTGGCTGCTGTTGCGAGGACAATGATCAACAGTCGCATGCACTGTGAATAGTTCAAGCACGGTCGCCACGGTCCCGCAGGTAATCGATGCGTGTGCATTTCAAAGATTTTCCAATCGCGGCCCAAGGTCTGCTTCTACCATTTAAGAACACCTAACCACGTATACAACGTGTCACAGAAATCGAGTTGCAATTAACTATCGCGCTGCCTGACGGTTGCTAAGGTCGATTACTTTCACTCATTATGTTAGGAAATTCGATCGCGTGCAATGTCCTATTTGCGCTGTTTACCGGCCCGAATGCACAAATTGTACCATTGCTGTTTACTCTAATTGCAGTTTTCCTGGAAGAGAATGGCCTCTGCGTCGCCATCACGGAATCACAAAGTGGTATCGTAGAGCGAATCAATTAGTAACAGGTATTCTGTGTGCACGTGTGCCTTTGAAGTTAATGAGGATCCCATTCTCGGAATTAACAGTATTAACCTTTAGCTGGTATCGTTAAATTGTGAACGATTAATTTAAATTAGATTTCGAGTTATATTATTTAATAAGTTGTTTTCACGCCATTAAACCAAGTCGTTAAACTTACTTATAATTTTTAATATACGATAGAATTACTCGTGAGGAATTTTAAAAGAAAAAGAAAAAAAGAAAAAGTATCATTTCATCGTAGAACATAAATAAAGTATATATATATATATATATATATATATATATATATATATATATATATATATATATTAATTTCAGAAATGAATAGTAATTTGCAGAATACGAATTAAAATGAAATACACAAACATTAAAACGTTAATTTCACTTCACTATTTATGATCTGATAATACCAATCAAAGTTCATTAATCCTGCCACGTTCTTCCGATCATTCTCGTCGACCCAATCGTATCCTTTTTAATATTGAGAAATATCTTCAATTTGAATAAAATATCAAAGAAATCTTATTGCTATGCATGATTTCTCATTTCAGGTTTGTCTTAAACATTAATTACAATTAATTAAATAAAAAGTGACTAGTATTTGATCAATTAGTATTTGCAGAAACACCTACTCCGTATTTTAATATTTCGATATAATCAAATTTCGACAATTCGACGTTTCTTTTCTCAATTCGCGGAAAATCGAATGTGGCCGAAAATTAATTCCCCGTGCGTTTCCCAAATGGTGGCGTTTAATTTGTCTCGCTACAAATTCCCATGATTTTAATGACGCGACAGACCGTTTGATCGGAAAACCGAGCAACGCAAACGCGGCGCAGTTAAAGAACCGGATTTACTCGAAAAAGATCCGTATCACCGTGTCGTTCTCCTAATTGTATGCGTACTACGAAGCCGGAGCACGATTTCCCTCTTGAATGGCAAACACACGATTGCCAAGCCATGAAGCAGCTTGCATTTGCCATGGTCGATTACCAGATAAACAACCGCGAACCTTTGACGGTTGATTTTTCTTATTTTATTGCAAAACGTGATTTTGAAAGGAGTGGCCGACTCAGAAATTCAAATTGTCGGATGCAAAAGCGATTCTGATCGCATGTACGGTATTCTTAACAAAAAGAGTACAACGATACTATAAAATAATAAGTACAGATAATTAATTTAAAAAAAAAAATTGAAATTTCAGCCATGACGAATGTTTAAATATTTAATTGGTAATTTAGTAATTATAAATATCACAGGTTGATGGGTTATATTTAAAAATTAAGCGTGCAGGTACATAATATGTGTAAATTTAGCGCGACTAATTTTAATTATTTTAGTATCAATTGCTGTATAGGGTCGAGATTTACAGCGATTACAGAGATTTTTGTTGAATAGCTCTTCGATGACTCGAATTTTTCTGCTCTTTGTCCCAAAGAGATCAGGGATTTCTTTATCCGTATTGAAGCTGACGAAGAAAATAGAATACTTATGACAAACGCTCTGATATCTTGACAACTTATCTTGACATATCTTAACTTCTTCGTCAGGAAATTATGTAATAACACACTGATTCGCAGTCTTCTGAAACAGGTGGCTCATGATAAAAGCAATCACAGTAGGACAAACGCAGTAAACGCGACAGCTAATACTTGAATAAACAAAGCGTCTGTTGCTTGATACACAACACACAAGTCCACGATTTGCGAAAGATGATAAAAAGATGTTGAATACACACAGTGTGATATAAAGCTACAGCATATAAAGATAATTCAAAACGCGCAGAAATATCACTTGGATTTTCCCCAACTCGTTGAACTTGATAACGAAGATCCCAGACTGGTGTCGTATAAGATAAGCACGCGTTTCCCGGATTGCAGAATTAACTAGAGACAATCTTAAATTTATAGTACACGATGCAAACAAATGATTGTGCTCTTCCCAGAATATTAGATATATTATCATCACCAGTATGATTGCTATAGCTTCTAACACTGATTACCTCTTCGGAGTTACAGTTACTAGACTTTTCGGAGTCATAATTATTAAACTAGGCTGCAGACGTTTCATATGGCTGCAAATTCATATTTGTATAGATATACATGTATAATTCAAGAAATGGAATACGTATATATATATAATATTTATAAAATATATATATATATAATAAATTGAAAATCGTTTCATCTGTTAGATATTACAACGCATATTTTGCTTTCTCTTCTGCATTATTTATATGCAGATTCGGGATACTTTCCTATTTTGAAATTTCTCGCAAATGCATGGAATCACAGACTGATAACAATATGTTATTCTTAACGAAGAGATTTATGTAAACCCGTATGTTATTACCAGCCTCGCTGCTGGCTACATTGAAAATGAAGTATTCAGTTGGTTTGCTAATGTAAAGCGGGCTTGCAATACAATTTTCGAGTTATGATAAATCATAATTTCACGCCATATAGCCATACGGAGATTCGTTTATTCTTTGCACGCAAACACGATCGCTTCTATTTAATGATACAGACAAATTATTTTTGCTGCGCGAATTTTCAGCATATTGAAACGATTGCCGCATAATTTCATTTTTGACCTCGAGGCGCAAAAGTCAATCGTTTGTTGAGCGGTGGTTCAGAAGAATTATCTGAAACGATACGATGCGCTCGAACGATATTGAAAACGTATCGCGTTAGATTACAGAGTTCAACGTACAATTTATTCCTTTCTCTTCCCACGTTACTTTCCTGATGACGTTCATCGTGGCCATTGTCCGTGTTATCCTGCTGCTCGCGTTCGTTTACTATAATTGACTCGCTTTTAATCCCCCACTGTATAAAACCGAAAAAAAGAGATATTTGCTCTCGGTTTGTCTAATTATTCTCGTCTCGTTTTTAACATTTTTAATTGTTTAACATTTTCGTATCGTCTGATAGACATTATCATTCGATGAAAGGAAAATTGAATTTCCAATCACTCGCGAATTAATCCTTGAGAAATGAAAGATTTCACGGCCTATTTCACTGAAAAATTCAGTCTGTTTGCGTAAGTGTTTTACCATCGTCTGGATGTAAATGTAAAATATTACATCGGCGTTTGACGAAATCGTACGACTTCAGAAACACCTATGATTCATGTTCTTTGTCTTTAATGATGCTATGAAACCGCTTTTTTTCAGATAAATGCTCAATCGTTAAATACTGCTCAGACTGGAAGAAATTGATTGATTTTGTTGACACAGTAGTGTCTTTCAAACTGATTTTTTCATAATGATATAATAAAAAATGCCAGAGTAGAGGCGTCCAATTGCACTGAACGAAGGGTATCCCCTGCATGTAATCTGTGACGCAAATTGTCTTAGGGATTTTTACTCTATTATCGGTTCAATTATTCGTACTAAATTTAAATCTTAAAATTTACTGATAATATTGTGAATGAAAGTGATTTTGACAAGGCACCAAAGGCTGCGTCTACCTTATCTTACACATAAGCTTCAAAAAGTCCTTCCAAATGATCTCTTAAATCTCTTAAAAACATCTACGATCTTTTCGAAAAACTATACAGCCTCGTATACACTCGAAATCAACGAAGAGTTCTTTATCAAGGACCTCTAATTACCAGGAAAATCGATAGTAAACAGCAAATTGTATTACACAGCCTCAGAATTGGCCATGACAGACTCACACACGCGTATCTAATCTCTTGACCAAACCCATCAATTTGCAACATCTGTACAACTTTTCAAATTACAGCAAAATATAGTTAGTATCGTAACAAATACCAGATCAGAGAAACATGAAGCGAAGATCTGTGTGATGAAAGTCAAGTTCCAAGCGTTTTCTTCTTTCTGAAAGACACGTCGTTATTTAACAAGATCTAACTAATAAATCTCTGCCTCTCCTCACGTTGTCGCTGGCAATAACCGCGTAGGCGATTTTATACTTAAAAATTTCAGAAAAAAATGTTCATCGTCCACATTGTGACTCGTATTAAATTGAACTCTTAATTCCTATGATAATAACGTCGTAAAAATAAATATGAACAAACGTACGACCACGATTAGTTGCTTTTTCTGATCGACGAGGCGACTAACGTTACCAACGGAAGTCGGTGTTTACGCAGTGTGAATTTGCTTCGTAATCAGCGGAGAATCAACAATTAACGTCGTCTGATTCCGCGAACATCTTGTCATTTCGAGTCAACGCCACCGACCACGACCACGTTACACGTGTTCTTTGTTTTAAGGAAGCGCCTGTACGGAATAACATCGTCCTTGCCGATCCCGATGGTACTTGACGCGATCTTACCTTGTGGCATCGTACAAGAGGTAGAACGGCCATGCAGAGAAGGACAAGGGCACGAATCATTTTGCGTGAAAATATTCCTGATGGGCTGCGTCACATCGCTGAAACACGAAATGAGAAACGTCTGTTTAAACGGATGGTTCGACGAATTTGCTGGCAACATTAATCGAGTGTCGAGTAAAAGTTAATGTATAAAATAATAGAATGAGAGAAGAAAAATGTTGTATATACAATTGCAAATTTCAAGTCTTACGTTAAAAGGTATGCGAAATATATTTAACAAATATAAAATATATTTCTCTGTTTTAAAAAAAACTGTTCTATACACAATTCCCACGTAAGCGAGAGAGTAAAAATTGAACGAAGAAATGGGAAAAACTCTTCACAAGATTACTGACATCTCAAGAGTAGTTTATCTGTGAATTTATCTTTGCATACGAGGGATCTCATATAAATGACACGTTTATATTTCAAACTCGCATGGAGCACTTATTTCAGTTAATAACGGAGAACGGTTTTACACTGAAATTATAGACTCCATTATATAAATTGCCGACAGATTTACCAAGAATGATACACATAAAGATGAAGTCACTTTTTAGTTTGTATAATGAGACTTGTATGGTGCAATTTTAGCTGAACAGCATAATGGTACACATGGAATTTACATAACAAAGTAATCGAATAATAGGAAATGTGTTTGCAACGAGTCATTTTCTGCTACGGGGTTACAGATATTTTTATCAATTTTGATTCAACCGAATGAAGTACTTTGATACAATCGTTTATAAATTTCTTTCATAATTGCTCGCGGATGTTTCTCTAAAATATCAATGTTTAAAAACGTTTTCTTATTAAATATTAAATTAGATCTCTGCGTAAATGAGAGCAAGATCAAATTATAAAAATTCTAAGATCGTAGCGAAGTTGAAAAATGTCTCGAAAGGGTTGATTCTGCGCCAAACATCTATCGTAGATATCGCGAACAAAAAGTAGTATTCTATTCACGAGCCGATGCAACATCGCCGTTAGAATATTGCGCTAACGAGGGGCCAGGCAGGCAGCAACAATTTGCTCGCTGGCCAGAAACTGATATCTCTCACGGTGGAAATGTAATTACCACGAGTCGCGAGCGGCGATGAAGAAATCCGCGCGCGGTTACATAATTTTCGCCGCACCCGCTGCGCAATGCGCTCGTAAACGAAAGAAGAACCACGGAGAAAAAAAAAAGGCAGACGAAAAGACAAAGAGGGGAAAAGCGAGGAAGGAAGAAAGGTGAAACATCGAGAGACGAAACAACGACTAACCTATATGATGGGTTTACGTGTGCCCGCGACTAAACCTGCGACAAACACGAGCAGGAGGTGGCGTTTTAACGTGAATAGGACAGGCGACGATCCCGGAAGGAAAGTTGAATCGCATCGAATTAACGCCCATGTCGCGCGTCAAAACGAAAACTTTCGATCGCTGCATCGTAAAAATCGCGAAACTTCAATGGGGTCGTTTCGAAGTGGAAGGGGAAATGTATGGTGCGGCTAGCGTTAACAAAAGAGCGATCTTTCTGTCGATCGGTCAACGAAAGTTAGCGTTAATACGATAGAGATCAGATCACGAGGTAGCTCGCTGTTAGTTTTATCGAAACTAGATTTTATTATAAGGACAATTTTTTGAAGCAATGATACGCGATAACATATGTGATAACATATGCATGGTAAGAGGCGAAACTAAACAAATATGATAAGGCACAAGCCGATAGTTTCGATTCGTTGATTTTATGGCTGATTTTATAATCCTCTTAATCATTCCGATTTTTTCGTTTATTTAACTTGCAAAATTAATATTTTAGCCAGATATACGTGATTCATAATCGATTTTCAATTAAAATTGAATTTTGTGAAAACTTTTTACTTTTTTGTTGATATTGGAAAAATGGACAATTTTTCTTACGTATAGTTAATGAATGTTTGACGAAGTTAGTTAATGGAAAATTTGGAATAAAAAAAGAAAGTACGTGTAATGTTTTTCGTAATAAATGAGATGCAGGATGTATCATTAATTTTGCTATAGGTCAATATACATATGTATAAAGATAAACACACGTATGTATAGATGTATTATACAATAAAGATACAAATTTACAGCTTCCCACATTCTATTCGATGATTTTATCAAGGATGCTATCTTGTATATTAAAAATTTTGATTTCCATAGGCAATATAAATTTTTCTTTTCCAAGTAGACAAGGTATCAGACAATTTTTTTTTCTTTTTGTAAAGCAATATGGCTAATAGTACGTAAAAAAAAAACAAGCTTACAGTGAATTACGAAGGTGTGTTTTGAAGCGAAGATTAATTCAGTTCTAGAAGATTTATTTTCACCGAAAGTGAAACCTCACGAGGAAAATTTTATTGTGCTGCAGATTGCATTCTTGCAAGAACGTAAATGCGCATATCATTAATCTTGGTAGTGAAGTGATGCTGTTGCAAATGCTTTGGCATTTTAAACAAGGAGAAACGATTACAATAACAAAGTACTGTGTAATAACATCTTTTACTAGCATTCCTCGTACACGCTTAAAAAGATTTTGTTTAAATCATCGTATTTCCTTAATTATGTATACGTATTTGTTCACGCGAACTAATTCATGTTTCTATGTCGACGTATTCTCTAAATATTAATTTTAGATCGAAATGAAAAATCTTTGAAACAGGCAAAACGACCATCGGACATCGACGTTGAATTAAAAATCGATCGTCTATCGCTAAAATAGTGATCTATTCGCTTAAATACATATTATGCGTACGTATGTTGCCCTTTAATTCAAACGTAAGTATTATAATTCTTCATGCAAAAAATACGAAGTATATAATACAATAAATATAATGAAATATAATAATAATAAAATGCAATAACAAAAAATACAAAACAAATAATTCACAAAAATGTGAGCAATGTTTTCCTCTTTTAATATTTTTTTACATGTTTTTATATCCTATAGCTCATTCCGTCTTTGGCTTTTATTTCCTTGGTGCGCTCCCTTCCTGTCGTTCCTCCCCCTATATCCTATAGAATATACCATACGTATATCTATCTATAGAAATATTTTTATTAATATAAAGAAACTCTTCGACAAATCCACGTTTCTTTTGAGCTAAATAAATACAGTCACTACGAAACAAATACACCATGGACCAGGATTTTTAATCGGTTTCGCATTAGCGTTTTGAACCGACGGTCGTTGTATCCATAGCAATAAAGTAACGTGTTTAAGCAACTAATTCGTCGGTGATAACGCTGCTCTTAACTCGGGAACTTTCTCGAGGAAAAAAGAGTTGCCGACTTCTGTCGTAATTAAAATCCGTGTATATTTTACAGGGAGTTGAAACGCGTTTAACATCGTGAAGTAATTGAAATTAAGCAAAACCAAACTTTCTACCATGACTGAAAATGTACGTATATTCGTATATTGAAATTCCACTGTGAATTTAATAAACTCGTATATCACGTGCAGCGAAAACTTTAATGGTTGAACGGTAAAAAAGAATTGCCATGTTTCGAGCAGTCTGGTTACCATATATGTATAATAACCGGAAATTCCATTTGCATTCAATGGAACGTACTGTAGGGCGGTAAATATGGTCGAAACTTTTTTAATGGCACTGTACAAACTATTCGATACGGCAAATAATTCGTTCGATAGGCCAAGTACTTAAGATGATTACCGTAATATTAAACCGTCCTCTTTGCCGTCACTTATCGGTTTTACAACTGAGAATGATAATAAAGTATGATAAAACCTTTACCGATAGTCAACTTTCTATTTGTTCTTAAGTCGTCTTACTCTTATGAATATTACGTAACAGACAGGGAGCAGTGTCGTGTTAGTCACAATGACTCGAGACCACGATCTACGATCTTTTCTAAAGATATGATCGTGCCATACGTACTTGCTTATGTACTTGCTATACGTAGATCGATATTTTACAGAGTCGTGAATAGGGAAAAATGGCAATTGGTATTTCTTTTCTAAATACTAGATAAGCTCTGTGCTATTACACTCTGCTATCTATTATCCAACTTCAAACGATAGCATTGAGTAAGCTGAGTTTTAGATATTGGAAAATTTAAAAGCCTGCAACCTGTATTATGTTTAGAATGGAATATTAGTAGAAATAACAATACGTTCAACGGAAATAACGTGGAAAGCACGATAGCTGCGAGAATAGAACAGAAACAGGAAGATAATATATATTATAAATGTGAAAGAAATTTCTTAAGAATACGAGAATAAATAAACTAAAGCAGCAATAGAACAGTATAAAAAGGAAGATATTGAAAAACTTATTTATTAAATACTATTAAAATACTAAACCTGTTTAAGTGTTAGGGAATCTGAAGATATCAAATATCAAATATCAAGTATGATTGTATAGGATACTATAATTAATAAAAGAAAACACATATGACGTATAAACGCGAAAGATACAATTTTTGAAGTCTGCAAGAACAGAGAAATCAGTATCAGAGCGGAGAAATACAGTAATTAAAAGAAATCGAAGAAGCATACAGAAATCCGCACAACGTAGAAGTTAACACCGCAGCGAAAAGACGCTGTACGCGTATCCCAAAAGCAGAAAACTGGAATACAAACCTGTGAAGCGACAAATACGGCGAGTAATTACTTTTCTACGTGAACAATTAAAAGTACTGAGAATTCCGATAAAATCGGCCGTAATACTTGTTCCCAGCCAAAAAGTTTGCAAGATACCGCGTACGAGTGAAAGCGTTGCTATTATTTGCTCGCGATTACAAGCAAAACGCCATTTAATTTTCAAGCCATCGAGGTGGAAACACTTTGAAGTCGCGTGATCGTTTTCAGCCAACGAACGAGTTATGCATATTCTCCACGTTGGCCATGAATGACATCAATTTCGATGGATCAACGCACGATGACCCCGTTTTCCGTCGTTTTCGTCCTTGGTCACTTTTACCGCTCGAGATTTGCGAAGCGGCTCGTCGGCGGCCCTACGACCAAAGGTGCTTTTATATGGGAGTGAAAATTTCGTCGGCAAAGAGGTGAAATCTATGGGAAGTGACAAAAGTAAAGCGACCATTGTTCTAATAGGAAGTAGCGTTTCTGTACATTCGCAAGGAGGCAGGTTCGACCTTCACGGAGACAAAAGCTGTCTTTTACGTAGCATTCACGGGACCGTGCGACTCAAATTTACACTATGGTGCAAAAGTGTTGAATCACGAGACTGCTCTCAAGTTGGATGCATTCTTATTTCACAAGGACAATTAAACGGTTTCCTATTTTTGGCGTTTTACGATTGGTTTGCGTTTTTATTCCCATTTTTTATATGCACTTATCGTTACGGTTTATTTTTATTCTCTCGCCTACTTTTATGTCTACGTTTACTCCTGCTCTTTATAAAATGTTAGGTCAGGGGATCAAGTTTGAATCGAATGCGTTTTTCACGAGAATAATTATTTTCTTGCTTGTTGTCCTTCGAAACTGTCATTTTTATGACTTTTTACATCTTATTCGTATATTTTTTTTTTTATATATAACTCGAAAAATCCCTCTTTCGACTCAATTAGACAATAATGGAAGAGACATGTCGAAACGCAATTAAACCTAATTGGATCGAGATAACCGAATGAAATGTATTTATGGAAATATAATTCAACGAAATAAGTGGATAATTAATAAACAAATAAACTCACAGTAGATTATTTAAAATTCTTATGCAGTATCTTACGGAATCTCGTTGAGAAATATCACTGCTTAACTCCGATCGAAAGTAAATTCTGGCTGTTTAGGATTAAAAGTGATTCACATGGTCGACGCTAATGAATATTACCACATGATTTTCCTAACGATACTATGTATTCACATTTCTTACCGTTGCTGTTACATATGTCAAAATAGTCAAAGATTAATATTAATATAATCTCAGTAATAAGCAACGTCATTATTTCTTTCTACACGAGCAATCGCAATGGTATTTTCTAACTATAGTTCTTGATGAAAATATGTACATGGAAATATCATTCAAAGCAACGTGATTGCAGTCGATGAATAACCAATTGCTTAAAAATTAATTAGATTTCCATTACTATCAGCTAAGGGTAATTGATTATTTAGTCGATCGTGAGAAGACGACTTTTCAACTTGGTTTCTTCATACAACTTATGTTTCGCGATGTATAATGCAAAGTATAATGAATAGAACTACGAGGATGATATGTGAAACGCTAATTATCTGTGAACGTACGTTCCACACTTTATAAAGATCAAAGATGACCTATTAAATCTATGATTAAAAACTTCGATGTTTATTTTTCGTGTCCTTTCGTTTCTATTAGGCATCCGCGTAAATATTTTTTCATTTCATTAAATTTAAGTTTGTGAAAGAAAACGCAGTTCCTTAAGTAAGTTTTGTAAGGGATTTTATTTGATCTGACTTAAATTCTAAACATATTTTATTTTTATCGTATTTATATGCGAATGGAAAACTTTAAGCAGACGACGATGGTTTATTTCGAATAAAAAAGATTTGTTATTACGCATACTTCTATTGCATAAACGTAATTTAAACAATTTGATTCAAACAATCAATACAATTTGTTCTTTGTTCAAACAAGGAAAGAACAACGAATACCTGAATAATTAAGTGTAATATTTATTGGATAACATTAACGTCGCGTCCTTGGTTTCCTCGTTTTCATTATGTTAAATAATGTAACAGGAATCGACGAGTTGTGTGTGAAACATTTTACACGCAATTTACAGATAATTACGATATCTAAAAAAAGGTAACTGTTTTTATCCTACCATAATCTTCGCAAGCAATTTAATTTTTAAACTTGGTTAATTTCATATATGCAAAATATCTAAAATAAAAAGCTCAATCTAACGAATTCATTCAAACACAAAACACACAGAATCGGCTACGTTCGGTAAATTTACATCTCAAACAGAATGCAAATCGCGTAAATGAAACGTTAGCCGCATAATAAAATTCTCTCGGACGGTATTGTAAGGTAGAGATCGACACGATACCACGTGCAAGAATTCGACGACAGGACTCCCTAACTGATCGTTAAACCACGTCTGGGTTCTCTGATATAATGTTATTTCGATATTGCATCAACCATGTTATGTATCTCTTTTTTTTATTTCAGAAAAATAACAAACAAAAAAGTAGAAGAAGAGGAGAGGATAGAAATAAACCAGACCACTTCTAGTCTGTGGAAAATAATTTCTAGTGACCTCACTCTGAATTCAAGATACCGTGCTACCGATTTATACAGGCGATCATTAAGTCAATATGTTCTAGGCTTGGAAACACCGAATTAACTGTTTAACATAAAAGTCGTCTGACGAATTTCAATTCATTGTCATTCATAGATGTCAACGAGGGGACTTCGATTTTTTATTTCACACAGACTAAATGCATCGTTTTTGTAGCGTTCTTCTTAAAAAAAATAAAGAAAATAATAATAAGGATTTCTTGTTGAACGATTCTCTGATGCAATTTTTCAAGGATCTAAGTAGAACATCCAGTCTTTTTTCTTTTCTTCATTTTTTTTTTTAAGATAAAAAGGTCATGTTCTCGTGCAAATCGATGTAAGTCTGAAGCTTGGCACTAGTGAAAGGGTAATTAAGTTAATATTTCGAGCTCATCGTAGTCTTTGGCTCGGGAGAGTATTGCTTAGTATGAGTTTATGAGAAGAACGAAAGGTTACTTCACAAGATGCGAAATTACGTACCATTTTCTCTTTAGCTACGGTAAACATGTTGTGAACTAGCAAAACGTCATTAAAATAACAAATCTCTGTATCTAATCTGTTTTATTTGTTTTGCTTGTGCTAAATATTTATATAAAAGACGATTTTTCTGCCTTTTAAAATTTTTATTGAATTTCTATGAGAATTAATTAGTTTTGAATCAAATTCTATAGTTTTTCATGTAAATTTTTTAATGAAAGGTAATTTCCTGTTCACATTGCTTGGATTTCATTAATAATTTTTTGTCCCTTTTGTCGATCTCATTTCAACCAATTTCTCAAATTAAAGTAACTGTGGTACACCTGATTTAGAAAATATTTTTAAGAAAGACATTTTATTGCAATTTTCTGTGCTTCGTGCCGTACGTGCAAAGGTTGATTATCTCATAAAACTCAGTAACTAGCATCTTTGACAAAGTATAAAAAATCGTTACGATAAAAGGCATAATTCTTCTCCTTTCTTTTGGAATGGCTAATAAACGATGTAAATTCGGAGGGAACGTATGAAATATGAGAATCTTCGGGTCTGGTCAGATCCAGTTATGTTGATTTCACCAAATTTTACTTACTGATTCCTGGAAATCGTACACGTTCGCAGAAATGAACGACCGACGATTCGCAAATTATTGCGAAATGAATTTTTTGTTCGTCTCGCGAACAGTTAATTAAAAGCACGTATTCATTCATCAGAGAAGAAAAATTATCCCATTGTTAAACCGATCTCTGCGGTTGCTAATGTCAGTTGAGCAAAAAAAAAGGAAAATACGAGAGTTATGCGTTGCGAATGAACCCCAGAAATAAATTACATTATGAAAATTTTATGAATACGTTCATTCATCGAATAAAGGCGTATAATACTTCTTCAGTACTCCTCTAGAATATTCTACATTAAGAAGTATCTTCTAAATTATTATTATTATTATTGCAAGCCATGATACTAAAATAGTACAGTGCATAGTAATATACACATATTGTACAGTAGCATATGCAGTAAATAGTAAAATACATTATTACTAACATTACATCTATTAATAGGTAATTAAAATGTACAGTCTGTCAGATCCATAAAATATAATAGGTGCTGCTCTTGATTAGTAATTTGTCATTAATTTGTATACGTTCAATTCTTACATAATAAGTAATAAAATAATACACATCTTATATTGCTGCCCTCCTCTTTTATACATACAAAAGCTCTGTTTCATCACTTTACAACTCCGAACCATTTTATCACGCACTTTTTCCACCGTTTTAAAGGACACGTCGTACGTAGATTGGGGTTCAACGACGATCATCGTAACACTAATTGCAGATGGTAAATGTCGACTGGCTGTCGTAAAGCGTTTTCAAAGAGTCATAGGGGCGAAGCGAAGCAAAGGGCAACAAGTTTCATCGTGTCGTTCGATCGAAACGAGAGAAAACGGCGACCAAACCGATTGCGAAAAGTAATCAGGCGAATGGAAGCGCTATTGCGCTAGAACGTTCATCCGTCTAGCAAATGGAATAATAAAGATCGTTACGCTACAGTATTAAAAAGCGGTTTACTTTCTTCTCATCTCAAATATGCCTGAATAGCAGGAAGCAATGGAAAGTTGTTGCATCGTCATCAGGCGAAACTTTAAATGAGATTCAGTGCGTTGCTCGCTCGCATCATGGCTGTTTAGGAGCTTGGAAAGAATATCTGGGTGAAATTGTGCCGGGAAACGTGATAGCATTTGCGTACGAGAAATTCTGCCACTTTTACTTGAATGTGCGTGCACGTTTTCACTGTTGACGTTGAACTCGTAAAGGAAGTTTGGATTGCAACATCAAGCCCACGTTCATTTCTCTAATCTAGTTTGGTACGATGTTGATCAAAGTAACGTAGAAGTTTTACTCGTTAGTTTCATCTTTCGTATAACGAAAATATACAATTGCCTCATTCTTATTGTTATCTAGAACAATTTTCAGATACGCATACTCACATTCGATAGATGAATATGAATGGATAACACAAAACGATCACAAGTCTCAATTCGAATCGATTTTCTATCCATCCCATCTGTACACCTTGAATCTTTGATCCTTTTTATAGACATTTAAAATTTTACAATTTACGATATATGTATAATTATCAATGAATTATGTATGTATGTAACAGATTATTCGATATTATTAAATTTTTAAATTGAAATCAAATGATCAAAGATATAATTGTTTTTGAGAATCAAAAATGCTGATTTTAGTTAATTTTGAATTACCAATATTCGATAGAACCAATTGTAAAAGTACTCAGAAATTTTACGAAATAAGATTAAAGAAATAAGATAAAAGGAAGAAAAAGAATAAAAGAAACATTATATATATATATTATTATTAATTAATTATATATATATTATATATATATATTAATTGTATTAATTGTATCTATATATAATTGTTTCTATATATATAATAATAATAATAACAAAATTTTTCAATGTAACATTTTATCTGAACGCCATTAATCGACGAAGACTATAAAATAGACGAATTTATCGGTGCAATTAATAAAACTGCGTATTCATTTGTCGGCAAAAAGTATAAAAGTCCATCGAAATAAAAGCGTTTGCCTCTACATACACAAGTTGTTTGATCACTTTCTTTGCAGTTTGACTGCTCGTGTCTAGAAGGAAGTAACCAGAAACCGTTTCTTCCGGTTCGAAGGCTGGTCGAGACAAATTGACCGACAAGAGAGATCGCGATTATGGCAACAACTTTTCTTGTCAACACACATTGCAATTAATTATAATTTATAACTTGCTTGGTGTACACTCCGCTCGTTTTCCGTTTCTGTCAGAAACGATACTTATCATCGTCGTATGAATGGTTCTCGAATTTTCCTCGATTATTCAACCGAATAAACGATATGATTTAATTTATCATTAATGCAGCACGTTTAGAAAGCTACGAGGTTTTAGTTACGATACAAATATTTCCGTTCGAAGATGATATCTTCATTAAAAAAAATATTAAAATACGTGTAGCTAAATGTAGATATAACAGAATCAAACGTTTTCGAGTAAAAATATACACAATTAGAAAGTTTCGAATTAACTACTGCAAGAAATTTAAAAAATACCATTCAATCAAACTTTATCAAATGGAAAACTTTCTAATTGAACTCTAACGAATTTAATGGGGTGCAATAAAACGTATAGTACGTGATAAAATTAAATCTGATATTACCTAATAAAACGCTACCTAATCGAAAGTTCCCAAACTATCATTTAAATTTCAAATTGTTATTTAATGAAGCACCGATGGAAGAGATATTTAAATATATGCTATCACGTGTGATCTTATTGAAATTCACTTTACCCGAAGCAAATTAATTTTATCCAAACGTAACGCAAATTTATAAAATACTCTTGCATTGAAAACGTTTAATTATTTAAGAGTTATTGAACTTATAATAATCGCTAATTATAATCGCAACTATAACGATTGAAATGATTTCAAATAAGGATTTATCGAGTCTCTTTGAACTTTGAACATAATTCTGCAAAAGGGGGAGAAAAAATTCTGATTAAAGTCTATCTCTATATAAAATTTTAAATTAGCTTAATTAAATGTATATTTCAGTCAATTTCCTAACTGTACTTTGGAAATCACCGTTGCTTTCAGAAAACTGAGAACGTTCATCATAACTTTTTTTACTGTTATATAATATGCTTACACTATGTCCATAGAATCATTATCGTAATTAATAGGTTTTATTTTCATATCCTCATGATCAAGATGCATTCCTATGTTTCTCGTCATAATTGAAACGCTATTTGCATCTGAAGCACGATGAATCGCCGAACGCAACGGTTTTCTCGACTTATCATACAAAGAAGAAATTATAGTCTGCGGTGCAAGTGATATTTCTGATATCTATGATATTTGACTTTCTCATTTTGCATATCATACACCGGCTGGTGTTGAATTCTAATTTATTGCTAAATCATTTAGATGTTGCATACCAATTAGCGATATCTTGCGAAGAATTTCTTACTCCTGTGTGCTTTTCTGTGTACTAGGTAATTAGAGATAATTACAAAATTGAGAAACCTTCGAAATTGCCAGATAAAATTGTGAAAGTTCTAAAAAAACTTTTAGGACGTTTAACGATGAATATTTGTTCTTTGCAACGAAAGAGTTCAGCTTTAAATGGAAATATTACTACACAATGTTTTTATCATGTATATATAATTTCGTACTATTAAAATATTAAAACATAATTGCGAATAACTATTAATCTATCTGCTCTAAATATAATTAATGTAATGCGATGCGTAATCTATAAAACATAATTAGTAGTTTCATGTAATGGCAGGTTTCTGGAGCAATAAATTTTCTCTCAGCTAAAGTTTTGATTGAACGAAATGAATTAAATCGCGTCCTTGGTTTGTCCACCTTTCTGTTTCACAACCGTTCGATATCCGTTTGCAATGCAAAATATACAGCTTCTTTATTGTGGACAACGATGTGAAACCGATGGTAATCGATCGAATGTGAAAAACAAAAAATCAATTATCATTAACCTTCAAACGGGCGCACGTTCCACGATTATTATCCTTATTATTATTATTCCTTGTGGATAACGAAAGAATCCGATTAAATCAGTACGTACTCGGAAAACTTCATGTTATAACAAAAGAATTCGATTCATTTGGTGCTTGCCACCAATACAAATACCCTTTTCAGTGTCTTTTTAAATAAATGTTTTAGTAAATCCTTTAGTATTAGTTGATGTATGTGAAATTATGTGAAAACGTGAAATAAGCTTAGCTTTGTCGTAAAATACAAGTCAATTTGGATAGTTATTTTATAAAGATTTTTCTAAAATATATGGATAAAAGAACGCTTTTTCTCTTTATTATACATATTTTCATAGAATCTATCATTTTTTCATTCCTTTAACACAAGTGTTATAATTTAATGGCAAGTAAGTCTACTGTTAGAAAAAAAAAAAAAAAATGAGAAAGATATCGATTTGTAATAAGAGTAATAGCATTCAAAGTTATGAGATTCCCCCTTATCAGTTTTATCGATCATCGACTACTTTTGATTCAGCATTTAGGATGCAGTTTTTAATTTTGCTCGAGTTCGATGGAGTAAAGTTTCGCTTAAAATTTCACGACGTTTCGGTGCTAACTGATACGATACGTTTGACGTCGGGTATCAACTACTTCATAACTATAGCGATAATTGAAAATTCACGCTTTACCGATTCAGCGAATCTTGACCCGATTGGCGTCGAAATCCTAGAAATGTTAAACTCGGCTTACAGAACAGAAACATTTTTTCGTGAAATTTAATTAACAAATCACAGTATAACGTCAGAGACTTCGTCGTGTATCTTTTTCGATCGTATACGTATCTTATATTTTCATGTTCACACTTGTACTTTTGTAAATTTCTACAGTTTTCCATATTCTCAAAATTCTACGTTTAATAGAAAAGTTATCGAGTCGTCGATCACTAAAAAATTGCACAGATCTGCAAGAATCTTTAATTTAATTACATTTACAAAATGACCGTGCGATCTTCGATCTTTATGCAACGCTGTTACGTAAATGTGTAACAATGCATGCGGAATAACATGCGCATGCAACAATAAAAAGACAAAACGTCGCGAGAACTAGTTTTCAAATAATACTTTCATTAATATATCCTCTATGTACGTAACGAACGCTATGATCTCATTAAAAAGTAATCGTTATCTCGAGTGTCACAGATATAAACTCTATTCTATTATGTTACGAGATCATTTTGTCCTCCAATAAAGCTTTAATTCCGCCTATGAAACAGGAGACAAAATCAGAAACACGTCGTTAATGTTGTTCCTCTTTCGCGAGATTCATGGGCAGCTAGTGCGAACAAGGTGATACGGTTCATTCGGTGTTAATGTACTCAACTTTCTCTCACATGTCAGTCTGGACGTGGTCACAGTCATTCTGAATCCATGGTCATCCTTCGAGGACACTTGTACAGCCTATATATTAAGTTCTCTTTGCGGGATGTCGAGTTTCATCATTTTAATTTCGTTACTTCCGACTTAATTCGGCTGCAAAATGATTTCCTTAAGCGTTTTGTATTAATATAATTTTATCGAATAGCAGTTTTCGTTACAAGCAGGTGCATTTTACTCGTATCGAAAGCAATTTAAAGAAATAAAATAATCGATGTCACGTGTTTGATATAAAGACGTAAAATATGCGAAGTGATATTTGTTGATAATGTAAATTGAACTTGGCGTAAATTTAAGATATCGCATCTAAAATAATTTCTTCTTAATAGAACGTTCATGTTCAAAAGTAATTTGTGTTCAAAAGATCTCGCGTTAAGATCATGTTTGTTTTTTCTGTATTTACGCGGAATGATTTGCATCTTTTGGGACTAAAACAATTAAAAACTAGACTCGGCAAATGATATTATTAGGTTGTCTGAAAAGTGTCTTTCTTTTACAGACCCGTCTTTTACAACGATGCATCTTTATACGAACATGAAACCTAATCTGTCGAACGTTGTGATCTTTATTTTAGTAGAATAAAATGGATCATATGTAATTCAATAAAATAATATAAAACGGACAATGTTGTGCATCCATTATTTCCTTATAAAACGAAAGAAACTTTTCGGACGACCTAATATAGGAATTCATAGCCCGATGCAATCCTTAAAGCAGAAGATATGTAAGTGTAAAACGAGTTTTTTAAGATCGAGTAATTGCTTATGAGTATATGATATTATTTTAACATTTGGAATGATAACTTTAACAAAAATAGATCTCCCAATTATTCTCATTATTCTTTATACGAGTTCAATAATTAATTTGTTATAAATCAAACTTTAATAATTAAATCTCGAAAATATGTGCAAAAGAGGAATAAAATAAATATGGAAAATTTGAATTCATTCATACACAAAGTCATCTACTCCGAGCGACAAATAAACCGATTTTCTACCTTTCTGGAGGTTTCAATGTTGCACAGAAAAATATTATTGAATAACAATATGGTTGCGTTGCAACCATAAAATATTATTTTATATGCGAACCACACAAAACCCGACTATATCTAATTGACACAGTCGAGGTTGTTTATATATATATATATCGCAAATACTTATCCGCGCCTCAAGATAGAGGAAAATTAAATCTTCTCGTTTCATTCTCGATTATTTTTAAGTTTCGATCACCCAATCACTGATAATCTCACGGTATGTCCCTCGTCTTCATTTTGTCTCAGGGACACGTGCGAAGCTAAACGCGTATACGCTGTATACGCGTGTAAATCGTCTTACACAGACATGAATGTGCTGCGTGATTGAGAATTTCATTACCTTGGTACATTTTTCTAGATCGTTCGGAGCGACGGCCATGCCTCAAGGAGTCCGGAAATCATTTTTATTGGAATCTCAAGCAGCCGTCATTAGCTCGATAATGCGAGAGTCTGACAAGCGGAAAGACATTCGATGTCAATTTATGGGGGAACCCCAGGAAGCCTCCGACGAGTATTTTAAATATCACGTCGCAGAGTCTAGTTACATCGTACATGATAGAGTAGATTCATAAACAATTTTCGTAGATATTGAATTACTAATATATAAGCTATTAAATTATTTAAGAAATAGATTTCTCGTAAGTAGATGAAAATATTATATTATTTTTCCATTGAGAAGATTTTATTTATTTTTCCTACTGATAAATGTTCCAAACTATAATCAATCTGGAAACTAACAATACGATGTTTAAAAATACCGTGTTGTAATATAAGTAGAAACAATATGTTGCAGGATAATTTAAATCTTTTGTAGTCAGGTTCTTTTTTCTACTTATAACAATAAAAATTAGCTGATTACGATTTCTGACTTTCATATAAAATACAGAAAGAAAATAATTAGTAATATAACTTACAACAAGAGAATACAATGGTACGACACTATAGACGAATGAAATAAAATTTGTAATAATAGCAAACGAGAGAGAGAGAGAGAGAGAGAGAATTAAACAAGAAAATATAACGATACCATGATAAAGATATAGAATAAGATTCGAAAAATAGATACATAAGTGTATACCTAAATATATAAGAGCTAAGCTGTACAATATTATGGAAGATTAAAGAGACATCAATGAAAGCACTCCACTTGCTATCGCGATGAAAGTGACTTCAACGCGTGGTAAGGAAGATTTATGCTGTGACTATCATACTGAATCATGCTTATTTCTCATTCGAATTAAGAATTTTGCATACATTATCTATATCAACTTAATCATTCATGAAGCTCGATGTATATTTATTTTGTAATCTGTACTTTTTTTCATTTTACAGTTATCATTTGCGCGTATTTTTAAGTTTCGCGCATGACTCAACGCAAGTAAATCTTATTAATCTGACGAATACCCGGATATTGTACTGTCTTGGAATATAATAACGATGGATAAATCAACGGAGATCTTATCTAAGAATGATTTTTTGCATATTCTCTTCCTCAAACTTATTCTTCTTTGTCATAACCGTAAAAAAAATCCCCACGTTCCTGACGTTTCGTACGCATCGTAATTATGTTTGACAATACGCATTTTTCAATACAATAATATAAAGGACAATTTTAAATTCTGTTCCTTTCCCTGTAGAGCTATATGTTTATTTATGATAATTAGTAATTACGTAATTTATATAAATATATATAGCAGCATTTAACACGTGTATGTAACTACGCTTACATTGCCTACCAATAAATGTCACGGTCATCTTTTTCAGGATCAACTCTACAAGTTCAAACAATGAAATGAGTTTCTAAAAATCATGTTTGCAAACACTTTCACTTCCAAATACATACAACCTATTAGCACTCCAAACGTCTGGAAATGTGAATCTACTTTTGAAATCGATGATAAAGTTTGCTAATACCGTTTCATACGTAATACGTGTATGTAATTACGTTTCCTTGCTCTAAAATTATAATGGAAAAAATAGAATTTTCAAAAATATGAAACTTTACAAATTTTATGCCGTGTTAATATCTTTCTATAATTTTAATTTAGCAATTAATTCGTATTTCAATATTGCAGTCAGCTCTATCACAGATGATTTTTAGATGAATCAATGAACGCCCTTTTCACGCTCTCAAGAGTCTCAAGCAATAAGAACGAAAATGAATCAGAATGAAAATAAAATAATTGAGCGTTGATTGTCATTTGGCTTTTATTTATTTCATGATGTCACTGATCGTGCAAACAATGGAGTGTTTTTCGTTTCTAACAATCAATTGGAGAGGAAATAGTCGACTTGTAACCTGCGGCTAAAATAACAAAAAAGGGAAGAAATGTTCTATCTAAGCAGATGATTCCTAAAATATATTCAGTTGGACAACTTGTAACCTCAATACTACTATAAACATATTAACGAATGAAATATATACACACACACATATATATATACATATGTTTTTTGTTCTATAAAGAGGTGGTCAACATTAGAATACCAGCTACATTTCTGGATACTCTAGGTTGTATTATATTCGATACAGAATAAAAATAAAAGAAAGGGAGAAGGTATATATGATATAAATAAAAATTATTACATCTATTTTAAATATAAAGATAATAGTTAGTCATAGAGCGAAAATTCGTACTCTCATTAAGTGTAAGCTTATAAATTTTTTATTGTGAAATTTTTAAAGTTCTGATTAAGTTTTTATTTTGTACTTTGTACTTTCACCCACAACATGTTTTACTATTTTAATATTTTCGGACGTATAAATTCTTATTTTCATATTTTTTGGATCTTGAATGTTACAAAACATAAAAATAAAAAATACAAATTTCATTAACTCACTTGTATCATCCCCTGTAGTTTCTCGTTTTCTTCTCTTATTTAGTATTCGAGACATTAAACTCATTCTCTCTTATACAAGTATAGTATGTAATAAGTAATTCAATTATTTCCTACTGTTTATTCTTTCTTCAATTTTTCACTTAAGTATACAGATACATCTTTCAAACTTGAAATAATCTAAAGGTTGTTTTACATTAATACAATATTTTCCCATAAATCATATCTTATTAAATCGACAATTACATCTCATTTATTCTGATACTCATCTACTTTTCATTCAAAAAAAATAACAACCTCTTGCATGTAATAAATAGCCACATTAACAAAATAATATCCTCTTCTCTTAATTAAACACGAGATAATTCTTCATCTTATTGTTTCTAATATACCCACAATTTAATTTATTTAATAATATTTCACAAGAGACAATAGCTCAAAATTGTACGAATAAATTCAATCTTAAATTCCACTTTACTCACGTAAGAGGTACATATATCACACAAGAAATACTGTTACTCATATGTGCTACTACATACTTCCCAGTAATTAAAACGCCACCACTGAGACAAATTAACGATCTCATGAGAGCTACGAGAACCGCGACAGCCTGAACAGAGAAAGCAACGACGCTCGAGGTTATTAAACTCATTCTTATTATAATGTTCGCGACTTCATACCCTCGTCCGTGCGACTCATCCTTCGAATAGCCGAACAAACACGTTACAAGCGTCTACTGACAGCTACGATTGATGACGATCAGAAATCGACAGAAGGCGATATTTATTATCATATTCGAAGATGCGAGGCTCCAGAGTGTCTGCCACGAATCAATGTCACTTCCACTGACTAATCGTTCTTTTTCTTTCTGCAAACTCTCGTCTTCGTTTCTCCCTTCTCTCGTCTTCTAGTCGATGGGTATAAATCGTGGATTAATCATATTTTATGGAACGATGCTTGTATATATTGTATAATATTTCCTTATTTTATAAGTAATATCATATTTTTTTAAACTGTGTACAATATTGTAATAAATCCTTCAGTATAATACTCGAAAATTAAAAACGAAAAATGTACGTATTTATAGTTTGTAAATCTTAAATCTCAAATGTACACTAAAACAATAAATATGGACAAGATCAAGCTGAACTGCAAATGAATATCGACTAGGTTTCAACAATTTATCTAAATGTTGATGTTCTTAACAGTACTTAATGCTATAATGATGTGATGAAAGATGATAAAAAAATAATGAAGAAACTGATAGAAAATCACCAAGGATGTATCTATTGTTGTAAATCTATAAAATTCTTATGAAAAATTAGAAATTTGTTATTTCTACATCCCGATAGCTTTCTACATTTCTAATATTCAAAATCATAATTTCCTAACTTATAAGACAGTGTTTCTCAATCTTTTTTAATTCCTGGTCCTCTTCTGAAGTAGCCAAATGACCTTCGACATTTATTTATATTCCTGCCCTCCATATGAACAAATATTTTTAACAAAATTTATCAATTTATTTTTATTTAATATAGTAACATAACTATATTAAAAACAAATAGGCGTAAAAAATGTTTAACTGAAAATAATTACAGCAATCCTTCAAGACCCAAAACTACGCAAATACTTCATAACTTCTAAGGGGACAACTCACAGATTGAGAACGTGAATTACAGGGACTATGGTGTTTAACGCTATTTGACGATGCTGATTAATTCTCCATAGGCAACTCCTTCAGATCCGTGTTACAATATTTCAGGAGGGAACAATAGTCGTTGTGAAACATCGTGATCCTGATAATACCAGTTAGACTGCAAACGACTCGGCTCCTACCAGTTAAAAATAACGGTGACAGTGTGTGCACACAGCATGCTTCAGTCGAAAAACGCTCCATATAAAAAAATTATGTAAAACACCAAGGACCGAGACTGAGCGACGTTACTAATGAAATACTGGATGTGTGCACAAGCACGAGACAGAGCTGTCGAAGTGGTATAAATAATGTGCAACCTCGATCTACGTGCTTTCATAAATATGGAAAGCCAACGGATTATGGAAATCGATACATTCGCGATCGAACATGTATTTCGATGATATTGTTTGTCTTTTGCTACTATTTATTCTTTTGTAATAAATATGCCCGGAGCGGATCGTTTCGATAGCCAATTTAAAAGAATGATCATTTTTTTTTAGAAAACTGAGTCATTGCAATAGTAGACAATAAGCTTATATTTAATACATGTACGTGCAGTGCCGGCCATAATCCCGTAGGATTAGGACATCTGATATTATTAAAAAATTGAATACTTCTCATTGCTTTCATTTTCTACTTATCCTATTATATATCTGTTAGTTTATTTGCATCATGTACATATGCTATATAATACAAAATACTAAACAAAATTCCTAGGTCTTATGGCCGACCATGTACATACTTATACTTAAACATACATATACGTAAACACATTTACATACTTACAATATATATATATATATAATATGTGTATTAAAAATAAATAACACGCGTATGAATAATTACGTATGAATAACTTTAGCATTCATCTTTCAATATTTAAATAAAAATAATGTTACTATGATAGCAACATCTAACCTATGATATGGAAGGATTAGTAAATGTCAAAATCAACAATCTTGAAAACTTACAGGTGCATTACACTTACTTGTTTATTTAAGAAGATGAACATGACGGAAAACAGTGAAGCCTGCGAAATATGACAGCACTTTCGTGGCCACCGATTCATACTTCAGTCACTCATAAATCGCGGCAGACAATTACTGTTTTTCGATCGTTCTAGGAACGCTGTCAAGAGTGACAAAACCAAGCACATAACGTTCTCACGCATACTGGGGAAGGGGGCAGTAGTCACGATTCAGTATATGTATCGTTTGCACGTACATTGTACAATTCGGTGTAAATTTCTAGACCGCGTGCCACGGTTCGGTCACCGGTTCTTGCGACAACCCGTTTACGACTTCCGCGATTTGATATCGCTTTAATACGCGCCATTTCTTGCGATAGTACAAAAGATATATCGCAGTTGCGCGCGACAGTATCGATCGAGAAATCATGACTAGTATTGAAAGAGTGTATCGATAAAACGATTACCGCGGGCCATTCAATATCTAAATACCTACGCTTACGTTAAAACGATACCTCGAACATATGTATGTGTGTAGTTACATTGTACATTTGTATCTCAAGCCGCAATTTGATTTTTTCCTTTATCGTAAAATCTACTTCGCGGAACTCTCTATTGTAGATTGCCTTGAACAAACGACGAAACTCAAACCGTTTTGTTCATCAATAATAAAGGGGTCGAGGTATATAATGGAGTTTTAATATGTGTTTATTGTGAAAAGTTTATAGGTTATGTTCTCTAAGAATGACACGTATTTGACGCTCGCTCGGTTATGGTTGGATTATTTGAGACCTAAATATAGAACGAAAAAGACGAATTTAGCTTCGACATTCCATTTAGCATGTATAATGTCGTAATATTTTAAAAAGAAAAAGTATTTTAACTCATTCCATACTAAATGAGTTTAGCATCTGCTGGTTCAGGTTCTATTTAAAAAAAAAACAGAAGATTGCTACGATATGAGTCTCAATTAAAAAAACATCATAAAAAGATGATTAATTATTATTTTTATTACAGGTTTCCTATATTCATTAGTCTTTACTTACATTATTTAATAATTAGCATTTTGAACGATGCATTTAGTATACGATGTGCTAATAATCAAATTTTATAATTTTATTATTTATTCATTATTCAATATAGTCTTTCTAATTTTATATAGCCTATAAGTTTTGTTATATATAATATAGGCTTCGCTACTTTTTCATAACGTTTTAGTCACATAAGTTTCATTATATTATATAGCTTCTATAGTTTTGCAATTTTCATGAGTTTGGAGTAAATAAATATATTCTTTTGAATAAAATTTGTAAGCGCTTCCTAAGAGCAAAATTATTTAAAAAAATTATACGTATACGTTTGTGATTGAGAACGACTTAAAATCCTTCGAAAATTGGTTTTTCCATTTGAATTCCACGTTTTTATATTGCGCAATAAAATAACGTTTTTTGCAATATGTACTATTATGAATATAAATAAGATTAAATAATCGAATTAACAGAATACGGTGAAATATCAATTCGAAAGGGCTTTGGATTTTTTCTCTGTCCTTTTTCTTGAAAGTTAATCTATTCACAAAATCTATATTTGAAAAAAAAAAAAATGAAGTGATATTTCAAATTAATGTTTTTATTGGACTCGAGACCAAGTAAACGTGTCAAACCATTAAGTGAGTAAAGACATGATGTCAATTTTCGATTGGTTGGCCTGACGAGTTTGGATAAATTTTCTTTATCCCTTTACCATTAATCATATATGTAAATCGTTTTTTGGCATAACCTTATAATTTGTTCCCCAAAGATATGTATGTGCGTGTATTTACTACAGCTTATGTCCGACATAGTATAATCAAGGAATAAATGATAAATAACAAAAAATGAACTGTCCTTAATTGCTACTTTGAAGTTCTTGGAATTTTGCAAAGATAACATTCTAATTACGCTCAATCCACACGGATTTCAGCTTAAATTGGAAAAAATATTTTTAATTTATGATAGAGAAAGTAAAACTTTGATTTACACGCGCTCAATATGATTATATTAAAAAACGAGTTGCCGATGAAAGTAAGTTTATTTGAGGAAACAAGGAATAGAATATAGAAGAATAAGTAGAACAATCAACAGGATATAAATAAGATAAACTAAGACACGATGCCATAGTAGAATGTCAAAAGTATGATGTCAAATATATATGATGATAAGATAAAAGTAGAAATACTACTCTAATTATCACCTAATCTTTAAATTGTAACTAGCCTATTACGTACATAAATACAAGCATGTAAACTGTTACATATAAATTTAGACAATCGATATTTAAATGCCTCGCCAAAAGTCATATCATAAAATTCGGATCCTTCGTATCGTAGAATAAAATGTGGAATTAAAAGTCAGTAAAAATTTCTCTGCTGCTTTATTATGAATTTTTTTTTATTATATAACAGGAACATTTTGCACGTCGTGAAAACATATATATAATTTTATTAAATAGTAATAAATTTGGCGACAGTATTTTTTTAATTTCTTTCAGCAAGCAACGACTTATAATTTTTATTAAATCAGAGAAAATGTTCCGTTACGTAAATAAAGAAAAAGTACTACGACAAGAATCGAGAGCTTCTTTCAGTTTGCAACAGACGTTTACGAATCTCGATGTTTATGCAAAAGAACGGAAATCGTTGCTCACGAAGGAATACGGCCGGCGGTGTTTCTTGCAACGATTTCAATGGTAACTCGTGTACCGATAAAGCTTATGCAAGAGTTGTTACCCGTATCTGGAGCAGAAATTTAAAGGGTGTCAGAGTATTTCTTACGTCGGCATGAAACTAGACCGGTAAAAAATTTCGAAACTTCTACGTGACTTTTTATCACGTGAAAGATGCATTCGCGTCCTGTCCACGATTTTGCCTTATGAAGCTTTCATAGAAAGTGTTACGTTAACTTGGAATGTTAACAAACCAACACGGATGAAATTCAAATAAGACAACATAGTAAAACGTGCAACTAAACTCAGCAGAATTTAACTAATATTATTAGCACACTTTTTATGAGTTATAAATTAACAACACTAATAAATTCTCTTGCGTAACAGTATAACAAATGGTAACAAAATAAATACCAGCTGACTGTGAATAAAAATTGTAAAAGCTTGTCACTTGTCAATTTACTAATTGTTTTAGTTAGTAACTTATTATGTAAAGAGATCTAGTTTAAGTTTTGTTTAAATTAAAGAAACGCTTAGATAGCGATAATGTTAAATAGCTTATACCATGCATGTAAAAAAATATTAAACAAGACATCTTTTAATTTATTTTGCACATTGTATTTTTCCTTAAATGTGGATACCTTTAGCATAAAACACGTAACGAGTGACCTTTTCAAATTGAAAACGAAGAAGAAAGTTGGATTGCATAACTTGCTGTCCCCGCAAATTTATTCCATTTCTATAAGAATATGCACACCTTTCACCCTACGAAGATCCTCTCCTTCTACACCTGCCAGCCTAAAGCATTTCTCCTCCGAAAGAGTTCAAACATACTGGTAACCTTCGCGATTCAAAACAGAACCCAAGGATCTCGTTTTTGAAGAGTCATCCCACAACTTAAAGAGAAATCAAAAAAAAAAAAGATTTGAAGAAGCCAATTAAAGGAAAAAAGTCATCCATAAATAGAACCTTGCTATTTTTATATCGCGGACACGGAATACCAACGACGTGAAAGGATCGCGTAAGAATTGAATGGTGAAGCGAGCCACGCGGGTAATTGACCTTTTCGACGGATAATCGGAAATGAAGAAAGAAAATCCGATTGCGTAAAAGATGTCACTGGTTGATCGTCACCTATAGCAGATGCCGCGTGCACCCGCAATCGCGAGCCACGTTATGCAAGAGAGTAACGATGCAAAAATCACTCATGCGGGACCTATCTACGCAAGGACATTCTCAGAGACGAAGTTTTCAGCTGTTGCGCGGCTTGCAATCAGCGTTTGTGCAACGTTAACGACCTCGACAATGGGGACAGATATGCGGCCAATTATTGTCGAGTTGTACGGGCCCGCGTCCCGCGACAATTATTTCATATCCACATGCAATGCGAGCCGATCGCGTTCTGATCGCGTTCGATCCGACAATTATATTGTTCCATGGCACGATACCATTCGGATAAGGTTTTCAGAGCATTATTCCTTTCACCGACGATCGATGACCGAACCAAGACGCAAGCTCCATGCATTCAGGCGTTCCTGTCTAACATTTTCTATTCCATTTATTATTTTCTGATTTTTCCGCTTGAAAATCTCCCGTTTAATTTGTTGTAACTGTTGTTTGGAAACTTAAAAAGTGTCCATCTTTCTCTTACTAATTTTTTCTTGTTTTCTAGCTATTTTTTAAGTAACATTAATTTATGTAATAATATTATATAATAATATTATATAATAATAATAATATAATGTTTGTATAACATTAATTTATTTAATTCGAAGAAATATGACATGATAAGGTACGTCTATCATAATCTTCCTATTTGGAGTTCAGGGGCTCCTTTCAAAATAAAGAGATCTTGCTCTCGAAAACATTATGAACATTGGAAGATCGTGTTTTTTGTTTTTCGCAAAATGAGTTGCAAAGTATTGATCCCTGCGTCGCATTATCAGAAGTAAAGCAATTTTTAATAGTTTTGATCTGTTTGACCTGAACTAATACATTTATAGAATACGATACTACATATACACTGATTATTAATACAGACAATGCCTTGTTTCTTCGTCTTTCACGAATATTGAAAAATCGAGTTGACGTTCGCGATGATTCGAGCTCACCGATTTTATACTGGGTCTCTTGCGATACCTCAACCTTGACCTGTATCGAACTAGACCGAACCTTAAGTAGGTTCGTATGCATATTTCGCAATGTTGTTCCCAACACCAATTTCACTTCGACCGTGACTCGAGTCGGAAAGCGATGTGATACGACAGACCACCTATCATCGATTGTCAAATTGGTCGATGGAATATTTTATTTTATTTTTAGAATGGGGAAATAAAATCTATCTTACATTCGAAAGTCTGCTTTTCTCCACAAAAAATGGGACAGAAGATTAGAAAACTATAATTTTACTTATTCGTTTTATTTGTTTTCCTTAATTATGAGAAATCGAATAACTATAAATCGAAGAAGTACAGTTAATGAAATTAATTTTAAGATCGTAAATTAGTGTTAAATATCTATGAACGATCAAATAATTCATTCAGATTAATAGTTATATGACATAAAAAGAAATGTAAAGACATTATATATATATATAAGAAACATAATGTATTGATAGCTCGAAAAAGAAAGTGGGAAATTATGTCAAGACGAAGATTAGAAAATTATTTGGAAACACTCGGAAACATTTAGCAACCTGTAGTTATCCCAGCCGGAAATACAAAGCATTAATTGTCGTGTGTGCAAAGTCTTCTATTAGCATGAAAATGGCATTGTGACAGTCTTGTTGATATAATTGACGATCTGAAGGTAAATTACAATCAAAATAGGATTGTAAAATGCATGGCATGCTTGCGGAATAACTGCTTAATATACGCAAGTTTCTTTTCGTTTGCCATCCAACAGACAATACGAATGCAAATGATGACATTCTTGATTGTAATGAGAAAATGTAATGTCTACCTACAATAACACCGTATGAAACTTGGCTCTACGAATTAGCAGAAAAGTACGTGGCATTTGTCTAATTATTTACTGAAGAACGTAATGATCTCTCATATTTCAAAATCTAACATAGTTACAATTCTGTCGCTCACGCTCTTTTCGATACTTGTTTCTTCAATTATTTGATTAGTTTTATTTAACACTTTTCGTTTGTGTTTTTATTACTTGCGTGCTTTTACTACCAACTTTCATAAAAATATATATATTTAACAGCGATACGAACTATATGAATTAATTGAAGTTTTTTTATTACTTTGAACTGTTACGAAGAAAGTCTTGCTACTATGCGTACGTGTTGTTAAAATGCAGATGGAAAAGTACGGAAAAGAAGAACTTGGAAGTAGTGAAATATGCAATCTCATTAGTACTTGATTATCAAAACTGCGGACGTAACAAGTATGCAAGAACATGAAGATTAGACAAGGACAATCATTAGCATTTTTATCTTAATTGGATGAAAAAAAACACAGACTATCTGAATCAATTTAAATGGTTCCGCAAATATGACTAAAACTCAAAATATGATCTCTCGAACGCTATTTTGAAACTAACATTCCTACAAATTATCAATGCATCATATGAATGACCCAACGATTACCAGTTTTGTCATTGACGTAACATTATTCCAGTTGAAAATTAAATTAAGATTATAATATCACTATTTTTTTTTTTAATTAAATTTATTACAACACGATAGATAACAAAAGATACATTTTTTTCGATCGTCTCTCCGAAAACAATCTTCAAATCCAATTCGAACACGTTTCAACCACCTCGTCGTATTACCCCAAACAAGTACACGCGCTTAACCGGTCTCCTACAATGAGTATGCAGCGATTTCCAACCTTGACCCGTATTCAACCGGCGTAAACCCAGGATCCACGGTGAATCGAACAAGTCCGAAACTGAAGGAGCGTGAAAACGACTTTATCTTATGCCGGACTGGCGTTCGTGGCCGTCGTTCTTTGCCGCGTGGAACGTGAAATGAAACGAAATGAAGGACGTGTTCTGCCGCCGAATTGTGTCGAGGATCCAAGATGGATATCTGTCTGGCCGGTAACGTGAACCAAAACGTGAGCTCGTTACATGTGTGCACGGATATTGAAAATCCGGTGGCTGAATTTTATGGGGAAAACGAGGGGTAAGGCAACGAATGATAAAACTCTATGACGCAATTCCGTCCACCTGTCCCGGAGGTTATCCTCTCGTTCATCTATTCTTAGACTCAATCTTATTTACCAGTTGGAAAAAGGCATTTTGTTCTTTCAAGAAACATAGAAACATCCTTTTGATACTGTGAAAATTTTTATGAAAAAGCTGGAAGTAAAAGTGACAATGCGAGTCATTGTTGAAGATTGTAGATTTGTGGAAAATTATCTATTGTTAGTATGAAGACCGTGAAGTGGAAAAAGTTATAATATAAAAGTAGTACATCTCTCGTATAATACATTTGTATTTTATGTTAGTTTATGTTCAATATGTTATGCTATATGTGGTGCGAAATAAAACCGGCGAAGCATACAATACAACTTATAAATGGTGTTTTAACTTTTTATAAAGCTTAAATTTTTATAAAAAAAAAACTTATCAGAAAATTAAAACGTAATATGATAAAATGTTGAAATACCTTAACTATGACACCGAAATATTAATATTCTCGTAATTTCTTTTAAGTATCCTAGTCGGTGAAAGGCGCATTCCTGTTCTAAAAAGTTTATACATGCACTTGTGAGTTAAAATAATATTCAAACGTTTCGCTGTTCCGCGTTAAATATTTAACGCTTGTTTCTTTATCATTTTTTGAGCCTGATCTATCTCTTGGTGTCAAATTGATATAATGGTAAAAGATTCGTAATGAAAAGATTAATATAATTAAATAGATAGAAATTTGGAAATTGTTTCATTAAGAAGTAAAAAATAAGCTTTCTATTCATATCGTTCGTACGTTACAACCTAGCATTATTTATTATTATGCAGAAAATAAATGAAAATACTCTTTTGTATCTTCACCGATCATCTGAATAAATTGTAGTTTTTGAACACACACTAAAATAACTGTAACAAAAGAACTAACTAGCTAAATTTGTCAAATTCTAGTCTTGAGAAGCAAGAAAAAGAGCTTTCTATATATTCATGACGTTATTCACATTGTTCAGAAACGACAAATCGATGCGCAGCACGTATTACTTCTAAATTTATCGTAACATATTGAATCAATGTGGGGAACGAATGAGGGTTAATAGCAGAGCAATAGAAGAATGAGCGAACAATCTTTGAAAAATACCAAAGTAAATCTTCCCTGACACGATAAAATAATTGCAAATTGAATCCCCCGGTCTCTAGAACACGAAAGTTAATAATAAATGGAAAACACATTTAGCGAAAGTTTTCGAGCGGATCTGGCTGGATGAAATTGTTTACGAGTTGTTTCCTTAGACGCGGACGTGGTGATTGAGAGATGCAGAATGTAAATGTGGAACTTCTGGTCAAGGATAGCGGTTACAAAAGTAATAGCTGTAAGTATGAGTTGCGACTCGTCCGTCATTATAACAGTAACTATTACATACTTGACGGTAGCCGAGTTACACGTTGAAATAACTGTTTTACACGGGCCCGTAAGATTTGTACTGGGCGAGTGCACGATATCATTAAAACCTGCGCACGATTGCGTTTATTTCGTTTGTAACGTAACTAGAAATTTAAGAAACCTCGTGGAATTATCGTGAACGGTGCATCATGAATAAACGAACATGTATTATATATATATACGTATTGCGTATTTCGACTTGCTTCGAATTAATTTGCATCCTGCTAATTGTCATCCGTTACTTGGCAAGGTTTGTACATACGATAATAAACCACTTAACAAGGCATTTCTAATGAACGGTGACACTTCGAACCGTGTTCGCAATTCAAATTCGTTATCGGACACACGTTACAGGTGTGAATAGAAGAATGAATCATTTGGAATTGGTAACACAAGGTAGAACTTGGTTTGCTCAAACCCTATTGATACGAACTTTTACTTAATGTATAATTTATTAAGCTGTAACATATGAAGTGATCGTTTGAAGTTTAAATTCCTCACCTACCTTGTATTAAAGAATAAATTAAATAAGTTGTATTAAGAAATATCGTGCGCTCGCGCTGTAGTTTACATAATTTGTCTGCAGTATAATAAACCAAATCGGAACTGAATGCCAATTTATAATCTTTTGTTTGAAATACTGTTGGAAATTCCTCGGTGTTCTCTTTTCAATGATACAATCAAAATTTTTCGTGATCGAAGAGATTCTAATCATTTTCCCTTTATTAATTTAAACTCGGCTATTTCGCAAATTAAATTCGAACATACCTTAGTAAATGAATATCAATTTCGGAGTCATATCGAACAGCACGATCGATTCTTTATCTTTGAAAAGTCTTCGAGAATACCTTTGTTTCCGTATGTTTGATTTTTGAATTTTGAAATTTGCATATTTCCGACAAAAGTCAGGTTTATCAAGCTCTTCGACTCGTAGTTTATAAACGGTTCACTTAGAACCTTCGATACTTTTACTGTCACATTCACATATAGAACTATAACAGATTAAAATATAAATGAAAAGATAATGACGTCTACTGCTACTGTTTTATATTCAATAACGTCCAATAACATTGTCCAGATGAACATTTCGCTGATATTTTTTATGTGTCAATTGTCGAATATATTAATCGTATGAAACCTTTCAGACGTTTCTATAACTTTCGGATTCTTCTCCTGAATTAGTTTTCAACAAGTTAGTTACAAAAGTCTACCGAGTACAATGTTGCAATTCTGTTTGAACTTCGTGCATACGAACGCGTTACATTGAAATCGCGTTATATAAATACTGCGTTATATGTATGCAGAAGGTTTACCTGTATATGTAAATACATTAAATAATTATAACGTTCCACCGAGAATATTAAACAGAAAAAACGATTCATCAACCTAAATTCCTCGTCCAGTCTAGCGATCACCTAACAGTTCAATCCTGAAGCCCAACATTTCAATTTCAAATAGATACATTAAATAATCATAACGTCCCATCGAGAATATTAAACAGGAAAAGATTCGTGAACCTAAATTCCTCGTCTAATCTAGCAGTCACCTAACAGTTCAATCTTCAAGCCCAAAATTTCAATTTCAAATAGATACATAGTAATTAATAACGCTCCACCGAGAATATTAAACAGAAGACCTAATCAACCTAAATTCCTCGCTTATTTTAGTACTCGCCTAACATTTCGATTCTGATGGCCAAAACTTTAATCTTATTTCCATTGAATTCAACTCGATGATTATTAGCCAAACACGCTCGATCAGGACTAATTTCAAACGTCGGTTCCCACGATCCTGCACGCATTAGGCACATTGTAGCAGCGGTTCTATCGATCATTGCGGAAACTGTTTTCAACCATGTGATATCCATCAATTACCAGCGTTGCAATTAAGAAGGCCAGTAGGAGCTCTATATAAATCGCCCACCAGGAAGTCAGCTCGCCATCGCCGTCGCCATCGAGATCGCCATTGCGTTCGCTATGGATTAAGCCATTAAGCAACATAATCGTGGAAAAGTAAATTGCCGATCGATTCGGTTTGCCGGATGACCGTCCACCGGAGCTTCGTGTCGAATTTCCAAAGCAATTTCCGCTCGGCTAAACGAACGGCTTTTTTCCTCTTGCATCGAAACGTCGGACGGTCTTTCACTCGAGTAAGCGTCGACTCCGCGAGCGTGAACGCGTCAAGGTTTTGTAGATCGGTTCTGGAACCATGAGGTTGCGCGAGCCGACTCGTACCAGCGAACCGATTTTCACAGCGGATATCGAAAGAAGAATGGTCTTATGGAATAATTAGACCACGAGTTTCTATGTGAATTCATATTTTTCAGAATATAATTTAAATAAAAGATAGAACCGCGGTAGAAAAGGGTTAATTTAACAATATTAATTTCTACAGAAATACGCGAGTTTCTCAAACTAAAACACAGAGATCGTCGTTGGCAGCGAAACGAAAGATCCTTGTGACAGAAGGTCAGATATCAATCAGAAGCGGAGTTTGATGCGTTATTACAAAAAAATGTTACACCGGTGCAACACGGGGGACTTGGAGATCGGAATTGAAATTATAATATAATTTACTACAACTGCATGATAAATGACAAAAGATGCAGCCTTTCGTTCGTCTCGTCAAAAACTCTGTGAACGTAAAATGGTAAAAAAAATTTGTGTCGGCACTGCAACCGGTTGGAGGTTGCGCGAGTAAAGAGAAAGAGAAGAAAGAAAAATGGTTTTATGTAACGATATCAGAGCAAAGAGCGTGCCCATCGTAGCAGATTACACGGCTCTCCGTCGCGCAATTAACGAAAGAAATCGAAAGATCCTGCCGTTCCTTAACGCGAGCAACGGCCGCGTTGCGTAACCGCGGTGTAACTGAAATAAATAAATCAGCGGAGCTTGAATACCGTGCAACGGACAAAACGGTGCTCGTTATTCCGCTATGAGCGCTATGACTGTGTTGTCTTATGTATTATGGTCTGATTTTAAATCGTTTCGAATCAACTTCGTGGGAAATCATACGTTTTATTATATACGTATAATATACGTTATAGTATCGTACAATGATTAATAATAACAGAATGAAATGAATGTTTGGGCGCATATTTGTAAAGGAAAAAAAAGGTCCTTTTTTTGGTAAAAGAAAGGTTTTGGACATACCAGATATATATAGGGTGGACCGTGGGAAATTGCGTGGAGTAATCTTAAATTTGTTTGGGAATTACTTGAAACGTTGTGCTTAATTAATAATAACAGAATGAAACTGTTTGGGCGCATATTTGTAAAGGAAAAAAAAGGTCCTTTTTTGGTAAAAAAAAAAGGTTTTGGACATACCAGATATATATAAAGTGGATCGTGGAAAATTGCGTGGAGTAATCTTAAATTTGTTTGGGAATTACTTGAAACGTTGTGCATTGTAATAAGAGATATTAGCATATTCACTGAACCATCTGTTTTCTTATTTAGAAAAAGATCGTAGGTTACTTTTGTATATCTTGTCCCGCCAAATATGAACACACAAAACCATAGACACTTAGAAATATTTAATATCCCATACATATTCATATTTGTACATTATATTGAAAAAGGTGTTCTTTTTTACAACAATTATGCATGTATATATACCACGGAATATTTAATGTTCTTCAAATATTTTGCGATAATAAAACGTTTCTTTGTTTTATAGATACTCAAATACTCATACGCGCGGCAGAGTTTATACTCCTAAAAAGTGGATATCATTCCAAAAGCTACGTCCGAATCTCTCATCCACTGAATATTCATCTGAGGAACCTGTTCTCTGAGGAAATAAAATAAGCCCAAATATTAGCAGAAAAATGGGAAAAGAGAATTTGCTGCTGGCGAAGCGCAAATGCAAGTGGACTGTGCTAAATAATTCTAGAACACTCGACGCTAAACGCGTTAGAAAACGATCAAGGATAAATCAATTTTCGGAGATGTTTTAAGCGCAATAAAATTAGCAAAATCGATGGTTAACTTTTTGGACAATTTGATTGTCTCTCCAACCGGAATGTAAATGTAAAAGTAAACGACCAGTCGTGTGATTGTCAGAATAAACTGCAAATCAGATAGACGCGACAAGCGTACAAAACGCGTCTTTATCGAGGAGATTGCGATCTTTGAGCGGCGTGTCAAGGTCACGCACATTTTCCGACACTGAATATTTAAAACGTGAGACCGACTGGCGATCGAACGAACGATCGATCGATCGCTATTCAACTTTCGAATGCTAAATTGTCTGCGAATTATACGTGGAAAATGTCCAGTTGTTTTCTCTATGCATGATAATTGAACAGGGACACAAATGATGTCACGTTACGAGGAATAATATCACGTCAATTGACACGTTGTTTCGCTTGGGTGTCGTATTGACAACGATAGCTATAAGCTAGATTACGTTTAGCGTACCAGTAACGTAGATATAAACTAAAACAGATTCTTTTTGTCGTGAATAATATGCCGTGATATCATTTTATTGTTATTTATACACTTGTCGTACTGTGTGTTTGTAATATCTCTTTTCTTAATTGATCGTTTACAGTAACCGCTATAATAGATGATTAATGGCTCAGTTGAAATCACAAATGGAGTTTTGTCATTTTCTGAAAACATCGGATTGCTTTAGAAATTTAAACAGCGACGTTTGAGCAAAGTTTGTCTATTATTATCGGAGAAATTAATATCAAGACGCGATTCGCTAGAATTTTGCGAATTGTATGAAAAATAATATTAACATCGGATCTATACGGAATGATACGCTCTTCGAAGGAAATTGCACATAATCGAGCCTCCTATATATGAAAAAGAAATAAATATTTTGAAGTAAAAAGGATGTAATTATTTGAAAAATAACGCTAATCGCGTCGATAAGCGAAATGTCATTCCTAACGACGTAAAAATGGAATTCTTTTGTCTTCGATGTTAACTCGACGAAACCAGTTTTCAAGTAGGAAAGAATTTACTTTACCAAGAATTGATACACGTTTCCTCCATCATTGAAATAGTTGCACTTTGAGACGTGATTTACATCGGCGATACGATCCCAACTTCGGTCAACGTTGAAGATTGTTGAATAATATTTGAACAGTAAGTGGTCTGCCAATGCAAATTAAGCCAGGCCACGACATATCAAAATTCCCTGTGTGCGGACTAACTGGACTGTAGATCAAGATACCAGTCGTTCGAAGAATCCCGAAAGTTCGTTCGCATTTACTTCAAAATTACTTTTTATCCAGCTCGAAAATTCAATCCGCCATTATATGAACAAATTAGTATTCCATATTGAATAATACCTTTGACACTTAATTATATCCGGGAGATATAGCACAGTAATATAAAAGAGAAAATCCAAATAAAAATTAGCATCCTATGAAATATTGCCGTTCGCCGCTTTTTTTTTTCTTTTTTTCTCTTTTCTTCTTCCTTTTTCTTTTTCATTATCTTTTCCCTGTTCCGCGAAGCAAGTTGTCATAATTTAACACCAAGTACATTGAGCATTCACCTTGAACGAAATCTTCTATTTTTATACAAATTGACTTTTAGGATTCATCGTCGTTCGGAACGATCGTTTCAGGAATTTCTCCTCGAAGTTTCTCCCGTTAAACAAATCCACGTCGGCAAGTTCAAGCAAATTAGCGTGATTTAAGAAAAGAATCTAAATTCTATGTTATTTCGGTATCATCTCGTATAATTAGAAAAATTTAACTCGCCGATTGAGGATCGAAATTAATGGCCCAAGGTAGAATGTATTTCTCAACCTAAATAACTCGACACGATTTCGAAGCAAGAGTTTTCAGCGTGGCCGTGAAATCAAGTTCCCGTATTCTATTTACAATTCACACGGGATTACATAGAAGATAGAATTACGAAGACGTCGTCGGGACGCCACCCTTGGAGGACATTCGTAGCGCATTGCCTTTTACGAAGAATCACATGAAATCGTACGACGAGATGTTACGATTATATCAAAAGAGATTCTATTCTCGGAATAACAGCAAAGTGAACGACAATACGCTCTTCATTTATGAATAAATGGGTACGCAATATTTTTAATAAGCTGTAAATTTTCTCAAAATTTCTGTCAAATATATAATAAAATAATGACAGATATTTTCGAGGAATAATATTTACGTAATACGTAAACGCATTGTTTTTGGTAGAAAATTACCAAAGTTTATAGAAGCTGCAAAGTACCATTAGAGGCGCCACCCTTGAAAACGATCCATTGCATGGTACGCAGTATTGCCTTTCACAAGCGAGCAAGCGGAATTACAGAAGCCACTGACAATGTCATCCCGCGAAATGATCACCGTATAGAGTGCCTTTCACACAGAACCTTACAAAACCACAGATACTATTAATAATGAGCAATTCGCTTTTACATAATTATTGCGATGTTCTAACACGTGAAATGGACAGCAACTGCGACAAACAGACGGGAATTTGCAGAGATATTTTTGACGAGGACACCTACTTTTTATACAAATTTTCATCACTTCTGTTACGTATTCATTTTACTATATTATTATCAAATATTATTGAACATTAATCGTAATTAAATGGTAGTTTAGAATTGTAAAAAAATCTACTTTTGATGCATTGTTGTTTGTCTTATTAGAAATGATTTTTTTATGTAAATATGAGAGCGCGGTTGATTAAATAATAAGTAGTTAAAACAAAATCATTTTAAGCGACAATTATCTCGCATATAGCTGGTATCCTTTGTGTTAACACGATGTAGGTATAAAGGTTAGACAGTGCGGTGTAAAATGTTATCTTAAAGGGTAAATCGAATATTACGTAACACTATCTCTCCTGTATAGATACGTAGAGGACCACAGAAACTGATAAATGTCTCCTGAAATTCACCCTGCAGGACAGTTATCGTACGCGAGAATTATTTCCCACATAATCTTTAGCTCTCTTTAATCTAAAGTTACACAAGTCTGCGTACGTAACATTTCATCACGCATGGCACCTCGTAAAATCAAAAAGAAGTTGTTCCGGAATTCAACATTACACGTGACACTCCTTGTTCAACGGAATCTTGCAAATTTTATTCAGAGGGTTACACAGAACGCTATGCTTGTCGATAATACGCATTTTTGTATAACGTTTCAGAAAAATGATAGGAATGATAAAAATCAAATCAAATCATAAAAGTCAAAAGATCAATTGCTTTGTATAGAGTGTATATTTTTAAAAAAATGGACACTGCTTACAGTTTTACAGAGTCGATTCTAGACACTATGACACTGATACTGAACCAGAAATAGTGTTTTAAACTAGAAATATGCTGGCATGAATCAGCGGTTCTCTTTATATTATTCGAAAATAGTCAAACGATAAAACAGTCGAAATCCTGTTCTTGTTTATGTCATTTGTTTCGTCATTTGTTCGTGGATTTGAGAATGAGAAGCGTAAATTATAAGCGAGACAGAAATAGAAGTTTGTCACCTGATTCGTTCATGCCAATAAAAAATTTCCCGTAACTATGAGATCCATCCTTTCGTACATAAATGCGAGGAACAGAACGAAAGCCATCCTTCTACGCGAAATTTCTCAAAACTATGAAATCCATCTATTCGTACGTAATTCCGAGAAGAAAGAACGAAGAAGCCAACTACTTCATAGAAACAACCAAAAAGCCAGCCAGAATAAAATCTTCCAAAATCATAAAATCCATCCTTTCGTGCATGGTTATGAACAAGTACAGAAAAAGCTACAGAAAGCACCTAGAATTTTCCCAAAGCTGCAAAAATCGTGCAAAGTCCGCTGAACTGTCGTTTCGGTAGATAATCATAATAATACGGTATTAGGTTTTCAGCCTGCTCTATCCTGTAACCTGGATCGAGAGTACCAGCGGTGCTAGTACCAAGAAACGAGGATCTCGCGGAACGTAGACGCGAGGAAAGAGAAAAATGTATTCTGGGTGCGCCTACCATTGTGCTGCCGGCACTGGGTTCTCGCATTCGATTACGCGAGACGAGCGGTTGCTGGAGAGGCGAGCGAGCGAGCAAGCGAACGGCTGCACCGGCCAATACCATAGAATGGAATGGAACGGAACGGAATGGCAGGAGTGTTACAAAATATCAGCTTTCACCGTATCAGCGCGCCATAGCTTTACACAGCTAGAGTCGAGTACAACTCAGGTACTCGCGCGCGATCGCGATGTAAGTACTTCTCCGTCTCCTTCGTCCTCGATGTTCGTTGTCATCGACGCCGTCATCGCCGCCTCTGGCGGTATTCAGGCTCGTTTTTATGCGTTCGATCCACCTATCGATGCGACGCCTCATTGTCAGTCGTGATCGGTGATCGCGATCGTCTTCCACGGTATTGTCCTCGACCATCCTTTTTGTCCTGCGAGATCGATGATAATCGTAGTCGCGATCATTGTTATTTAATCTCAACCTTTTACGGTCATTCTTGGCGTTGCATAGTAACGCGAGCCCATGCGCATACTTAATAAGTAGGTTGAGGTTTTAGCGATTGGATTTGAATCTTTGGTTTTGGTACGCGGCTCGTGATTTCGTTGCTGGATTGACAAGAATTGTCGTAGCATCGTTTCTAAAAGCTAGCGTCAGAAATTACTATGTCGAGCTAGACTCAACCGTATATGACAGCATCCGTTTCCGTGATAACGACCGGCAAGAATAAATCGGTACACGGAATTTTAGAACAGTCAGCATAATGAGAAGCAAGAAATATTTTACAAACATAGATCGTTTAAAGTTGGATCAGACAGTAATAATAGAAACACGTAATATGAAGGGAACATGTGATGGAGTTGCGGTTACTGCTCTATGAGATAAGAGTAAGTTTACTATCGATAAATCAATAATCATTAACTGTTTATACTCTATTTTGAAATGTTCGCCTCTTAATACGAAACTAACAGCGATAGAAGATTAAATCTATCACTCTATGAAGCTGATTTTGATTTTACTTCGTTGCGATCATTAGTGCGCTACACGTATTAATTATCTATTTGATGTATCTTCCTCTTTTAAAGTAACGCATACGTGCAAGTGCAATAGCGTGAAATTGGAGGCGATATTAAAAGCGAAGTTACCATTTTCTTCATATGTATCTCGTATTTTTACTATAACATTTTAATGAAGCTTCAAATGACTTACGTTTGTATAACATTTTTTCCTCGATTATACTCGTTAAATATTTTCTTGATTTTCAACTTTCTCGATAATACCCACGCTAAGAAAGTTAAGCTGTTAAACTCTGGGACATTCCGCATATCCATCCGCGATACAAACAAGCGAACAAATTCGTCAATCTCTAAACCAAGCTGTTTCATTCAAACCAGTAACGCAAAGAACGATCTGTCCACTGTCGAAGCAACGAAGTGCAATCTGATCCATTAAACGATTCCTGTTAATCGCCGAAAGCCTTGACAAACAATCTCCAATTAGTGTCCGAAGCCTTGACAAAAGTAGCCGTCCGACGTAAACGTGAAACGAAACTCAGTGACAAGACTCGTTTCCTTGGACAAGAGCCGCGACAACCACGTCCATCTGGTTAACAACCCAATAAAGATAGCGTATGGCTATTTGAGACGGTTTCTTGCGAGCTGTATCGGCAGCTATTGATGGGTAAGTTAAGTACTTAAGTACGAAAACGCTGTCGGAGGAGATGGAACGCACTTCGTTGCGTAATCGCGTGTCTCGAGAAGCCTACGTTCGGAAAATCTACGTGGTAGTTGGCTGATCAACCGTTGCTGTACGCGGTCGTCCAACTAAATCATTCGTTAATGGGAATTACATTTACGTAAAAAATGTAGCACAGTGGTTACAGTTGATAGCTGTGGTCACTGATTCTTCTCGTAAAGAAATTTGAGCCGTCGATGAACGGTGATTCTGGAAAGAAAGTGACTCCTCTGATCGTTGCGTAACGTCGATTCGAGTCGCGAACTAATCTTGCGACATTTTTGAAATAGGTGATTTCTCAAGATAATTATTTGTACCTTTCTGCGGTCGAATTTCTTTTTTAATTGGTTCCCTAAACATCGAATGGTTCTAATGTAAGGCAAAACAAGGTGTACAAGATGTTTCCTCTAAGAACATATGTCACTTCTCTGAGGAGGCAGAGGATAGAACTTTCGAAATTATTATCTTACGAGACAATTTTTTTATCAGAATGTTACAAATACAATGTAATTTAGATCGATTTTCTGAAATAAAACACATTTGTTGCAAACGGTAGTTTCATTTAGTAACCATGTTCTCATTTCATGAACTGTTTTATGTTCCATACACTTCATAACGCTATGATTGATGTAGTGGGTAAGTTACAGACGGAAGTGTACCTAATTACAAATGATTTGAATGTCAGATCAAGTATAATAGCGAGTAACCTTGTATTGGTAGTATGAACTACCATTTATTCTTAGTAGATAAGGTATCTTGATATTGTCAAAGATTTTATAGAATAAATTGTAATCGAACCCCCTCTAGCTCTAACTCAGCCTCTGTACCTGCGATCTAATCTCTATCTGTTACTGCGTTAATGCGAATTTTAATATACACGTACAGTTGGCATGTTTGTATGTACCACTTATGTAATAAATATGAAAGGATTCGTATGTAAACGTTTCAGTATTTCAAGCTAATTACCATGCAATTATCGTAACATTTTTATTATGCATGTTTGCGGGTTGCAAAAGGCAAGTTAAATTACTTTTACATTAAAAAAATTCCAACATTGACACGATATAAAAAGAGGTACGAAATAAGACGAAAATAATTCTTTAATCGTACATAATGTTAAAAAACGTAGAAAAAGGCCGTGGAAATAATTTATAACGGAGTAAGAAGTTTGATTTAATTGTGATCATTGTAAAACTGATCACGTTCCAGGTATGATATGTTAAATATTCACCGCAGATGTCTGGGAATCGAGGTAAAATTGTTTTCATGCTATAGCGTCAATAACGAGTCACTTTGTACAAATGTGAAAAAGGATTTTTGTTTGAGAGTTTCGGTATATTTGAGAAACAGGAGATTCGCGCTTTTTTCCTCTCACGGGTTTCCTAATTGCGATTCGTATCGTTTCAGACTGTTCCACCGAGAGGCCACCTACGTTCACGTGGAGCTCCACGTGAGGGAGAGCTCAATGCTACGCGCGATTGAAAGTAAACTTTTCTATTTTTCCATCGATCACAGCGAGCCACTGGGGCCTGTGTAACTTGTAAACCATCGATTCGCTGTATTTTTAATCGCAGCACGCTGCGAAACCGTTATGTCGTGTATCTTACAATCCGTGCGTGTCGTCTTGTACCCTAGACACACGGTTTCGATTGAGCGCTTGCTGTCGGGAAGATCAGTGGAATTTTTCAACTCGTTTAAGCAACGACGTGAAACGAAGGAAAAAGCGTCTTCCCTTGTGAATGAGTTCGAACGAAGGCCGTTTTTGATTGTACAAAATGCAAAGGCAAGAGAATATTATTTGGTGAAATATAAGAAGATAGGTCACAGGTATCGTACTATACCAGGAAGTAAAATATAAGAGAATACATATATCTATACGATAGAAAGTTTGTAAAAATATGTTACAACACAGAAAAGACGCAAAATGCTATTTAATTTAAGAGATGGCAAATTTCATATGTGAAACAATGCAAATAAGATGATTTTATTCACAAGTAATCATAGAAGACACCTCCAACGTTTGCTCAAATACATTTAAAATTCAGTGACCTTAAACCACATTTAATAACACCCACACGCTTCTTGATAGACACCTGACATCACGGAATATTTTAACTAACCTTACAACTACTCCAAAAATTTCCATTTCCTGAATCAAAAGATAGGACTGAACGAAAATGATGTCAACCTTAACTCGGTGAAACATTGGCAAGGATTTGGTCAGAGGCTTACCAACGATCGCTACACACGCAAAACAACAAACCATATACGTGCGAACGTACACAATGGTAGGCGAAACAAGTGAAATTAAGAGACGAAATTTTCCGGCTCCACGAAGCAAGATGATACGAAAATCGCTCGGAACTTTAATGCCAGGTCGTCGCCCGTGACATTTCAAATACTTTCAAGTTACTGTATGGCTCTCCTCTCTCCGCGCACTGTCGATTAAACATGGCGAGAGTCGTCGCAATTACAGCCCGCGGGAAAGGACTTTCGACTAGTAAAGAATCGCCGATTCACTTTTGCAATCGTCGGTCGTTGCACAGCTGATTTGAAGCGGGCAAAACACGGTGCACCGTGAAGCGAGTGTAAATAATTTTCAATTTCCATCATTTTCCAGCATAGATCCCGTTCTCTCGCTGAATCATCGGCCGGTCCACTCTGTTCTAGAGTCCATTCTACCTGGATATTTTCTCCGCGGAAGCTCAGCTATTCGCGGACCGTTCCGTTCGACTTGTCTGGATTGGCTGCAATCGCAACGAGCTGGCCAGTTTCACGTTGTAAAGCCGTCTGTTTGGAGAATGGACGACTGTAATACTGTAACCGTGACCCGTTCGCGAAGTTCGTTTACCAAGTGTAATAACTCGCTTCCGCGGCTTTCGTAGTTTCTCTTTTTTGCGGACGGCCGCCGTCGAACGAGATGGAGCGATCGCAATCTGACGAACGAGCATAACGACGCGGACTAACTTAATAAACCAGTTGCCCACAGTTATATAAATGAATAGCGCAGGCTCGTAAAACATCGCCGCGGTTGCACGCTTCTGTTTTCCGGTAAAAATGAAACGATATTTGTCAAAATGGTTTACTTGATAGCTTCGATTTGATCAAGCAGATCTCATTCGAATCCAGTGTTTGAGGTTTTGTGTTTGAAAAAGAGCACGAGGTGATTCATGGTTGGTCTCATAGACTTGGGGTTTTGGAGGATAGTCGTGTTGGAATTTTGGATGATCTGTGCGTGATGGCCCATTCGTTTTCAAGATCAAGGACCTCGGATGGTTTTGAAATTCATTCCGGGTTCTCTGTGATGTCCTACGACTCTCAGATCCTCATAGTCAGATCTCGAACATTAAAATGTGCTGTGGTAGCTCCTACTTCTATATGATTCTCATATTTCTAGATATCCTGTTGTGTAGAATTTTGTAAATACTTTACAACGTCCTATGGTCTCTCGAACTTCGCATCTCGAGATACCTCGTCCTTCTACAGAATCTTTCGATCTCTGGATGTTTCGTAGTGTGTTCCACTAAATGCTCTGTAGCGAAGCCTGCAATCCTAGAATCCTGGTTATTGGCTTTCAAAGACCACTACAATGGTAATCTATTATTCTGAGGTTTTAATAGTTGACCTACAGGTACATTCAAACCACTCGATACCTTTAAATTCAGGCCATTGTGGTGTCCATGCATTGTGCAGCGTAATGAGTTCAGTGACTGGAGTTTGAGTTAGCAGCGTGTGTGGACTGTAAAATATTTTCCGGCTTATTGAACGTCAAGTCGTAGTTGATTTCCAAACGTTTCGTTATACTTGGAAAAATGATACATCTGAGGGTCTCACGACGCCAAAACTGGGTATCCAAAATTGTTGAACCCGAGGAGACTCCGGAATAAATCTTACCGACCTGGTGTCTTGAACGACGCTGGTGCTCAGATTGTTTCAAAGTGACTTTCACGATCTGGATGTCCTGAATATCCTGGTACGCCTGGAATGCGTCCGTAGGCGGTCAAGATACCATAGTGTTCGCTTGGCAGAGCTTGAATCATCTACTCTGAGGTTGTAGAAGCCAAGATTACATAATTCTGCTACGCTTCGAGGAACACTATTCATCCCCGATTTGTACACTGGCTTTCTTTCGTCCTCTGAATATATGTTGACACATAACAATGTACAATATAACATTTGCTTTGTGTATTTGTCAGCGAGAAGTAACAACACCGTTGGAAGATGGTGCTTCCTGTTTAAAATATCTATGCACTTTCTCAATTACTTCTCCTAAAGAAAACATCTGTTACTTTATGTACCTACCTCAGTGCAGAGTCGGAGGATAAAAATTATGCTCTATTATTTTCACATATTCTTGAAGCCTGAATTTGTATTACGTATCTCGTATCTTGAAAGTGTTATTTTGGAAATCTAGCGAAAAAGATAATTATTTCACTGTTCTTCAAAAATCTCGAACGAAGAAAATCTGTTAACGAAGAATGGTTTTAATTATTTAAAACAGCGATTCATATTTAAGCGATTGAAAAGCAAAACTGCTCAAATTTATTCCTTGCAAATTTCTAAATCTTGCTAGCAGAACGTTATGATTAATTCTTTAGAAACCGAACGGTTTATCTTATAGAACTGATCGACTTAGCTTCTGTATGGTTCATTTATTCGATAAAAAAAAAAAGATGGTTGCTTTGAAAGTTCTAATCGATTTAATACTTTCAAATGAAAACAACGTTTAGATTGAAAACGAAGATTACAAATTCTAGTAATGCTTCGAAGCACGCGAAAATGGTCGAATAGAACAATAAGTATAACTTAATAAGGACGCGATGGTTACGTAAATGGACTACAAATTCGAAATAGGAATGTTTCTTTCGTAGGAAACATCAGAAATAAGAATAGGTTTAGTGGTGTTTCAAGTCACGAAAAGATGATTCCATTTAATAATAAGTAAGTAAGTTAATAGACATGCGACCTGTTATATAAATGAACTGTCTGCTCAAAGCAAACATAATTCCACGGTTTTACTTTCCAACTGGAGGAACAGCCATTCAATATCAACACAATGAAAATACTTTCTTTGAAAATTACGACTCACGAGACGTTTGAAATGGCTTTTCGCCAAAGAGAAAAGCGGATTTAAATTGAACTGAGATACAAATAGAAATTTTCTAAGAGACTAATACGAAGGAAACAGTTTAGCGAGGATGAAGTTGCATAAGAATAAAGACAGAGTAAACAAAGAACATGACAATTTTTTAACGCATATATACGAACAACGACGTTTCGATTCTTACAGTTCCATGCCATAATCAACAAGAGCGTAATCCGAAAAAGATTTTCTAAAACGAAAAACTTCAAGTCACAAAACAATCATAATCTTGCTCTCCAATTATAATTCAAACGAGAACCCGAACATCGATCGATCAAAGAATCTGAACCAACGTAGATAATAACGAAAATCACTTTCTCAACGAAGAAAATTACATCCATTCAAAATGCGGATCGGACTTCGTAGTAAATGAACAATTCAAATCGAGAATAGGCAAAGTGTTTTAATCAAAATTCTCGACGATACCTCGTACTTCTGTTCGTATTTCAAGCTCTTCTCGAGAACCTGGATCGACGTGATATATAAAGATTAAATAAATGTAAAGCGAATTCTATGTGAAATAAAAAATGTTGGAATGTCACGAATAGACAGAATATTTCAATAAAAATTCCCCTTTCCAAGCATAACTCAAAACATTCGATGTGCTCTCGAGAACTTCGATCGATATGATATTTAAAAAGCGAATTGAAATGAAATTGCAGAGCAAATGAAAAATTCGGCAATGCTTCAAATCACGAGAAAACGATCGAGCACGGCCTACTTCGCGCATGAAACTATTCATCGTGAATACTTATCGAAAGGTTGGTTTTCTCCAAGCGTGAAAGTGCCCTGCGATCGAGACAGGACTTTGGCACGAACGAAAAAAACGACTGCGGCGATAGTTGGAATATTTATTAAATAAAATTCCATGGTCGTGGGTCGGGATCAAGGAAACCGATCGAACAGCAGACGGAAGGAAACCGACAGTGAATATTTCCGCGCAATTAGTAACAGTTTTGCCCACACGTGAAAGCCGCGAGGAAATTAAATCGGTCGTTCGACCAAAGAAGCGGAAGTCAGCCTTCGGTATATTGCTGTGTAACTACGTAATACACAATTATTATTAGTCAGTCGCCGAATCTTTGTTCTTTCGCGTAAACGTAGAATTAGGTAATTCAGTTCTTACGCGAGACTTCTATTCCTTTTTCGCTCGAAGTCAAACTGTTACGTTAGATAAGACGTTTCTTTTTTATCAAACTGAAACGAAGAAATGATTCGAACGAACCGCATGATCGATGTTACTCGTTGTCCGAGTTTTCTTTAGTTATTCTCGCATCGGATACAGCTTTCAGGATCGTTGATTATACTAATTTGTCTTAATGGCTGGCTAAACCTATCGCCATTAGCACGAGTACAAGTTCTTGTACATGTTCTTCGGAGATTAGACGCAGAGGTGCTTTAATTAGAATTCTTTCATCTGTACGTTCGTACCGTGTTTCTTTCCCTTTCTAACACGGTGGTCGAAGAATTTCGAGATTGATGATACATAATGTATTTAAAATCAGTTTAATTTTAATCTCTCTTAGGATAAATTTGCTAAGCTCGAAAAGAGGCAATAATATCTTTTATTTCTCTACGGAGACCGACGTAGATAAAATTGATCGATGTGAGAAAGTATTTTATACATACAGGAGCATGTACTTATTTGCAATAACTTTGCACATTTTCGCATATCAAACGTAAAACAACTAAGACCGAAAGATGAAGCAACTAGATTGTAGGACAATAGAACTTTTTTCCTTTATATTTTCTACGTCGATAGAAGAACACAACCATACTAATTTCTAGTCTGAAGTAAAGTGAAGGTATATACCAGTGAATTAATGATAATGAATTTCAATTAGTAAATATTTACTCGATGCCAAACTAAAATGCCGCCGTCATTTATCCATCGTTCTTCCCACTTTCTATCCATTACGTGAATGTTCCCTTTATTTTCTTTTATTATAGAACAAGTAAAATTAAGTAGACGAACTGAGACTTGTTTGTTCGTTTCAGATGACTCGGAGAAAAATTCCAGATTCGACAGAAATCGAGGTTCAAGTTTCCTGATTTACGTCTAACAAAATTATCTTAATCAATTCTACGCAAACACGAAGGAATCTAAATTCCTTCCTCGTTTCGCTCATTTTTCACGACTTCTCTAATCCTTCGTTCCCAAAAAGAGACACGAGATACTAATTCATTCTATTCCTTAAACATGAAATATCTATTTCCAAACGAAACTGAAATACAGCGGCGGATAAAAGAAAATTTTTAATCGATAGACTGCGAATTTTAATAACTTTCGTACTAAAACTTTTTTACCGTACTCATAACGCTCGTTTATTCTGCTTATTCGTTGTTCTTGTTAAATATAAAAATTCAGTAAATTTACGTATCATTTTATAAACTTCCTTTTGTCTGCCGTTGTAATTCCATTTGTAAACTAAACTACAATATACTAACACAATTTTCAGAAAAGAGACTAGGATAGACTAGGATTCGCTTTCAATTTTCCATGCAAAAGAATACAACGTCCTTTTTCGCCGATTCTTATCCCATAGAAAATCGTGCAACATTCGTCGTCCACCTACACCGTTGACAATTATTTTCTCTACTCGTCGCTATTAAGATGAGTGTCCGTTTGGGAGTAAAATTACCACGTTGCTTTGTGAGTGACCGTCCAAGTCGCCGCTTTTATTTCCATAGAGGACAAATTATTTATTTACGTGGAAATAACGAGAACTGTATAAATGATATATCTATTGAAAATTCATAGAATCAAATTGATTTTGTAGGGTGGTCGCTCTCAACGCGGTGTCCACTCGCGAGAAATACTCTTGAGAACGATTGCCGATAATTATGTCTCGAATGGACGGACGTCTATCTGTGGACTCCTTTGAGTGGCAGATTGGTCGTCAGACTGAAACTCCTACGACGCGTTCTCAGCTCGAAACCGCAGAAATCACCCTCTTTCCAAATACGATCGTTTAATTAAACGCGACTGTGTCCGACGAACAGATGCAAAAGCACGTGAGCCATATAAGCGATCGGAGCTCGTGTTCGCGTTATACAATCGCAGGCCACGATTTGCCCGTTACGGTGCGTGCATACGAGGTAGCCGGAGATATTGAAAACGAGAGTTTCGATCTGTCCGTGCTCGCTGTTTCACCGCGCGACGAAGGAAAGTGTAACAGGCCGAGAGGATTGTGCCGGAGAATAGAGAAATGAAAGTGGCCGGCCTGTCAATGGACCGACCGTTCATGCACGAAGTCGACATTTAGCGGCAATTAAGGCAAGAACACACAAACGTGCTACTGTTAAGACAGAAAATCTTTTCTGTCAGAACTCTTGGTATTTCGTTGGTCGATTTGACTGATGTCTCGGTATAGTTAGTTATAAATAGACGGTAAAAGATTTTTATTTCTATGCTACGCGTTGCTATGCGTCTACGTGCTGAATCAAGTTTTCATCGCATTGCTGCGGTACATTTGACGTTGGTTTTGTCACTTTCTTACGGTGATAGAATTCTTATGACTTTCTTTCGCTTCGCTTCGTTTCGTAGTACGGTTTTGAAAGAAGTTTAGCAGGTAAAGATGAGAGAAGCAGTTGTCTTTGGTTTCGTAGTTAGTGTCGTTAATTCATTGACTGGATCGTCTTGTATATCGGGCCAACGTTGTTAGCAAACTTCTACAAATCGAAAGTTGCAAATTATCAATTCCAACGAATATACTGAATATGACGTTATCAAATTTGGTAATAAAGCAAATAAAATTCTACGGTATATAAATTATTGGATCGTCATCTGTGAAATATTATGAAATTGTGCATTGAAGAAGAAATTGACGTGAGAATCTTCAGATTTTTGCTCTTCGGACAAAGCGTAGTTTCCGCGGAGAAATGTCGTCGGGATAAAAAGACGATTTAGAAATCCGAATGTATGTATGCTTCATCGTTTTTCTAACTCGATGTTAACAGTTTTCACTTTCGATCGAAGTGACTTGTGTTGTCGTCGTAATAGTCCTAAATCGTTTTTCCGTGTAATGATTGCAACAAGAAACGTTACATCTCGGGAACAAAAAAAGATATTGTCAACCTCGTTATTTTATCAAACTCGTGTTAAAATCACCATTATGAAGATTTTAAATAATCCCTGGTCGAATGTCGAATGGCAATGAAAAAATGGAAATTCAATAATTCACGAGTCAATACAACAGCGTTCATGTTTTCGTAAATTCTTCCCATTAGCTCCAATGCTCCATTTCTATTTATTTTAACCCGTCTTTAGAGAATTTAAAGATTCTAAATCGATCAAAGGTTTGGTATGACCCCTAAAAAATCACTGGACGTATAATAACTACAAAAAAAAATCAGTTATTAATTTCTGAACAATCTTGCACCCATTATGCAATTTTCTTTCAAGAGGTTCGTTTAAAAAAACCATCTGTTCGTGATTCATGTAGCACTATTAGTAGAGTTCATTGTCAATCAGAATATAATTGAAACTCGTTCAGTGTTTTTGAAGAAAAAGAAATATATATATATATAGATATATATATATTTTTATTTTATTTTATCCTTTGCTACATGAATTATATATTATTATATATATATATTATATCTATATTATATATATACAGACCTATATACGTAGGTCAGGAATTTCGAAACTTTCTCACAATGATAATGGTAGATCGTTGGTCGTCTTAAGAAAGTGAATTCTTTTTCTAATCTAACCCTTTCGTGCATATACTTTTCCTGTTTGTGTAACAGCTGCAGATGAAATCATAAAATATTAGACTTGAGATTTAATTTTTAATTCGAATTAAATTTATAAATTTTTAATCAAAAACTAAAAAAAAAAATATATATATATATATATAACCAGATTTCAAATATGATCAGTTAATTTTGGATAAAGCACAATCCGCTGTTCAAGCAGAACATTTGAATCGTTTTTCGTAAGTGAGAATCGCGAAATTTAATATCATGAGAACGAAAAAGTGCAACATCGTTTTATAGATACGAGTATATAGAATTTTGCGTTTCAGCAAAACTAAATCGTGTTCCTAGAATCGAGCTTTAAGTTACGTTGGTTGTACGCGATGACCGTGCTGATTACGATTTTCTAGCGTGTAAGAATTATTTATGTAAAAGCAGGTACCCGCATCGTGTTTGGAAAAGAGGATGTACGGCAGTGACACGTGGAAATGTTTCCATTGTTGGACAAGGGCAACGTCATTGCTCTTGGTTATTTAATTTATTATTTCCTTTCCACGGTGCCTTTAAAGATAGTTAGATAGAACAGTTAAACACAGCATCAAAATTTTATTCAAATACGCGTTTTCAGCGCAAATTTTTCATTAAATTTGATCAAATCTAATTAGACTTGAATTTAATTAGAATTTAATGTGTTTTAAGTCGGAGTCTCGATCTTCTAAAATTTCTATTTTAAAAATGTTAAATAACAAAAATTAAATTTCATATTCCACGTAATCTAAATATTTCATTCTTCCGGAGAACGTAAGTGCGATTTTTCCGTTAAATAACAAGAATTAAATTTCAAATGTAAATGAAGGTACAAGCTTTCCGCTAAAGGAAACATACTTCGGGTCGTGATATATCAATATATTACGATTATATACGATAGAAAGCAAAAATTAAAGCAAATAGAATAATTAAAAGTGACTCTGCATCAGCTGTTAAATTATTCATTGGAATAGAATTTGAACTTCACGCTTCGAAATTCGATTAAATCGTTAGAATTGGTAGAATAAATTAATACGCGAGGGAACTCTCAATGAAGCTATTTCAAAATAGAAGAAACTAACAAGTACTACTATTAACTTTAATTAAACATATTATGGTTGGTATCGCTAATCAATTAAATCTAATTTGATTCTTACATGGTATTTCAACATACTCTGAATTTTATGCAAACCGATACACGCCCAAATTGCTTGTATTACTTCGAAGCGAATGTAAATTCTGGTTTTACTAAGCTCATGAAAATCCAATCTATGTACACATCGTCTAATTAATTAGCTTCTTTTATAGTTTCGGAAACCGGTGCTCGATTCCTCGTATGTTCGAACAACGTCACGCGTTTCGCTTCCTATAATATACTCTTCCCCTCTTACGAAACCGCGTTTATTTAACGAAAAGGAACGGTAATATGAAGGAAGAAATCTTAATTTAATCGCACTATCGACTTCGTGTTCGAGATACGGGTCCGACGCGTGCATAACTCGCATTTTCGAAACGAAAAACCAAGCTAATCTATTCCATTGGCACGATAGTTTGATAAACACGCTCTCATTGATACCGAAAACAACGACCGTGTTTCTAGAATGTTTAATCGGTCGAACATGCAGCCTACAATTAAGGAGTAGAAATGGAAAGAAACTGGGGCAAAGAAGTGGAAGTTCACTGGAGGAAAAGTAGCACGAAATTGGCGCTGTCAAAAATTTTGCCATTCACCCTCAATCGACAGCGTTAAATTACAGCCGTAGCGATTGCAGTTATAATAGTAATAGCTGTATCATATGTATAATAACTGGATTGCGGATGTTTCTGTAAACTCGTATTTTTATAAAGCTAATTGGAAAAACTAAGTAAAAATTTAGTTCATTCGCTGAATGTTATGCTAAGTGATGTACGTCGTACTTCCGATATTTTGTATAGTTTTGTATACGTTACATGTTACGAGCATTTTGTGCGATTTTGTGATTCTAAATTTCCTATAAATGTATAAAAATCCGTAGTGTAACAATAATTGCTTATACAGTGATGAACGAAAGTACAATGAACCGTATTTTGGCACGGACGAGCTCTTTCGTAAAATTTTATTTGAACTTGTAAAAAAATACCATTCTTAAATAATTGTATATTATCTAGAATGGAAATATATTAAATATATACTTGTACATATATTCTATTTTATCTATAATATTATATATAAATTTGATTTTGCAAATAACCGTATAACGAGAAGTGCTTTTTTTTTAACATTTTCAATTGATTTAATTTTTGTCGGCATTTTCAAAAATGGTTCCACGCTGTTGTAACGCAGAACAAACTACAAATATGTAACAATCTTTGCAAATCTCTTACTAGAACCGCTTTAAGAATCATAGGCACGAGTATGCAAATGACGAATGTTCGTGTTACAACTTAGGATTATGATTAGCGTCATGTGTCAGTTCCACCGACAACGATGTTAGCTTTTAGCAATTAGGATCGCAATCAGGACAGACGTGATTCACTTGTTACTCGCTCGGCATTCCAATAAAATTCATAAGTGAGTGGTCGTTCAATGTTTATGTAAATGAACAGATTTACGTAATACCGGGTTATCATTCCTTTTTAGCTTCTCTAATTAATCCTCCAGCGAATCGGCAGTCGTTTCCTCGATGCAGCATGATTCGCAGCGAATTAATCGATTGGACGCGTTTCACGTGAATAATTGCTCTGTTATGGTTGTTTACCGCGCGACGAAAAAGGTAAATCGACGATCGTTAATTGAAAACAAATAACTAAAGTAGAGGAAATGTAAACTGGCTGAACGAAATAACAATAAAGCGAGAAAGTAATTTATCCAGAAGGCGAAGTAGCTGCGAAAGTTTCGCCGGTTCATCCATTATTTATAGATATCGTTGCCTTTTTAAATAAATTACGAATTTACGTAAAAGCTACGAATTTACTCCAATAAGAAGAAACTAAAAATCTAAAATCGTGTACGAACGTTTTTAAATTCTTGAAACGTACTAAATTATCTAATTTCGTCTGTAACGTATATAACGTTAGTGTAACTAATATGATTGTTAATGGCCCTTACGAGTTGATGCAACGATCAAAAGAAAATTAAATTAATATGTCTAAAGAGTGATGGCTTTTTGTTTATTTTGTGCCAAATATCGAAGTAAGAAGTTCGTTAATACGTCAAGTATGCATATGGTGATGAAGTTATAAATGAAAAAGCGTAGCATAATTTCGCTTGAAGATCAAGCACAATTAAATTAGCCGAATATTTATACACCAGGATCGTGTCAAACTGGCTATTGACGACTTCATAAGAACAGACAATTCTCTGCACAAAGTATTAATCAGGTAAGAAATTAACGAAGAAAGAGTCATAAAATTAAGGGAACGATACTTGATTACATAGGAAAAAAGATGATAATATTAGAAACACTTGTTTTATCTCTATTGGCACGTAAAACCGACAGAACTTTTTCATTTCATAATTTGTTCGAATTAAAAGTGAAACCGTGAATAATAGCTGAACGTTAAAGGTTTTATATTTATGCGGAGACTGGTAATTTTACCATTTTTGTTACTGACGCTTCACTTTCGTTCATCTTATCGCGAACATTATGCTGCAATTTGATATATATATATATTCTCCGCTATAACTAAAGGTTTATGAGCGTAATGTTAGAAATTGATCGAATTGAATGTCGTTTGCAAATCGTTCCCAACGATAACGTTACCTATTACGTGCGATATTTTTGCCTTGATAGAGTGTACTATTGCTATATTAGAAAACTTTCCATCATCCTCTGGCTATTATTGTATACAAGTTGAAGAAAGATGGATGGATATTAGTCAAATGCCGCATTAATTATGTACAAAACGAGCATAATATGTAAAATTACAAAAAAAGAGGCATTCATGATATAATATACCTTATAATATTTAATATGTAGATGAAGCAAATCTCTGTTTAGATCCTACTTCTTCAAACATGCTTATAAAATTATTAATTTGCATAAACATCGACGGTCTAACTATAATGAAAGCACGTAGAGTAGATTAGTATTCAAATTTCACAGGCAAATTTATACGCCTCACAGACTAATGCATAAAATGTCTTCTCTCTAAAGTGTCTCTTCAGCAGATACCAGTAACTCTTATAATCATCTCGTCACAATTGAATCCAAAAGTGAATATAAAAAACGAACAATACAAATACAAAGTAAACATATTTATCCTATGATAATGACGAATGATCGTGAAATTCGACGTACTGAAGATACAAAAATCGAAAAAATCATGGTAAAAAATTCATTCAGGACTTACGTCATTTATGGTCGACAGGCTTGGAACTGCGTCGATCGAGTGCACGATATTCCAAAACCCTCATGTTTCCATCATCGCGGCTGTCGAAGATCTTCGGTGTCGTCACGACGACGGAACCACGAAGAAGGTGATTCAACCCCACGTATCAACGACGTAAAAAAATCAAATTTGCTACTATACGGGATGGAGGGTGAACCGTGTCTCGATCTTCCCTCAGCTGCCGTCGAATCAAAGGACTTTACTTCCGGCGAGACTCCGGTGCGCACCAATTTCCTGATCACTGCACATCAACACACTGCCGGATCCTTTTCGACGCTCGTTTCCTCTGCCTTTGTATTTTTACGTCCGCGAATGCAATGGAAAAAAAAGCAAATTTCAGTAAAAAAAAAAGGAAAAAAGAAACGTGCGCGAGTGAAGACGCGTCTCTTCGTCAGTTTCGATACGAAAAAACTTGTCTTCGCGATTACGCAAACGCGGCAAACGGGCCAAAAATAAAAGTCGCGCGCCGAAAACCGGAGAAAACAATGTCTCACGTGCGTCGCGCGCGGAGATTCGCAGCTGACTGCGCTACTACGGTTCGTTATGTCCCCTTCAATAGCAGGTAGCTGCCACCGCCGATTTGACGAAGTACGAGGACGCCTAGGTAAACAAAACGCGGGCTTGAAATGGAAGATATTACAAAGTGAAAAACGGTCGAAGCTTTGTATTGTGGTCAAGTTTACGGGGAATTCTTTCCAAGTTGTTGATACCGACGGATTTTTTCCTACAGCACTACACTGAGATACTTTTTAATTTTCTATTAAAAGTTTGAATCAGTATGAAGAATGGATAAATTCTAATCTTGTTCGGGATTTGAAAAATTATATGCAACATTGCATTAAAGATTTATTGTTATAATGTTTCTACCAACTCGTTAAAGGTAAGAGATAGAGCAGGATGTGAGAAATTGGGAATAAACGGTTTCTCTTAAATATAAAATTAGATTTTCTTCAACACGAGTTCGAAAGTGATAAACATGTTCTAATTGAAGTAATTTTGAAGCCTGACATTAATTAATCAAATCATAACGGATGATTAATCTATCATCAAAATCAGCTTGCATTACTTTTTTTTTTATAGTAAAAGGTACAATGTGTTATCGTTAAAAAATGATTGATCTGAAAATGTAACGTTTTTAAACGACATTCGAATAAAAATGTAAATTTTTCGCTTTTTTAAATCTTAATTTCATAAATTTTCAAAATCTTAAACAACGCAGATTTTTTAATTTATCTTAACAAAAATATCTCAATCGTACATGAAAAAATAGTGTCATTTATATACATACTAATAACAAATAATAATAATAAAATAATTAAGATAACATTCTACTGCTTCCACCAAAAAAAAAAAAAAAAGAAAAAATTAATCCCTTTTCATCGTTTGAATGTGTTCAAATGACGAAATTAATGATGATAGCTTAATCTATGTATACTACTACTAGAGCTATTTGATCATAATTTGTAGAACGCTACAAAAAATATCATTAAATCCAAGCACGACAAATATACTCTAGCAACAGACCAAAAAGAAGAAACCTGTCTATTGCCACCGCGAATTACGTTTGGCAATGGCTGCGAAATAGCCGCTTCCTGACACTAAGGTAAGCCTGTGAATCCTATAAGGCCGTGAACGCGTTCACCTTTCAAGTTTCTTATTAACTGTTTTCACCGACCGGTATCTTCAAACGGAGAACACGAAATCGACTACTGTGGACAGGAACAGAAAGACGAGTCGCCTAGCTGTCTATCTCTTTATCGACCGTGTCTGACACGCACACAGTGCCACTGTCGTTAAATGAAACGTTTACGTCAATAGGTTGAACGTCAAAAGCTACAAGAGTAACTTGGCAAAGCACACGATCCTTTTCTCCAGTTTTACAGCATTGCCCGCGGAAAGCAAGCTCGCGCCTGGATATCTGGCACAAGTGCATGTATCCCGTGCACGTACGGAAGACGTGCACTTTCGCTGTCAATCCGATATTCTCTCTTTCTCGATCTCCGCAGAGAGTGTCCTTACGCGATATACAAGTATCCTGCGATACGGCTAATCTGTCGTTCCCTATCCCTTTTCCACTCTTCCTCTCATGGGACGAAAAATTCTTTCAATTTTTGTACTCAAAGACAACGAAGGAGACGGGCGATGAAAAAGTCTCGGCAAGCAATTAGATCGCTAGAGACACGCGTGTCACGCGTTTCCTTCTCCTCTCGTGCGGCACGTTTCCACGGTGCTCGAATCCACGGGCATCTCTTTCCGTCGACGGTACCGTTTTCGTTAATTCGCCCCGTTAGGATGCGGATAACGGATAACGGTCGCGCGGCAATGATGGTCGAAAGTCGGCAAAGACCCAAGATCCCGCTTCTCGAGGAGACCGTGATGGACCGACGACGAAACGGAGAGGAGAGGCCGGCGAAAGAGCACACACCGCGGATTGGAAATTAATGCGAATGCGCGAGCGGACTCGGTCTAACTGCGGTAGACGATACCCGTCGACGTCGGTAGCAAAAGCAGAAGGTGGGGAAACGATCCAGGGACTGGGGACTACTCGCCACTGCTGGCGATTGTGATTGTTAGCGCACGGTTGTTCGGTGCGTGCACACCGTTGAGACCAGAAGAGAAGGTTGCTCTCCTCGCCTCGGGTCGGTACGTTACTGGCCGACCTGGCTCGTTTCAAAATCGGGAAAGTCGCCGTGATCCAGGAGGGGCTGTCCTTCTTGAGCTGTATCCCCTTTCAACGCTATCGATATCGGTGGAGACCGGTGGACTCTAACGATCACGCTCGATCGCCGTTTCCTCCGGCGTCGATTACGCTTGACGTCTCCTTCGTCCCCGAGCAGCTAGATCCTCTCCTTAACTGGCCATTCGTTAGACGAATTCTTTTTGCGGGAACCAGCTAATTTTCTACAATCGATTGGCTCTGTTAGAATTAATTAGGATAGGGAGAGAGAGAGAGAGAGAGAGAGAGAGAGAGGAAGAGAGAGAGAGAGAAGATACCGCACATATGCACGGAGAAAGTACCCAGAGTACCTAAGATAGTCGAGGATGGTGGACATTTATACTTGTTTCGAGTTACTGCGGCGTGATTTACGGTTTATGATCGAAGATGTTTTTTCGCGCTTCCAGGAACGACGTTTGCCACATTTTAATATTCATGGTGTTACGCAAATTTACCGATTGGCGAACGGTTCTGAGAACACAAACTCGTCGACAAATTTTCTTTCCGATCTTCTGTTCGGAACAGTATGTTGTATCGCCGGGAGTAAAGATTTCTAAAGAAGTAGCATTCGTTCGCGCCAGTTTAAAAAGAGAATGTTTTCGCGTTTGGTAATTTAATGGTTGGAGATGTCCGGGATAAAACGATCTTTTCCTTCTTTTTTTCGTTGGCGAGGACTAAATTAGGATGAGTATCAGTATTTAAATACGAAGTGAACTGTTTTAAGAGCTGTTATAAATTGATATTTTATCAACAACAAATAACTCTATTACTTATGTAGAGAAGAATATTATTATTATTGGAAACTCGAAATTATTTACCAATATTTTCATTTTTTAATGTATTATATAACTTTCTTACCTTCTCCAAATATTCCTCTTTCAAGATCAGAAATAAAACATTTAGCTATCCTCAATCGCTTCTATATCTATAAAATTTATTGAACAACTAACTCAGTTACCAGTCACTCTTCATTCCCACGATACATTTCCGACCAGATCCTCCCTCGCAAGGACGAGTCACGCCGGTCGACGTCTTGTCCTCCGAGAGGAAACGATTGCGGGAACGAAATTGCAGACTACACGGCCGGAAGCGTGTCTACACTTCGCGTGACTTGTCCGAACCAAATCTCGAGGCTCTTGACTCTTGACGGATGTAACATCTAACCATTCTGCGATCCAGAACTAAAAAACATATCTTCCGCTGAACTGAAATGTAAAATACGAGAGGAAGGAAAAGGAAACAAAAAGGGATGACGGGTCTCGTCAGAGCGAGAGACAAAGAACAAAGTGGAAGGGAAACGCTCGAGGCTCTTGATTAGAAGCGATCGTTTTCCGGTTTTCCGTTTGCGAGCTACAGCTGCCTGGCTGCCCCTGCCTTTTCCTTCCTGCTCGCTCTTTCGCCGTGCCGCTGACTCGCCTCGCGAGAGGGAAAGTATTTTATACCACGCTTGGCTTGGCAAGAGAAAGGGGACACGGTTCGCTCCTAATTTCTGTTTTAACTCGGTGAACCTATATATCCTCTCGGTGGCCGAGAGCGTGTAACTCGACGCCAGCTAACACTTCGAGACTACATATACTATGTTAGTATGTATATCTGTATGTAAGTAAGTAGGCATGCGAGGATCCTTAAGAATACATTACACGTTGGTACACGGTGGTCCAGCGTGTACAGCGGCATTATTATCGTTCGTACGGTCTCGTAATCTCTTCGAGTATGAGATACAACGAAGGTAAAAGAAAGAGAAGAAAGGAAGGTTCGCGCGAACGCGTGCTCGACGAAGAGGCAGGCACACTCTGCCTCGCTGGCAGTGAGACGAGGATGCAGCCTCTTGGCTAAAAGTGAAATCGTCTGTAGAACGTACTTGTATCATAGTCGTTATTATATGTTATGCCAGGCTTCGGAGGAGGACTTGAAACCACGATTACAGCAGCTGCACACCGGAACAAGCCGCACGGTGCGCGCGTGCGAGACCGGATATCACAGCTAGACGTCCGTCCACAACGAACAACTCACGGAGACGGCTGTGGTTTAGGAGCTGTTGGCTTCTTCGTTCGACGAAACTCCACGCGAAAATAGTAATTATTTATCCGTGAACGGGACTGATTCCATAGGGAAATCCGCATATTGTTTCCAGCCGGTTGGCGGGTAAACATGAAGCGCGGGTATACCTGTGTTAATTACGAAAGTGAAAGTGTGGGTCATTCACGATACACGTTAGTGCTGTATTTATACATATGAAATAAAAAGAAATCTCGGAGCCTCTTCTTTCTGTTCCTTTTACGTAATTGATCTTGATATTGTTCCTGCGCTCCTTGATTATCCACGTACCGAAACCAAGCGCGTTGTATGCGCCTGATTTATGTCGTATATCTACTACAGTCCCTAAAACCAATGTTCGATATAACATTTCGTGTAATTAATTTGAATCTGATTAGTTTTCGATAATGTATTGCTTCAGAAAATATTTATGCGAAGAAAATGTAGGGAATAACAATGAAATAAAATAGCAGGGACAACCTTGACAACTTACAAAATCCTTTGTTTTAATATTGTTCTCAATACACAAGACTATTCGATACTCCAAGTTTCTTAAACCTAGATATCTATATATTTAATCTAGTTTTCTTTCTAGAAATATAGCAGCTTTCTGTTGTATCTTCAAATCTTTAAATCTAAATCTTTTGCATCATGTAACTACTCACCACTTAAAAATCTATTGACTAATGTTACTTCATCTGTAACAATATCATGCACCAATATCTCGACAGAATGAAATACTATTAGCTACACAAAAAGTTGTTCCGCCATGTTGACGTCTGTGACAAATGTTTGTTGTAACCTATCCAGGTATCGATGTAAAGTAATCGTTTTTTTGTTATTACCGTTACGCTCCTCCATTCAACTCAATCGTCTCTCGAGATCTCGCAAAATCGAAAACTAATGATTTCGCAAAGGATTTCACCTTCCTACTGGCTACAGTGAGAAACAGAAATCTTGTAATCCTCCAGTATCCACTTTAGTGATTCATCAACTTTTCTTCTCCACTGGCTTTTTCTTCGAATTACAAAGAAATCGATTCTAATCCGTAACCACGGTTCCAGTGTTATAAAAGTCTGGCAACTGATGTCTTGTCATCGATCTTTGACACACACACACACAGATCTTATCTCGCAGGTAGCGGCATCTAAAGCCTTAAAATAAGAAACGAAGATAAAAAATTAGAATGGTCGATAAATCACACTGAAATTGCTGCAATTAACGATTCCATTTAACTCATAAGCTGCGCGATAAATTATATCAAGATCATTTATTATAATTAACCAGGGCCAAAGTATAGGAACACTCTCGATAAATATCGATAAATCAATCTTTTTTCGTCTACTCCTATCTTTAAGGGAAATCCCTAAATCTGTAAAAGAAAATTAAGGCTTGACTCTAAAAAGTGAAAAAAAAAAAGAAAATTTATAAAAACATATGTATATATATATATATTCAATGAGATAGAATGATTATTTATTATAAATTATAACTCGTTAATAATTAGTCTTTATGCTAGAATTCCAATTAACTGACGTAGTAAATTTGTAGATTTAAATATTCTTGTGAAACATATCCATATTTTATAATTGTAAATATGAAAATATATATTTCTTTTTTTTCTTTACTACACGAAAATATTTACAATTAGGTACATACATGTGTATATGTATTTACATTAAATGATATCTATCTATATTACTCAAAACGATAGATCCCATGTATTAAAAAATTAAGAGAAACAATTTTCCAATTATTGCAAAAGATGTGAATACTTTTGGCTATTTAACTTAACCAAAAATAAAACCATTTTTCACCTAATGAGGTAATCGTACAATTGCATCGAAAGTTGTTTCCATAAAGATCGAAATGACGATATTGAAAAAGCGTGCGTTTAGTATATGGAAACAATAAATATAAAACATGAAAAGATTAGCAATTGTTGCACAACCATCCGGTTAGACAGTGCATTGCAAGCAAAACAACAGTACGCCTTTCACAATGCACAGCGAAGATCGTGACTGTTCGAACTGTCCGTGTGAACTCTGTCCAAAAACCTTGACCAGTCCAAATCTCAGATCGAATCACAATTCGACTCTTCCAGTATAGTATATACATATTATACATTGAAATATTTCGAGATGTTTGATTAAACAAGTACAATGATTATCAATAGATTATCATTTACTCTCCTCCTATTCGATAGCACGGCTTCCAAACGAGAATTGCAACAAAGTTATCAATTGTCGTTTCGAAGGAATATATCCTTTCTTTGATTGGTTATCTTTTATTTTAGATTCGCTTCAGAAGCGTCACGACACTTATAAAAATAAGGAAAATATACATTTGCAATTCTTATTTATAACTACGAATAAAATATGAGTTATTCTTCTGAGAAATAATCCCAGCGCGAGATTGATAAAAAGGAAAAGAAGAGGAATTTTTTTTATCATTCGATTGTTGAATCAGAGATGAATCTGTGACAATCAGCATTGACTTTTGAATTAGGGAAATAACGCGGTTACGCCGTAATTCTTTGTTTCTGTCTCATAACGGAGTTTTTACAATGGTACAATGATTACACAAAAAACTGTTAGCGTATTAAATAAATTTAAAAAATTATATATACTATTTAATTATAGGATGTGTTCCTTATTTGAACTAAATAAGAAATATAAATGAGATGAGATACAAGTACTTACATAGCGATCAATTATAATTTTAGATAAGTAACATCTCAGACTTATCCAGACTTATTTTGTTCAATCAAATTGTATCATCGATCTATGTGCTACACATTATGTCTATGGTATTGCATTATAAATTAGAGATTGGCAAATGAAGTATTAAATGCACATGCAAATGCTGCGATTACATAGCACAAATTAATAATTACATAATAATAAGAATTACTTACGATAATCGAGATAATTTACGCGCGTGTCAATGTTACAAGATGATAAATTTAGTATATACACATCTCCATATTTAGTTTCATAAGGTTATTGGTCGACAAACTTCGTAATCAGTTATTCCTAGCTGATACACTGGCCGATAATATACTTCAAAAGTATTCAAGATTTCTAATTTCAATAAATTCCATGATAATTTCATGTCAGTCGTTGTCGCGATTAGATACTCTTAACACCGTATTTATCTTTGATTTATACGTAGTATATATAATCAACCAATATCTAAATCTACGAAACGAAGAAGAAATAAGAACTGAAAGCACATTGATTTGATTTTATATATTTCATTACATATATTTATTCGTCAATAATAATTAATTAACAATAATAATAGTCGACATATAATACAATAAGAGTAATAATTAATAAGAAACTAATTATCTTTTCTTTCTGTGACAGCTGCCTCAGTGCCCTAAAGATCCTAACAATCCTACAGAGTTTATATTTTTTTTGATATTTTAAATGAACAAAATTAATTCGAGAGAGATAGTGAACTTTTTGTGCTTATATCATTATACATATGTTGGACACGTACGTCACCTTCAATGCTACTGATTACATTTCCCTCGTAACTTTTTTTTTACATTTTCTTCACTTTTTGTTAATCATGTGTTAAGTAACAATGATTATTTGAATAGTTTATAGATATATATATATAGATATAGATAAATGTCTCGACATTTAAACCCTTACACAAGAGTATTACTCTTGTTTTTTTATATATCTCATACAAATTATGTATATTTGAGATTAATATTAAAAAACCACATAAAATATTATTTACCATAAGCATGGACGTCAATCGTTCATAAAAATGATTGCGAAAATTAAAATTGCCATTTTTGCTAGCTAAATTTTCTAATAACTCATATTTATATGATTTATATAAAAATAACCCGAAACTTTTCCCTATATTAAACGTGCAAATCGTAGATACCCATGGAAAAGGTCAATAAACATTTTTTTGAATATTTTGGAAGTCAATATATGAGGAAAACTATTTCTAAAAGCATATATAAATATTCCTACGAAAATATTTTAACATGTCATGCAGCAGAATAATATCTACAGTAGTACTGAAAATATTTTTCAATAATAGTTTGAAGATTTGACTTTAATTTATACATTCTACTCTTTAATTATTTAGCAGCAATTGCACGTATCGCAGTATCATTCTGCAATAATTGAAATAATTTGCACGTTTCTAGTCTTTTAACAAAAACAAAAAGTATAAACAATTCAGCTTTTCAAAGATGGCACCAAATATTAGTAACGCTTCAAGCTTTAATTGTAATAGAAGCGGAAATAATATTACATTTTTCGTCTACAAACTCGTCAAGATAAATATAAAATGCAAAATCACAAACCTTACAAAAAACCTAGTTTCGAATTATATCATAATATCTACGTTCAAAATGAAGATGTGGTTTCTTGCTAAAAATGTCGAGTAGCTATTTTAACATATCTGTTGTTATCGTAGTATGCCTGCACTAATTTAAAGATCAACTTCGAGGTAATCGTAAATGTATGCTGCTGGTGGATTAGTAACGTCAGCTAACATTTCAGTCGATGTCAGTTCAATGTTTGGATTATGCCATGCATTGGTATCAGTTCCACCAATATCCAGACCAAGCCGTAAATTAGCTGGAGTATTACCAATAACAAAATGCTCTTCGGTCAAAGGCAAAGCGTCTTTTAACAAATGCCTATAAGATGTAACAACCAAAAACTTTGTTCATTATTTCAATAATATGACTGCAATCGGAAAGTACATTAAATAATTACAATCTAAGACTTACCAAATGGTTTCATCAGCGACAATATGAACTTTAGGCACAGGAAATCCATTAAATGGAGAAGCAACGGGTAAAGTGTATGCTCCCATATTTTCAAAAATTATCCAATCACCGAGTTCCATTTCGTGTAACATAACGTTTTCTACGACTTGATCCAAACCATCACAAGTTGGTCCCCAAATACTTGAGGGAATCATCTTTCCACAACCTTTCTGTTAATGCCAAAATGTTTACTATTAAGAACGAATCAACAATTTTCTGCTAATATTAGGACATTTAATATTAAAAACATTGAATAATTTAGTACTCTACAAGCTATTTTCAAACATTGTAATAATTTAAAATAATTACCTTCAGAGGTATTGGAGTTACATGTTGATGATCATAGAGTAGACAATTGAAAGAGCCATAAACACCATCATTAATGTAGTACATATTGTGCGTAATCGTATTTGGTGAATTTTCATCGCCACGCACTGAACGCTTACTATGAATACTAGTTGCAAGAGTAAATGCCGAGGCAACATAAAAACGACCAGGTTCAGCGATTATGTGAACAGCATCGGCTGAGAATTATTATAAATAAATAAACTTTATAATTAAGTTATAAAAATAGAGTAAAACATATTATAATGTAAATAAATGTTACATACTATTAAAGAATTCGTCGAGTGCATCATTAACGACATTAGCAATTTTATCAATGCTAGTGCCCTTATTTCCAGGATAACCACCGCCAATGTCTAGCAGATATGGCTTGAAACCAAGATCAGTTGCTAAGTCAAACAATATCTTGGATTCGCGTATAGCTCGATAAAATACAGGTGGATCCTGACAACCAGATCCAACATGGAAACTAATACCGATGACGTTGAGTCCCAAAACGCGAGCAAGACGTAAAAGATTGGGTGCTTCATATATGGGATCACAACCAAATTTCATGCCTAATTGACACTGAGCAACTTCTGCATCACAACGAATTCTAATAACAACCTAAGATTGAAGAATAATGGATTAGATAATATTATAACTAAAGATAGAAGAAAATAATGACAAACGAAACATTTTTTATTACCTTGGCACTTGGATGAAGTTTCTTAATCTTATGTAACTCGCTTTCATTATCTGCTGTCATAGCATCAACTCCAACAGCAGCAGCATGACGGATATGTGATGCCGGCTTAGCAGGATTGGCAAAGATAATTCTTGAGGAGTCTACTCCAACACTTAATACTTTATTAATCTCCGACTATAAATAACAGCAAATGATAAAAATCTTAATTAGATTATTTACTTAAAATACAAAGATACAATATAAGATATGAAGTATCAGATTACTCACTTTTGATGCACAATCAAAACCAATACCAAGAGCAGCCAACACCTCAATCACAACTAAGTTGTCATTACATTTTACAGCTGAAAGTTTGTAATGCAATTGGTTACTTTTTCATCCAAAATGGAATACAATTCAAAATATATAATAATTATTTTACCGTAATAGGGGCTGACGCGTGGCATTTTTTCCTTCCATATCTGATGTTTACGTACAATGTCACCAATGTCAAGCACATAAAAAGCTTCTTCTTGCATTCCACTCAGTGCAATGTCTTTGATGACGGTCATAACATTTGACACACTGTCCAAAACATGAATACGTTCGTCCAGATTTGTTACCTTCATATTGACTATTTTGTAAATTTTTTATAAATACTCTGTAGGTGCTAGGCAGCAAACTGAAATTAAAAAATTATTAGACCATAGAAATCGCATACATTTGATTATATATTCAGAACATATTAAATGATACATACGAGGCAGCTGTCAATGAGAATTGGGTGAGTCGTGAGGAAACGGATTAAGACAAGATCACTATGGGGGTGCTAGCAAAGCCACGGGGGCTCTGCGTTCAGGGCCAACTTCCAGTTGCCGCAGTTATCTACACACCCACCAATAGACTGGCCTACCAGCCTATTGTAAATAGAACCCTATAACAAACAGAATAAGTATTACAACATTAGTATTTTATATTTCTGTGTTAAAATATTTATTAAACAAAATAAAGCAATTATATATAAAGAAATTTGAAACTCATTGCGATACATTATAAAATATTTCATTATTAACAAAACATTATTGTTTTCATTAATTTAATAAATTTCTTTCAAACAATGCTTTAAATGCATCTCAATTATAGGTAACTCAAATAAAAATATTGCAACAGTTGTTTCAAAAAATATTTTCAGATCAAGTTAAGAACCTCTTAAATAATCAAGTATAATCTTTATCAATATCTGTAGATTAAGGTCATACTTTGAAAGAACTGCTCTATTAAATATTAGTTTATTTATTCAAAAATATAGAAAGCTCTAAAATAGAAATATATGATAACGTAATAAATTGTATACCAAGTAATTTACTAAAAGAAATTATATTTTTGTAATTTCATTCAATATTTACATAGTTTTTTCTATAGTACAAATATTACGTGTACTGTAACTACAATATAAAAATAAATATTAGGATATTTCATGAACATACTAAAGCATTGTTATTTTCTTGATTGATATTTATTTACATAGAGAAAAAGTATATATATAATTTATTTATTTTCAAAATTCATTAACTATGTATAATTCACTTAGTATGGATGAATACACTTAGTACCACATGTCAAACATTTTATTATAGACCCAAATTTATCTTATCAAATTTTATCAATAATAATTATATGAATTTCTTTCCAGATACTTGAAAGATTCGGACTGAACTTTATATGAAAGCAAGATATTTATATAAATTTTACATTCATTTTTGTTAAAAAGAAACTTACTTAAATAAACTTTTTATAAAAGATAATACCTTTTTAAATTAAATAAACATTAATTAATCAAATTATGTAAAAAAAATATAATTACTACACCTATCTTTATTTATAAAAAAGAAATTTTGGTAACTCACCTGGCGTTTAAAAGTAATTCTCGTAGCTTTTATAACACGTTAAAGCAAAAAACCACTGACATAAAATTTTGAACACACCAAAAACTTTGAAAAAACAACTATCTTTATAATAATTTGGAAAAAACACTAATACAAACAAAGAAAATTACAAAATTATTATGCTTCTCCTTTGTGTAATGACACAAAATGTGTTCAATTAAAGAAGTGCAATGGACAGTCCAGAGTACAGTATAATACTGAACCTGAAGTAACTATTTGGGCCACTATTTATACGAGAAAGATAAGTACTATCAGGCAGCCTTTGCGTGGTACCAAGTCTACTTCATGGAACAAAGCTTATCTGACGGCCAAGAAATACATGGTTCAGAGAGATCCAATTGGACATGGAGGGGTAATGCACACGCCACTCAAAGATCGAGTCTTCATTGGGGGCATGGAAATACCGTACTTAATCTATGCTATGTTATTGAAATTATAGATAACTATCATTTGTCAAAATCCCTTGGCATCTACTGATAACATCTGAGTGAAATATTGATAGATAAAATACAGGTGTTTGGTACATTATATGAAAGTATTGAATTGAAAGTATGCTACTTTCCTGTTTGTATTACTTATTTCTAAATAAGAAACTTCCTCACCAAAAAAAAATATACAAAGCATTAGACAACTTATGTAATATCACGAAATTTGCTAATAATTTTAAATATAAATTGTTTGAAAATGGAATAATTATTTATATAAAAATTATAAATATATTTTATTATAGATACACAGTATGCATAAATTTACAATATTCTACATACTTAATTTTTAGAAAACCTAAAGGAAATTTATGCAAAAAATGATTAAATAACCAAATAAGATATTTAGATAATATACACCTTGATATTAAGTTAATGAATTATAAAAAATAAAATCGAAACAATGTAATACATTTTAATTAAAAAATATGCGTTAACAAACGTAACATATTGTTTAAATAATTCGGAATGAGAATACATCATTTCAAAATTACGTCATTATTATTAAGTACGAAAAAAACAGTTTAAAGAAGAATGTTAACATATTGACATTTACATTATCACTCTCGAATGAAAAGCTCTTCAACTGACACATCAAAATTTCGAATAAAATTCATACATTTCGTTATAACTTTACTGGTTTGCACAGGAAATATCAGACGGAGTTAAGTAGTATTAGCTTGAAGATAACATAGCATCGAAATACAAACTGCTCTGCAAACATGATGCTACCAAATAGCAAGATGGTATAATGTTTGCAAAATAAGTTCTGCTATTGTGCTAATGCCTATTGTACTGAATGAATAATTTGGATTCGAATCAATTAACGTCACTTACAAGACAGATAAGAATAATTAACGAAATTACTATATAGTCTAGTAGATAATAATGTACATAGATTACAAAGGAAAATCTTACATTTTGCACAATAAGGAAATGTCGTATAAGGAAAATGAAAGAACATATGATTCGTTGTTGGAAAAATATTTAATCTATTGTTAAAGATATCATATGTCGGGAAGTTTGCACAAATTCAACAAGGACCATACAGTGACTCATCGATAACTAAAATTTTCACGTGACAGACGTGTAAGATGCATGCATGCATTCGTGAAGATTATGTCGAATATGAATTTACACGTACCTTATCAAATGATCGCCACCCTGCGGGTCGGCACTCGGTTTTTGACGGAATGATGGAAGTTTTCGGTGACTGGATCTCAAAAATCAGTCAAATCGATCGATGAAGGTTGAAGCTTCGTTCGTGTTGCGACCAGTGCCTGTCGAATTTTCTCGCGACCAAGTCCCCGTTAAAAGAATCGAGAAAGAACATTCGTTTGTTCAATCGTAACTTACGAGTTACGAAAGAACATCAACGCGCCAGTCGTAGTAACTCGTAAATCGTAATTAATTTCGTTAAAAACTAGCAGAACCTAGTAAAACCACAGAACTTCCTCCCACGGATACACCACACCGAGCAGGAGCTCCCGGAAAGGTTCGTAAATGCATCCAATCCAGAGCATAGTCGATTTTATAACTCGAACTTCGAGTTCACATACTTCGATTATCGTACACAATCGATTATGAAGTTTTAAATAAATTACGAACAGAACTTAAAAAAAAATTATACTTACTATGAGTTACCGGCAATTAATAAAATAAAATAACATCTTTAGAAATATTGTAAGTATATATTTGTCGTATGCAAAACATCAATACAAAATATATTGAATATATTTTGTAATTTTAATTGATGGGATAAATTAAAGTCACTTTTTATATTCGTTTTCAATTTTTACGAAATATTTCTTTTTCTGTCATAAACTCTTTGTATGTAACCCTTCTGTGTATATTATTTTTACTTTATAACGTAATATTGCGCAATGAGCAATAAATGTTAAGTTCACAATCTATGTTACGATACATTCGAATTTTTCTATGATCTTACGTATAGGAAACAAATTGTTACTTTTCAAATATATGTCATAAAGTGAGAAATGATATGGTATACCTGTTTCATTGTATGCAATACTTATTTCATAATATGCAGTACATCTCCACCGTTACCAACACTATGTTGATACAGATGGATTTGGAGTTTAATTAACTGCTTAAATAATACAGGTACACACGTGTATAAAAATAACAAAATTTAAGAGAGTAAGTTTAAGTGACGTCAATGCTCAATGCTACCAAAATAATATCAGCAGATATCAATGGTTTAAAAACGTTCATTTTATATAACAAGATACAAAATTAAAATAGGAATAAAGTATAAATTCCAATAATTATCTTATATTATTCCAATAATTTCTTTATTTAACAACATATTTATAATAATTCAACATTAAATAACATTTAAGACAATTTTATTGAAATAGATATATTCAAGTTATACATACTGTAACAAATAGTGTACTGTAACAAATAATGTACTGTAACAAACAAAAATTTTATTCCTGAAGGAAAGTGTTTTACACAACAAAAAAGGTTTCAAGCATTGGGATTCAAACTCACAATATTTAAATTTCTAACATTGATCAGGTCAACCATTTTAAGTACCACAGCCAATACAACCAGCACAATACACCCAATACACACAGTACAGTCTACCTTAGTTACTTTCTTCTCCCTTTTTATAGATTTAATTGTTCCTCATCTTAAACTACCTATGTTATGTATATTCTATACATGCATATTTATTATATTTTAGACAATAAAATAAAAATTGTGGAATTATCAGGAAAATTTATATTTATCTTATCTTACTCTCTTTACTTAATGTTTCATTAACAAGGGCTGCACCAGTAAAAGACCTTACAATAGTTTTCACAAATACTAAACAGCTAAAAAAGAATTTAATTTTATCATAATTATTATATATAATAGAAATATATGACATAATTATATAAAATAGTACCTTAGTAGAGCAATTATCCCGGCTGGCATTATTTTACCAGTATTATAATAACGATAACCCATAATTCCACCAAGAAGTGAAGTTGCTGCTATAGAAAGTCTAATGTTTGTGGGATCTTGAGAAGTTTGATAAGCTCCATAGCCCAAAACAGATCCAAAGATAAGTCCAGCTCCCAGAGAAGGAATTGATTCTTTAAAAAATTACATAATTTTTATTTTTTATAAAAGTATTTTCTATTAATTGCTTTTTAATAAATAAAAATTATATGATAAAGAATCAAATATGAAAAGTAATTAATCAAAGATGATACAAATAATTTTATAAATAAATTGTATTTAATGTTTATTAGAATAATAATAATAATGTTTAATAGTATATAAACTTACGGGCTTTTACATAACCAAGTACACCACCAGCCGCTACTGTAGCGGCATATATATATCCAAGTATGTCAGCAGGCATTTTTTATTGCACAATTATAATTTTATTATTAATAAGTTTACTTTTTACAGTCTATTCTGTTACTGCATAGACTTCAGTAAATTATAAATGCTAAGCAGAATGTATTTATTTTTTGCACATCACCGATAGCCGTGATGCATCCATTTTATAGAGTGGTTTTTTAATTTTTCTATTACAACGACTGTTGCGCTATCTGTTATACTTAAAATTTTCATTAATATATTAAGTGGATACGTAGATACTGTAGGTACCAATGAAATACCGTATCTATGTTATTAATCTTATTGCTTGATTTAAGTCTATTTTTGAGTACCACCAATTGTATTTTACCAACCAAAACCAACTATACATTATGTCTGCAATAAGAATATCGTAATTAAAATTTAATGTGTTATTTAATTTACTTCGATAACTGAATTCTATCAATCTAACATTGCATTTTATGTTTGTAGAACTACACATATTGAAAATGTACATTCGATGTGTGTACATTAGAATTTTTAATGGGCGTAAATAAAATTATAAATTTCCAAAAAATTATAAAATTGGTAGCTTCTTGCTGTTAAAAAATTATATCACTTTTATTATACAGAAATTTAATTATAAATGATTGTAATAGTGATGCTCGAACGTATAATTGCATAATGTAATTTATGAAACTCCAATTCTACTTCACACATCATATAAATATACGTACAATTATATATACATATATGATGTATATACATATATGATGTATATACATATATGATGTATATATAATTATACAAAGAAATATGTTCCAGGCAACTGTTTACAATTACATAATCTGTAATTCTAGAATGCTGATTACGTAATTATGACTGTCTAACAAGTGCATTTTTGCACAGACAGCCTGAAAGCAACTCGTGCTTAACAAACGGTTCGAATGGTTAAGAATGGTTCGAATAATATGATGTTTGTAGTACAAATTCAGAAAGCCACATGCATGTGTGTATATAAATTCTTTCATGTTGGAATTTTATTGATATTATCTCTAGATTTAAAATTGCTTAGTCAGCCACGTCATCTATGATTAAATTCATCGTAAGCAAGTGATCGTTGATTACGATCTATGTTGTTAGTTTTCGTAATACTTCTAGTTAGTCATCTACAACCCGCTTGCTAACATTCTTTGCGATTTTGTACCACACTATGTTATCTCAAAATATATTAGTTCGAACAGGAAATATACTTTCCTTAAATGAAGCAAAAGCAAAAACAAGTCAAAATCCTACAGATGAGGTCAGTTTTTAATTTTCAATGATAAAACTTATGAACTAAGTTTTCCATATATCATAATCAGGATCATAATTCTCGAGGTTATGTCTCTATTAAAGCTGAGTAAAATATTATATTTATGATAGATTGCAGGTATCTTTTTGTTTTTCAGTTAATTGAAACGCTAAAAATTATACTTCGAGACAATGAAGGCACTGGCGAAAATCCAGTAATTGTATGATCACTTCTTATTTCTTGTTTAATGTTTTTGAAGAACGTAACGTTATAATGAAAAGTTACTTATTTTCAGATTCAAGGTGTAGAAGACAATGCTTTGCAAGATACCAATAGAGAAGATGTTAAGATAACTGTGAAGGTATTTCTTTCATCACCTGATGTAAGTCTACTGAAAGAAGCAATAGATCAAGGTATGAGCTATAATTTCTTATTTCCAGATTGCATTTTAAATAATGTTCTGTTGTATATAATTTCTTTTCAGTTTGTAGTTTTCTAAATATAAGTGCAATTGAATCTTTAGTAATTGCTTATTCAAGCCAGGAAAGTCCAGAAGAATTACTAGAATCATTGAAACACTTATGGACTGGAGTAGAAGAGTATGTGAAAATTGGCAAATTATCAAGTGTTGGTTTAAGTGATCTCAACACAAATACGTTTATTGATCTATTTCAATGGGCAAATGTAAAATTATCATTGTTTATATTTTTTTTTAATGTTTACTTTTATAGTGTTGTGTCTATTTATATTACCTTTATTTGAACAGATAAAGCCAAATATTATACAAATTAGTTTAGCTACATGTTGTGTTGTACCACCAGTTTTGCAGACTTTCACTAAAGAAAATGATGTGCAATTATTAACACATAATGATCCTGGACGTAAGTGTACTTTGATACAGTAATAATAATAAAGTAAATAACATGTTATCCAATATTAAGATTTTTTACTTACAGAAATTCTACCTCAAGAAGATCTAAATGGAATATTCAATGCTAATACAAGTTCATATTGGGTTGCAAGATACCAAATTCATCTAAAATGTCGTGGTATTTTAGCTTCAAAGGGTTACCTAATATATGTTAACAAAAAAACGAAATAATATTATATTTTTGTCCATATCAAAAAAGATGTCTATAATTCAAATTATAATAGTGCTTATATTCCAATGATATTGCGTTAACTTTTACATTATAATACACATATAAATCATTTATGTTTAGTTTCTTCTAAAGAAATGTTGTTTTGTATACAGTTATTATTAAAATTGTTAACTGATATTGTTGATTCATTTGTAAACATTAGGAAGTTAATGCATTTTTTCAATCATTGGATTTTCCATGCATATTTATGAAAATAAACATTTAGTTAGCGTAATTAGAACAATGTGTTTTACATTACTCTTTGATTTGACTCATTTTCTCGAATTTCTAATTAATAATTTTCTTGGGGGCCCCATACCGTAGAATATTACATGTGTAAATATATTGGAATATATGGAATCTTAGACACAAGTATAAATTTCCGCTAGTAGCTTCTGAGCACAAAAGTAAACACAAAACTGCAAAAGCTGCGTAAAGGCGGTGAATAGCGTTGGGCATGCGCAACATTTGAAATTGGAAGGAGACGTTCTTTAAATAGAGATACATACGTATAATTGATATCCGTAGTTATCGAAACGAAAGCTATAATGTATCGCATTAAACTGAAGTCAAACGTAATTAAAATTTTATCTTATTAAAATTTTTATTCGGTTGCTATAAAAAGTTGCTTCAAAAGCTATAAAAAATGAAAAAAAGTACTTCCCAAAAGTACTTCATTTGTTAATCATTAACATTGATTGTTAACAATTTTAGGACTTACTTCGCTTTTGATGCATTTGAAAATGCTAATTTTCAAATTATATAAAATTCAAAATTCGGTCATTTTCAAACATCAAAATACAAACTTTCAATATCTTTCTAATTACATATATCTTATACAACCAAATTCTTAAATTATATATTTGTTAAATATATTTTATCAAATTTTTGCATTCAAAATGTTTGTTCTTGTAATTTGTCTATATTTTCAATAACTTAATTTTCGATATTAATTAAAAAAAAAAGAAAGTATAACAAATAGAATCAATAAAAATATATATATATATATATATAAGAATGTAGAATCGTGTATGTAGTTGTTTATTTGAAAGAGGCTCTCTCTTGTATTTAACCAAGTTCGCAACCATCGCTAGCGGTAGCCGATCAGGAGTCCACTAGGCAGCGGGGACACAAGGAATCTTTGGTTTTATGTGTGTGTCCCAACTTCGTCGTCGTAGCCGCCGCCACCGCGGTCGTCGTCGTCGTCGTCGCAGGCCAGCTCGATATATGCGGGCCGATTTTTCGTTTTGCCACTGGCTTGCTGCTGCCTTCGGATCTTTCCCTTTCCTGCGCGTTCTGTTACTCTGCTCCCGCTCTGTGGGCCCTTTTGCGTTAAGCCGCACCGCGTGGCACACATGGGGACAACGAAACGATGGGATGAGACGGGATGGGTCTGGACTTCGGAGGACTGTGGATAGCGTAAACGTTTCTCTCCTCTCCTTTAGTTCTTTCTCTCGCTCTCCTTTCCTTCTTTACCCTTGTCTCCTTCGTCCTCCTCCTTGCTCCTTTTCCACAGCACGCACACCTTTCTGCGTTCATCATTCTGCCCTCTCTATTCTGCACACGATCTATCGCCTCTACTCGAGCACATTCGACACTCGCTGCGTCTCTCTTTCTCTTTTTTCCCTCTCACCCTTCTCTTTCGTTCCTTTACTCTTCTCTCTTTTATAAACATCGCTTTCGGGATTGGTCTCTTTCCAATGCTTTCCCGTCTTGCTGGTCACTGCAAAGCGGGCGGGGTATGCGAACGCCGCGATACTATGTTATGCCTGCGGACCGCGGGTCTGACATACTTTGTATGTTAATGCCACATAATGTCGGTTTTGTTCCTCTTTTCAGCATTTATTTGTTCGGGTCTTCGGAGCTTTAACAGGGGCGAGCACGAACCATAGTTCGTACCGCGCCTCCAATCGCTCGGCTATTTCGTGATCGGACTTAACGACTCGCTCTTTTTTCCTCGCGCAAAAGATCCCTTGCGTCATCGATACGCGCTTATCGAAATTGATTCGGAAGATAGAGCATCTAGGAGATTGGCGTACCATTTCGCCAACATATTGACTATATCAGCAGCACGCCCATTTGTTGCGAGTTAAATATAGAAATATTTACTTAGTCCCCTTGCCGATGAATTAAAAATTAAGCTTCGGTTATCAGCTGCGGGCGCTATCAGTCTTCAATTCATAATCTTTCTTAAACTTTTCTCCTGGGATTCCCAACTTGTGAGCCTGTCAAGATACTGTTCTTTTTTTCTTCTCGAGTGGAAACACGTCAAATCCACTCAATTGCGCCATATTTCACGATCTAGGGAATCAGCGCATCAAAAGATCGCGCCAGAGCCAACGCAACATTTCATCGTTGCATAATTATGCAATTTGCGTAAGCCACCACTGGTTTCAGCGAAATCCGGCTTTCTGATAAAGAATCTCATCAGAGATGATGCAAATTCTCGAACTTTACCAGGCAACAGAGTTAGTTTGCATTTCTACAACTTGTTGTGTCTTTCTCACGCGGTGTTGCTAACTGTCAAAGTAAGTGTAGGTAATAAATCACATTGAAAAGATTAACTTCTAATTGTTTGCGTACCAGAATAATTTAATTAGCACGTATACGACTTTGACCGTCCATTCGTTCTTCTTTTCCAATTGACAACCATTAATCATATTAAAAAAAAGAATGATATATATCGAATATTGGGAAGATCTCTGATAAAACTATCAAAACTATATAAAACTATCAATACTAATTTGAAGGAATTCGATTAAAGACATAGATTTAATATCTGGGAAAAACGAATGACCCACCTAGATAACTTTTTAATCCGTAAATTGGAAGAACCTGTATCAGCTCTATCATAAGAATACTCTCAGACGATCAATAGCATAGTCAATGTTTCAAGGTTCACAACATCATTGTGTAATATTGGCAATATTGTATCAACAATAAATATCAATCCTTTTAGTTGGGAACCTTGGAATATCGGCAATGTGTATCGATAGTCTGAGGATATCCGAAGAAATTTTCCATCCTACACCTTAACAATTCTCATCAATCACGTATAAATTGTTTCGATTAAATATACTTACAATATCTCGAAATTATGTATAGATAAAGTTTTGCTCGAGAAACCACGTTTTTATGCACAAGTCTAAAAAAATAAGATTTAGATCGATTAAGTTTCCTGGCAACGAGCATCGCTGCCTCTTATCCGTATCGAAAAAAGAACGGTAGCCGTCATAAATTTCTCGTTGGGCGAATTAGTCGGCGGTGGCGGGCTCAGCAGCGATTACCGAGAGTAGCCACTAGCCACATGCTGCATGTAATATAGACCTGTTGGAACGCGATGCCGCGTTGACAGGTGATGCAGTCGCGGAATTGCCTCTCGCATCGAGCGCATCTCACGGTGTTCGTGAGCAAAGTGCCTGGCCGTTGATGTTTTCGCTAGCACACGGGTCGGCCACGGTTTGAGGTAGAGACAGAGAGAGAGAGAGGGAGGACGCGAAAGAGAAGGAGCATCGAACGACAAAGGAAGCGAGAGCGAAAGGGTAGAGAATCAAAGTGTACTGGCGGAGGAACACAGAAGCGGCAGAGAGAACGGCAGTAGCGAGTAAACGCAAAAGCGCCCTCGCTCGCTCCCGCGCGATGCAAAGACGGGGTATAAATAAGCGGCTGTCGTTTGCGGAAGCAGAAAACGGGCAAAAGGACAGAAATAAAGAAGAAGTCGCAGAAGAAAGGGAGGCAGTGACAGAGAGAGGAATAAATAAGCCGGGCCGGAGGAGAGCGAGAGGACAGGCAAAAGTAGGAGCTGGAGCAGTAGCAACGGTTCCACCGTTGACTCCCTCTTGCCGCTTCAACGACCAACGTCCCGATCTACTACTTTTGCGGTGTACGACCGTCCTCGCATTGAAAACTTTTCAGCCTGTGTCCTGCCTCCTCTACGAACGCGGCAGGTGTACTTCTGTCTCGTTATCCGGAAGGCCTCTTCCTCCGCGACAGCGACGCGTTCGAGTAGAAGTCGTAGATCACTTGGACGATGTTTCGAATGGATTTTAAAGGACAAGTGATTTTGTCGTGGGAGGAACGGGACGGCAGATCCATTTAACGATCTTCGTAACGTTAATGAATGTATTAGGGCGGTAAATGAAAGAGTGTCCGGAGCAAGAGGAGTAGCATGCCGGTGAATAGTGGCCTCGCGCATACTTTGCTAATGTATACTCGTGCAGATTAGTTTGAGTTGAAAAAGAAAAGAAGGATAAAATGATAATTATGTATAAATCTTGCGTAGGTAAATATTTTCTACCGGTGCTATGTAACAGAAAAAAGAAACGGCTCTTCCGGTGTTGGCGATTTCTAGTAGAAATCCAGCTTCAGCGCTCGGATCCGCTGGTATCGTTGCGGGTTATCCACGGCTGGATCTAGATACTATTCATGCTAAGCCGCGTATCTGCATACGCATCGAGACACTTTTCGAAAGCACGTTACGCAGCCGCGCAGTGCCACCACGTGCATACGAGAGGCAACCTGCATCCTCGTGTGTACGGTGGACGAAGCGGTGCTTGTATGTACACGTACACACACACACACACACACACGTATATATATATACACACATATGTACATGCGCGTTGCCCGTATGCTGGCTGTGAAACAGAACACAAGAGAACAGAGCAGAACAGAACAGAACAGAGCAGAACAGAACAGAACAGAACGGAACGGAACGGAGCAGAGCGGAACCGAATGAAACGGAACAGAAGCGAACGCAGTAGAGAAGCGCAGGCTGACTGCACGGCCGCAGCATGTTTATTGGCGCATCTTGGAGTCTTAAATCTTTATGTTGTCTCCTCGACGGGGTCTGCTATCTCCCTGTCCCATTGGCGGGGTGGGAGGAGAAGGGAGAATCAGCACAACCACGGAAGGGGTGAGAGGGACGAGAAGAAAGAGGGAACGAGCCGGTGTAGCCGTAGGTAAGCGAGACGGACGAATGGATGAGTAACAAAAAGAAACGAAAAGGGACGAGGGAAGGAACGAGAGGGAAGGAAATCGGGAGAGATATATCTCTCGAGTTGCGGTCGCGAAATCGAGTCAAGAGTCGGACAACCAACGACCAAGACGCATCCACTGCATTACGCACACAGAAGCCGCGATCTTAACGTGCCTCTAGAAATGGTCGTTTGCAGTTCTACAGAGAAAACCCACGTGGTAAAGGAACCGGGTAGGAATTATTAATGGCCGTAGGTGTTACGAGCGCGAAGATCGCCGCTTTTAGCCAGATGTGATAGAAATTGCGTCATATCAGATTGACTCAACGCGTACCTACCCCTGGTTCCCCTGCTTTTACATGTTGCAAGTCGATTGCAATTGGCAGCACTTCGTAACAGGTTGCACAATAAATCGACGAATATTGCTTTTATAGTTATCATAATTTAATCGCAATTCGATTCGTATGAAATTTTTCGCCTTTTTAGATGATCATGCGTTCTAGTAGTTAAATATCAGACGCACAACGTGACAGAATCGACGTTATAAAAGCTACTCGATAGAAACTGTATCGAGACATATTCGACTAATAGTTGAATGAAAATTAATCGTTTTTAGAAGAAGAACTATTGTTGTGAGTTAATAGTTTAAGAAGATACAGTTCTTCTGCAACGTAATTACGAGTGCAATCATAGCAATAGTGTAATGTGATGAATGTTTTGCTTAAAAACATTGAGACAAATTGAATAAATATCCAAGATGCCGGAGTATTCTTTGGGAAAGGGACAAGCATCCTTGATATTTAGTTTTCCAATTATTATTAAAATATGCTAAATTTCATCATTTTTGGTTAAATTGAAGAAAACTGAATCTCAAAGTAGATAGGAGGATTGAATTCGATACAAGATATATATCGACTGAATCGTTCGCAGAAATGAAAAACATTCCAGTAGTTAGAAGTTGGCATAATCGACGCTCATTGATAAGAGGAAATGGTTAACATATTTTGTTACCTTAATTAACTGGGGGAAGTGGAATACCACGCGAATAATCGTTTCTACGCGTTCCGTAATAATGATCGTGCAATCTCGTAAAATACAATTAACTACGAAATCAATATACCGTATCGATCTCTGCGAATAATGCAGTTTATCGTGTTTCAATCGCGCGACAGCATATGTTAAAGTAGAAATTTATAAGCTTGATCGATCATTCATTTTGTCAAGCACGACGTTTCCGTTGTTTAAATTGCAATACCAGTAGCGAGATACGAAAATTTTGCATCCTATTGGTTTTTGTATAAAAAGAACAGTTGCACACTATTTGCATTAGGTAATTTGAATAACGCGCGAGAACGAATGAACGTAATTTCTACTCACGCTAATGTGAAATATGAATTTTACGATCAGCGGTGAACTTGCTAAATTATTGCGGTAAGAAAGACGTCAAGCTGAAAACCGTTCTTTCGGTAGGGGGTGTTTGTTGCCGTCTCTGACGAACGTTGTACGACTCCCACATGCACACGCGTGCAGCGCGCGAGTGCATACTTCTTTACCGTACGTGCAGTTCCTATCCCCGGTGTACGTAAAGAAACGTGGGCGTGAAGGCACTTTCGTGCACCGCTGCTGACATAACAGTGGGTAAGAAACTAACAACGATAGAGCGTTATCAGCAGCGTCGAACGCGGTGGTAAGTTTATGGCTGATACGTGCCGTTTATCGGTCTATGCTACGTTTAGTTAATTAAATGGCACTGCGAACGCGTACTCCTGCTATCAAGGAAGTATACACACCGCGAGCCGATGCGAAACAAGCGTAGGAAATGGGAAAAAGGAATAAGATAAAGAAAGAGCAACGAGTGATACGTTCGCTGCGTGTTGAGTGGCGCTCTATGAATACACACGTCTGTATATATATATATATATGTATATACACACCTGGATTTCCCCTTAATTTGCAAGAGGTGGCGCCACCGCAAATAAATAGCCGCGATAACGGATTGATATTGATTTGGGAACTTAAGCGTCAATTTCTTTCTATTTATAATGCAATTCATTGCTCTTGTATGGTGAACTTTGAACATTCGTGCTTGACAAAAAGAATAAATCTAATCTTCGTGACTGGTGATATTGTCTGGCGGATGTATTCTATCTATTAAATTCTAATTGTACGTTTCTCTAAAAAATCGATTCCTCGATTTACGCGGACGACAAATTCTTTTTCTATGGTGTCTATTTTATTTATAATATATCAACAAGTCGTAAGTTCTTATTTGATCGTATTAATTCTAAACACGTTGTTTTAATTCTGATCAGTTTTACTTGACTCGTGGGAAGCACAACCATAAGCATTAGCCTTACTCGCATAACGCTGACTACGATTAAAAATGATGTTTCGCTTCGTTCGAAAAGAAGAGATTGCTTTAGAGTAAAATACGAACAGTAACAACGGATATGAAAAATTTATTCTCATCTTTCTGAGATTTTCATTGTTTTCTCGTGCAACTTACATTGACGCTTTTCTTAAATATCCTTTTTTTTTTTTTTGAACCGGAAGACTCCATTTATGATACTACGTGTTAGAGTAAAAGACAATATGTTTAACTCGGTATATCAGTTATGCGCGTATTTAGAATTGTATTAAGGCGACACTTGTGGTTTTTCAGGTATCTGCACTTGGAAAAAGGAAATTGTCCAGGAATTGTCGGAACAAAGCGCAACGCCCCATTAAAAACAGGATCGAAACCCGAAGATGAGTTGTTCGCAAGCCGAAGTGATTATAACTCCATCGAACAAATCTTGTGCAATTTTATTGCCGAAGCAATCTATTCGATTGACGCTTGTTTCGCATGATTTTATCAATTTTCTCCACTTTCTGTCTCATGGAGTCAGTTGATTTAACAAATCAGCAGCCACGTATCAAAAGGTCTCACAACTACGTTAAAGCGTCAAAATATACTTCTCCCAACAAATATGGTAAATAATGCACAGCTAATGCGTATGTATCGTGACAGGTAGAGACCTTGCGCAAAGTAATCGAAGTCGTGTACGGCCGGAGAACAAGTTGAAGTAGAAAGAGCGAAGCGAAGGGTTGATGTAGCCAGGAAGAAATTCCTGGTATCGGGCCGTGTGCGCGGCGGACTTTGACGATCCCTTAAGTGAAATATCATCGACAATCACTCACGTGAGATCTTTATCGGCTGGTAACGTGATCTCTGACCCCACCAAACTCGGGAGCAGTTTTATGCGAGCTCCCGCGGCGCGTGAATATACACCCGGTGGGTGCTGTTGCTCCGTGAAGGAAGAAGACCTGGTGAGATCGTTGGAAGATCGAAGCAGGAATGTAACGCGGTCCGTGGGCTTCGGGATGGCTGGAATCACAGAAAAGTATTCGGTCGGGTTCGCGTGGAAGCCACGGCACGGCGTTCCGCACGCAGGAACGCGACTGCCAATAAATAAGCTTCGGCATTTCGCGCGCGATTCGCGCGTCTTATCGAGCCACTCGACCCGCTGCCGAGGATGGGGCTACTTCCGATCCAGTCGATCGAATCGATGCCCCTTATCTGCGTACACAGCAGCTCCGGTGGAGAGCTCTTTCGCCCGAGAAACAAAAACAACCTAACCCTTTGGGAATTATGCGAGAACGTCGTACGTTTGTTCGTTGCACGAACTTGAGTGTCGAGAGCGAGTAAATTGATGATACACCCGTAAAGAAAGCTGTATCGGTATTTTGCATATTGTCGTGGTGGATATTTGTTCTGTTAAGGTGAAGGAGAAGTAGCTGTTGCAAGTGGGAAAAATTAAATTGTATAAAAATGGATACGCATTAGCCTTGGTAAATATAATGCACGTTGTTTCAGATAATTGCAATAGCATTTATTTAGACAATTATATCGTTCTATGGAGTGCTTGAATAAATTAGAATTTATTAATACATCAATTAGAATATCATCTTAAATAATGCTATATTTTAATTAATTGAAGGAATATGTTATAATACGCCAGGTATAGATGAAATGCGTTAATTGAAAACATTAATTTACTGCTACTGGACTGTCTTATACAAATTGATGCATCTATGTTTATGGAGGATATTCTGTTATCGTAACGCTAACGTGACGTAAAGGTAAGAAACGTAGACACGTTACGATTATCTAAACTATAAGAAAATATGAAGGAAGAAACTTACTTAGTTATGCTACCTAATATAGGGCAAATGTAAAATATGTAGAAATTAATTATATATACGGAGAAACTATCGTATGGAAAATGGAAATTTCAGTAGGAGAAGAAAAAATACATATTCCAAGGAAAGTAGGAAGAGTATGACACAGAGAATAGCCTAGAATACTTTATGAAAGAAAAGTATAAGGAGATAGTGATTATCATATAACAAATCATTAAAGAATACAAATGTTGGCTACGTTTTATAGTAAATAAGAGACAGAATAGAAATTGTAGAAAATGCTCTACAAATATACTTACATTATAAATCTAAAATAAATGTATCGGGATCTTAAGAACACTCTCACAATGAAAGACAGTATAACGTATACATAATTGTAATATCTATTAAATAAAAAATGTGTAAAAAGAATATTGCAAAAGCAATAACCGAATTCTTACTTGTATTGTTGTACGCATAATTGTAAAATTCAAAATTTTTTTACAAGTAGAAATGCAAGTGGAATAACAGTGGCATGCCACGTTTTACAATATTTTTTATTTCATTTCACTTAATCATTGATAGAACACTTTTCGTAAAGAAACCACGCACAAGAACGTTTAAAACCGAGATTACAGTGTTTCTCGTTTTTTTCGTAAAGGAAACGGACCGACGTTTCTGGAAAGACCCCGGCACGTTTCGAAAGATGATAATTACGCTTTTACGGTACACGGCCAAATCTACATTGTGTCTAGGAGGCGAGTTCTCTCGCGGTAAGACGTAGGAAATCGCGCAATACTTTTAGGCTCCCCGGTACACACGTTGCGAAAAAGTGAAATGTGTTGTACCATTGCGTTTCCATTGTTGTGTTCAGAGGAGACGTAAAACAGGGCAAGGTTGAACCTCTGATTGCCTGAAAAACTGCCACATCGTACGAGCTAGTCCCGAATTTTTTACTTTAACTTGCACGTTCTCATAGCTCGACACCCTTGATCCTTGCATCTGAGTCTCTTCCACTCGATCGAACATGGACACATCAGAAAATTGGAAATTGTGGTAGAACTTCGAATGGACAAAATTGCGTTGGAATATTTAATCAATCGTTGAAACGAATGAAAACTTATATCTTATTAGCGATTGCTGGCTACTGGTGATATAAATACATGACGATCTGTGTCTTTACCATTGATTGTAAATTATCACGATCGTTCATTCTCTATATTTATTTCGTAATTGTACAAGAAATTTCTTTTACCTATTTGGACAGGAGAAGAAGCAAGATTGCCTCAATACGAATAAAGATTATCAGGACGAAAGATCCAATCCAAGAAGCGCAGGAAGATCTCGCGAATTAAAAAGCGAATCAAATCACGTCACGTGGAAATACCAATTCACGACTCGAGTCGAATTAACGCCGATGATCTGCCATTAGCGTACCATTATAATAATAAGCTGGTAAATACGCGTACAAGATTGCGCAATCGTTGGCATCTGCAGCCACCTCGAGAGTATCAATGGTGGGACGTTTGCCAGACGAAAACGCAAGGAACAGGTAGGACCGATGGTTGAATTACACCGATGAAATGAAAAGGGAAGATGGTCCGTGGTGATAAAATTACGCGTACGAATAAAGAGTGAAGCGATCGCGTGATGAGGCGGTTCCAAAATGACTGGCAGAAGCGTCTGAATGGGTTCTGGTTGTCCGGACGTGGTCGATCCATGGCATTCCACCAGAGCCGGTGCTCACGGTGACGAGCAAAAGAGCAACGACGCGTTTCCCATTGTGAAAAGCTGCGTGGTACGGTTGTGTTTCCTCGAGGAGAGGGGCCCGGGGGATCCCTGACCTCCCGTCTCCCTTTATACGTCTGCTTTAATTACGTTTGTCATTTCGTGGCTGGTGTCTCATTACGAAGAAAGTTCGAGGTTTAACTCGGCTGCTTGCGAACCTAGGTGGCCTCTTTCTGGTAACGGCACTAACCAACCCAACCAGACAGCCAACAACAACAACGACGAAGGAAGGAAGGAACGAACGAACGAACCGACCGACCGACCAACCAGTCATGAGCCCCCTTTTACCTTACGTATAGCCCTCCGCGTGCCTCTCTTCGCATCGCCGCTCTAGATCTTCGGATAAGAGCGAACACCATTTTAGCGGTTCCTTACACACCAGACATCCGTTCCCTTCCTATATATACGTGGCCACGGGAGAGCTCGTTGCATTTTCTCCGCGCGAATGTGTCAAGCGACTGGGAAACAGACAGAGACGGAGAAGGTGGATCGTGGAAGGCGGGTGGAAAGGGAGGGAGGGAGGGAGAGATGGCGGGCAGAAAAGGACAAAGAGGTCGAATGGAACGGGAAAGGAGGAGAGGAATCGGGGAGTAAGATATAGGCGCGAGAGGAAGAGAGAGATAGAGAGATAGATAGATCGATAGAGAGAGAGAGAGAGAGAGAGGGGGGGAGAGAGACAGGCGAAACCGGAGGGAGAATCGCGGTGGTGGAGCGAGAGAGACAGAAAGATATGGGCATGTCAGCCGAAACCTTCTAATCCCACGTACAGGTGCTTAATTCGTTACGTGAGAGCGGAGGAAGCAGAAAACGGGATACTGTACCGTTTTCCGTGATAACGAATAAGGGTTTCGTCGTCTCCCTCTCTTTCGCTCCCTCCTGCTTCTCCGTTGCTCTTCAACCGTGTAATTAAACATCGTGTCAAGTATTCGCTACGAAGCGACAACGTTCAAGATACACGGCTGTTGCGAAAATATAGAAGATGGACACCGTAAAGCGTAAAGGGACTTGGATGCCTCGCGTCGATCTTTATGACGTAGTATCTTTTTACGACGGAGCCTCGAACGAACGCGGAACTTTGATAGTTGTGGATATCGGACGAAGACGTGGGGAACGGGTCACATCCGGGTTAACGTAATTACAAATTAATTTCGTTTTATTAAGTAGCTCGCGGTCGAGCAACGCAAGTACGCGCCGGCTTATCTTCGTCGCTCGCGGACGAGAAGCACCGTATTCGGGTTAACTCTGCATTTAATTGGTGGCTTAACCGTATATCCACGGTTTATTCGGTACACCGTGAGAAAAAAGATATTAATTTTTCACGAGTAACTAGAATTCCCGCAAGAATTTGCACTTTATGGAAACACGGGCAGATGAAGATAACGCCGGTAATTGCGTAGTGCCGCGGTGGTGGAGTGGATTATTCGAAATGGTTTACTTCGTAAAATATGGTATACCGTGGATCGTTGCCTCCGAATACTTCAGTGACCCACAGGTGTGTACGAATGGAACTGCCTTCCAGTAACTGTACCAAAACTTATGAATATTCATGGCCAATCATATTCATATTTCTTATTAATTACTTCTTCTGTTACTATGATTATATTACAGACAATATCGTACAGATCTCACGTTGATAGTAACAATATTCGGTTTTCGTCGAATATTGTGCTCATGTGTGTTTAGCTATATGTTACTATTTATTATAACATAGCAAATATTATATGTAATATAATTACACTGCACGCTCTAAACACAATTCACGCGTCCAATAATTCTTGATGCTGTCATAGTCTTTTCGTAAACAAAGAAGATTCTATGTATATATGATATAGCATCATTGTTAAACATATTCACGGTGAATTATAATCATCATTCACTCCTATTCTTCCTTTAAATATGCATAATCACAACGATGTTCTGTTTAAGTTAAATTTAGATGGTATTAACTTTAAATAGCACATCGCTGAATCTGCCTTAACAAACGGTATTGTTCGATGAATAGACGTCTATAGTAACTTTTCGAGAAACAAATTAATACTCGCATAAAATCATTCATCGCAAGAAGATGACATGAATAATCATAAATTTTAAGATTGACACTAAAAAATTATGTATCATTATCACTTTCCTTTGCTTCTCATTTAATGGATTTAATTAACGAATCGCGACCTTCTATGTAAATTCATATTTCTACGAATACAGCTGAAAGGATCTAACCCAAGCAAAGATTTCTTCCATCCTCTACATATTTCATGTCAGGATTTTACTTTGGGAATTTGATATATTTTCGCGCAATTACGTGTCATCTTTTACGTTTACTAATAAATGCATAAAAATTCACTAATCAATATATCTCGCGAGTAATTTGCATAAAACATCGGAATTTATCTAATTGTAAGTTCGCGCTGAGAAAAACCAATCGCGATTTGCGTACGAATCGCCAGGTCGGTTAGTTGATCGTACATAAAATCTGGCTTTGCACTCTGATAAGGGATCCCCGTTTACGTGTGCGTCTCTTCGACTCGAACACACGCAAATGTGCAAGGTTTCCCCGTCGTGTATCGCGCTTCTTTTTCCTTCTTTCACTGTTTGCACGCTTCTATCGGTTCTCTCCCTCTCTTTTTCTCTCTGTGCTCTCGTCTAAGCGTGTACACGCGCACGCAGATGCCGCGTGTCGATGTGGGTAGGGTTATTAGCCCAGAAAGCAAGGCCCCTGCTTCCGGTGTAGGCACTTTAGTTCGAGAGTTTCTTAACCCCTTCTTACACGACTCCTCGCTGGCCTGGCCTGGCCTAAGACTCTGCCCCGGCCTGGCCTGTTGTCGGTTGCGGGTGGTAGAACGCCTCGTCGAGAACCGACTCTTCGGTCCACCACGAAACTCTCTCTACTTGCATTCGTGTAGACCGCGTACGAACGTGCGCGGATCGTAGGGTAGGTAGGTCGGCTCGGTGGCGAACCAAGCGATTTTTCCCGCGATCTAAGCTGCACCTTACCGAGAACGATCGTAAATTTCGCGAAACGGAGAGCACGACTCTGACTCGCGACCTTGCTTATCGTAAGCTACTATGATACCGGTTCATGTTTCGCCATGTCGCTTTGGGATGGTCCGTTAATATATAAGCGGCTTGCAGGTCAAAGTGGTTAACTCCACTTTTTGAGACGTTTGAAATTTTAGTACCAATGCATTTGTTGCGTGTGATCGATGCTTATCTAATACAATCACACGAATTTTCTCTACTTTCTGTTTCGCGGAATTCGTCGATTTAGCGAACAAGCAGCGCATATAGGGTGGTAGAAGAAAGAATTTAGGAGTTTATAGTTTTCAGACTAAAAGATATTCAATTAACCATTTACTTTTACATTTAGGAAATTTCAATATCGTGTCTTTGTAACGTTGAATGTAGAGTAAAAACATAGCTTTGAGATTTCTTTATGGGAACACATGCATTTAAAGACCTTGGTCCATTTATCAATGGCAGAAAATTTATGTGTCAATTTAATATTGAAACACATCGAATATTCTTTGCGAACACCGAAACAAAATTTTGTGTTTTACATTGAGACCTTTAAAGCCTGTATTAAGTTTTTCTCCTTTGTTTCAATTCTTCTTTTCATTTGAATGAAAATAAGTAAATCAAATAAATTTAAAGTATTTTGAAGAAGATCGAGAAGAAAGGAAAGCTTTCGATATTTATTTTTCCAACGATATAATTTGGTAGCTTTTAGTTTGCAATACCATTAATTTTTATTCGAGTCTAGTATCCAAGCTAGAAACATCGGCTAAAGAATCTGCAGTTCTGTTCTCTCAACGTCTCTCAATTTTATTGTGTGTATAGCGATTAATAATTCGTTATTTCCCCGTCGAGGAAAACATTCGTTGATAGGTTAATAGACATAAAAAATGAACCGGCTGGTGTAAAATGGCAGAGAGATACGAGCCTCAACGATGATAGATATGGTTGCACTGGTCGTAATTGTTTTGCGTTCGTTCTTAATTGGGGCTACTTGTTCGTTACGTCTCTTCAGAATGGGCAAGAGGGTATGAAGTTTTAATAAATGCTTTTGGCTGGACTGTTAAGACACGCTCCGCGGGGAAAAGGGCGAAAAATCCTCCAATTCGTTAGTCAGCATGTGCCCAGATCGTTAATAACATACACGGAAACGAAGAATAATAGAATCAACTTGAACTCACAAAACGGTTGTAAAGATAAAAGTTATTCTCTGCTCCCTGTAACGCTAATTTCATTTTGCTGGTATTCCACGTGTTAATACCGTCTCTAAAATTAGATCTCTCTATCCCATATATCAAAACTTCGAATATTAATATTAAAACATTCGCCGCAACTATTCTTCTTCGGTCAAATAATCATTTCATCTGATCTTTATTTTTTTTATTTCTGAAAGTTTCCGATTTCGTTCTTTGTTTCTTGAATTGATTATTTAGAATCGCGCTAGCCACTGTAACAGGTTATTAACGGCCCAGTTGAAACCACAAGTTGAGTTATGGTTATATCTTTTGGAAAATTTACCAGCCGATTTTATCTTGTTTCTTAAAAGACTTCTCAGTCGTTAAATTTCATACGAGTATTCGACATCGTTAACCGATTTTTATCTAATATCTTAATCTAATATCAGCGACTTGCACGCAAATACAGTAGCTACAGAAATACGTGCACATATTTGTACATATCCTTATTTTCCAATGAAGCGTTTTTTATATCACGAATTCAGATTTTTCATTTTCATAACACACATCAAATACGTGCAGTCATAAGAAAGTACCTGCCTGCATACTGAACGATATGAAATTTATTATGCTCGAAGCTGATTAACTCGTAAGAAACACAACGGTATGTCGATAATTTTTGTGGCCAGAGTCCAAATAAGACAGTTTGTTAGAAAAATTCAAGAAAATCAACGTATACTTACAGCGCGTTTTCACGCGAATTTGTTTGCAGGTTCGTTCGATAGGCAGACTTTCCTCGCCTGGCGTTCAGACGTTCGGTGATTTGTGGGTCAGATAGCAATTAGAATAAGACGATTGAATTGGTATAGCGAGCAGACGGCAAAGGTGGTCGGTTCGCTTTCGAAAGTGATGACCCCGGGAGCGGTAAAGATGCGTGCAGGTGCTTCCTCCTTGGAAAGCATTTTATACGTATGGAACAACACTAATGCGATGGAGATTAGCTTACCTGGGTTCCCATGAACTATTTTTGAGCTTAATCGTTTGCGCTGATCTGCTGTTATACGCTGTGTACGTACGCCGAGCTAGGTTGTAACAGATAATTACTCCCGCGGCTAGGAAGGGGATAGACGTTCCTGGATCGCTAATGAGCTTCTGGAATATTATCGATGCTCACGGCAGCGCTTATAACTGCTTTTCAACTGAGATTGTAAATTTTCCGTTGTTCACTGACTTCGAGGGAAAGATGCGCCGATTATGCACACTGGAATATAATGGCGTTTTAAAACTGCCCGCCTGCCTGACTGCGCGTGGACTAGCCAACAGATTGAACGAAGAGACCGACGTACGTACATATTCAGAAATGCTAAGATATTCGGATAATTGCTTCCTACGGAACACAGTTGATAGATGTATAATTCGTAGTGGCATAGAAACGCGTGTTTTCATAGTTTCATTCTTTCGCGAATGATTCCTTAAGAAACACGGACATCTTGACACGAAGAGTCTCTGAAAATTTTGATATCGCAAAGTTAGTAGATTGTAACGCGTAACACGTTTCTCTGAACGTGTCGGATTTTTCACCTGCGTCACGTTCGACAGATACATACGAACTGTGTTATTCTTTTACGTCTCAATTCGTTCAAAACATCGTACAATTTAGTGAAAATACGTAGCTTCCAATTACGTAGTATACATGTTTCATTTAAGGATAATTTAATTTAAGGAAATAATCTTAAAGCTATACACCTTTGAAACGTTTAAATTAGTTTCATTGCTTCAGATTTATAAGAACTACCGGCGCAACAATTCCTGAAATCAAATTATTACAGTATCTTCATTTATTACCTGTTACAGTTTTCTCGTTTTTGTTTCTTCGCGTATCGAAAAATTGTTCAGTGGAATAGAAAATGTTCTGAATTCCTCGCAAGCGACGAACATACGTTTCCAGCGATCTTCGTGTTACGTTTTCCGAAGCTAAATCCATGGAAGAAAAATGTGCAATTATTCTGATTATTCGCGATTGGCAATACCAAGGTGTTAATATTCTTCGAAAGCCATAGTTCTTCAAAGAGGTCGAGTCAGGCGTTCCGGCGATTTTTCAATTTCTTCGTCGCTTCGTCGTCGGTCACGCGTCATGATTTTCTCGGGACACAGGTGAAGGATCCGTAAGTCGCCTCTCCAGTTTTTCGTCTCCTTTACCATCGTTTTTCTCTCCTTACCTTTTTTAACTGTTCAGTCCTTACCGAATGGTAGCGAGACTGTGTGTGTGTGCGCGCGCGCCCGCGCACATTATTAAAATAGTTTTGCAGAACGCGATTTAATCGCGAAATTACGAAAAATTACCGGCAAGGTAATAATACGTGACCGCATAATGAATTTAAAGTGACTCGTAACACGATGTTGAGTCCTCGGCGAACCACCTGTTCGACGGTGCACGTTACGTGGGTGGAAATACATTATCTGTTCTCGGTCTTCGTTCGACTTTACGTTATTCACGAATAAACGATGAACCCCGTGGAATTTGCAATTTGAAACATTTCTTATCAGGTCGTGGCGTATCCGAACGATACAATTTCTAACTGTTGAACAAAATGCGAATTCCGCGTTGGTCAAGATTTACATTTTACACGAAAGCGACATAAGAGCTGAGCGATCAGATGAACTAATAAATTAATAAAATAATTCGAATTTTAATCGATATATATAGATATACAATCTTTGCATCTAAACATCTTACAATTACAAGTAATATCAGTGTGTTCAAGATATAGAGAAAAAATATACATATATATTGTTTATTTGCTGCACCAATATCATAACTTAAAGGTATTCAGTTTAGAAAATACGAATTTCAATATTTTGGATATGCAAATAGGATATGCGAGTTTTGAGTTGATAATATGTTCGTATCTCTGGTTTCGAATGGCGAACATATAAAGAGATTTGGATGTATCAGTTCGGATTATACTTCGTGTGAATATTTTACCTTATACGTGTAACCGCAATTGATGCAGGAAGATAAAAAATTCCAAGAATCGTTAGACGGATGTTCCGTGCCCTTTAGTTCGATTCATAGCTTGATCGTACCAGGCAGAACTACACTCTAGAAATTCTGTATTCATTAACTGTCTAATGGCGGTAATTTTTATACGATGAATTAACGCGCGCTGTTTACTGCGATAAATTATTGAGATTTATTATGTCTGATGTGTATGATTCATTCCAAACAGAGCTCCTGTGATCCCGTAGAAATTTTCATGCCATAATTCACATAGTCTGCGTTTGTTTTCCGTCTGTACCTTCGAAACCATATTACAGGCTCATTCAGTTGTTTGATCGCAACAGGCATGACGAATTTCTGAAGTCTTTTAGATCTGATAAAACATATGCTTCAAGAAACTGTATTCAAAGATCTGAAACAACGAGGGAGTTCGATCGCTTCGAAATTTGCGCAATTTTGAAATTTCTTCATTTTTATGAATATCCTCTATCGGTCTCTAATATTCTGATATCATTCAAACTTCAAGCTCAAACACCTCAAAAAATATCGTTTAAATGATATTATTTAGATGATATTCTACAAACTAAAAATGACATTTTGCGAAATACATCTTCTAACTGCGATAATCTACAATAAAGCATTCTTTTAAGCAACTTGATCACGGAATACGTTTCTCCAATTTTCGAGACAATGGAATCATCGGCAATGGCTTTCTTAGTGTTCGATCTTGCGTAATAGAAAACATTGAACCGGGATGCCTTGACGAACTCGAAAAAATTACATGGCGAAAACTATTGCAACGTCGGAAGTGGCAATGCCCGGGAAGCGTACGGTTCTCAAAGGGTTAATTGGGCATAGTAACTCTTCAGGTGACCAAGCTCCATGGGAGTGGAACGGAGAAAACCCAGTTTTATGCCTTGCATTAAGCTCTTATGTCTATATCTTTATGTTGTATCTGCTAATTTATAAATATGTAATCACGCATCTACGACCCCCTCGCTATGGTATTACCTTAAATGCTTTTTTTACAGATACGTTATCGCGGACATATTTATGCAATGAGCAGGGGAATACCATTGTCGCGGAAACGAAATAAATGTTATGTAATAAGGATGAGTGGCAGGCTTAATTGTTACTACACCTATATCGTATATAATTGTATTTTACGTATCGTTAAAACTTCATTATCTTGTCGACAAATAATTAATCCCGTGTTAATGTTGAATTAATTAAGCGGCTTTCTATAATAATAAGGTGGTATAGTTATTTTCCGAATGACGTTAGGTTAAAGCGAATGTTTCTCATGATGATAAATCGAGCCTCTTTTTTTTTCTATTAAACCAATCTGCTTCTTTCATCGATGTCAACTTTATTTTAAATCGTTAACAACGTTAAACATCGTCGTTTTATACAATTTATGGATTGTCTTCTGAAATATTTTTAAAAGCTTTACTAAAATGTAAATTAAAATCTATCTCGGCTGTAGGAAGATTATTCTTAATCCTGTGAACGTTGTAACACGAAATCATAATTTAATTTAATAAAATCTAGTATCACGTTGAATCTTACGCGTACCAAAGAAATTCCATTATTAAAATTTGCTAAAATGTATCAGGCAATATGAAATTTATTTTACAACTCCATTTAAGTTTCTATAAAAAAAAAATTGGCCATATTCGAATCACTGGACACGAACGAGGCATTCAAACAAGAGAAACGTAATTTATTTTATTCCATTCTTCAGCAAGCAGTGCAAACAGTCCGCGTATTTGCGTTCGTATGTACCTGTTCCGAACCGATTGCGCCGGTACTTGGAACCCGAGCCTTCATTATACTCTCTGTCTCCAATCGCGTGTGACAAATTATTCCAGCGTCATATCCGCTAGCGGTTCGCAAAAACACATACGAAGAATCATCAGTCCAACAAATCCATCTGTACGAGTATATGCACTACACGTATATCTCCTCGCATTCTTTCCAACATTCTTCAGCGAAAAACAGCCCAAAAAGCAATAGAACGAAAGGCAAGGAACAATAAAGGAATAAATAAAAGAAAATTCGAAAGGAAAGCAAGTTCGATAAATCATCGAATCGCGGTAAGATTTCAAAAGGAGCGACGACTCAATGGAGCAGCTCTCCGTGCAACCTTTGGTGAACTACGAATTGGCCCGCAAAATCTCTTATCTGCGATCGACTGTTCGGCTCCGACTGAAACGGATGAAAAAGGAAAAAGGAGAGAAAGAAAGAGAAGAAAAAGAGGATATTTCGCTGTAGCGGGCCGGTCAAAAATTCTCACGGTCACGTCGAGCGTTTGCGCGGAAGCATCGCGAAAAACATAAAAATAGATGCAGCCATGGCGGAGGATAGGAAAAAAAGTATCATCCTTGCGTGTCGGAGGGGCCTGAGGTCGCGAGGAGTCGAGGAGTCGAAGAGCAACGCGGCCGAGGAACGAGCCCAGGCACACACGATGTGCGCCGCGTATAAGTCAGCACTCAGGATATTTCGTCATTTCCTGCTTCTCACGCGATACAATCTAAATTAACTATGTTCGCTTGGCTAGGCCTCCTCCCTCGCAGAGGCTCGCATCTCTCAAGAAAATTTCTTATTTCCTAGCGAGGAGGGCACACGGCCGCCGTGCCGCCGTGAAACCATCGCGGAGGGACCCCACTCGACATCGCGATCGTAACGACGATCGTAACGACGATGGTGCCCAAGGAACGAAGAAAAAAGGAAAAAACAACAACGTATGGAGGAGAAAAGTATTTAGATATACCGTGTCAGTGCCGATGAAAATGACATTCCAATGGTTTGGGAAATATTTTCCAGAAATAATGAGTTATGTGTGACGAATTGAAGAAGTTGCAGGATAGTGGAGGAAGTATAAGGAGGATAATTAAGAGTATAGGCAAGGAGGAGAATACACAAGGAAGAAAGGGCAATGGTAAGGGTGTTGAAGTAATGGGTTGGTATAACGTGGAATGGTTCTAAATCAAACATAGTTAGTTTGGAATTTGAAATGCGTACAGTCCTGTTCATAAGTTAGTAGATTCTTGCTAATGTTGAAGGCGATGTTCACAGAAACGTTCATAGGATCATTAGAATATAGGATTGCGGATATTTCGTTTGTAATATGTAAGATTTGAACGTCGACTTTATTTTGTAATCGAAGGTAGCATTTGCTTGTTTTTATCCTAAGTGTACCAAGTGTCTGAAGATTTACAGACGATAATGTACTTATATCATGCACTGCAATGTAATTAAGAGACTACGGATGTTTGTGCAATTTATATTTTTATTACGTTTGCTGGATATTATAACAAGCACTGTAGTTTGAATATTTTACATATTTTTTCATATTATGCGTAATGTGCGTCCTTGCATCTATAAATTTCTCACAAAGTCTCTAAGCGTAAAAATCCGCTGTTTCATAGACACAATTGATTACTTCCAATGCTTCTTTAATTTTATATTACTCGTTTCATGGCTGAATTTCAAGTATCCGTGGTACATGTAGCATTTTGGGAATTTTATGGGTGGGAACGTTGGAGGATGAAGTTTATTTAGCACCAATTGTTGCCACAGAAATTTCTGCCGTAGAGTTAACGGTAATGCGAACTCCAAAATACTGCTAATTAGATTATATCCTTGTTTTACATCTTCCTAATAAATTATGATCATCGCAGATAGGCAATGACAATGGAATTTAATTCGTTGCAATTCTCCTAGCTTTTTAGGTTGTTCAATGAACACTTCACATGGTGAACGATTGTTTCAAAATTTCGCAATCCTATAAAAGTATAAAAGTACCACGAATTCGGGGCCCACGTAATAACGCGTTAAATTCATGCCAAAATTCTTCTTCCAGGTATGAGCAGAGATCGGAGCAAAAGGGACCAACAATAGCAGCATCGACAGTTCGACGAACAATAACGAACGACAATGACAATGACGCCGAAAACAATCGAAGAATCATAACGAAGAAATAAAGAGAACGATGAAAGTTGCGATAAAGAACGAAGAATATGGTCGGCGAGGATGCCAGGGCGACACCATGACGACGAAACTAATTGTAACGAGCGAACAAGGCGAGTGANTTGAAACGGCGATGATGAAAGTTCGAAGAGGACGAAGACCTGGGCGGCTTTCACAAGCAGGCACGTAAATAATTCAGCTGGAAAATCCAGCTTTAACGTTCCCGCGGCCGGAAGAGGCTCGCTAAGGTGTTCCGCGGGCGTCGGGGAGAAAAAGGAATTCGCGGAAAGAACCGTCGCCCGTTGACTTTACTCGGCCATTCGTTACATCGCCTGTGACGTTTTAAGAAACCTTCGCCGTTGCAGATTCTAATTCGTCGCGTTTCACCTCGGGGAGAGGTTGCGTTACGGTTTGAAGGTGCGTACGCCGGAGGAAGTAGGGCGTAAAATACCATGAACTTTGAACCGTGCGTTTTAGAGGGGAAATGGAGTGAAGAAAACTGCGTGGAAACATTAAATGCGACTGCTTGCGACGAAGAAATAAGAAACTTAGTAAATAATGGGACGATATAATTGATGGAAAATTGAGAAGTCGTTTTGAAATTGAACGGTATATGGTTTTCTAGTGGTATAACGAAACTTGCTTTATCCGATTAAGGTGACGTCATTGTAGTATAATGTTGTTAATGATTTTTAGCCTGATTTTTACTCTGCTGCCAAGTCCGAATTTTTATACCTCAAGCTTGTATTCATTTTAGCGAACGAAGAAGAAGTAACAGTGACAATTAGTAAATAATTACCAGTAATAACGAGTAATAACTACGATTAAACTGAAACTTAGCTTGAAGATAATAAAATTATTCCAACGATATATCATGTTATGTTAACGTGAAATAATAAAACGTGTAATGTGAATCATCGCATCTTTTTCTAAATTATATAGTACAGTGATGTTATCTTTCACAGACTCCTAAATTTCACTCTAGATATACATTTTAATTTTAATTGAAATTAGAACTGCACTTCATATTTCGCTATTTCTCTACTTTACAAGAGACGATAAAATGGAAGGTTTATGTTGTTCAGCGTGAAATAACGAAAATGAAAGTTAATAAATAAATTTGTATTTCGTCAAATGGGCCATAAATGTTCCATCGAGTCATGATTTTCTTGATGGCGTCGATTGTGGACAATCTGGCGAAGTCATTTAGCGATGCGAATTGTTGCGTCATCGGTTAAACTGATTCGAGAGATATTTATCGGTGGCTATGGTTTGTAACTCGTCACGCTTATAGCTCCGTTCTTATTCTGTTAACATAATTCTTACGTGCGAACGAAATTGCTTTATCTTTGATAAAAAAAACATTTAAGTATGAAAATTCAATAAAATAGATATAGAGGAAGATAGAACGACAAGAAGCTGTTTTCCATTTCAGTTCACATACTCTTTGTATTATCAATGACATATTTCCATATCCAATAATCCCGCAATCGATGGAACTTTGTCAATCAAAACACGAATCGAACATTTTTACCGTTGTCAGAACTCGACAATTTTTATCACATCTTATTAATATTTATTTATCAACAATTGGTGTTGAAACGGATTCAATGAGTTTAACGAAGCAGTTTATTAATCGAACAAAAGATAAGAAATTACAGTTCGCTTCCTACATTACATTAGCGTCGCCAATCCATGAACTGAGAAATTTGGCAAGTGTATGTATTCTGAATTTTGCGAGCTGACTTCCATATATCGAAAATTCAGAATTCGAGTATCAGAATTTATATCTATTTTATGTACGTTTAATCGTCACTGATCGATATTAAACAAATCACACTGTACGTCCATCGCCACAATCGACGAACGAAAAGCAAGATTTGTCACGTTATCGATGCTATGGCGTTCAGAGAAATTTGGTGTCTGACCAGTGATGGATCGCATCACTGGTTGCGCGTGAGTCGTCAATTATTTAGATGAAAAGTATGCGCGAACTATGAACAACTGCTACCTCCGAATACCCCAAGAATTATTAAAAAAAAAGCATGTAAGAAGATGATGTCACCGGTTCATCGAGTAGATTCGATCGAAGACACTCGCTACGCGGAAACGAGCCTTCGTCAGATCGATCCGATCGGCACTTCCTCGAGTATTTCAGATCAGGAAGCGGAGGGCGAACTTTAAAGAACATGCAAGGCGAACAGAAGAAAGGAGATGATATCGTGGCGCGCGGAAATGTTATGGCGTGCAAGGAACACGCAAAGAAGGTGTAAATGACCACGGCGGGCGGACGCAGGAGCTGGAAGAAAAGCAACGATACGGTGTTCTGCGTTGCCAAGACGATCCTCTTTTTACGGCTGAATGCGTGCTGACGTAATTCTACTTTCTCTGTGAGAACGAATTTCACGAACCAGACCTCTCCCCTGGGGTCTCGAACGAAGAATAATGCCAGCCGTACGCTTCTATCGTTCTTTCTCTTGGAAACTTATTCGATGGACGTATTTGTACAAGTCTGCCTGTTTCAGCAAAAAAGATTGTATAATACACTGTCGTGTTTGTTCGCCAAATTAGCACGGCGAAGCTGCAGTTCCGTATTTTTCTATGTTGATTATATGTAGAATACGGCTGTCTATGCAAATCTATATTTTCCTGAATATAACTGAAGAGATAGATCGCATGCAGAGATTTGGTCTATATGCTAAATACGATAATGGCTACCGCTCTTTTGATTTTTTATATCGTTTTGTCTGTTACGTGTATTCTAAATTTGCCATAAATGCACAAACATTATGGCGTGATTTCTGTGCAGCTTGGAAAATAAAGGAAGGTGGTAAAAATCGATCGATTTTGGACCTTGCTGCTGACGAACAATTTTAACAGGGTATACTTTTTTTATCGCTTCTTCTTGAAGAAGTCGCCTACGATATGAAGATTTCGTACGAAGAATTATAGAATACTTCAGTACATTTACTGAAATTTTGACAAGAAGAGATTGAATAGATCTTATAGAAAGATCGAGAAAACGAGTGACAATATACTGTCTTCATCTTCCATTCTACGATATTCGACCGATACTATATATGTAATGTTATATTTTTTGAATTTCTAAACGATGCTTTATTAAGCTTCTTTCTTACGCTTCAACCATAATCCTGATCACGAACGCAACTCACGGTGCAAAAGAGTTAAAATTACTATCTATGTCGCGAATATTACCTAAACACGGATATATTGTGTTCTGTACCTTTCGTTCACCGTACATTAAAATTGCCACACTACAGTGTCTACGTATGTTTAATGTAGATTGACCGATTGATACATTCTTCGTTCAAACACGTGAACCTGTACCTAAGCAACGTCCAGCAGTAAGTTCCACTAGTTCGAGGAACCTCTAGCTGTATCAGACACTGAACCAGCGAGAAACAGAAGCATGAACGGTACCAATGATTGTCATTCGACGCGTAGACATATTAGGGAAATGAATCACTTGACTCTGTAAGCCTTATCAACATCGGTTTCGTGCGAAGAATACTGGTCGACTGCTTTTTACAGTTCGTTTGATTATCCTCCGATCGTGAATCTATTACGTTGGAATACAATGCCAGCGTAGGTACTAGACACACCGCGTTAACGGACAATGTCGGAATACGTTGTCTTGGGCGACGCTCATAGAAAAATTCGCGCGAGGCAATCATTTCAACGAAGCGAGCATGCATCGCGCCGGTTTTCCAGACCGTGGCGTTCCTTGACATTTTATCACGTAACTAAGGTCGATTGGTAGAGACGATTCCTGTCTGCTCGTAGCAACGTGCAACATCATTAAACGCGCTTTGATTGTTCTTGGATAGAATTAAATATATCAACACTACGCGGTAGGTCTTGAAAATACTGTAGGTACAGCGTCTGTGAAGCTTAGAACAGGTGCAACGCGTTTGAATTTTTAATTTACGATCTTTTCATTTTATAAAGCGAGATATTACGAATACAATCTTATTTAGTATTTAGAATTATTCAAAGATATACTTTGCATTTAATTGATATAGTACATAATTAATTTGATTTGAATTACAGGAAGTAGATGGAATACGCAGTTTGTGTAACTGGATATGTATCTAACTTACGATCCTCCAGAAGTGTTTTTATACGCTATATAAAGAGACCATTTTCATTAAAGTAAAGCACATATTGTATAACGACCGTAGCAATATATTTATTTCCTAACAACAAGTATAAAGCGATAATGGAATAATATTATTATTTTATAGAACAAAATTGTAGAAAGTCGGATCGTTTCGACGAGTCGGTAGGTAAATGTCGAACGCAAAGAAACGATTGGTCAGAACGTTGATTTTTACGAGGTTCTCTGTTTTAATTTCAATATCAAATGCATTCAAATGCAGTGGAGGTCTATTGGAACACCTGAAACCGTTTCCAAGATCGTTGTTCCATGCTTCGGAATCGCGGAATAATCCGCTACTGTTCGAGTCCCGTTGTTGCCGGACTATCGGAACCTCACTCACCATTGTCTTGGATAAGGCTTCTAAAAAAATTCGCACTGACGTCTTCATCGAAACCGCCTTGAACTTCGCTAGAACTCGGATCTCTCAGTGTTTCATAGTCTTACGTCAGCCGAATAATCAATTTATACGACGTTTCATCCTTTTAAGGTTTCGTTCTTCCAACGGAACTATAAAATTTCAAACTTTTGTGTTTCGGTAACTCTAAAGTAATTATTATTAATTGTGGGAAGATATAAAAAAATACCTTCAAGTATAATATAAATTAAAGAGAATATAAAGGAAATAGGAAGCGATTTTTAACACTACGTAGATTAATTGGCTGTCTAAGGAAGGAACTTTCTACTTTTCAATATAGGCAGTATGTAGTTATTGATCAGGATAGGCGAAGCATACTCGGAACGCAATACAACTATAATCGATAAAAGATTAAACCAAACACTCGTACAGCGATCTTTCGCTTAAAGTTTCGTTGTAGGAAAGATCCACTTTCGAAATTGTTCCTAAATATCCAGGAATTTTATACAAATGTTATACGATTACCTAGTATCAGATTTTATCAACCACTTCTAATCCGTTTTCGTACTATTAGACGACTATTTCGAACGTCAAACGTCATACGATTCTTAATTCTTAATTCTCAGAAAATACTAACTTCCAGCAAACTGCGACTTAAAACTTTGCGTACGTGAGTAAACAACTGGTACCAGGCGGCGAACGAGCGAGTAGTAGGCAGAAGTCTCTAGACATTTTGTCGTGTGGCGGACGTAGCGATTAGAAAATGTCGTCTCGCGTCGGGAAGACGAGCGAGCGTGGCAAACGGCGGCCGTCCGTTCCTTGAAAGCAGAAGGTACATAGTTGCGGACGGTGCAATCGGCCGTGCCGGTGGCGTTTCTAACAAATTAACGGCCGATATCTCGTCGTTGCCCTGCTCCTACCTTCTGGCTCCACCTCCCGGGTGTACCGGCTGGTTCGGTGGAGCCGGTCGGATCCAGCCGGCGCGCGGAGAGAGATCATTTTTGCCACGTATTTGCAAACTGAATAATAAATACGCAGATATACGCGAAGAGGCCGCGTTCCGCCTTCACGCAGCTCGCGCTACGCGCGGATTGGTCGCACCGGCCGCCGAGGGGACGGCGATATTCATTCGCCGTCTCTCCGGCTCTCGTGGACCTACTTTGTACACGCACACGTGCACGATACCATGTTGCACGTGCACGCGAACGTTCACGCTTAAGAGGGGAGGCAGCGTGTGCGCGAGAATGCACGCCACTCGCTGTACCATATCCCTCTCTCGCCGGCTTGACGCTCCTCTCGCTACTCTCTCTCACTGCCTCTCCCGCTCCCCCATCGCCAATCTTTCTTCCTCTAACGAAACGAAACGAGCTTCCATCTTTTTTCCACGCGTTTTTCCCTCGGCCTCTCGCATCCCTCCCATCCTTTTAATCCGCTTCACCTTCTATACCCTATTTCATGCTCACCGTGTTCCCCTCTTTCTTTCTCTTTCTCCTCTTTTTCTTTCTTTTTTCATCCTTCCTTGCTCTTTGCAGTTTTACCAATGGATCCACCAGTTCTATCGTAGAGATTTTCAACCTTTCCTCGCGCACCTTATATCCTTTGCCGTCTCCTCTTTCTCCACCTCTTCCTTCTCCACCTCCGCCGTCTCCTCCGCCGTCTACTCCGCCGTCCTTGTTCGCGTTTCTCTGTCCGCCTCGCGCCGCACCGGCCGATCGCACACCCGCGCACACACGCCAGTGTACGCTTACGCACACCTCCACAGATGCTTAGCCCGTGCATCACCGGCCGGATCGGCTCTCTTGTCCTTGCCGGTTGCGCCGCGTACACGCCGGCTACCGTGGCTTTCCTAAATCCCCTCGACATCACCCCGATTACGCAGAAGTGGAAACGCCGGCGAGTCAGCCGGCCGGCCAACCAGCCACTCTTGAAATTGTTTGTGAGAGCTACCCGTTGGTTGGACAGAGAGAAACTGGGAGACATCAATGCTGCTCGAGAAATAGAGGCGATAATGTTGAATGTAAATGTTACCACGCCGGCAGTTGAGCATTTGCTTTGAATCGAGTGAATGAAACTGCGTTTGGTATTGAAAGTTCAGCCTTTTGTTCGAAGAATGAGCTTTATGGAGGGATTCAGATATATAGATTGAATCTCTCTATTGATTAAAGAATCGTTTTATTTTGAATCGGTTTGAAACTCTGCTGGAGGACGCACTGAAACGTTTCCATGTTTCTGGTAGTTTGATCTTTTACGATTAGACCGCGATTTCTATGCATTTATGGGACATTTAAAGTCTTAGAAATATACAAAATCCACCTGATATGAAATAGTATCTAACATATCCATAGTAAGCTAGAAGTCATAATATTTAGTGGATGAGGCAAGTCTGTGTATCGGTTCCATTTCTTTATTTGTGTTTATAGAAATATCAATTATCATAAATACCTGCAGTCTTCTTATGATATTCGAGGAGTTATTTAGGAAAAGATATGTTTTGTATATATTACATCCATGAAACAGTTTTACTTATGTTGTGTTCAAGTTGAGAATATTCTACGTTAATAAATTAGATTCGCGTGTTTGTGTAAAATAATCGGTCGTACAAAGTGACTTTCTGGATTCTAAACTCGCAAATAGGAGACATAATTAGCTAGTAATGAATAGTTGAAATTAATGACGTAGGATTTACGAGCTTTCAGTGAATCATCAATAATATCCTTTAATTACTCTCATCTGCATAATCAATTATACGAATCATACTGAACAGTTTCCTCTTACCGCCGGTATCAACAAAATGAAATTATATTTCCATCCAATAGGAAAAACCAGATTCCTTGACAACGATAAATACCATTTTAAATTCTAAACGACGATTAGATGACATGTTTGTAATCTTTGGATGTCGACCGTGTTTCCAATAATCTGTTGTATTTTCTTCCGACATATCGCGAACATTTCATTTCATTTCTTCAAGACAGTTCCTCTGCGTTACGCAAGATTCTAATTCCTGTACACCGAACAATCGTCATTTTCACGAAGGCTCATAGGCGATACATAGGCGAGTTTCATCCACGCGTTGATAATTTCGCCTTGAGGCATTATCGCCGGTACTCGGAGAGAATGAAGAAGAAACGGAATTGACTTGTCATTTCTCGTGTAATAAATCACTGGCTCGCGGTATGTTAATTTTCATCGATAAGAATTTTCTCCGCGCGGCCGACGTGAGTAATCGTTTTTTCCAGGATGCTCATTTTCGCGGGATCTGCGCTGGTAGCGGGCCTACTGTCGCTTCATTTTTATCACGGTCCGCCTGTGCTATATAAATATTTATATCCATAGACAGGCATTACCCGCTTCCTAACGCATTAACGAGCACAATGCACTTATACCGCGTGTTTCGTGGCCGCGTACAAGCAGGTGAACGAAGGCCGGCGGAGCGTGCTGTTTTTCTTGGTTCACTTTACGGTTCTTTGAATGTCGTTCTTCTTCCGTTTATTGTTGCGTTTCGTCCATACGCGATGACCCGCTTAGCGCGTGGCTTTTTTTAATTACGCGACGGGACTCGCGATGCTACGCGCGGATATTACAAACGACAGAGCCGCGTAGATTCCCTTTCACTGGAGTTTACAGTCATCGAAAAGGGATTAAAGATGTTCTATTATTAGACGATCCTGGCTTTGGTTCGGCCGTGTATATCGTTGCTCCATTGAGTGGAGAATTTTGTTCTCAGAGGAATTGGTAAAAAAGAAACTTGACAAATTGTGCGAATAGTTGTTGGATAAAGAAATTGCTTAGATTTGTCAGATCGGGAGTGTAGTTTATCCTAAGGTGGATTTGTTTGTTAGTATTAATATATACGCAATAAATTATATAGATACGTGTTTTCTTGGAATATGTTTTCTTGGTGCTGATGCTTTTTACAGATAAGACAATCAATTTTGATTTACCATCACGCTACTTACGTTATAATCAAGACCGAGAATCTTGTAAATCAAGGTTTACCTTAATTTAGTCAATTCAAATATATATTTTATTTTATCTTTGTTTTCTTTCGTCTTTATCAGAAATCAGATACTATTCTTATAATCGTGGTTTATTATTGCATAGCGAACTTCCTCAAGAACCTGTCTTATTTTTAAACCTGACTGAAATTAATACATGTTCTTCATTTATGGCGTTTTAACGTCATAAGAATATCTCGAAGGAAGATCTTCATTTCGAAGTATTATAAAGTAATACGAAGCAGAATTTTCCAATATTTTCAAGTCATCCAACATAATGCACCCTCTTCACGCTTTCTTTATTTCATTTTGTTTCCAATTGCGTAACTTTGTTTAACATTTATTTCAATTTCTTTTCATAATATCCAAACTGTTTTCCCCCGACTTGAATAATTTTTAAAGAAAATGATTGTACAGCCTTTCTAATTATTTTCCGTACGTTCGTGTTACAAATGTGCTTTATTTTCAGGATACTATGAATTTATTCAGTCCAGACTGATCTCACGATATCCGTCCGGAATGAATTAAAAGGTCTTAAAGAAGCTGGCCTTGAGGTGAATACGGCGATACGGCATTATGGACGACGATTTTTCATTTCTGACAACATTATCGATCCAGCAGTTCCATCGTAAACGATACACATAGACAGGAACTGAATCGCGACGAACTCGCGTAGACAATCGTTCCGTGTCTCTGACTTTTCGGCTTAATGTAGAATCTTTTAAATATTCAGTTTATACGCTCGGTTTTACGTTCACTACTCCGTATCACGCTAGACGAGCACATACGTGCACTCATTCCATATGCATAAGAAAACAGTTACGCGGTTTCGGATCGACAATCACGTCGAAGAGATTCTCTCTCGATGTTACCTTTGATATACCTACCTGGCTGATTATTTTTGATTCGTTTAGAATCGAATTAGATTCGAAATTAGACGAATTCCTCCTTATTTACTTCATTATATCATGTACAATGATATAATAAAGATATAGTATATAATTATATAAGATATTTGCAAATATCCTTATTTTTTATATAACTGACCAATTATCAGGTTCTGCATCTTATTTTCATAGTGTTAAATTTGTGTAATCACATAAAAGTACCGCTAAGTGATACGAAATGTAATACACTTGGGCTTTATTAATTAGTACTTAAATGCTATTATAAATACAATAGTATTGAAATAAATTTCGTGGCCTTGTAGATACTTACTTGAAGTCTTATAAGTTTACTTAGTAGTACCTTGTTGAAAACTTCTGATGAAAGATGTGGGTTCCTTAGATTTCAGATTTAAGAAGGGATTAGAATAAAATCCGCCAAGCAGAAAATCTAGGTTCGACGATCTACTCAACCTGCGATCACGTTAAAGGTTTAAACATTCGTCACTTGTACGGTGATTTAATTGACTTATAATTCGCCAATGCTGTCGCCGCGTTTCATGTTTCCCGATAATTAACGCGCTCGACCAGTCCGTCCTTACTTTCGTGGAATACGGTTCCCTGTAACGAAGCGTTCAGCGTTAACGAAGCGTTAAAGCGAGCCAGCTGCGTTGTGTTAACGCAACGAACAAACGGGAGGAATACAAAGCGTGTAATTACCAGGTGATCGTCCCTAATAACGGAACAACGTGTACGATCGTTCGCTCGACTTACGACTCGATCTATTAATGGGTTGTCAAGCACTCCAAATCACTTCGCGTAGAATTCGATATCTTAAAACTCCCGAAAATCTTGTAACTCTTGTAAATCTTGTAACTCTTACAAGTCTTGTAAATCTTGGAGGTCTTGTTTGTTTTGATAATATTTCTTGGAAGCTTGGCGTGTAGCTTGGTATGTAGCTTGGTGTGTAGTCAATATTTTACAAACATATTGAATGCTTTAATTGGAACAGTATCGTCGATACACGATATTAAAAAGAATCTAAACAGATATCGAAAATACATTTACACGAGCAACTTCCAAGTCTTCCAAGAATTCCAAGGCTTTCAGGAGTTAGGTTACCGAATCCTACGAAATTTTGACAGTCTCGCAAAATATCGAATCGTTTCGATACTACGATTCGAATGCTCAATGCCCATCCCTAACTCGATTCATCGAATAGTCGATTCCGCTAGGAAGATGGAAGTCAACGATTTGTTCATCGATCGAGGAAATCATAATTCTCGTTTCTCGTTGTCGCGTCGTTCGTCTTTCGTCGTTTGTCGTTCTTTTCTGTGATATTGGAGAGACGCTGGCAGCTCGTATATCCCCATCGTCCGTGCAGCGCCTATAATCTCTGCCGTGGCATGGGGAATTTTTTATTTCGCGCGCTTGTGATGACACCCACGTGGTCTCCTAGAGTCGCTCTTCGCACGATTCGCATAAAAGCCACCACCAATCTATATGGACGCAACCTTTCTCTTCTCGTGTGTGTTAATCAATCTGCTTCCTACGCTTTCAATTATGTAACACGGCATTACTCGGTGCTCGAGGAAATTCAAAAAGGACAATCTCGAGGCTGGGGCGTGCGCTCGAACCTCCTAACCTCTCCCTCGACCGAAGCTCCATGACTCTTGTTAACGTTCAGAACTTAATGGTTAAGTAACGCGGTCTCGTTGCTGGAAAATACAGTATTATTAGCGGATATTTCGATGATGCGACAAGAATCGGGAGTGACTTCGATTGATTGGAATCGATTTTCGTGGTATCCTAACGACGATTCGAATTACCGAGAATGATGTCACGGTATTTGAGAACACGTGACGATTAATATCGCAATAATAGTCGTATTAAGAAAGGAAAATAAGGAAGATGAGGATTTACTAATGGAATATCTAAATTTTTGACGACTGTGTGAGATCTGTGAGGTTATGCAATATGTTGATCGAACGATCGAACGTGTGGATCAAATGTACGTTTGCACGATTGAGTGAATAGAAGAAGAAATGGATCGTGATTATTCGGCTCTATACATAGTAACTGGGAGCCTCTCCATTATATGCATTTTATCCTGTAAGTATGTAGATGAGTTTGAATTTTTTCCATTTTGACAATTGATATCTTTGTTCTGTATTTGACAAATTTATAATACGTTTAACAAATATGAATATCATGCGAGATGAATCTATTTCAAAATTCGTTATTCATTCATTTCAATGATTTGTAATTATTTGGAGCACCATTTCAAATAATAAGTCTAAGCAAAAATGATAAAGATAATATATTCTTAGTAATATATTCTTTACTTTATATATTTTTTCAAGCAGTCTACAAAACATTCTTACATTTGTTTTAAAAATGTTCATTTATGTTGTTTGTCAAATTTCAAAATCCGTCCATACCCCATTTAATAAGTTAAAATTAATTTCATACTAGCGTAAAGTAGTTCTACAAGTAACGATGGTTCGCTACCGGAAACTAGAGCTGAAAATATTGGCTGTTAAATTATTCGTTTAGTTACATCTATGACTATAAATAATATAAACATTAATTACATAAATAATTTAAACCAGCATTGATAACAGTTTTTTTACAAAACAAATTCTAACAAGTCACGTGGAATATCGATGCATTTCAAGTTTTGATATACACAAACGTATCACGCTATCTTTTTTTCAAACATTACATAAATTTAAAATCGTTATTTCCAGAACTCCAATATTTCTAACGAACCCCTATTTACCCAAAATGTTTTTTCGAAAAACTTCGAAATTATCGGATAATCGTTAAATCGAACTCGAAGAATCGTAAGCGCCGTAGTCTGTGCGCGAAACCGCGCTTCCTCGGCAGTCGAGCGATGGCGCAGAGATGCCGCCTATGCACGGGCGTATCCACGAGGCCGCGTTCTCGCGAGGGGGAGACCGGACGGAGCGAAACAGCCTGCGAGAAGGCCGCGGCGAGAAGCGAGAGAACGGCGAATGTATCGACAAAGCCCGACCATAGAACCTAGACCGACGTGTCCTGAAGAAAAGAAAGAGAAAGAGCCTGGCGTAGTAAGAAGGGGCCGCGCGAGATGCGATAAAGAGCGCGGGGTATCCTTCGCGGTCGGTACGTCCGTGCACACGTATACCTGAGCGACGTCGGTGTAGATCAGGTCGCGAATCCACGGCGCGGTCGCGCCAGAAAACATAGAAAGCCGGGGCGCCGCCACTGGGCTGAGTGTGGCCGCGGCGGTGGTTCTCGGCCCGGGCCGAGTCGAGTCGAGCGGAGTCGAGGGGAGTCGAGCGGAGTCGAGTCGAGTCGAGTCGAGTCGCAAGTCACCTCCGCTCACCTCACGGCGTGCTCGACTTCAGTCCGCGCTCGAGTCGTGCACCACGGAACACGCGAGAGTCAGCCGGGGCCGGCTGCCGCGACCGAGTTGGACGCACGCGCCCGAGCCATCGATAGAGATCAACGATAGACAGGACCGCACGTTTCGACCTGGATCACGTTGTCCGTAGATCGATCGTGAAATTAGAACGGTTAGGAAACTCCAATAGGAAACTTTAATTACATCGGGGTACGCGCTAGATAGATCCAAAGGGACAAAATAGACAAGTTTTTCGTCGAGTTCCGTCAGGATTTTCTATGGAGGTATTGGAGGCGGGAGTGGTGGCGTGAATCTCGTGACAACCGGCTAAATCGACGCACAACTCGCTCGAAATCACTGACGCCGTTGTATTATGTCACACTCCCACGCGAGCGACGGCCGCCGCTGCCGGTGCGACGGTGAACCGAGCCAACGTCGTCGTCGTTTGACATTTCCACGAGCGTGGAGAGATTAACGCAAAGCCGGGTGTTCGTGGCACCGTTCATACCGCTATTTTGTGCACGCATCGAGCCAGTGTTATGCTACGTCGCGATCATATCGTCATCTTTGTCATCGTCGTCGTCGTCATTGTCGTCATCGTGATCATGGTCGACGGGTGACAAACCAGCCTCGAACTCGTGATACAGGAGCGTGCAATTCGATGAGAAGATTCTCGTATCAACGGATCTCAGTGACTTCTCTGGTGACTTATTGCTTGAGAATAGAAGAACGTCCTGGTGTTTCGTTTACGCCGCCGTATGTACGTGAGTAAATACGTACGAGCGTGTGACACGCGTGGCTGTCGATCGTAAGTACACACCGATCGCTTCGTGAAATCGTGAAAGAGATCGTCGATGTTGGACACGGTAGCCAGGAGATAAAACTTTGTTGGTGTTCCTTTCAAACCAAGACAGTGGAGTTCTTCGGGGAACCGGTGCGAAATTAGAAGATTCTAACGTAATTCGACGAGGTTAAACAACGTATATCATACAGGGAGCATCGAGGAAACTATAAGGTAAGGCATCGCGGAGGAATCGAAGTTTGGCGCGCATTTCAGCGACGGGAATTGAACCGACGCGAGAGGACACACGCGATGTATCGACGGTCGAAAGGATAATCGTTGATCGATGAATCTATCTAAAGCCGGGCGATGGGAACGCGTGATTTCGGCTTTGCGTGCTATTAGGCGGGTTTATGTATTCAACAATAAAACGCACACCAGTGTGTGGTCTCTTTATTAGAAACATAAAGCTGCCGAGCAGCGCGATCTCGCCGTTACGAAATCGCAATTGCAATGAAATTGTAATGAAATCACAAGGAAATCGCCAAGCAATCGCGTCGTCCATCGGTTATCGCGTCGCACCGGGCCTAAATTTCGATTTGAAGCCGCGACCCGGTCGTGACTCGGGGCTATGAAATCGGTAATGAGCTGTAAATCTTGGAGGCGAGTTGTGCACGTTAACGTGGCCGCGCGTGTGAGTCACAGACGGCGAGAGCAGCGGGACGATACCGTCGATACATAGGCCAGGATCCGAGTCGAGTATTCTTTTTCCTTACGGTAGGAAATCGAAGGAAAGGATAATAAGCGAGAAATACACTCTCTCTTAGCCGGCGGCCGGTTTCGTCGTTGCGCCGCGCGTGGGTGTACAGGAGGAAGAGAGACGAAGAGAGAGGGACGGGAGGGAGAGGGAAGGAGGCAACGCGCGCGCTTCGAGTCGATTTTTCGAAAATCCACCGTGAAACCTTCGTTAACGGCGATCCAAGAGTCGATAACCGAGTTCGTGCGCCGATCGATCGGCCGATCGATACCCGACCGATTTCGATCAGGGCTTCGTGTGTCGAAAATCGAAACGCGAACGAGCTGTTTGGCAAGGTCTCTTTGCTCGTGTTTAGAAGGTTGTATCCGACTGCTCCTTGTTTTTTTTTTTTTTTATTCCATCGCCTTCCTTTTACTCTGCTTTCGTCGACCGATTTTCGTTGCGTAAGCAAGGATTGATTCGAAGCAGCAGGTATTATGAAAATTTTGGTATCGTTTAGTCCCGCGGCCTGAGTTTCTACACACACGGCAAGTATCTCCAGACCAGTTAGATGAATTCGATCTTTCGTTCGCGTGGGTGTTGCTTATTAGAGTTAGGCGGTATACGGGTGTTTTATAACGTGTGAGTTCGATACGAGGGTGAAATTAAAGTAGATAATAACAAGGAAAGCGATTCGTACGAAGGTTTATCACTTGTATTATATAGTCGATCTTTGTTTCAAGTTATCGCCACTTTTTGCGTTTCGATAATTGAGCCGAGAAAAGTAAATGTTGCTGCGGATAATGGCACTCGATTACTTGTCAATATGAACTGAAAGAATATTCGAAATTGCTTAACATGTCGAAAGTTTCGTAAGAAGAAATATCTGAGGAAACTGTTTAAGTATCCTTTTAAAGAACAAATTTCATTTAGTACTATATCGATCTGTGATAAGAAATAATGATAGATAGAATACCTGTAACTCGAGAATAAAGTTAGGGTTAAATCTTTACACTATGCTTTTTACCTAGTTCCAAGTAGCTCTAACCAATCCCTGAAATTACGTTTACACGTTATGAAACATCACGCGTAGAGTGTTCTACGATCTTCAGAAATATTATCGTGATCTACCAAGGCTAAAAGGTGTGCACACTCCCCGAGTTAGTTATTACTGCTTCATTTTCAGCTTCATGCTGAATCGCGCAATCTCTTCATGCCATCAAAACCTGGCTTTGTGTTTAAATTTTCCAGCGCCAATTTTCAATATATTTTCCATTTTATGCAAACTTCTAACAATGTATAATTCTTCGTTGAAACGTTATGTTCTGGCAATATAGTCATTGAAATTAAATTATCGCTCAATTTAACGAGAACAAATTCAAATTTATACATCAACATCGAAATTCCATTTGAAAATATTCCATCCTAAAAGTCCAACAATTGCAATTAGATAAAAATTCCAAAAAGTTAAATTAATTCAAATATCGCTTGTCTTAATAATTATTTTGGCTTCCACGAAACTAGATCAACTCATCAGCTATTTTTAAAACACTTCTATCTTCGCAACTAACAGATTTGTCGTCACTTTAAATTAGATACGTCATATTAAATTCCTCTTTTAACCACAAAGCGATATTAAAATTAGAAAATCGGCGAAAACCGGCGTATCACGTTTTTCTCGCGCGATCTTCGACTGTATACCAATAAAAAATCAATAAACTCTTGCTCGAATCTATACCTATGTAACACCCATTCTAAAATCATCTGCCCAAAATGGGCAACGTCGTGTTTCTCATATAACTATCACGTGTAAAGCGTTAAATACCTCCATTAATGCTGCAATTTCACACTCGATACAACCTGAAATGATAATGAGCTACGATCTCCGTAAATCACAGTTCAACATTCACGTCATTAACCAACAATTGATAAACCACGATAGACAATAGACATTTCCTCGAAGGTGCATCGACTAATCTCCCACGTTCGTTGTCACGATGCAAAATAGACATGAACGATGGCCGCGTTCTTTCGAATTTTACCGGTGCATAATAAATCGAAGCTTGCGCCATCGAGACGTGTCCTCGTCATATGAAATCGAACGACCTCGTCGTCGTTCGACGACGTAACAGTTTAACCGATAATACGGTGATTCGAGAGGCCAGGTCGGATTCGATAGTCTGACGGAGGAGTTAAACGCTTCTAACTAGCCGCATTGAGCGTGTCCGTCGCACGATTGAGACGTGCACGCTCAACAGCACGATAACGAGACCGTGAATCGTCCCCAATGAGTTGGAAAAACCTGCGATATTCCGTATCCGTTTTCTCCGAATTTCGTTTTTCTTCAGCTAAAGTTTCGCAGAGTTTGAGTTAAACTTCATTGACACAGGCTCATTAAAATGAACGATGCACAATGTTGGCTGTATGGTGTACAGTGTTTGAGATACGATATAAATTCTGATGCCATCATGGTATGGAGTGATTTCTGTTTTCAGCACGAATAATTTAGGAAATTTAAAGAACTCGTTTTCCAGGTGAAACAAGTCCGGAAATTTAATTGATAAATAGTTATAATCGAAACTGATAACATTTGAGATAGTATATCATCGTTTGGTAAAGATATAGGTATTTTATATAGCAGTTTCGTAGAACTGGATTAGCTAGTCGAATGAGTTTATAGTTTGATGAAATATGAGATAGTTTTGGTTGTTTGTTGCTCGAGTGTCTACCACTTTGTCATTCAATCTACTCCGAATGTTGAATATACAAATCGCACGCTTATGTACGTTGGTCTCACAGGTCTTTTTTCATCTGACACTAACTTTCTCATCCAAGTAAATATTTTTGGTTTATCCTTCCAAATTATCGGTTATCTATCTTCCCCTTGTCTAAATAATGTCAGTTATCTAACCCTATTAAAAAATGTGACTGGAAAATTATAGTCGTCGTACGAAGCTCTATCGGAATACGTATATACCAACTATTTTTATTCTTCTTTGCCCTTGAACAAAGTCTTTCAAACATATCGTCCATGTTTCAACTTCATTTTAGCAAACGAGAAAAGTTTGCAACGTCTTTAGAGATTCTTCAACGTAAAATTGTAACGAGAAATACACATCGGTCAGGCTATCTTCATATTTAGTTCGAGCTGAAGATATTTTTTAATGTTAGAGAAACATACACAACTAGGATTAAAACGCCCAAAGCAACGCAGCTAAAGCGCAGTTAAAGTTTAGTTTCTTCGAAAAGAAAAAGCGTATCCCCCGTCTCTACGTTGCTAGAATTTTCACCAAATAATCCTGCATAATATTCGCTCAGTCCAGACGAGACTGATATAAAATCAGAATGTAAAGTGCACGCGCATAAACGCGTGTACCCCACCGTCCACATATTCGTACAGACGTATGCGTGCGCGTTGCAAACGAACGAAGGTCTCAATCGTGGCAAGCCATAACGCAATAATAATCATAATGCCAGATCGATACGCGATATTCGTTGCATCGCACGGTGTATGTCATTACAAGGATGGAGGCACGAAAGCACATGGAATGCCGCGGAGTCGCGTAACGATGTCACGCTGAAAAATCCGCTTAAATTATCGGTTTCTTGGCCGGGAGAGCGGCTTGTCCCTTTTTCCTCGCGTGCCAACCTTTTTTTCCCCTCTCCCTCTTTCTCTTTCCTTGCGTCTTTCTCTCTTTCCCTCCTTCTTTTCATTCGACGTTTCTACGCGATTTTCATGGCGATATGCATCTCCTGTTGGCCGATCGCGGCGGTGACTCGCGAAGAAAGTAAATAATATGCAAGAGCCGCGTAATGAGCGTACAATTACCGCGCGAGATTGTTCGATATACGGCTTGTAAAATCTGGAAATTGTAAATCAACGTTCCCGAACCAGCAACTTTCTAACCGCGTTTCGCCTCGAGGAGCCCACGAGTTCACCCTGTCGTTTCGCGCACACGGTGGCGGACGTTTTTGGAAATTCCACGTTCATAATTGACGATCACCGATTCGATACGAAGCGGCACATGCGGTGCGTTTCCATCTCAGGATGAAAAGTCGGTTTTCGAATTGGAATGCGCGCGCGTTGCACGTGTGTCGTGGGGGCTTTAATGGCGCACGAAAGGTCTAAGTTCAAGCGTTGCTTCGATTGCCGAGTGAATTCCTGCGGATGACTCTCGAATTACGCTACGACACCGTCGCGTCGCGGAGAATAGGAGGATCGAAAAGTGATCGAGGCGCCGTGTTATTCGCGCTTCGCGGTGGAAATTTCAATTTTCGTGCTAATGGAACGAGGCACGATTAACCTAGAAAGATCGTGATTTATAACGCGAACGATCGAGCGGCGAATCACGCTGCTGGAAAATTGATTTTATTCAAATTCATCGAATTCATCAACGTCCGTGAAGTTATCCATTTTCGAGATTTATTGGCGATATGTTATTAACGGTTCTTTATTCTATCCCTAAACGTCACCGTTTAATGATCTTCCATGGAAGAAGCGCGTGTACCTGGAAATATTCGACATGTCGTTTATTCACAGTATCTGTAAAAACTCGGAAACCTTAAGCTCGCATTTAGATGATACAGAGACGAGCTATGTGGCCATCTTCGGCTTCCATTTCTAAAGTTTGCAGTGCGATGGCATAAGATCACACAGGTTTGCGGCCAACATGGGTATCTGGTTTCATAGTTTTTAGGTGCTAAATCGTATGCAAACCCGCGACGCTTAATTGCATCTTAAGAAAAGAGAAACGCAACGTTTTACTGTCGACTCGTTCAGATAACTCGTTGGTAATTTATTGGCGATTGGCTACTTTACGATATATGTACATATATATACTATATATATATATATTACTATATATATATAGTATATATACATATATATATGTGTATATGTATATATATATATACATATACCGTGGTCACCGGCGTGATTAACACTCAATCGCTTAAGCCACGAAGGAAACGGCGCTTGCCAGCCCAACCCAGTAGTCGACGATTAATTTCTGGAGGAAATTATAAGTTTAAATACGGTCCACGGTCTCCGTGTCGTGCCACTTGCAAGAGGCACCGAAAATTATTGGCGGCCTATTTCCTCGATAATTGGATCGTTCGTCAACCATGGACAATAAGGAAATAAATAATTATTCGAATATAGCGAGAAAGCGTATATTTCACGTGATCTGATCGCGTTTGTCATTGGCAGATTGATCGTGAGGCAAGAGTGGAAGGAAGGCTGTCGAGCTAAGAACATTTAACGATTTTCTTATGATGTACGTTATATTTTTGCTATATATATTTATTAATAGGTAAAAGATATTAAGCTTCTATAAATAAGACGATTGGCGATTCGACCGAGATTCTACCTTTGAATTTCCCAGAGAAGATTTTTCGTTCGTATCGAAGAAATTTGAAATGTTTTGAAATTTCAGTGGAATAAAAAGAATTAGACTGGGACGTAAACGATCTTTTTTTTAGCTGCAGACTACGAAAATATATTACGAAAAATGAAAAATAAAAACGATACGTTGTAGAATCATTCAATAGAAATATGCAATCCCATGTTACTCAATATTTTTAAGACGTGTCTATACGCTTTTAACAGCGAGACAAATGAAACCAATCTTGCTAATGGAGTATACAATACGTTATACCAATACATTGTATTAATAATAAGTTTTACAAGTCGATAGCGATTCTTCGAAATACGAATTTAGGAAAAGAATTTCGTACGCGACTTTTGTATGTGTATATAGCGAAAGAAAGCCACGGAAGAACGTGATCGCGTAAAATATCGCCACGAAGAAATTGGATCGGTCGATGGGTCCCTCGAGGTCTTTTTATTCTCTTTCCTATATTAGATTAGGTGCAACTCGACGATACCTCTGATTTGATGGACCATAATATCGATAGCGATTATAGCTGTTCGCTTGATTTGCCGCACAGTAGTGATTAACGCTCCGATCGTTGTTTCGCGGATAGAAGCCGATCGATATCGGAGCCTCCGATACCAATGATTATCTCGTATCGCGTTTTGAACCCGACCATTATCCGAACCTTATTACCGACTCATCGCCGTTGAAATTAACCAGACACTTTCATTAACCCGGTCTTTAAACCGTGATCAGTCCGAGTATTATGTAATGAACATCAGAATCTTTGTGCATGTATTCTATGGTTTCTATCGTTTACCTTCGTCAGCCTTTATCAACCTTTCGACTTTTTCCATTCGGCTGATCTATCACCGTGGAATTCCTAACGCCGAAGCTTCGTCTGAATTAATCAAGTTACTTGGAATTTGAGCCGCTGGAATTTGTAGTTATTTGGAGCGAGGTAATGCGACGTCGAGTTTATGTTCATAAAGCCTTAAATCAAATTGGTTGACTCGAAGTCGTCTCGGTTGATTTGATTTTGGCTGAATAATGGATATCCCGTTGAAAGAAATGGCGATTAGTGGAATGTCTGTAATAATGAGAGATATTGCAAGTGTATCAAGAAACGTCTGAGAAATCAGTAGCAAAAGGAATCAAGCGAAGAATCGGATTGTAAAATATATCGTAGCTGTTTTGCTGTATGTAGGACTTTGTTGGAACAGTTACCTGTAGATAGAGAAGGACACGATAGTGATTTGAAATGTTGATGATTTGCTTAATACAATAAACAGATGGTTCTAAAAAAATCGACTTGATTTAGGGAACCAATATCGGAGCGTGAAATTGGAAATAACATTACGTTGCTGGCAGCTATTGTCCCTTTCAAGTCCAAAATGATTAAAACATTCTTCATTTCGCTTGAAGCTTGAAGAAGTAGTTCAAACCAACACGTTACTAAGGCGTTTCAGATTGCTTGAATTCGTGCAACTTGAAATCAAATAACGTAACTAATGAAAATGAGGCAAAATGACCAATTTGCGATTTTTCATAACAATTTTATAAATCCACAACGGTGCATCTTTGGAATTTTAAATGTTTTTTTTTTTAATAAAATATACAGGCGAAAGTTTTACCTTTTTGAGGCAATCGAATTTTAAAGTCTCATATTTGAATCATCGATAGTTCTAGTGTCAATTCCTCAAGCGTTATGTTTCATTACTGAGAAAGTATTCCACAGTTACACGATTTTTCGTTACTAACATATACATATATATTACACCATAAGCAATACAATATTTTAAAGACTGAATTAAAAAAAAAAAACAGATAACCTTGAAGAAGATGGTTAGTGTTACGAGATATTTCAAAATTCAAAACAATACAGTCTCATATTCGATGTGAATATTGAGATACACAACAACTTTCATAATATTATTATATCCGCCGTTACCAATATGATCGTCGTTTTCACGTGTATATTTTATGCGACATAACTGTCTGGGGGATTAAGAGGATATTTCAAATCAAACAAACGGCAGGTCAAAATTGAGCGAAAAGTATTTTAAGTTGATTCAGCTAACTTGAATAATTCAAACGTATAACTTAATGTACAATTTCGTTTTGTTAGCAGCTTCCTGTACCAGAAGAAAGAGCGCGGAGGATCGTCGTTTTGGATCATTCTTTGTCGTCGAAGATCGCGATTCGAGTGCAATGTTTAAAGTCTCGAGACGGGAAACGGACGATAATCACGCGAGTGCGTCTCGTTGCGACTTACGTTGTTCAGATTCGCTTGTAATCGACGAGACGAGGAAGTGAATCGATTACATATACGGTATTCAAGTAAGAAACGGAGGACCAAAAAGAGGACAGTGTCATAACGCGTGTGAAATGGATGGTACGCCAAAGAAAATCGAAGCAGTGTTAATATATGGATGCCCATGGGTGGAATTTGGCCGAAATGTGCCAGCGCTACCATCACGCTGTACCAGCAGCCCAAAATTCTTCGCCAGCTAGGGATCCCTCAGCTGCCATCGTGCAAGGCTTGTCAACGGCTACGCACATCGAGCAGGCCAGCCCTTCTTATTCCCACTACACGTAAGTATTTTCTGCTTTTTAACTACGTTTTTCCGTTAGTAGCGAAATAAGTAGCAATAAGAAGCGAATAGTAACATACTGCCGGCCACATAAGTATGAGGACATCCACTCGTTAGGTTTATTAGACAAGTTTAGCGAATATTAAGTACGCATACTTTTATCAGTGTTTTACGTTGCGAAGTACGTACGTGTATAACCGTTCATATGCATGCCAGTTCATTTTCGATCATAATTTTAGGTAGCTTTTCGTCCCTCCTATATTTAATTAAATGGTTAAATTTTACTTTAAAAAGTTTGTTTCGAACAAATTAAGGTAGCATGCAGCGATAAAAGCTATTGAGTGATATTCTAGGAACTTGGAAGAATTTTTACGTTGAATGATTTTTAATATTTAAGATTTTTTCATAATTTTCTAAGGTACAAAAACTGAAAAAAAATGACGTCAGGAAAGATAAGGTTGCTTAGGGGGAGGGTACACGCTTAGGGTAATAGTACACGCGAAGGCAGATTTAAAAGTTGCCTAAATGACAATTGCAATAAGAAATAAAGCAACTTCTTAGAAAATTTATGGCCGTTGATACGGATTATCCTCGTTATCTTTTAATTCTTTCGCATCCGTGAACCAGATAACTTACGTATTTTCCTTCGATCTCTACAACTGAATGTCGTTTCACGTAGAAGAAAAATCGCCATCTGTTTCTCAAATCTACGGACAAAATAAATCGTGTCTTTTTTCATTAACTATTCATGGATTAGTAGAGACTTTAGTGTAATCTAAATGAAAGAAAGCTAAACGAACGATTAGATCGACGAGTAAATTGAACGTTACTAGAATACGCGACATTGGAATTTGCATTATATTTTCGCCTTCTATAAAACCGTACAGGTCATAAATTCACGAAAAATGATCGATCCGTCGCATACGAAACGAATCAGCAATAAAATCCATGAAATTCAACGAATGAATACCACCCGTAAAACGCTAATTCGTACACCATCGAATCCCAAGAAGATACTCGAAAACGAAGAAAAGAAGGGAAGAAAAAGACGAAAGTAAGCAATGAAAGGCCGTAACTATGAAACGGGAAAAATCAATCAATCAACGGGAGGAGCGTAATTTTTCGCCCCTTTCATTGATCCGAAATTACAACACGTGGTGGTGGATAGAGGGACTCGCGAAAAAAATGGCGGTGTTTCGGCGTTTTCGCACGTGCCTCGACCACGTAGTCATCTTATCGCAGCCACGGGACGTTCTCAATTGTATTATATATATTAATAACGATACAGCGAATTAGGGATAAGTATACGATTCCGCGGTCAGGCCTCGGTAATCCTGTTATTAGCGCGGCGATTAGGGGAAGATGATCCTCAGGCAAATTGCAGGGGCGTATACCGCGGTGTTTGGTTAACGTAATCGCCAATCACTATCGTTGATCCTCTCTTGCGGGAGACAGAGAAAACAGAGAAGAAAGACCGGCGGAGAGGAAGGGAGAGACAAGGTAAAGGATCGACGAGAGGAACAGGGTCGATGCGTCGGTGGGTACGAACCCCCTCGGGACCCCACGGCATTTCCCTTCTTCGAGAATTTTCTCGTTTACATGGAACCTCGAAGCGAGCCGACTCGAGATCTCGTTCGTGTCCCGCAGACATTCGTGCCGTGAGTCGATTAAATTGCAGTTTACGCTCGGATTCAATATTTCACTGTTATTACGTGGAATTGGCGTAACCAAACGGCAGAAAAGTCTCTTCTTTAAACAGTCCGAGATTATTAGGTTGACCATGTCCGAGGAATTTTCTATTCCGTTCGGCCGTGATACGACGGGCAATTTATGCGCGCAGACCAGAATGTTGGTATTTCTCTATCCTCTGGTATTTTATCGGTTGAGATGTATCGGCGCGATTTTTGCTTTCTCTGTTAACAAATTACTTCTTCCTTTGAGATTTCTTGCTTTCACGATACCACATCACGTAGTTATCAAAGCCGAGGCTTTGAGCGTAAGCGTTCTTTCGCGAAAAGTATCCTAATATTTCGCAACGTTGCGGCTATTGATATCAGAGTATCATTCGGCTCTCGATGAATTCTTATTCGTTTCAGAAGAACATTTCAAGCTTATACGTGCGATAGCTTTTTGATAAGAAGCTATGCTCTCTTTCTTGTTATTAGTTCGTTGAGATTATCGGATTAACCGTGTCTGTGGAATTTTCTATTTGGTTCTGTCCGTGATACGATGGATAATTTATCGAGCCCAGAATGTTGCTATTTCTGCACTGTAACGCTTGTAATGCTGGTGTTTCGTTTTGGTTTCTCTGTTGACAAATTAGGTCCTTCGCGAACCGATACCACATACATACGTATACAAGTTGAGATTTTTGAATGTAAGTATTGTTTTGAGAAAAGATATTTTAGAGCTATTGATGTTACCGTGTTGGGCACGGTAAATTTTCGTTTTGCTTTTCTTGCAAGTTCGTATATGCTATGATTGTCGAGGAAAGTATATAAAGATGCAAAAACGTAGAGAATATTCGTGCTATGTGTATATCACTTCTTAATTCAAAAACACGATATTCCCCCACTAAATTTTCAATCTTATCGAGTACTAAGACTGTCAAAAGAAGATTCAAATAATTACAGCTCTAGGATTTTTAGACATCACGCACAGTGGCTGACAAACTTGTAGAAAATTTTTGTGCTCAACAAAACATTTTGAAAATTCATTACCCTCCATTACCACATTATCTACTATTTTGTGCTCATTATTACCTTGTGATAATATTGGTAAAATTTGGAACAAATGTGACCATGTGCATAACAAGCTATAAGACATTTAGTGCAAGTATATTTTTCCCAGAGATCACAAACATATTTAATCAGACAATTATAATGTACCTTCAGGTTGATTTCAAATCTTAAAATAAATATCTTGTAACTTCCATATACTTCAGATTGATTGCATACAATGCATATACGTACAGTGTCCTTGTATAAATACCTTGAAGACATACACTAAAAGGAAAAAAGGTTTAAATATACCTCTTGCCTACAAAAGAACCTAGTTCGATTAGGATTATCAGGTAGAATTGGATAGACGGTAAACGTCAAGGGTATTACATATTTCATAAACAACAATTTAAATTGTAAACTGTGCAATAGAAGCGAAATGAAGACATTGGAACATATTCCAGTCAAGTGTGCTTAATATAGATCTTAATGTAACCAGCATTATCCTTAAAAAATATGGAGATTCTAAGTATTTATCTGTCTTCAAGAGAAAAGCTAATAGAAGATGTATACATATGCATAAAATCATGCATGAGATTAAGATCCCTCTACTTAGGAGAATGAATAGGAAAACAAGTCAGACGCTATAATAGAAACAAAGTAAAGAAAATTAATCTGCCGAGCATTAACAGACCACAATCTTTACGAAACAGTTGATCTATTGCATAAAACTAAAACACGATTTGCATTATCGTACACGCGTACACTTATATGTATATATATATATTCTGTTGGGCGTAAGTCTCATACAATAAATAAATACTATTACATGCCATCGCTACTACTACTATTACTTCGGATTGGTTCTAAATTTCACCAATATGACAATGCTAACGGTGTCCTTTTACACGGTATTAAAGAAATTTCTGAACGTTTTATAACATAATACACGTAATGTACGCATGAAATATTTTTGCGAATCGCTCGCTTTTAGCCAAAACGAACAAACGCGTGTGAGTGGAAGAAAGTAGCCGGTGAAACGGAAGAAAAACGAAAATAAAACGGTTCCGAGATCGACTTCTCAACTGTTGCCGTTTCCTGGCGACGAAAATCATCTTCATTAAAATTGTTCCGGTCGGTTCCATCCGTTGCTCGCGCGGCCGTCGCATGGATCGCGAACCATGTCACGATATTCAGTCACATGTCCCGGCGAGTAACTCTCGTAGCCTAGATTCAAAGTGTCAAGGAGTGATGTATATTTTCAACGTGTCGTCTCTTCCACACTCGACGCGTCTCAGCGAACATCCACCGTCTTTTTCTTCGAAATATCGTTCGTACGGCACTTACGCGACCAGTGACAAGCCAATTGGCTCGATACACTCGCACATACGTCGGTTGGAGGGTTTTCTTCGTTTCGCTATCTATATATTTTCATTTGCAATCGCGCGATATTTTAGATCAATTGCGATCACGAGTTTGTGTCACGAGTTTGACGATAGAATCGTTTCGATTTTCTCCTGTAACGGTCAAACTTTTAATGACAAATGAAATGTGGTGAGTGTTTGATCGTTTAAGAAAAAGCTTCCTTTTATATTCGTTTGATCTCGTTCATCGTTGAAAGTCCTAAATGATAAAACAGCTGAGACATAATAATGTAGAGAAACGTGCACGAAATACGAACTTCGATTATGTTATAACACTTTTTCCATGCAACGTAATTTTTTATGCAATGCACTCGCTGCAACGACATGTTCTACGCGAACATTTTAAGGTTTGTTATTTATAGGATCGAAGCGTCGATGATATATTGTTTACGCTAATGGAATCTCTAAACAAGCAATTACGGATAGAATAGAAGAAAATAACATAATATTCTCGAGCTTATATATATGTAAAATACTCGTATGTAAAATTATAATACTTAGGATCACAAATCGAGGAAATTGAACAGTCTGACTAACACCAACTTCCTTAATTAACTATCTAGTTATTATCATTTTTATTACTTTACGTAAGAAACATATTTTTCTTGCAAGCTATAAACATCAATGTAATCGTAGAAGAAACAAATTTATAAAACAAACGAATCCAGTGCGCAAGCCGTTTTCTCCAATACATATTTCTTGTTCCTCTCGAATTTCTGTTAAATTTTGCACAATTTCCTATCCCCAATAAATTCCTGACAATCGTTTAATGCTCGAAATCTATGAAATTGCCGTGGAACTTCTGTTAAATTCTACCTCCATTCAATTTCCTCTTTTCAATAAATTCAAGTTTTTCCTGTTCCCTGTTCGACATTTTTTTGCAAACTGCTTAAAGATGAAAATCGACAAGCAACTTCTCGACAGCTGGCGGTGGAAAAGACGGCAAGATTTCTATCGATCCTCGAAGGTCGACAACCTATCGTCGAAGCAACGAGGCCGATTCGCAAACATCAATTATATCGACGAAACGTCAATAATTCCATGAACGGTAAACTACGCGATGCGTGCCGGTTTTTCTCGGTATCAGTGTCGCGTCGGGATTCATGAAGCTTCTCGGTGCGTCGCGATCGAACAATACCTGGACTTCCCCCGAATTTCAAACGGGCAACAACAGCTTTCGATCGATCGGCAAACGAAGGTAAAATAATAAGCGAGAGAGCCGGCCGCGATGACACGACGCGACTCGCGGACTATCCGTCTGCGTCAGATTGTGCCCGTAATTTTTGCGATCACGATGACTCAGATCGGTGACTTGACAACTGGTCGGTTACTACGTATTAATTACGGATAAAAATCAATTACGGTAATTTCGAGGGAATCGCCTCCTTTCAGCGGCGAGCCGCGTTCCTTGAGCGACGTTTCCGTGAATCGCAATTCCACCTCAGGTTCTCTCTGTTCTTTCATTCCCATTACGTGTTTTAATTGCAGAGATGTATCATCTTTCTTTGCTTCTCGAGATCCATTCGGAAAGATTTTACTTTGTGTAAGTATCTCGGTACACTGATTGATGAATAAAGCTTGAAAGATTATTTTATTGTGATCTTATAGTAATTTCAGAGAACTGAATTATATCCTTTTCAAGAGCGACGAATAGAAGTAATGTATATGCTAAATTAGATGATTGTTATTAATATGGCAAAAGGTACGAGGTACTTGAGAAGTAATACAGAGGTATAATAATTTTAAATAACTATACAAACGCGTTTTAAAAAGTTCTCTTTATTTATAACTTCGGTATATTATTATATACTTGGTTATTTTTCAATACCATCAACATTCCTATTTAAATGCTTATCGCAACCTTACACAAATTTTCGTACATATCTATCCTTGTCACACACTTCCGCCGCGAGTCGACATCGTTCTTTAAGTCATCGTTTCTTGCGAGGCGTTATCCGCTCGAAAACTCCTTAAATTTTGTAAGAAAATGGAAATCAGGCTCGTTTCACGAGTTCATCGTTTTTTCACTGCCCGTATTTAATTCCTGCACCCATCATCTTACAAATCCATAGCTCTATTACTGGAGAACTGCTATAAGTCGAAAGTAAATTCTTCTTGGAACAATGATTTCAGCATTCAAGAAGCGTAAAAGTACGGGAGACCGCACTTCGTTATCGGCGAGGTTTTCACTTCGTATGGCTGTTTTGAATGTATGGACAATTAATTATTAACGTGGCAAGATTAATAATTGTTAAAGCACAAAATTTCATATGATTTATGTCAACGTATGAATCAAGCTAAGTGACCTTCTTTCAAGCACATCCTATCGATTTATATCCTTCTACACACGATCGGATATTACTTTGTGAACGAGTCTCGTATCTAGTACACGGTTACTAACACTTATATGCAAATTTAAACTTTCTTCCAACCACAACTGTATCTACCCGTGTATGTGTGGGTGTGTGTGAATATTTCATTCGGTAAACTTCTTGTTGAAGTAATTTATATGTGCAGTAGGTCATCTTGAAGGAAGTTAAGTTGTTCTTGGAAATGACATAAAAGAGGGAATAGTTTAGTATATTTCATTTTTCGTCAAATATTTTAATCGATGTTAAAGCAACGCGTCAATACAATAGATATTACTAGACGGAAGCTGGAGAAATGAATTATCTGTACTTGTTCGTGTTTCCTAACGAGGTCCTGTTACAGTATGTTCTATTCTTACAGTTCTAACTTTAAGATAATATATTTTTTCGAGTAATATATGTATTTGAAATTAAGATAATGTTTTAAACATAGTGTAATATTTCAATATATGAAAATTAAAACAAACATAACAAGATACATGTCAATACGTTCTATATCTTCTGTATATCTTATTCTTGTGTCACATAATTTCTCACATTTTTATACGTTTAATGTACATGTACTTATCTAATGTTTACGATACATAAACAATACATACAAAATACGTAAAACAATTTGAAGCCGTTTTTCTCTTTTGAGATTAGGTTCACCTTGCATTTTCTCGAGATAGATCATCATAATTTAATTGCAATAATATAGGTAATAATGCAAATTTGAACGAATTTTAAAAATGTAATGGTTCATTACACGGTAAAAGGACTATTAAAATTATTAAATGTCTAAACGTGAAAGTTATCTTTGGACTGTGCACTGTCTTAATCCCATCAGTTCCGAAAGGGCTGGAGATTTAGAACGAAGTAATTCTTGCACAAGAAGTGAACATTTAGGAGTAAACCTTATTATATACGCTGTATACATGTGAATATGATGTATTTAAAGGTAACAAGGAATGACGGGGCTGCAAGAAGTCTGCCCGTACGTGAAAGGTTAATTTATTTCAAACTTGCAACATTTATCGATAGTATGTAGAAGGTGGCTAACAAACCATGCAAAATTTCAGCCTGGCAGCTCGAACTTTAGCTCATAACAGAATTTCGCGTTTGCTGTACCGTAGCAAGAAATATGTAATAACTTCGACACATAGTAATTTCAAGGTGTAAAATTATTCGCCTATTAACTTAATCGATAATGTTTGACATTAAACGCTTATTATTCAATTTTATGTTATTTTCGTTATCCGAGCATGTCGAAAACAGTATCGTGACGTGTCTGCACTTGTTTCGTGCCAGGTATATGAAGCACTTTACGCAACAAGATGATCTAAAACAGAAAAAGTCTATCAAAGGGTGTAAGAATATAGACAAACCGTACAAAGAATTATCGAAAACACGCGAGTCAAAAATATAAAGGGAAACGTTATTTACATTCGAAACGTTTGCTTATAACGATAAAAATCAAATTTTGCCACTTTGTCAGGAATCTGGCTTCAAAAATCGGCTTCTGAAAGTTTCACGAAGTTTAAACTTCAAACTCGCAGTCATAAGGAAGAGAACTATATTTTAAGAGCATAAAAATTTTGAAAATCGTTAAACGTCAGTTTTTAAAAACAACAGGATAAAATGTTGATCGAATTTAAAAATACAAGTAGGAACGACAATTTCAAAGTGAAAAGACAAAACTTCGTACAACGAACTTTAATAATCGCTTCGATATTAAACGTATTTCGAGGCCATTCGGTGTGCGAAGAATCGCGGTGCGTTGAAAAGAACTGAAACGTAAAAGAATCGTATTGTTACAAATATATATATTATTTGTGCGTGTATGCAATAATTATGGCACAGAAGCCGCGGGGCCACAAATGAGCGATTTGTATTAGCTGGCGTGGCGCGTTCGTGTGCATGCGTTTCGAGGGAATTTTAAAAGGCTGACGTTATCAGACAATGACAGTGATTTATTAAGGAATGAAAATTCACTTGTGGCCAAGGAAAATTGCCTTTGTCGAAAACAATGAAGGTGAGAGTTAACGAATTGAGGTGTTCGAAGTTCTCGGTCGGAAGCCGGATATTATTCCTTGCGAGACTGTCTCTTCTCTTTGACAAAATACGCACGCGGACGAATCATGTTCCTGCATAATTCGCTTTTGTTATAATTATTTAATTTCTTTGTTTTATGTCAGTGAGAAACGAAAGCATTGACAGCCGAATAGAATATTTCCTTGTACATTGATATAGCGTACTCTTACGCTTTAATTAAATATTAGTTAATATTAACATCGATGTAGGTTAAATTGAGAAGGATTTAACGAAGATCGAATAAATATTGCAAGTTCGATTTGTTTACACCTACGTTTCTTTAACAAATAACGTCATTTACAAAAAAAGCGTACTTCTGACATGAAAATTGAAACAAGAATGCTAATTTACTCGCTTCGATGACAACTTCTGTCTGTATCTTAATTGCTTTGAAATCAAAGTTCAAAACACAGGAGAAAATATGAAAGAAACTTAATCTCCTCAAAGATGAATTCATGAAGATAATTATTTGTTTTCCAGTTAGTATATAAATCAATTGGTATACTTTTATGAAATGAGACAAATAACGTTGAAAAATAATATACGAGTCTGACATTGCATCTTTGTATCTATTGAAATCATATTTGAAATCGTAAATGCACATAATATAACGTGCGAAGGCAGAGTCTTCCACGTACTCTTCAGCAAGTTAATTCTTCGGCATTTTAAATGAATACATATGCGATAATAAATAATATTTATTTATCAATAGTACTTTTATTCGCATAACACGTCCTCCAACCTGATAGAACCACAAAGCAGCACAAATTTCTCTAACATTCTGAATAGATCGACTAAATTGAACTGTTTTTGTAAAGTGGCGGATAGAGGAAAGTTCAAAATATACTGTGAACTTTAGTAACTTCTGTACGAAGAATTGTTTACCACATTGATAGCAGTCGTGTATTCCACGCTATATGTTACGTTTATTTTATTTTACTTTGTAAAATTATAGTACTTTTCACATTTCTTATTTTATAAACTTTCCTCTGTCCGCCACTGTAAAGCTATCGAATACGCTTGTACGTTACTATAAGCACATACATATGTATGCGCCAATATTCCAAAAACTAATCGAACTAATTTTAAACCCAAAAAGCAACTGCAACTGAGACGAGAATCTGCAGAAATAAATTGCGAAATTGGGTAGAAAGCTATATAAAGTTATCTACCAGGCAACTAGTTATTTTTACCGAAATATTTGGATGAAACGAACAGCACGAGGTCGCCGAAGAGATGTCCGATCGCTGTTTCACCCGGTCACAGGAAGTCGCACGTAATGGCCGGTACGGTCTGAGGTCAGAAGAAAGGTATATAGGGTACAACAGCGACGACGTCCGTTCCGCAGCCTTAAGCCCGTAAAGGTTTCGGGGATGCGCTTTCTTCGTTCTCAAATCTGAAACGCGCCGGAGCGTTAGTAGTGCAGAGGTGAGCGGCTTGGGTCGTCACTTCCGCTTACCAAGCGAACCGCATTGGTCATTCGATTTAAAAGTTTAATCAGGGGCCTATAAAATTACGAGCTCCTCCGTTCACGTCTCTACTATGTTCGATGGCTTTACGATTCCAAGCTTGCATACCTCGTACGCGTATACGTACGCACGATTTTACAAAAGAGAAGCGCGATTTTAATTCACTTTACCGGGTTTCTCATTTTTTTTCTTTTTTTTTTTTTTAAATCTAAGATTTTTATTTTACGTCTCTCTTTTGACTTTCTTTATTGTAATTTCGTTTATCGGTTTACACGGTTTAGTTTGTTTACTGTGTACGTATCGGATCTGTCGCGAGTTAACATGTAGTTTGACGATGTACACCATTGTACACTGGCGCTCATAAATATTCAAACTCTTTGGTTGGTTTGTGGTAACAACGGTATATTTTGCTAAAATATTCAAATTAATGACTAGAACCGGTGCTTATCACCAACCACTTTGGTCGGTTTGCGGTAACAGTATATTTTATCAACGCGCGTATATCTACAAATTAATGACTAAAATAGAGCACTGCTTATTACCTTTTAATGCAGTTAGCACTGTTGGCAGCTGTACATTTAAATGATGTGTATATAAATTACGCGTATATTAAATGATATGGTGATTGTGTATCCTCCTCCTTTTACGATTAAATACACGAGTTGTCAACGTGCCTGCTGATTTTAGATATTACTACTGGAAATAATGTCAGTAGCTGTTTGTCGATTTATGAGAAACTTGTTTCTCCGGTCTATAGTTTAGAAATCGCATAGCCTCGCGACAAAGGGCTTTTCAAATAATAGAACAGATGGCTTCTGGAAGTTTTAGTTCGTTTGTTTTAATACGCTGGTCAAGGATTTTGAGAATTAAGAAACCTTTCGTTGATTTCGGAAAATAGTTTTTCAACATTTTTCTCTTTCTCTGAACGTAAAGCGATGAGTATGAGAATCGTGCGAACATACTGATCTTGTCACGCTGTTATCACAAATTTGTTGGTGCTAATGAATGTTATAGTTTCGGTGTAAGTCGTGATAAAAGTTAGTTGAATCTACCGAATCTTGCTTGTCCGTCGCTTATCTCGTTGAATTCATCTTTGCGGAACATGGAATATACTATACGTAAACGCAAAATACGATATTTTGTTAGATTAACGTCAGAATCTTGATAATACCGTGAAAATTTTCAACGTTAATCTATATCAGAATCTCGAGATTAATTTAGCTTTTTTAAACCGAATAAACATATGACATTACTTTGTAATTCTAAGTATTTGCAAACTTATTGCAAGCGTTTACTGACGTTTATGAACACAGACTTGCTGCCTGTTACCACTCGCTAAGATGCCCAGTTTTTCATTGATAACTGATTGATCCGTAATGCAACCATTCGATGCTGATATTATCTCTTTTAAGCAGCGACTTGTGCAATAATTTCACACTAATTTGAAAAATGCATTTCATTACCTTTTTTTACTTAGTCCTCAAACGTGTAATAATTATGTATCAAACATATAGCTCAAACGTTACAAACGCTCTAATATTGCCAACTTCGGCAAGAGAACCTAACATAGCGAATTTTTCTACTTTCCCAGTTTTTCTCAGGATACAACCATTTATCGTATATACTCGAACGTCATGTGACTTCATTTAAATTCATCATTGTTAAATGCTATTTCATAAGTTTTGTTCGATTGTTTACACAATTTGGAGAATTTGGAGGAAGATTCGCGATTTGAAGGATCGATAACCGCGAGGCTAAGCAACAAGTTCGGCCAGTTTATACGCGAAATTCGTTGAAATAATTCGATGGAAAATCCTGCGAAAAAAATTATTGTCGTATCATGGAAATCATCGAACCCATAAACCGTAAACAATAGACGAGAAGAGTGGCAAACAAACGTATATTACGTATCTACGTCGGCCGGTATGCGCTTAGCTGCTGTGATCGCCGTGGCTCGGCGCGTTCGAGGCCGGTGCGCGCCGTTGCGTCGAGTAATGCAAGGGTGTGTTCGGTCGTCGCGATTATTTGAATAAAATGCGCCACTACGTCAGCCGTCAGGCGTCCGCGACTCGAAAGCTTTCTCTACTTCTCCGCGACCCGATAGGGGGGAATAATTTACTCCGGAGGAACAACAAGTGTGTCGTTGACGGAGGCCTCGTTCCTCTCGTCTCTCTTTCTCTTTATCTCTCGGCTAACCACACGAGCTTCACTCCCCGTGTCCGTGCCCGTGCTGCGTACCGAACCGTGCACACACGGGTTTTCTCTGTTTCGCCGAGATTCATGAGCCTCGACGGACGTGCCGATTTAGAGGATCGTTCGTTCCTTCGTACGTTCGTGTGTCCTTTGTCTCGTGCGCCACGCTGCCGCGCTTTCTGGCCGCCTTTTGCTCGACTTTTGCGCCCGGACAAATATCTGGCTCGACCGGCGCGGCTCGTAATTCCTTCGGGTGACATACTGGTCAGAAAAGAAGTTCGTTGGATATATAATTACGCTCGAAGGGAAGAGTTCTGTCGAGTAAGTATCGGTAAGGTTTGAGAAACTTTAGTAGCTCGAACGTGAAGCTTTATGGTTTATGGTTAAGTTTACGAAGGAAAGATTTCTGTCGTGTAAGTATCGGTGAAGTTAGAGGAACTTCGGTACGTTGAAGGTGAAGCTTCAAGGATTCTGATCAAATTTTTAGGATCGTGGAATATTTTTAAGAAGGAAATTTTCTTTGGGCATAGTTCTTTGGCTCTGTAATTACGCTCGAAGAAAAGATCTCCGGCGAGTAGGTAAGGTTAAAGTAACTTTATTAGGTTGAAGATGAAGGCTTATGGTTTATGGATGAGTTCGTGGTTAGTAGAATGGAGGAATATTTGTTTGCAGAAAGTTATTTGGACTTACAATTACGGTAGAAGGAGGCATTTCGTCCGTTAAGTCGCTTTGTCGTGTGAGTATCGGTTCGATGAAATTGCATAAACTCTGTCTGTATATTAGGCTGAAGGTGAAGCTCTAAAGATTATGGCTTACTTCGTGGTTGGCAGAATCGGGAAAGACTTTTAAGAAGAAAAGTTTTCGTCGTGTTGTTGTTAGCTGGATGATCTTTGGTAAATTAAGTTTAGTAGATTAAGTTAGATTAGTTAGAAGATTAAGAGTGTAATATTTAGATTCTGCGTCGATGGGACGGATGGACTATTTCCTAAAAAGAACAAGTTTTCGTCAAATTAGTATCGGTTGGTTCGGTCAGTTTAACTTCAATAGAACGTGAGTGAAGATTTAGGTTTGGCATTGGTAAAGTAGAAGAATTGTTTAAAAAAGAAATGATTGTCGAACAAGACGAGTTAGTGTAGCCTTCAGCATATTGGTAGTTTAGGTTTAAGGTCGTTAAAGGTAAAGAAGTGGGGGCAGTTTCACGGATAAGAAAATAAAAAAGAAGAATTTAATGATAAAGGCGCGTGAGAAACGACTGACACTACTTATTGATATTGTAAAACTTCAGACATCTATCTTGCTTACAAATTAGTCGCATAGAGAAGTTTTCGTTCTTCTAGAAACTTCGTGACAGGTTTTAAAGACATAATCTTCATCTAATCAAAGCATCTACAACAAGCGAAACCAAACATCTGCGAACGCAACGTTAACATACAGATTTTAGGAATAGATTCGCCTAAATGTCTGTTACCAAGTTCAATCCTCTAATAATAGGTACAATACACAATTGTTCAATACAATTACATACAGTCATTAATTCCATTTTATCTCGTTTCGACACCTGTTTCATCGCACGCGCTCTAACAATGCAATGATCTGACACACAAAGAATTCATAGACCGTTATAACCGCGAAGAGCCGCTGAACTATTTGTTTCTTGTCAGCCGACAAGAGGAATCACCGTGGTATTTAATCAAGAAGCTTCATTCAGCCGAAATCTCGCGTCGGCCCAGCGAAAGCTGGTATTTGCAATTTAAAAGAACGAAAGTCGTCTGCATATTATAATCGCCATTAAAATGTGCGATTCACGTTTACGCGGAGGCCTTCGACGACACCGACAGGATTAATATTTCCGATACGACACAGGCTCATTGCATTTGCAGTTGGAAACTGCTTCCTCTACTCTTGGTACAATCACCCTATATGAATCATTAAAGAAACAATGCTGAAGGCAGTGGCGTATCTATCATATGCGTGGGTGGTGCAGCTGCACCGACGCGGCTTGAACCTGAGGAATCTTGACCGTGAGTTTTTGCAGTTTTTCGTTGCTGGCGTACGTCCTACTTGAAGTTCAACCTTCTGTTTTTTACAAGTCTTGGTAACACTTTTAATTATGAGGTTGCTTTATTGTTGCACTGCCTCTACGTCACTTTCTTTCTTGCTGCAGTAAAATTATTACGTGTACCAGTATTCTCTTCAACTGTGGAATCTTGAACGAATTTGGAAGCTTTTCGTAATTAGATGTCTCTCTTTCGTATCATTAATTATGTCACCTTTTTTCCTCTTATATACGCCGTTTTTCAAATAATCACGAAACGGTCCGCGAATTTTTTATATTCAAATTTACGAAGAGGATTCGTAATGCTTTAATTCTGCTGCGTTCCTTGTATCATTTTTAACCGGTGGAGAGTCGGTAGAGAATTGTTTAAACTCGAAAGAAATACGAAAGGATCGTTATTGCGATTGTTGCATGTGAAAAGAAGTCGAGGATAGTAGCAGAGTTAAGGAAAACTTTCTACGAAATATTTGTATCGAACTTTGAAAATTGCTTATCGAGGGAAAAACATTGTTGGGTCGAAAATAATGCAAGAAACTATATATACTATATAGCTATATATACAAAGAAACCTTGTCCGTTGTTTCTTGGAATTTTTCTAAGTTTTCGTGTCTGAAGTATCTGGAATCACCTCTGTTTCGAACATTATGAAGAAAGCTAAAAGCTTACGTAAATAGCCGTACATAGTTGTATCATATAGAAAATACATAAAAACGAATGACTTTATTATCACGGATTTGATAGTTACACCTTGCTTTTGTGATATACGAGGCACTTTGGCAGCTTTGAAATTCACCCGTGAGAAATAAATTTTATTTAGATATTAAACATCCGTTCAGTGGATATTGAGACAAGAATCGTGTAGGTAGTGTACGCTTTCGTATAGAAATGTAGCGTAATTTTAGCATGTTGTTTATGTCTTTTAACTAGCCGTTGAAGAAGGAAACAATTTACAATCAAAGGCGAAATATATTCATCATTGAGCAATGATGTATCTTTTTTTACGCATCGTTCATTCGTCAGATTTGTATGGCTACCGGAGAGAAACCCCGTTGCACATATTTTTATAAATCATACCAAGAAAAGGAACATAATTAAACAGGAGAAGAATAAATAAGGTTTCGAATAGAAGATATTCTACATTTTCATCGTAAAACGATGCGTACTACAAACGAGGATTAAGGAAAGAAAAAGACAGAAGAGTAATTTATTATCATTCTCATATCACTAAAACTGTCTTCCCATTTGCTTTTTTAATTAGAAGAATATTTCTGCCATTCTGTCGAACATTTCAAAAATGTTTGTTTCCAACATCGGTCGTGCTGTTTCTTACGTAACTTCGTCGATTTATTGCCCATTTTTAAAAGGCTTATATCTTTACACTTAGCAGGTTGTTCACTGTTCACCTTTGCGACACTGTTCAACACATTGTTTCACCTTGGCCATAAAAACATCCAACCGCCTGAATATCTTGTATTCCGCACAAAATATAAAAACAAAGATACAACTCTTCAGTCACGAAAGTGACTTGAAACTTGAAGCTTGAAACAACTTGAAAATTTCTTTCTTCGGAAAACGAAAAACGACTGAAAATAAGAGGAACAAGGAGAAAGATACGAATAGAGTGAAAATAAGACCTCGGTCGTTGACTTGGCGTCCCACGCCAAAACGACCCCTCTCCGGGACATCGATCGTTGGTCTCGTTGCGACGCGTTATTAAACGACACCTCGTATCGATCTCGTTTATCGATGCTATATGGCTCAGCCCGTTCGGAACAGTAGCTGCGGCGTGGCGCGCGTTTCGAGCAGAATCGACCGGGGGAAGCGTGTGCCGCGGCCGAGAGGAATACTAGCAAAAACCGTCTCTACTAGCCGGCGAACTTTATTGAATGAAAATGCCGCTACGTTTTTGCCCCCGTCTCAGCATCTCTCGCGGACCGAATGAAACAATGGCCATTATGTGGAACACTCGCGTGTCCATATACATATATGCATGCGCTCACGTATGTATTACGTGTTTTTTTTAAATTTATACACAGATGCGAACACATCTAAACACGCATAAGGGACAAACACCGCACACGTGCACGCAGCTTTAGCGTATCGTATTGTATAAATGAACGAAAGTCTATTAATGCGTATTTGTATGTATATATACATACCTATATACAGTCAGGGGCAGAAATAAGTGGACAGGTAGTGGAAGTGATTATCGATGAAGTTTAATCGAATTGGTAATAACGTTATATATTTAGTTTATATTTATCATAGCACGTAGATTAATTAGTAGTGAGCCGCACTCGATAGAACAATTTTTCTAGTCATAGATACGATCAGATGTTCGTTGTCTATAAAACTGTTCGCTTTTCCCCACTTTCTATCTTCCGCTTTACGTCTTGTTGTATTAAAAACGCAAGATATTAGAATTACAAGAAGATATATTATTACATAGTGAAGAAAATTTCGCTAAAAGCAAAATTGTGCATTTTTCGGTCAGTTTGGTGAAGAGAAGGGAATCCATCATTTTTTGTAATATTCTTTAGCGATCTAACATTTCTAACATTTGTTTCACCCCGAGATGTAGGAATCCTGGTAGGTAGAAATCCTGTCGCGTGGAACATATTAAGGAGCGAATGTTTACATTTCTGCGTGAACAAACCGCATACAAGGAAACTTCATTGATACCTATTTCTACTACCAATCTACTTATTTCTGTCGCCGACTGTATATAAATGTAGGCACGGCACGGAGACAGCTGTTGGTACTATTATATCCAGCGCGGTCGCATTATGCCTTAAGGACAATCGTGGGAATTCCATTAAGTGGCCTTGAATGGTTCATTCATGTCGATCAACTCTTTTCCTAACGGGGTTGACAGATCAATCGGGCTGCACGGGCACGAGCAGCCGATTCACCGGGCATTTCTCTTACCGCAGCGAGTTGCTCTTCAGCCTTCGTGGACGGCCACGACGACGAAACAGAGACGCCAAAGTCAATTACCTCGCGTATATACGAATGCCGGCGTGTACGAATCGATCTCTTGTTTTCTTGGCCGACGAAGCGACCGCGCTCTCGTTTGCCCCCGGTATCGAACGGATCGAGAATGGTATTCCAACCGCGTCGTGCGGAACTCGTCCTTGTCTTCGCCCCCTATCCACGGACGAGAGACGGACGCGCCGGACAATCGGAATAATTGACTTTTGCTTTTAATCGGAATATGTATTCCGCGGAGTCAGTTCCAAACACGGCTGCTTTATATCGCGTGACAAAGCCAGGATGAAAAAGCTGAACAGTCGGCGTGCGACGCACGATTTGTGATTCGATTATGAGCATGGCTTTTGGCGCGGACAAATTTGTCAGGTTTTTTAGCGCGCGAAGGAAGAAACATGATGGATCGAATGTGATTTCGCCGATTGTTAAGCGAGTTTTATAGTCGTCTTCCGTATCTTCGCATGTCTTTTACGAATGATTAATATGCGATACGATGTTGGATATTGGCTTATTAGATTGGCTAATATTTATCGATTTTCGTCCTTTCTTTTTCTCGGTTCTTTCGCTTTGCACACATTAGTGGTTATCGTCTGCGTGTACTTGGATGTTTTCTGGTATGAAATTAGGAAGGTAAAACGTGAATTGCAGAGAATCGGCGGTGTTTCCCTTTGGCCTCGAGGCACAATTTTCCTTTCGCTTTTTCTTCGTTTTTTGTTTCTTGTTACGTTTACATTCTGTTATCTATACGCTTTTATACGACATATGAAGAGCACGTAGCAGAATATGAATAAGTTTACCATTTTTCTAACTTTCGTATCGCTCGGTGATTAAAAAGAAGTATTTTAATATGAAATAATCGAAGACGATAGATACACGTAATTAATGTTAAGTATCAATATCTGTAAATATTCTAATATTCTTAAATGTTGAAGAAGCTGGCCAAGACGCATATTTAATCGCAAAATCAAACGGAAAGGCAATTTCTATATGGAATTGGTTGACTCTTTTTTTAAAAACAGCGAGAATTATGACTTGTGCTTTTCACACTGTGGACTTCGTATCTCTTCCCTCCGTCAGTCGTTTTTATCTTCGTTCTTATATTTTCCCTTGAGTTACTTCACTTTTTTGTTCCATGTATTTCTTCTGTTCTTTGGAACGCACCGCGGTGCATTTAATCGAATTTAGTTATCGCGGCAAAAGAGTTTAGAGGTAGAGATCGAAGAAGGTAATTGGTACAATGTTTAATGAGGAGAGATGCCCGTGGAAAAGATCGGTCGCATTGTTTACCGATAAAGAAAGCCGAGTGAATATTCCTCATTCAGATTCGCGCTGCTTTTGATCCCAAGTTGAGATGGACTGGCGTTTTCTGGAATGAAGTTTTAATTACCGCTTCCTTTGCACTTGTACTCGTTTCTTCCTGGGTCAACACTTCAATTATAATCTAATGACGTGAGAAGTATTATTAATTCATCGAAATTAGCAAGAAATTCGAATCTACAACGCGCCAGCAGCTGCTTCTACAAGGCGTATTATAAGTAGCTGCGATTGCTTTTCTTATTTATTTCTAATGCATTATGCTTATTATTGTTTTATTATTAATACAATATATTAACTATTAATTCTTTTATACAGCGTTCTATACGCATAATTGATTCTAAGTTTAAAGTCTCGCATTATACCGTGTCGGTTAATCACTGTGCAATTAGAATTCGAAAAGCTAATTGTCGAGTCTAGTGAAAGAAACGAAATTATTATCCGTAAATTATAAACTATATTCAAGAAAGAATTCTACATCGAAGATTCTGTTCGATGTGCCTTTATATCTACAGCCTGCAAATACATCGAATTAATATTTTCAGCTACTACTGTTGATTTACCTCTTTTACAAAATTCATAAATTCTCTTGATCTTGTCAATCTTTCTCAAATTTGTATCTTTAGAAATAATTCAGCAATGAAAATGCCAGTTGACGATAGCAGTTTTGCCAGGTACGAAATAATAAAGGACTAAATCAAATAAAGATAAATCGATAAAAGACGATAGAACTTAACCGAACTGAAACGATTTAACAGTTAATAGAAAATAATCTAGATGTTTATGCATTTAGGGAAAATTCATACAAAGGTACATAAAAAAAAGTACATGAATACGAAATGTACAAAAAATCATATTATGCGTAAGTACGGATATATGCAAAAATATGTGAAATATATAATAAGCATAAGAAGTAAAGCATCTGTTATATAATATTTAAACGATAAAACAAATCTCGAATCAGGATTTATTTCTCTGCTTCTGTGCACAAAAATTCAAATTTGCATAAACGTTCGTAGTCTAGTCATAAGAGTAAAAAAAAAAAAAAAAGAAAAGAAAAACAAGTAATTTAAATTTCCGCACGTGTAGCATTTTTCCATGCATGTTATTGCCTAAGGTACTCCAAAGTCAAAATCTATACGACGTCGCATCACTCGACCGCGCCGAGTTTTACACGGTCCATAAAAGAAGTTTATCGATCTAAAATAATTCCCGGTCGCTTTCAACATCGAGATTTATCGGAGAAAAGCAGCCTGTATACCGTGATGTGCATGTTCACATGACAAACAAGTCATTCGTTGAAGCGAAACGATACACGACCGCGTTATTTCATCGGTACTATTGCGCGCGAACTCGCACCGGATGCGTAGCGATTTTACCGTTAATCAAAAGCCGCCTGTGTATGTTATAAACGGCACTAATGATTAATAAATTCGCGTTTGAATTTATAGGATGCTGGATAATTATGACAGGGGTGAGGTGACACCACCACCGGTCAGCAGTTATGGCGGATCCCCTGGACTCTTGGCACTTCATTCCTCGCTTTATGCGACTCCTACGTCGAGGGCCTACGACATCGAGTCGAACATCGACGGCAACGACAGTTCCATGCCCATTGACACCCAAATCATTTCGGTACGTTTAGGTTCGGTCGATCCAGCACAGACAGGAGAGAGACCGTTCCTTTGGAAATAGGCTCGCATATTTTTCATTTACGGAACGCTGTTTCACCTCGAACGTGACACGCGCACACCTACGTTCTCACTATTTTATAGCGTTCCTCGGGTTAAGCCGGCTTCACACCACGGTTTACGGTTTGACGCGTATGCTAACGTTATAACTGACAAACTGTAATATTCCTCTAAATATATTACTTTGTAAATGATACGTTCGTATATTCACACCATAAGTTTTAACGCGCACTTAAATATATTGTGCCTATGTGCATACATGTATAATTAAGATTACAACAGCATGATGGAAAGAGATGGATATACGTTGGATATGGTTGGTTTATGACACACCTTTGAAATCGTTAATTTTAATATATCTGAAAAAGCGGATTACAAAAAGTGTACACTATGCATATGCCATTGTGCTTACACAGCACACGTGTACTTGAAATACACGTGACATAGATATTTCTAAACATTTAGCATTATTCATTATTTCACTGAATATTAAACATAAGTCATTTAATGACGTATGAATTGCTCGCTAAATATTCCTGTACAACTACCAATGTACGTAAGCGATGTGCGTTTATTAATTAAATAATGCTATATCGATATACATTACGATTTCGTAAAAGCATGACACAGTCGAAAAAAACTAGATTTTTCAGCAAGTCGGTTTCAAATAAATCGGTTCGAGCAAATAGTTGATTATTTCACCAGTTAGAAATGGAGAAGTTTCCTTATTCTACAACGTACGTAATGTTCTTTGAGTCGTGACACTGTTCTTGTTAAGGGATTATAACAAGTATATTGCTACAATAATACATACAGCTCTGTTCTTGAATTAAATTTGCAGATATTTCAAAATTGGCATACTTTGAAACGCGTCGTTATCCCAGTAAATCAACAATGAATATTTGGCATTCGGAATACAAAGGACGTGTGGAGCTGGCTTTACTCGTAACTCGAAGAGAAATGATACGAAAAGGAAATAGTCTCGACCGTAACCATTCGGAATTGTTTTACCTGTTTTACCCAACCTGAAGTTATAAAAGATGATTTGGTATCTATCTACATTCTGTTCGATTGATTTAAACGGAAAAATTCATATCAGTTACGATTTTTAAAGAAATATTAAGAATTTACAATATACGTACGTCGTATATCGATTCGTACAACAATGTATCTATTACAATAGGAGTTGCACGAAAGTCAAGTCGATGGACTCCATCAGTATTAGTTGTATACTTGATTTCTAAAGAGTCAAGCGGCAACCGTGCATTCTGATATTGGAATTAAGAAATTTTCAGAAAATAGAGACGTTCGTTGAATATTCTTAAAATTCGTATCTATCTCTTATTTGTACTACGTTTCTCTTATTTTCCTGCCTTTTCATCGCGACCTAACAATTGTAACACAGACATCATATGGTCTCACGAAGGCTCAATATTTATCACCGTATCCTACGTTCATTAAGTTATCAGCCGTTATTATCGCCTGGTTGCGTGCATTATTCATTTTCATTATATTACAATGCCGATTCTAACGAGAGTCTGGCAACCTTTGAACAACAGCTTTTACTCGGCAACAATACCAGGTACACCGCGTTCGAGTAGCGTTCATTAGCTGCCCGATTAACATCTCCCAGTAATTACGTATTAATGGAATCGGAAAATATCGAGCGCGACTTTCACCCGTTTTCGTTAATAAGCGCGTAATTATCGGGAAGAATCGATCCACGGATCATTTTCGTTGATTCTCTGACTGATTGCACGTTCAGATTGAGATCAGGAAATTGTGAACCTTAACTGAAGAATGGCAAAGAGGAGTTGGATTTAAAATTTGAAAGGTGAAATTTGTAAGCGATAATTTGGAAATTGGCAGCAACCTAGATCCCAACTACGTACCGAGTATCGATAGAATTATTAATTAATAGTCGGCGGATTTTTATGCACATGCGTCGAAATTTTAAGTTACAGATATGCAAGATATATACATATGTAAAAATATATAAAATATTCAGAATAGCGTAATCGTTGTAATTAGATTTGGGAAATTTAAAAATACACAGAATGCACGTAATATTCATGTAAAATTATGCAAAGTATCAAAATCATAGTATTCGTTATAGTACTTGCTTGATAGATGAAACAAGTCTCTGTGTACATTTCCTTTTACCTTTCTATATTTATAAAAATACGAATTTACGCAAATATTACAATTATAAAATAGCACAATTAATAACGGTAATCGAGAACCAACGACTACCGATCCAAGATCGAGAATGAAAGATCACGAGTTGAAGGTGAAATACTGGAGGTTAAAAAATACGAATTGAATATAAGAAATCGGAAATGGACTTTCAGATACCAGGAATGTTGAGCGGTCCAGTGCAACAGCGACTCGAGGACATGTCCTGGCTAGCTTCCGGTCCGTCGCTGGAGTATCAACAAGGCATCTCGCCGATTCCCGCGGGAGTGAAGATGTGCCATCCAGGCAGCACGGCCCAGAGGAGCCTGAAGGAGCAACGGATACGTCGCCCGATGAACGCGTTCATGGTCTGGGCAAAGGTCGAGCGCAAGAAATTGGCCGACGAGAATCCTGATCTCCACAACGCCGATCTCAGCAAGATGCTCGGTAAGTTCACGTTCGACGTTCGGCAAATTTTCTTCTGGCTTTATGCTTTCGATACGTGAAACTCGTCTTTTCCAGACAAATGTTTCACGAATTGTATCTCATCGTGAATATATTTAAAACAAAAACATTACGAATAAGTAAAGAGTTTCGAGCGTTCAAAATTCTTCTAGCAATTTCAAGTTTTCACATTTATTTTATTGTTGATAATAGGAGACATTTTATCGAATAATTTTATTGAAGGAAAAATATCACTCATTTAATTCTTGAATGCACGGTGTTACCATTTGGTAACATATTTTTCAATATAGAGACAAATGTTTTCGAATGGATTTATATTACTAAGGTATGAGAAGTATCAACGTAAGCTGAACAGATAGGCCGTCTGTTTGCAAACTATGCCATTTTTTATTTTATTCTCTTATTATCTTTATAACCTGAGTATTTTAGCCATTAGTTTGTGTCTTTTTTATATATTTAGTATTACGCTGTGGTATTTTAGAAATTGTGCTGTACAACCAGTAAAATAACTAATTATTGCAATTTTTTAAATATTTAATTCACTTATATATTCTGCATATGTTATAATTTCTTTTCGCAAGTGAAAGATTTAAAAAACATTAAGCTAATTTTCCAAATTATTTTTCCATGATTTTCTATATGAAATAGCAACAAAGTGTTTTTTTTTTTTTTTATATTTCAAAATTCGCGTGTTTAAAGCCTTTCAATATTTTAATAGGTACTAGTTTTCTTTAAAGCTGCATCGGAACTCATAGTACGTGGGCGCCAAAATATTCAAGTTTTCATTGTTAGCAAACAATTTCTCGTGTCTCTTTTTAACCATAAGAATGAAACTATTTCGTGTAGGGAATGGTTAAAGACTCTATTGAATTCGACGAATCATTAGATACAATAATAAATCATTAAATTGGTATTAATTCGTTTGAGAACATTCTGAGACATATAGAGAAAGAATTTAGAAAGGCGTTGCCTTTGTATCGAACGTTCCAATCCTTCCTGCATACCGCAATAAAGGCATAATTAATTACTTTCGAGATAACGGATCAAAGAGAAAAGTTGAAATCACCGTCTCGTAGATTATACGCGTATAAACAAATAAATAAACAAATAAACTCGGACAGAAAAGCCGCTGATATTTCCATTGTTTGACTTGACGATCGAATGACGCTTAATAAAGTGGGTTAATGAATTATTAATAAAGCGAAGAAGCGCGTTCCGAATAAGGACAGAAGCGTCAACGAAGCTGTAGAAAAACTTTTTTCACTTGGAAAGGAGTCTTATTCCCAGACAGTTCTGGGAATAAGAAAGTCGGAAAAGTCTGTTCGTGTGCCGCTGTTATTATTAATTTAATTACTCGTCACGTGTTCAACGTGAATGGAGGTACGAACTGGCAGAGAAAACGCAGGCGATAATCGGGAATTTTCTTTGTCACGAAACGTTTTCGTTTACTTCCGTTTATTTCATCAAAAGACACCGTCCTTTCAAATGAAAAATATATGTATATTGTAAATCATCCAACGAAGAAATGCAAGATAATTACAAACAGAGAGAAGAAGTGAAAGTTCAATGAGAATATATTGTAAGATTACAAGTATACCAATTACAAGTATATCGGTACTATCGAAAAAATTGATGTTAGCTTCCATTCATACATCACATACGGGTTCATGAAAGTATTCGAATACTTGTAGACATTTCTGAATGTGTCGTGAATATATCATAAATATGTTGTCTGTCTTATACGAAACATTCTTAAATTTCGTTACCATTGTCGTGAGACACGACTATATCGTAATTACATTGGTATGATTTAAAACAAACATTAACGTGTACATAAAAGATTTTTACATTACATTTGGCAAACATTACGAAAGTGCTTAAACGTTACATTAACAAATTTCAATATTTTCAGTAGAACCATATCTAACTCTTAACGGGTATGTGCTATTCACGTTGCATGCTAATTTGTTATCGAATATGTTTACAATGAATCTCGTAATTTCTATTTACATTTCCAGATTAATTACGTTCTTTACCGATATAATCGTGATATGCCACTGCAGCGTTCAATTTGAAATCTTTTATGTAATAAGTAATGCGTATGCAACAGTAGTTTTCATCTATTTTCATGATTCACTATGTATACATATGTATAGATCCACATTAGTGATTGATAGCTTTAATGTTTTGTATTTCATACTTTTTCGTGGGTACTGGTAATAACAAATAAATCTTAGATAACAACAAACACGCGATAAATACATATTAACAAATTAACTTGTGGCAGTAAAAAGTGTACCTACATCTGAAAACAATAACGAAATTGTAATAGTAGCTGTAAGTTGGACAAAGATCGAGGTTCTACGTGTTTATTCATATTCCGGTGGCTGATTTAATTAAACTTAGCGAGGGAACACGAGTTCGAGTCAAATCCTCGGGGTCGGCTATTTCCCTTGGTCGTAAGTACGCAGTTTTATGCCCATCGGAGAAAATTACAAAGATATCGAGTAGCGCAATTTAATACGTCGTAAATTCACCGTTGCGACTCGACGCATGCTCGCTTCCTTACGTAGGTGCCAACATAGTGCATTAATATTAAAAGGCATATGCGCGATTGGAAGTCAAGAGGTTGTACCTTCCATCGTCGTCGCTATTTTTCGATTAAAGCTTCTCCTCGAAAACAAACGACACGTGTGTCTTGATGCTTTCCGCCAACAACTTGTTTAAAACTTGAATTACAAACGTGGAATGAATAATTTACCTTCGCTATCCGAGAATCTATAAGGCGTTAAGGTTGCTTTTACGCTGTTTGTTACAAAATGATTTCTATTGATTCCTCTCTTCAATTGTTACTCGCGATGAATCTATAAAAGATACAATTTTTTCTTTAACCATTGCGATCTTTTTATATCAATAAGTAACGCACGCGTCTAGTAGAAAAGATAGTTCATTTATCTTTGATCATTTTTTTCTCGTGTTTCAATATAAAATTATATTTGTAATTTACTTGTTAATACAACATTCGCTGATAATAGATCTTTGGTAAAAGCCTAGGAAAAATGTATAATTTACATTCCCTTCATAACGTAAGCTGTTGATAGGTGTTAATGTCACTTCACAGCTTAGAATTCAAAATCTTTTACAGTCGGGTATGTTTATTGACTTTAGTACAGACGTACAAATTGCACTTTTATGCATAAGGACTGTCTTGTACGGTTGCCTTAACATTTTTATTTACGATATTTCATATGGTTATTCTTTAGAAGCCGATTCGTCTGATCCGAGCTTGCAGTAAATTCTGTCTGTCCTATCTATTTAATCGATAACTCGGGTATAGGTAAAGTGCGACTTCTTGATGTTTCGCTGCCATAAACGTGATTAATTTCGACATTCCACACTCTGCGCTATCAGACACTCGTAACAAATTATTATTGGTTACAAAAATGTAAAAAAACAGCCGAGTCAGGGACAGTTGTCGAGGACGGCATTTTCATTATGAAGCAATTCATATGATCGAATATGGCTTGGACAATAAACGTTTAAAGCCCCGATGAAAGCTTTAGGCCATGGTTACAGTGGATGCGTATTCAGACAAAATGACATTCTGACGAATGAAACACCGCAAGACTACAATGCGTACACTCGTAAAAATCTACATACATATTTGATTACATTGACGTATTAAATTCATCGGAATATCAATTCTGAATACGCATCCAGCGTGACCATAGTTTCGCTGGAATCGCAGTCGCATCGTTCGAAATGCGCTGGTATCCGTACCGCGCCAAAACGTGGCGCGCCTAAAAGAGGGCCGGTGCTGATCGAGAGGGCTTGTCCCGGTACCCAGCAATCTGTCAGCGTCTGCGGCCGCGCGTTATATCGTGGGTAGGTACACCTTGAATTATCGGCAATTGGCATCCGCAACGTTACAGGCATTCGAACGAGCGTCGTGCAGAAAATTGTAAACTCCGCTCGTGTGTAAGCCACCTACCCGCGCCCGTTTCACCACGGCCATTCGCGCGTGTCTTCGTACGCGGCACACGCGTCTCCTCTTCTTCCACCCCTCCATCAACCGCTCCTTTTTCTTCGTCTCTATCCTCCATCCCTATCAATTTCTTCTGCCTCTTTATCTCTTTCTTCTCTGTTCGCCGTTACTCTCCCTCTTTCCCTCTTTTCTATCATTTCACGCGCGAGAGAAACGCGTAAATCAGCTGCATGTCGTGGCGCGCGCCAAGCTTATCTTTGTCGCGCGCGCGCGCGAGCGCCCGCAGAACCAAGGAAAACCCTGTGGTGGAGAGTCGGAGCCGATCGATCGATCGAACATTAGGCGCGCGATGTTATTGGCATGACGCGGCTTCGATTACTATGCGCGTCGAGTGTTTGCCGCCCCCACTTTTCCTCGTCTTTTTTTCCAGACATCCTACATATTCATGCGCGCGTGCTGTGTGTCGATCCGTCCGTCTGTCCGTCCATCCGTTAGCCCATCCGTACCCCAGCACGGAGCCGTGGTTTGCGCGAGCGAGCCTGTTTTATGTCCGAGTTATGCACGTGGACGCGCGTCCTCCTCCTCCTTTTGCTTCTTCTTCGTCGTCTTCTTCGTCTTCTTCTTCTTCGCCTCTTCTTCCTCATATTGTTGCTCCTTCTGGCCAAAGTGTGTGCGTACGTATTCCTCGAGGATACACGAGCGCACGCGTCCCGACGGGCACACACCGGTTCACCTACCGCGGCCCTACGCCGTGTTTTCTTCTGTAGTTGGCGAGAAGCAGCCGATAGGGGGGCGCGTTTCTATATACTCGCGTACACACACGTCCATCGTGCATCTGTGTGGGCCTTATATCCGGTGGAACGCGTGCCCGCGCATCTTTATTAATCATTCCCTAACCGTTAACCCCTCTTTACCGCTCGTATGTCAACAGTGGAAATCGACGCGACCGCGCCGAGTCGCCTCGTTTCGAGATTCACCGATGGAATTTCAAGAAGTCGCTGACACCTCGCTCGCCAAGGATTATGTGCAGGGGGTTGGTGGACGGTAGCCACGTCAGAGTCACGGGGTCGCAGTTCAGAAGGTTTCTTTTGCTTGTTTCATTAGGAGAATGAATAGGTTCATGAATTAAATAGCGTAGGAGAAAGATGTATCGATGAAAGGTGAAGGTATCTGGTAGAACGTGGCGGAGTATTTGTTGAATTTTTGAAGATTTAGTGGATTTTTGGGATTGCAGGTAGAATCGAGCGATTTTATAGTAAGGAACTTATGTAATAAAGAGTAGGTATAGAATTATGATGATGATACCACATAGTATGAAATTGTTAAACGATACTATGTACGACAAGATGCAATGCGTTACTACAAATTTCGTCTGAAATGTTACAGAAGAATTGAATACACGTAAACAAAAAGATAGGTACCGCTACGAGAACAAGAATAAAACAAACGTGTAATTTTAACTTAAGGACAAAATCATTTCTATGAGAGACATTTTTGGTAATGGAACGAGCAGCATATTTAGATCCAAGTAAGGAATATATGATTATCGAAACAATTCTCTTTACGATTACTAATTGTCCAGATTAGCGAAATAAAACATAATCACATTTACAAACATAGGAAAATCAAATAACGGAACGAGAGAAAAATTGGAGCGATAATTTTAGATTGTATTATACTGTGTGATTTTCGCGAATCGTTATACACACGCGCTTCACGTGACTTGTTATGAAAGATTCTGCCATTTCTTTATTCGTTCCCCAAGATAGCGTTATAAATATATACAGGACACATTTTCACTTTCTGTGATAAAACTAATTTATTAAGGAACAAAGACTCGGGGAAATACATAGGAGCAAAAACTAACTCCTACTTCGTCGACAATCACCGTCGAATGTTTTCAAGGCGAAATCCACCTAATCGTCCCTGCACGAGAGACAGACAAGAAAGCCCGTCGTTTTCTACGTATCCACCGGTATACGGTCGAATACTTTGTACCTGAGTCAACGAAGATCTACTTTCATCGCTGCTTGCGAAATTGTTCGGCTACGTAGGAGTTTCACGGGAGGAAGCGTGTTCGATTGTAGTACGTAACCTCCACTCCCATCGATGCTCTTTACTCCGCCATCAATCTCGACCGTCCCGATTATGACGGAATAAACGCGTCGACCTAATCGACCGCTTCTAGCTCGTCCATCATCATCATCATTACCGTCATCGTCCACGCTACGAATATCATTGTCAATCGTAAAAACCCTCGGTAGTCTCTTTTCCAAGAGATACTTTTTTATCCATCCGGCGGCAGAAGTATCCCCCAAAAAAAGAGAACTTCACCTCCGTTTCACGGAGATGCAGGTAGAGCCACTTGGGAGATCCCGCGGGAGATACCGGCTCCCGGTAAACTCCATAATTCAGGAATCGGTGTACACCGACCATAAATTTCGCCTGGTGCCACGGGCGTTAATCTTCGTTAATTCTATCGTTAATCAGTCACGGGGTTTACCGGCTTGCCGAGGGCAGAAAAAGAGAGAAGAATGCGAGTGAAGGGGCTAAACGAAAGTAAGAGGACGAGATAGTAGATTTAGATTTTAGTTTTATTAAAAATTGATAGATATATTTATATCATTGAAATGTCGGCAAGCAGAATAGAACCGAACAGAATAGAACTGAAATAGAATTTCAGAAAGAGTCAGGTTTATTTAATGTTATCCGAACTTCTTACTATCGACAGTACGTTATACATAGAATGTATTTTGGTTTCGCTTGATCTTTGTTCTTCTATCAGGAAGAACTTACTTTTTTCTAAAAAGCGGTTTCTCGTGTGGAACAGAAGTTGTTGTTGCATAAACTTTCGATCGAACGAATCGATGAATCAAATTTTCACTAAACCTAAAATAAAAGTATACTGTATCTTTCAAAACAAGACACTCTTACTGTACAAAATTTCGAAAATCGAAAGAAAGCTTTATTGCTTTTATTAATTAAAAAGATTCTCAAACATGCCCTATTCCGAGTCGACGCAGACACGATACGATTTTATATTTTCAAGCCCAATTTACTTTGCCGGTATTGCAAGAATATTATCGATGCATTAAACTGTAAATGGTATTTTGGTCTTATCGATATGTACCAGCGACGTGGTCCACGGTAGCACCTCTAGGACAAGGGGAAAGGTGGAACAAAGGGGTTGCCGTACGAACGCGAATCCTTTGGAAAGGGCCGAACGTGCGCATGTTCGTTGCTCGCGCGAGCGGCCGGAGAACGCGAAGAAGGAGAACCACGGCGCGGCGTGTCGTAGACGGCGTCGTTTATACGGGCCGCGCGACGCCACTGTCGCAAGACCACCTACGACAAATGTGGCAGCCTGCAAATAATACCGGGCGTGTTGTACCACCAACGACAGAAGAGATAGAGGCCTCTAACTGCCAGCACGGTATCGTGGTTTAGTGCCTCTGATTACCTGCGCCCCCTCCCTCCACCCCCTTCCGTTCAACTCCTCCCCCGCGATGTGCCAGTCCAAGTGGCCATGCGCTCCGGCTCGCGCTCGCAACAACACCACGCAACAGAAAGTCGCCTCTTCTTCTTCTTTCTTCTCGTTCTTCGTTTTCCTTCTTTCTCTCTTCCTCTTTGTCTCGCTTAAACGTATATACACGTCGTTCCTTCTATTTCGTTCTGTTTCGTTGGCAGGATCGTACAAGAGAGAAAGAGAAAAACCTCCTGCCGAACGCGTGAGATTCGCGGCCTGGATAGGCTCTAAACGACGGATCAGGACGTACAGTATCTCACAATAATGGCGCACGGTGGAAGGCACCCGATAAGGTCGGCCTCGTTGCTAGATTTAAGGGACGGCGCGAGCGGCCCGTAGCGAACGTTCCGAACGGCGATTGAGAATTATTGGTCCGTATACGGACCACGCGTGTATGTATATATACGTGTGTACATGTATACGTACGTACTTCTGCGTGCACATGTATGTACGTCGTGATTTCTGTATACATATGTACACGGGTGTATGTACGTATTTGCACGGTTGTGTGTGTGTGTATTTATAGATATGTATGCGGATATGTATGTACGCGGTAGTGTATATGTGGTTGGTCGTGGCGGCGCTGCCTTTCGAGAGCGTCATTATTGTACGATGCTGTACGTTCACCGGGCCGATTCGTTCTGTGAATCACGGGCGTCGTTCGCCGTTGCAACGACGAAAAATCGCCGGACAAAAGGCGTTTTCTGTCCGGGGCCGACTCGTTATACCCGGGGCAAACGATCGGTTTTGATAAGCGGCCCGGGTGGGCGTACGATGTTCCCTTAATCGTCGGAAACGGGACGGCCTGATTGTTATTGGATTATTTATTCAGTCGTGTTTTGATCGACGGAGACCATACGATTGACACGATGGCCCGAGGAATCGGTATAATTGCAGGTGAAAGCCAGGGGCCGGGCTAAGAACTCGTTCTCGCGTGATTTGTACATTTTTTGTCTGCCATTGTAAGCTAAGAATTTCTGTAAAAATTGACCAGAGTTTATCGGTTCAGTGATTGACTGAGGTGACCCGGTGGTGACGAATAAACGGTTGTGTTAATTACCGCTAGATGACGCTGGTCTTTATCGTAATGCGGCGCAGCCAATCACGATTAAGAACAAATGGCGAGAGTGATAGCGTAATAGGTCCCTGGCGTGGAACCAATCAGGGCGGAAGGAACAAGGTGATGGATTATCAGTAGTTACGATTTTTTGAAATTAAAAAATTGTTTTATGACGGTCGTGAAAGAGATTTCGAAGAAAGATAAGAATTCAGTGTTGCTTTTATGTTGTACTGTGCTTTTGATGTTGAAACAAATGTGCTTAGGAATTTACCTGGAATATAAATATTTCTATATAACGCTAGACAGAAGTCTTTATGGTTAGAACTCGACAAATTGGAAACAGCTTGATACACGCTTTGCTTCGTCTAATTTCCAAACCATAACGATTTCCGTATTTTAACGAGGCTTCTATGAGAAGTGCTCGAAACCACTTTTGACTTGAACGTAAATCAATAATCGAGTTATGGTGTCGTTACATTAGATTAGGCAATTGATCTTTTTTTTAAAAGAGCAAAACAATAATTTACCTCCTGCAAATCTAATTTACAATTTTAGTTTAGTCCCTACGGTTATTAATAGTTAGCTGTGACTTATTTTAATGGCGCAATTTGTCTATGTGTCAAGAAGCCTAGGTACTTACATATCTAGCATTGAACACAAATAGTTTAGTTAGAACGCAAATAGTTAAAATTACATGATCTCAAATTTCTCATCGGATATCGGATATCAGGTAAAAAATATTCAAGTCCAACACAGTTAAAAAAGATACAGGCAGCACAACTATAAATATTAAAGATTATAAATGAGAATGTGTAACTTATACATGTAACATCAATACAATTTTTCTCCTTGCTTCTTTTTTTTATTTCCTATCGCTTATGTAGTTTGTACACTGGCTATTATACAAAAACACAGTACAACATAAAAAATGACAAAGTTCCAAGAAGGAAAAGGTGTGATTATTTCTTGGACTTTATTCGTCTACTGTTTTATCTACCAATTTTACCTATCGAATAAAAAGACGGCTCGCGAGAAAGAAGATGGCGAGAGACGTATCCTGCGAGTGACTTCTCCAGATTGGCCCACGAAGCGATACCAATCTCAGCGAGAATAATTATCAGGAATCGCCGGAGCGTCGATGACCTTTAGTTGGCGGCGGGCTTGCGAAATAGACTGTAACGAAAAGTTTGCGCGCCGCCGATTGAAATTAACGTGCACGCGTGCGCGTTGGTGATGCGTAAGAATCGTTTGAACTCCGCAGCAAAGGCCTACTTTTCTTCCATGTGTACACCTATAAATAAGTACACTTAGAATATACAGATATGTATACATATATATATATATATATATATATATATATATATATACATACACATAGTTACACCTTACGTGTACGTGTACTTAGATACACCTCTTTCTCGATAGCATCCTCCTCCACCTCGTTCGCTAACTTCTTCCTCCTCCTTCTCCTCCGCTTCTCGTCTCGTCTCCTTTGGCTGGTTCTGGAACAATAGCACCTCGGCTACACGGTGGATGAACTTCTGAGGCTAGGAATCGGCTCTGCCCACTCTGTGAATTTCGTTTCCGTAAAAATGGCCATAGAGAAAAGAGGTCGGCCGATCTAAAAGGCAACCTACATCCCGTGCGGCGAGGTAAACGTACCTTAAAGTACAGGCCTCGATAATGCATCGTTTTACTACGCCAGGGTCTATTGCTGAAAAATAGAATGTAAATAAGCGTTTTCAAGCGGCCACGGTTAGGATACGGCCCCGTTTGCTTGCTCCCTCGCTCGCTGAAATGTCAAACGTGAATTATTCGTATCGCCAGTACGCCCGATAAAGTTTAGATAAGCCGTCTCATAGAGGCCGATCGTCGAACCTGCCGCGTTCGATCGCGAAACCGAGGAAACACGTCCACCTTCCGAGTATTAATTATTCCTACGCTTTCGTACGTATTGTTTCGAATCCGCGGCTCTTTTAATTATAACCCGCGCTAACCGTCGAAGATGATTTACCACGCGTTAACGTACATATCTGCCCGACTTTCTTCCCTTTGTTACTGCACCTGTATCGTGTCCTAGTTCGCTATCGGCGAATGCAAGTTATTATCGGCGTGGAATCGGTTCGCGCTACCAGCGGAACCCTTAAACGCGACTCGCGTCCAACCGCCTGCTGGCTTCAAGGAAACTTCTTGATCGTCTCGAGGCCGACATTTTAACGTACGAATAAATATATCCTCGCTAGCTGGCACGAGCACGATTCGTGGCCTCTTACCTCCTCGTAAACAATGCTACGGCGTAGCCGTGCGATAGACTGCCACGGGTACAACTTAATCTCATCGAGATTGAAAAGACGACGGCGCGCGGGCGCGCGCTTTCAGGGTGCAAGAAACGAGAGAAAGGGCAAAGTTTGCCAGCGATAAAGGGCGACGAGGAGAACAGAGGATATCCCGTTCTGTATATTATGCGTTGCACAATGCAAAAGTTTGTCTCTGACCGTTCGAATTGGACGCGAAACATTATTCACCCTCGTCATTCTCTCCTCTCTCATCGTCGGCTGTGCTCGGACTCACCCTGCCAGCAAGCCGAGCTTGTTCTGCTCGTTTTCTACGGCGTTGCTCGATTAACCCAAGACAAGATCGGGCTCTGGTACGATCACGAAACTCATTTGTTCCTTTATATCGTCTGCACACTCTCGTTCTCTCTTTTTCTTACTCCGGCCTCTCCGCCGTGCATTACTTACGTCCGTTTAGATCCCTCTACCTGCTGAACCTTGTTTCGTCTATCTAAGTTTAGGATCTTTCGGAGAATATTGCGATTATGCGTTCGTGGAAACTGTTATTGACAGGAACGCGGCGGCGGGACGCGCGATCGTGCCTGACGCAGACACAAATTTCACGCGCCTCTGCGCCTATCCCGTGCAGGCCGCGCTGGAATCTTGAACTTTGGTCGGCCACGGTTAATCTGATTGTCGGACTCGTCGATTTCACGTTGGTCGAGCCTCGAAGAGGAAACGAGGACCCGAGAGATGAATTTCTCGATATCCGGCTATAGACGTCCATTTCCACGGAAATATCCGAGTCTTGCTTGCCCGATTCTTACCATTTCTATTCACCCAACTGATCTGGAATTGTGCAACCTCGTTTCGATTGGCTGTTTTAAGGGTTTCCTCTGTTTCTAACGCTACCTATATGTTCTGTATGTTCTTATCAGAATTATCGTAGTTTAGCTAGCAGTTAAGGTCATGTAAAATCACGGTAATTTTAAGTACTGTGAGAACACTGTTTCTTAAACGTTCCATTCAAAGGTGCTTCAAAAGTACTAGCTGAAATTAGAAATTGTTTCATTACTGAACTCGTCCAATAATATCGTAAGGTACTTCTATGCATGGTGAATTTTTCTAAGTAAATATTATTTACAATCATCCATTGTCAACACCACAATACCGCCAACCACGATCACCATCGGTTTCTATTACAATTTAGTTGAATTACCATAAAATGAATTGTTGAATTCCCTAACTTCCGTTATAATTATCAACTAAAAACCGTGATAGATATTAAAAGATTGGAAGTAAAGGTTCCCCAATCCGCGACCGTATTTAAGTTTAACGCTCGGTAATCTACACACATTCTATCTGTGCCGTTTTTCTTCTTCACAAGTATTATAGGACTTGCGAATGGTGAACAACTAGGCTTTACTATTTTGCTTGAATTAGTTTGCTTACACTTTCTCGGACTTTTCTCCGCTCTACCTCGCTAAGTCTATATGGACTTCTCTGTACGGTAATGTTGGGATCAATTAATCGAATTTCTAATTGACCCGTATTTACACAAGTTCGCGGGAAACCCGTAATAAAAGACTCTTTAAACTTTTGGAGAACAGAAATTAATCGGCTTTTATCATTACCAAATACTTCGGTATCAACCTCATTGAGATCAATCTCTTTTTCGGCGGTTTTGTCACAAGTATTAACTATCTTAGATCTACAAATATCATACTCGATTTACTCAATTCACCGTTCTCTTTTATGACCTCTTTTCTCCGAATGTTCCTCATATAAATTATATTGTTCCCTTCAAAAAGAAAAACAAAAGAAATACAGCATTAAGTTTACGAATTGTAGAAACACAAGACCTAGAATTCGTCATTTTGAGGAATTTGATAATTCGCGAACGGGAATCTCAGCGACTGGCTATCAAGTCATCGTTTACTTGCCAAAGATCCCTGTAACCACCCGCAACCATCAAGCACGCTCGCAAAAGGACACGAAGCGACGCTAATTGTAAGTTGCGATTCCAAATGAGCCGTTAATCGTGCAGAGAAGTCCGCTCGAAGCGGTGTCCGTGAGGGGAGAGGCCTTCACGATATTCCGGTGGTCGCCATATCGAGGGTTAAATCTCCGGCGGTCTTGTTTTTACGGAGCCACCGGGAGCCCGGCGAGCAGATAATACCGACAAAGTCGTATCAGGGGCATTACGCACAACCGTGCAGAGGAGAGGGTTCTCCTTGGGCCCGGTGCCTGCTAGGCGAACCAGCGTAACGAACCTGCAGACAAGATCGGCACCAATAATTGCGCGCGTACATACAAAATGAGAATCGAAATGGAGAAGGCCGACGGATGGACGAACGATCGAACGAGAAGGCATGCGCGAGCTCTTGGCGATCTTGCAGGAAACGACACCTAAATACACACGTCACAGCAATAGGATAACCTGATAGGATAATCTGATTATTTCTGTCTTTGCTGGAACGATCCAGTGCGTTTGGACTTTTACAGACGCTTAGCAGATAATCGCGAAGCTTGTTACGCGAATTGGTTCTATTCCGGTAACGGAGATCGGCACACGTCGCAGAGTTCTAGTGAGGTGGTATTATAGAAATGCATCGAGATGTTCTAGACATTTTGCGGGAATTTGTGGTGGAGACATTTTTTCAATAATTAATAATTAATGAAATGGTGAGAACTACAACGTATACAATCCCGATATAAAAACTTAGATAGTCTTGAACGGTTCATCGCAAATCGAGCTAAGAAACATCGTCGATCTTCAGAGCAACTTTGTATTTGTAATTGATGTACAGCCTGTGGAGATAAACAGGCGTCCTCTCAAACTATCGTACCGCAAAATATCGTACCAAAGCAAGTTTTTTAAAATCTGTTGTCCTATCTCCAGCAAAATTCACCCACTGTAAACGGTAATCCGTCTGCAAGTCCTACTTATTGAAAATTGGGAAATCCCAACTGTACCTCAAATAAACGAGCTTGCCCAAATACTCGATCTACCTTCGCCAAAATTCGTCTAACCGCATCAGCCTCGCTAAACCATCAGAAAACGCTATGTTCGCGGTTCGACGCGGAACGAGCTGAACGAGGAGAAATCGTTCGAAAGAAACGCGTGTGCACGTCCACGCGTGTAGATACGCACATAGACGAACGACGAGGAATCGAGGAACCGACGGGTTGGCTAAGCTCAAGCAATAATAAGCCATAAGCGCGGTCTCTGCATAGAATGCCGGGTAATGAGGTGGAGTTGAGAGCGGAGTCTGGCCGCACCCTTACCTTACCTTACCTTCCGACCCACCTATCCCCGAACCAACGAATGAACGAACGACGACGACTAGCCACGAGGACTACGACGACGATGACGACGACGAAAGAGGAGGATTGCGAGGACGAACACGAAGGAAGATTACAACATCCGCCACTCGTGTGTGGATTTACCTGCAGAGAGAAAATAAATTATTATATTTATGAAAATACACGTCGCGAGCAACGAAGGTGGAATCGCGTTGTGTTTACGGAGGTGGGACCCCTCGAGCGCCGACTACGTTCCACCGACGACTCTTTCTCCACTCGAAGAGAGCGCAAGAGAAAGATGCAGAGAAAGAGAGACTTTTGTCCCCCCTGATCGCCGGTCTGCATTGCACCACGCCTGTACAGCTCCGATCAGAAGTGACGGGTGCGATCGAGCCGCTCGAACGAAGGTTTCCGGCTCGGCTAGGCCGATTTCGTCGAGGTTTAGCCCAGGTCCCGAGCATTTCAAAGCGCGTAAACGTAATAACATTGGCTAGAAACGAAGGTGTATGGTGTCGGTAGCGGTGTGGGGCCTGAAACACTTGGAATCTGTAAAAAAATTCCAAGCAACTTGGAACATGATTCGAAGCTCGATCTTCTTGAAAGTCTTGAAAATGTTGTTGGATTCGAAAGTCTGGAAAGTTTACAGAGGTTTTGAAAGTTTCACTAGTATAACGTATTTTACACGCATTTTGATTAATTTCGTCGAAACGGATCGTGAATATAAAATATTAACAGAAGCCTGGAAAGTTCGAGTTATTTTAAATGCAAGACTTGTTAAGACTTTTACGAGTTTTAAGCTTTGAATCACGCTCGAAGTTCGACTAGGTGTATATTTGGCGTAAGCTTTTTTCTTCCATTCCCTGGATAAAGTCTGGTAGTTTGCTACGAGATACACAGTTTAGATTGTATCGTGGATTTATTCAATTGGACGCGTTATTTGCCTGTATAGGATAACTCAAAATGAACGGAGTTCGTTATTTCGAATAACATTGACGCGAATATGGTATTATGTTTTATCTTATTACGATCTATCTGATTAATGCGAGTTTTAAATTGTTGGCGGATTTTTGCTCTACCATGGAGAAAGGAAGTATTCGTTAAACAGCCAATTTGTGGCAAATTGATATGAAGTTTTTGCGACTTACTATTATCCTACGTTTAGTTTAAACACGATAAGTGTATTACCGGATTTTTTAGAAGAGTACCATGTTTTACCGCCTTTCTGCGTTTAGAACTACTCAAAGACACAAGGAAATTTTACACTTTCTTGCAGCCATTGCCTTTATTTATAGTTCAGCAGACTTATCTTCATGAAGGAGTAGCGATTCATTTAGAACTTTCAATTAAGATAATTCCGTTATGTGTAACAGTTGAAATTCTGAATTATTTTATTTGTCGCAGTTCTTCCATTATTCTTCTTTCCGAAATTAATTTAATTTTCTTAGCATAGAAATGAAAAGTTTCCTTCATACTTCGGTTTACCACTCCTTTCTATCGCCTGTAATAGTAACACAACACTACATTTAAAACAACAGCAATCTCATTCTAACATGATTTATGATAATAATTTTATTTCTTCGTAATAAATATTATCATGTGCCTGTACATCATATCCTTCCAGCCAATAAAATACTATTTTTTACATGTTCTCATTAAATACAGGTTTAGTTTCCAATCGTAATCAAGTTTTTTTTTGCCACGATGCGATCATCAACGATCGTAACGATCCTTCTATTGGATGTTCTCATCGCGAATCTGCCTCTTACATCAATATCGCATTAACGTTCGCCGATAGGAAATTACCGCGCAAAATTCGAACGAAAATCAAGCTGAAATGCGAGCCTAATAAAACGTCATATCGCTCGAAGATATGTGTTGGATCAGAAACGCGGAGTCTAACTATAAATCGCGCAAACGAGCGCTGTTCATTGCCGCATCGTTTCGTAAAAAGTATTGTCCGCTTTCGTTAACATTCTTCCCGACGACCAAGTAAAACGTTTCCGGACGTTCGTTACTACGAACCAGTAATATCGCTTTTTTCAACCGAACCACCCGTAGTGAACGGCATTGTATTACGTGACAGAATTTTATTGGCTAGTTTCAAATAGGTTTCCCCTGCGAGTTTCTTGCAGCATACACGATATATGAAATACGCGCAGATCGATAGGGTACGTCAATACGATCTGTGTTTAAAGATTAACATTTCGACGATTCTTCAACCCTCCAGCCGCGGCCGACTTTTCACGTTTCTTCGTGGAAAATCGCGGACGATTTTCATATTTTTCAGTAAAAAGATCGTAAACGAAATTTATCATAAGTATATAGATGCAAGAATTATGAACGTGCAAGATATCGCGAAGTATACGTAACATGCAGAAATACACGTAAAATATTCAAAGTATACTACTTTCTGTGATATTCGATAGGAAAAGTTTTCTTCTGTTTTCTACTACGATTCTACCTTCTTGGTTGTATTCTAAAAAATATGAATTTGTATGATAATCCATGATCCAAATTCATAAGCAGACTCTTAATGCAATATCGTTGTCCACCAAAATTAACAGAATAAGTAACTATACTTATTACAAGAATTAATCAGTAATTGATACTTGTACATGTACATTTTGCCTACAGAGCCGCGATAGAGTTAAATATGCTACACGTTAACATTTAATTTTTGCAAAATATTATATCGTATTAACGCGCTTCTTCTCCAACAATATTATCTAACAATAAGTCATTCACATTGTTGAAAATATTTTAGTCGATGAAATTTCGATGACCACCGTGGCAGTCACGTATTAACCGGTTTAGTTTTTATTAACTTCGCTAGTTTGTAAACTGAGAAAACTCACAGTTCCAAGTTTATGGAGTTTAATACTATTGTGAGGAGTTAGGACTTAAAGGAACTGGGCATTTGTCGTTTCGCAAGTAGAGGTTTTCATCATATTATCGCGAATCCGCGTTCCTTATACCAACGACACACGCGTGGATCGGTTAATTACATTTTGTTGAAAAATAGAGCAAAAATAGTTAGGGACTGGGACGACGATATTGTACAGGATGTTCCGGAAACTGTAGTACAACCGACAACAGGATGATCCTGTCGAAATTATAGAATAACATTTTTTGTGAAATTTGTTAAGTATACTTAAACTTAACTACCGATAACTTAATTACAGATTAAATATAGCGAGCAAACGATCGGAAATTATTCTACATACGAAAATAAGTTAACAACGAAAAATGAAATTTTTACGTTTCCTGCCTTATTTTCAATAAGATTGAGACTTTGAACATGTCTAGCTAAGAACTGGTTTTATACAGGCGCATAATAAATTTTCGAATTTAATTTACTCAAAAACCAAAGTGTTCTATGAGAAAATTGTACTTTATATCTTTTACTTATTTCCAGTTATGTAATGATCTTCTGTCGATTGTTTACTCTCGTCGAGTCCGCAATTTGCCAAGCTCGAGTACACTTGACAAATTTTTGAACCCGATTTTCTCGAAAACGAGACGCCCCATGGAAACATTTTATTCTACATTTTCGACAGATTTTTCCATGTATCATAGAATCACCCACGTATTGTCGATCGTGCCGCATTGCCGGAACACCCCGTACATCAAAGACAAAATTTATCGTGCGACAGCCTAATGTTTCTGTAGACTGTAGACTATCGGCGATAGTCCATAAGGATATGTTAAGGGAAATTGACAAACGCGTGTGTCATCTTCCACTCGCGATTCATCGCGATGGAAACGTTCCGTTCTCGTGTTCGTTCACGAGCATTCTATCGTGGTGTCCTCGACGAAGAACGTTTTCGTGGTGGAACACTCGCCTGTTAACGCTCGCTTGGGACGAGCGGACGCGCTGGGATACATGCATAACGCAGCACGACAATTGCCGTTTCGTAGCGTGATATTTCTCGCTTCGAGACACCCAAGGTAACGCGGCCCGCGACGATGAATGATTTTCCAGGAAGAGATTCAACGCTGCGCCCACGACCAGCCGCAATCAGGAATGCCGCGAAACTTGTATTTATCGTTTGGAGTTTTCATCGACCAGTGGGAAGCCAGGATTAATTTTCATCGATCGAACAACGAGTTAATGCGTGAGAGAAACGTAGCGCTAATGGCTTGAGGATTTGGTGACAATTATCATTGAGATACGAGATGATTAAGAACCAAGCAATGAAACGATACGTAAAAGTCATGAGAAACTTTGAGACAAGTATCTGTGTAGTAACGTTGAAAGTTATTTTTGATAGAATGTAACCTAATGACAAAGCTGAGGATAAAAAGATCGGAATTCTTTGTCATTTTATTTGATTGATGCGTAAGAAATTTGAATTTAACGATCCAATGCTAGCTTAAGGTTTGGTCTATTATCAATCACGTTGAAGAAAAGATTTGCTATAAATCACGTGCATTGGATAGAAAGAAGGATTAAATATGGAGACCTCATTATTGACCGCTGTGAATAATCAAAATATTCGTATAATTCTATTACATTATGTTAGATTTGGCAAAGTTGCTACGAAAGCTAACGAAAACAGAAATTTATTGTTTAAGAAGCTTAAATACCCATAATTTGTACAATTACTTTTTGATATATAAATTACTTTAAAAGAGACAGCAACAGTTCCATTCTAAAAAATTTGCTAAGCATGGAACAATGAAACTGGTTAATCATTGGATATCTGAAAATACTTGATATATTATATTAAAATTATTTTGATTGAATGCATGGCGTTTGGAAAAGATCATATGCTGTTAAAATTTCATTCGGAAAAATATTTCGTATCGACCAACCTCATGCTACTCTATCAGAGATGATCCACGAGATAAAAGGATTAAATATTCCATTAAAGGGTTAAAAATTGCAATTTTACCGATAGTTGCTCATAGTTAAAAATAGTTCCTTAAAAGATTAATAATCGTAGTAACTGACAAAGATACATCAAGAAGTATATTACACGCAACAACGACTAAACGTCTGTCCAAGGAACTCTTCATTTCGATAGACAGCTCTGTTACGACGTGATCCAACCAATCCACCAATGTCTTCGAGAACTTCTGTTCGTCTATCGCACAAGCATACTGTACGCGCTGAGCACGTGGACAAAGGGAAGGGAGCTCTGTGTGGGCCCCCTTGCGACAATCTCTGGCTCCTTGCTTTCGCCCGACGGAAAAGTAATCTGTCTCCGGCGATCAGCCAGACCTCTGCCGATCTTAATGGATTATCTGATGCTCGTCCCCGTTCGGTAGACGTAATCGAGTTCCTGCTAGCTCATGAATGACTGCCACCGAGAGACGCTTGGATTCCTTCAACTTTGGGGTTGCACCGCGACTAAACGGGGAAACGACCGGAGGAAGAGGCTGATCGGCGATAATTGAGGGCCTCTGGCCGGATCGAGCGGTATTAAGCGTATGCTCGAACCTGTTTCAGCCATTTCCTCTTTCGAATAGAATTGTTGTTTTTAATTCCTTAACTTTGAACTTTAAAGTTCACGCGTTTCTGCGTTTGAAACTCTGGTCTAACTATCGTCGATAGTATCTTAAACACAGAGTTACAATACAAAATTTAAAGATACTCGCTTAGATAGATGCTTGTTGTTGAGCTGTAATTATCTGCTAGTGAATTTTGGCTTTTAATATTATGATCCTGAAATGGAACTCCACGAATTTGTTCAATGATATACTTCTGTCTCTTCTTCTTGTACTCCGGCTCGACGGCTTTGCAAAGTCTGAAGATATTGAAGTATTTCTAACATTATGATACACTTTTCTTTCACTTTAGTGTCATGAGCTTCTTTAAAGTATTCTATTATTTTGATACGTTTCTTGCACATTGCTAAAACGATACTTTTGTCTTTCAGCAGTGTTGCGTTTAGGTTAATTCTTATTATTAGTAATATTCCACTACTTGGCGTTTAACGGGTTATTACAAGAGGAAACAAAGCTTAAAACCGAATCTTAAGAGACTAAATATCTCGTTGCGACTTTAACGTTCAATTCTAAAGTACTTTTAAAAGTCCTTCTTTCTTGCAAGGTATTAAAGACCACCGGCGAATTCCGCGAGGGCTCCCAACCGGAAGTGACGTTGCTACATGTATATATATACTCTTCTTTCGTTCTTTCCATCTTTACCGAGACTCTGTTCATCGCTGATGACTTTTGGTCGTCTAACTGGCGAATAAAAAATACAAAATCATCCCCTGCCATTATACTCCTAGTCAAAGATTGTTGCGCCTGCCAATGGTAGGGGAGCGCGGAGAAAGGGAATACCCGTTTCCCAGACAGCCAAGCGCACCGTGTCGTGCCGGCTGATGTCTTTGTCCGAAAAGTAACTGTCAAAGTTGAAAGAGCAAAGTGTCGTCGTCGTGGTTGCTGCACGCGAGACGTGCATGTGCATCGTAACGACCTCGTGCTAGCAACCCCTCCCAAAGGCTCGTGTGGGTGTGCCAAGTACCTGCACGCAACGACACGCTTGCGCGTAACCGCGTGTGCATGTGCGTTATTGGCATTGCCTATGAGCGAGACGAGGAACCGCGATATCATCTGAGACCAGACGGAAAGAGACGGGACGAGCGAAGAAACGAACGAAGAGAAAGGTGAAATAAAGTGATAGACAGAGAGGGAGTGGGAAAATTACAGAGGGAGAAGAGAGAAAATAAAGAAGGTAGCGAGTGTGCGTTCCGCGTATATGTGTGCGCACGTGCGTGTGACCGAGCGCACAACGAAGGCTAAACACCGACACGACAGGACACGAGGCACAACACACGACGCCAACGGAGATGAGATACATCACGGGACGGGAGACGTATTATTAATGGTGACAGTGGGCGACCCAGGTTGGGCGGGGTGCACGATGCGGTCCCACCGATGTGGGCCTCGCTTTCGACCTCTTCTTCTTCTTCTTCTTCTTCGTCTTCGTCTTCGTCTTCGTCTTCATCTTCGTTCCTCGTCTGATTCTCCGAGCCCTCTCTCTATAACGCTGTTTCCTGACTGCTGCTGCCTATATTAACTATTACACACCGGTCGCGGACAAGCCGTATCGAGAAGTTAAATGAACGCATTTTCTGCTTCGTAACGTCGATCAACTGTGATTCCATCAAACCAATTCGACGCGGTCCGTTTCGGCGTTTAGCTATAATTCATTCGTAGATCGAATCGGTTTAGCGGTTTCCAGTCGTATCGGCCAGACTTAACGGAATACTCTGCTAGCAGAGTGTAGCAGACGGGTTTTATAGGAAGATGTATTAACAAGCTGGGGTACCGATTTAATATCGATTGCGTTATTTTCATTTCAATTGCCCGTGTGGGTTAGGTTGCGCTGCGACCAATACGAGATGTTTCTTTATACTTTCGATTCGTTTGTTCCTGTAAAATGGCCAGTTGGTATTTAAAATTGAGTCACGAGTAAATTTTGTTGCAAGTGTACAAGTAGCTAAGATATTGAACAAGTTTATGGATATAGATCAGACACGCGCAGGAATTTTCTTTCATGAACGTTTTATGATTATTCGTATATCGGCTTCTGAAATATCGTCGCTCGCTAAGAGAATTAAGATATTCTATCTAATGCAAGTACATTAATTTGGCCTCCAAATACAAATGGAATTTGGTCACAGCTCTTGGACAACCGGTGCAACGCGGTTTAACTATAATCTATTACGAGTATGACATATGACCGTGATAGAACGATATTACGAAGAAAGGCGTTTCGGAATTCTTACGACTGAACTAGGTATAAATATTAGTGTACGACAAGCTGTTAAACATAGGCGAGCTTTGTTTCTTTCCAACATCGCCTTCAAATCGAGAACTATACTCGACAATGTCCACTAACTATTTTCTCTGGCAAACACTGCCAAGCTCGTAGAAAACTACTAGGTTGTAGAATCGCCTAATGAAATTTGTATTACCAGACACTCATTTCTCAAACATATTTCAATCGTTGGTATTTTCTTCGAATCTTCAGATTCAATATGTCATTTTAACTACTTAAACTACGCCGAACTACCCTTGTAACGACATACTTCTCGTCTCACGTAACTTTCACCGTACCCATCGAATACGAGCGCCATTACAGAGGCTACGTATTCTCATTAGATTTTCTTGCACGACAAAAGCCCGTCCTTGTTCGGTATCTCATCGATCGACGTCAATTTTGCCAGCCGCGTAGCGCATCAGTCGCTCGGCGGCTAGAGGTCCCGATAAATTTAATTGCGCGGCCGCTCGCGAACCGATACATCATGTATATTTATTACCGGCGTCGCGTGCGTGTAATTTAGCAATCGTTCGATCGTGGTCGTACATAAACGGTGTGAAACTCATCGAGAGGAGAGCACGCTTCACGCCGCCGGCTGAAGGACCGTCGCGCGATCATGTCATGACTCGATGCTCGAGGGTTGAGCAAATTGTTTCTTAAACGAGGCGTTTCTTCAGCAGGCTGTCAGGGGGGCGCTAGAAGCGATTCAGTGCACCGCGCGAAGAGATTTATCGCGCGCTGTACGCGCAATTAAAGCCACGTATAAGAGTGCGATTGGGAGTGCACGAACGAGTGCGAGTGGCAGCTAATTCCACACGGTATTCTAAATGCCGAGCGAGAAGTTTCTCGCTCGATTCTGGAAATGTCACGTTCCAGCGATGCTGCATCCGCGAGCAAAGCGAAATTCTCTGAGTGCCGGTGTTAGTCTTGCTGGTGGCGTGCGTGCGTGCATAGAAACGTGGCTTAATCGACCCTGTCGCCACGCCGGCTGCATTCGCCGTGTGCGTAAATCACCGCGGAATCGTTAATTAACCGGGCAGAACGAACGAGCATTCTGGAAAATGTTAGCAACCAACGAAGTTAAATATATTCGTGCGCGCATATACGCGCGCATGTGCACACACACAGTGTGTTTCGTTGACAGATGCAAAAAGACATTTCGGCGCAAGCGATCTGCAAGCGCAAGGGGAGCTAACGTCGAATCGAGAGACGTAATTTGTCGCGATCTCCGTTGGCGTTAATTTATCACGCTTCGAGGAATTCACGAGTCGGCCGGTCGTGTATACGCGCGGTCAGATTAGGCGGCCTGGATAAGGCAGCCTATTAGCATCGGTTCAAATGAGATTTCCGAAGTATGCTCGCCGCTGATCGACTTATTGTGACCCGCATGCGCTTTGCATACATTTGCGTGCGTCGCGCGGTCGCGCGTGTGCGCCTGTCGCCCGTTGCGATAACGGAGTTCTTAATGCTTTTGCTGTGCACAGCGATCGAGGTTTCTTTGTAACGCGAAATGAATTTCAGAATTATTCCGTCAGCATCTCTTAACATAAAATTTTAGTTTCCAATCGGATGTATGATCTTTATGAAAGAGATTAAGAACTTGCAACGTTGTTCAGTTTAAAATTGCCTTTAATATTTGTACTATAAAAGCTACACCGTGAAAAGTTATCTTATCGAAAAAATTGCAATTTTATCAGCGACACACCAATTGGCGGATATCAGTGTTTCGATAGTTGAGAAGAAGAATAATATGTTGAATGGAAAAAAAGTAGAAAATTAGAGAAATAGAAACCAAAGATATCTTCAACGCGCAAGAAAAAAGCAAAAGTGTCACGTACATGTATCGTGTCCTTCTCCTGCAACCGTCGAATAATTTCAACCTCTATCAAAGCCAGACTGTCTCTTCGTCGTACTGGGAGTCGCACACAGACGTTGGTACGGATTACGATCAGAAGACGACGAAACAACGACACGATAGCTGATCCAACAAGGACTGAAGTGTTTCCGATGCGAGTGCGGTCCGCTTTTGACCGAAACGCTGAAATTAATGAAGTCGTCTGACTAGGGCTGAGAGCAGAGTAAATTAGAGGTACACGGCAACCATTAGAATACTTAACGAGGACGTCATGGTGGGAAGCAGTGCGCGGGTGTGATGATGAATCACTGCCGGCTAGCTCACCGCGGAGCGCGCCCAAGAATATTAAATTAAGTTTACTTATTGTCGGCCAAAAAGTTTCAGGCGCCGATCCCTCTTCTTCTTCTTCTTCCACAGTTCCTCCTCGTCCGCTTCTGAACCTTTCAGCTTCGCCCTGACTTCGCTGTTTCTGCGAAACACGCGGAAGCAAATGGACGAATGCAACCGCGAAGAAGGTGGAAAGTTTGGGAGGCGAAGAGTCGAAGAGAAGAAAGAAGTTGCGGTTTCTTCTTTTCTTTGGCTATCGTCCTTTTTTCAACCGTCTTATTTTCCTGCACGTCGGCGACATTCGTCGCTCCGTGATGACGCGGATATAACGAATGCAGAGGCAGAGGCAGAGGCAAGCACAGTCATAAAAGTTACGTCCAAGTGTCTTATTATTCTTTCTATTTTCATTCCATCGTTGACCATTTGCAAAAGCTTGTTTTCATATTTAAGTAAAGGATAATGGCAAATATACTTCCACCGCGTGTATCGGGTTTATGTTTATTAAATATAATAAATATAGAAAATATGCTTACACAGCGTCTTATAACCACCTCAAAATTGTCGATTTAATTGAAGTATTAAGTAGAGTATTCGTCGAAGATTGATTGTAATCATTTAGGTATGATTTTTTGGAAGACAAATGCGAATCTCGTTGGATAGGGTCCTAGTGATTGGAACCTCCGACGCTATTTCAAGTAGAAAATACGGGACGAAAGAGCACAGATCGACATTTAATTTCATGTAAACCACAGTGCAGGCGATATACCTACTTCTTGATACAATCTAAGGCGAAGGATCTGAAGCGCTGTAACGGACATTTCATATATTACAACCTGATTGTAACGTTAAAAGTTACGGAGACTTGCAGGATTACTTATTAGATTGTTAATCTGTTACGGAAGCATAAAACATCATGTTCGTTCTTGCTTTTCAAATACTAAAATAACATGAATATCGAAAGACACGTATCACGTAACTATACGATATTGAATAATGTGATAACAATTGGTTTAGAACAGAGATGTTCTTTTAACTAACTTTATTAATACAATCCTTAGCCGCCGAACAATCACTTCCTATAACAATCTCGAAGAGCCTAGTAACAAATTCACGGCGTAAATCTAGCTCGGATAAGTAATTCTCTCAATCGCGGGTAATTTATCACTAGAAATCAGATTCTCAAAGAAATGTCGACTTCGTTCCCCATACGAGCCACGTATACAAAGACAAGCGACAAAGGAGATTCCATTGAATGTTGACGAGCACGTCGCAGGAGTTTACTTCCACGCGTCAACCCTGGCCGCTGTCCTTTCGAAAAGTACTTGTATCGCAAAAAAGGGCAGCCGCTCGAAGAGAAAAGAAGCAGAGGACGAAGAAGAAGAAGAAGACGAAGAAGATGGGGACAAAGAAGAAGAGCCAAGTAAGAAGAAACTCGGGGCGACAAAAATGGACTTTACAGGGAGACTTAGAGAACCCTGCGACCATCTCTTTTTTTTTCCTCCCTATATATACTCCTTTTTCCACGTGTCCCTTTTTTCTTTCTTCTCCACCTCTCTCTCTCTCTCTCTCTCTCTCTCTCTCTCTCTTTCTTCCAAGCTGTTTTCGTTTTCTCCTCTTTATCCACTGCCTCCCTCTTCGAGGCTGAGTCGTTCGGGTTAGCGTCTCCTCCGGAGTTGAAATATACAAAATGAAATATGAAATAATGGTTCGTGCCTTGTGGCTGGCTGAAGGCACGGGCGCACCCATATCTACGCCCCCATGCGCCTATGTACCTATACGGCCCCGTATACGCCGATCCCGTGTACATATGTACGCGCACACCATATACATCCGCCTCGCTCAAGTTTTTCGTTCTTGTCGTGAACATCTTACGTTCGTATTAACCCTTATCCCTGCTTAATGATATTCCGGCCTACCATGCCGGACGGGCATATTGAACGCAACTAAGGCAGATTCCAGCCCGTCGTCGTCGTCGTCGTCCGGCCGGCCAAGCCCTCCTGTAATTCGTATCTACGCTCGTCCGACCATTTTTCCGCTTCCACCACCAACGACCACGGCGACGACGACGACGACGACGACGACGACGACGACGACCTAGCCACGTAGCGGGCAATTAGGGGCAAGCCTCGTAGCATGAATTAAGAGTATCGCCGGCCAATCGGCGAACCAACCACAACCAGTCTTATCGATCCTCGAAATAACGCCGCGATACCTTCCTCCTTGGTAGCTTTACCGGCACCGGTGATTCTAATAGTACGTATGTAGGAATGGTGAATGCGGATCTTACGTATAGAAGAATTTATAAGTTCCCGGTGAAAGATTGGATTGGATGGCTTACGACCGGCTTATGTATGAAGCAGATTTCCATGTGCGGAACGCATCGATTCTTTTGCATTTGATTGTTTAATTAATACACTTCGGACTTTTACGCATTTGGAGGAAGTTGGAAGATAGAAAAATGCGCGAAATACATAGAAATACATTTAGAAAAATATGAATTTGCATAAATATACACAATGTGTTAACAAGTTGCGGTTGTTGTTTTTTTGCTTAGCGTGCTTCTGACGATGTTCAACGCGTTAACTGCCATGAAAATTTTATATACTTCGCCTTGAGAGTTATGATAGATCAAAGTATAGATACTATAGGTTAGCATATATATAATTTTTGCAAAATATTGTATTTGCACGCCTTTTCTTTAACGATGTTGCGTAAGGTAGAAGAATGTTAGACATCGTCGAAAATTTCTTAATCGACGAGGTTTATCTCTTTTTAAATGTTCTAAAAAATTGAGTAACACGATAGTCAGCGTGCTAAGTGGATTGCATAAAGGTTGGTGTACTGTATCCGTTGTTTAAAAGATTATTCGTGTTTATAAAAATTAGATAGAATGTGAAAGTCCAGGCATTCCGAGAGATAGTCCGAACGCGCTGATGAAACCAAAACGTTGACGTCGATTTGCTGTATACTATGGAACAAATATAGTATTATCGGTCATTATGTATTCAAGGATATTATGCATCATTTAAACACGCAAATATGCAATATATGTACGTTGCGTCTTGTCGTTTCCTGTTTGTTATAGCTAAACGTATCGATAATAGAGTAGGTTTTGTCAAAAGTGATAACAGAGTATCGCGGTATAGCGAATTGCGCTTTGTAGATGAACATTTGCAGAAATTTGCAAATATTGCTGTTCATTTTTTATTAGTGATTAGCAAACTATAATACGTGTATATTATGTGGGTATTTTTGAAAAACATTAATCGTCATGTTCGCCTCGTTAATCGGTAGGAAACGTGTTCGTGCACGGTGGGTGTTAAATCCAGCGAACAGTGTTCTACGTACAAAGAAAGTAACAGCTGGCCGCGAATTTATGGCGTCTTTTATGATTACAAATTCACGCAAGGTTTATGCCCCTGCACTTATCTTTCTACGTGGCGGCTTTGATTGAAACGTTCGAGTCGAGTTTCTCATTTTAGCAATAAATCTATATTTCTAAGGTTTCTTCCTCGTAAAATGTTTTACGACCGAAATTGAAGCATTTTCTTGGTCAACTTTAAATGCTTCTGCAAGTTGACGTGCAAAATAGCTAGCGGCTTGTCTTGTATTAATGGTGGCATGATAAACGAAACCACACGAATACTAAATATCAGGTTGTCTCAAAAGTTTCTTTCGTTTTATAAGGAAATAATAGATGCACCACATTTTTTTTGTTTTATATTATATTATTGAATTACGTGTGATCCATTTTGTAGCAATAGAACAAAACGAAAGAAGTTTTTGGGACAACCTAATATATTACGTATTAAATAATAGCTCTTAAGTACTTGTGTTTATAGAGACAATTACGCAGAAAATACTTCAAGTTACATATTCCTATTATACCCAATACACCGAAGCATCCAAAGGATTATATTTTCATTACGATTACCAATCTACAGTGTGTTTCGAAACGCGTACTGTACACAGATGACAATAATTGAAGGAGTACGGTAGAAATGAATAGTCGTAGATAACTCCGATCTAATCTTAAAAAAGGTCAGAATACGTTTCACATTCGTGCGGCTGCATGTCCTTAATAATTGCAAAAGGAATAAATTGAAACTCCAAATTTGCCAGCTTATTGGTTCTAGTAGAAATTAAGTGATTATTCGATAAACACGATACTAATTACCTAACTCTGCTGCATAAACAGACATCCGATAATTATTGAAATAAACCACACACATAATTAAACTACTACAACCGCAAAGAAAAAGATCGAGCATCCTACTCGAGCTGAAAAGTTCAGTCCCCGAAGGTATCCAGAGAAAAGAAGCAATAATCTCGACACCCTTTGCCCTTCCCCTTTATCGTATACATCCGCGTGTAACATTATTCATACAATTTTTATTGCCTTTCACGCCGCCCCCTGAATTCAGGAACACCGGTGGTAAGCATCGTTCCAATATATACCTACAGCTAACGTTGCAATGTCGTATCGAAAAATCGTGGCACCGTTGCGGCACCAGCTAACGGATGGTCCCCATGTATTTCAGGGAAGAAATGGCGAGGGTTGACCCCGCAGGACAGAAGGCCGTACGTGGAGGAAGCCGAGAGACTGAGGGTCATACACATGCAGGAACATCCGAACTACAAGTACAGGCCACGGCGTAGGAAACACGCGAAACGGGCCCCAGGGGCGCCGTCCTCTCCTCCGTCCGCGACCAACACCACGGTCAATAGGTCCAACCCCTCTGGTACCACGATTCATCATTCCATGTAAGTCGATATCTCCTCTTGATTCGCCGCGATTTTTCAACATCATTCCCGTTCCGTCATCGAATTAATCGAGCGTGCAAGGTGCGCGATCCAGACGCTGCAATTCATTTTCGTCGATATCGAGTTTGATAGGTGCAAGGGTTATCGGGTTGGGTAATGCTGTTGGTCGAAAGTTGAATCGAGGTGTTACCATCTGTGTGCATTTACGGTGGCTATAATATTAAAGTATATGCTTATTCGTAAATGGATTTATTTTTTATCGGGCTTTATACGCAGATTTTATTTTAAAGTACTGCTGCTAAGTGATGAAGTATAATATATTATTATGCACCTGGGCTTAATTAATTGGCGTGGAAACAGTAGGATAAATACAATGCTGTACAAATACCTTTTATAGTATTGTAATTGTTTTTTGGTATTTGATATATTTTTATATTTATTTTATATGTTTTTGTTATTTTATATAAAGATGAGAATAACCTGAAATCGGTTTACGACAAATATTTGGCAGGTTGTTTTACAATGATAGTCGGATGATTGGAAGATATAGCGAAAAGCAGTCATATAGGTGGATAAAAATTAAGTAGAATAAAGCCTGATGGAATTCAGTAATTTCAGAACACAGAAACGTTATTAATACCAAGATGTTTCTTAAAACTATTATTAAAATATAAAATATACTTGTTCAAAAATATAGTTACAAATAATAACTATATTTTACATTTTACTTCATCGTAAGTTAAAATAGTTCTGCACTGATCATTCCCACTTTGAATCAAAGAAGCACGTTTCAGCAAAACAAAAATATTCTTTCAAACGATATGCATCGAGTTTCATTCGTGCCATCCCTCCGTTTAACAAGTTCTTCGCGTTAAAGACGTTTCTTGGAAGAATTACAAAGTGACGTTCAATGTTTATTTAAGGTCCAAGATGGACAGTTATCAAGGCATTCCTCAGATCCCATGGGGCGGACATTCCCCGATCTCATCCCTGTATCACCAGCAGCAGCAGCAAGGTATTCAGGAGTACAAATCGGAGAGCAATTCCTTGTACGGTAGTCCTTATACGCCTATCATTCACACACCGGACATATCTCCAGTTGCCAGTCCCGAGCCAGATGGTGAGACATTGTACTCGCATTAATTACCGTACAGACAGCCGTGCAACTTGAGGAATTATGTCTACATATATAACTAAATTATTAGCGTTTAAATGAAAAATCGAATTATTATAAATTTAAATTACTAGTAATAAATCACAAATTACAAATTGTAATTATTGGTAATAAATTCTAAATTAAAAATTAAAATTATTAGCAATTTCAATAGGAAATTTCAGTTATTCGCGTCTTAATTTTTAATGGTTTTCATGGCACTTGAAAATTCTGTTATTCTTCTTTTTTCTTTTTTTTTTTTGGTAAAAATATCCACTTTATTAAATTGTCCCGTTAAATTCCTATTAGAAGATCCTTTAATAAAATAAAACATTTCTCTTTAACATGACATAACTCTACTAAAGCGTTCTATTACGAATTTCTACAGTAGCAAGTTGTGTACATATTATTATTATTATTATTATTTCATCAGGAAGCATATTCGATCTCCTGTACGTGGTTATGGAAACATATAGCGTTTGAATTATTGACGAATTAATGTCGATCAGGTGACGGAACGCATTTGCCATCCAATCAAAATCCAGATCCTGAACGTGATCTGATGGAGGGTTCGTCGAAGCAGCACGGCGAAATGAGCGAGCAAACGAAACGGTACACTTTCATGAGTACCGATAATCAGTTGCACACGGGTCATGCTGGTGGTACTAGCATATCGTCGTGTCAGAATTCTGGTGCTTACACAGATACTCTGACTTACAAAAAATCGGTGAGTAATGGCGTGCATACGAACGATCTTGCCGGAGACTATGAGGACAAATGGTAGACTCGTTCAGTAGGTTGCTTTGCGATTGCTTGCTCGACAAATCTATATCGTCGATTCTTATGAAATTTCACATACTGTTCGAAATACGAAATTCAAAATGGACGTTTAAAATGCGGAAAAATTTCGGACGGATAAAATTGTAAATTTATTTCTACCAAATTCTCGTCGGCAGAAACGTTCCAACCGAAAATTTGATTTCGCAGAGTAACGCCAAAGGCAGGAAACAGTGGTTCGCGTTATTCTTCATTTTCTATTCCTTTAAAAAGTAACGAACGATACGTAAACATTTGGTTCGTCAATGAGACGCTATTTTCACTCAACGGTGCATAAATATCCTAATCGATGAAAATATTCCATTCGACGTGCAAACCTCTTCGGTTCGACTTAAACGAAAAATTTATTTCGTACCTCGCGATCGAACACGTGACGCATTTATCCATTTAACGTAACGTTTGGACATGCTAACGTGTCAATTACAGCAGGACGAAACACGGGTGAAAGTTTCAACGGTAATTTTTCTCTCTTTCAGGTGAGTTACTTAAATTTCGAGAGACAGCCGTCGAGCATAGCCGCGGTTGGTATAGCGAACGGGATGATGGTATCGTGCAATAAATTGCGCTCCGGATTTGAAAATGTTGGCTCTGTGACGGGGACTTTTTATCCGCCAGTCGCATCCCCGCACGATCAATCGTTGCAGCACTACACGAACACCCAATCCTCGAAGACTGCCAACTATTCGATGCAGTCCACTGTCGACAGCAACTATAATCCTGTTCAGTGTGCCAATCGACAACAGTCCATGGGGATTCGCGGAGCCGCTGAAGGTTGTTCCGGTAATCCTTTATTCATTTTTACGTATTATATTCTGTGTTACAGTTGGATCAAATCCAGTACACAAACACGATTGGAACCCAGTTACGCTGCTTCTCTATTCTTTTGGATGTTTATTTCAATTTCTTATTGATCTTTGTTCGAATATTTGTTAAATATATATGGAAATATTTCTTCTTTTTTTTTTTTTTAGACTTGTACGATTATCATGATAGCCGATGATAGGTCCTTTTAAAGTCCAGAAAATAGGATTTCTTTCGGTTATCTCCTTTCATTCTGAGTCGTTTGACATAGATATATATATATATCTTTCCTTGGTTTGCGAGGAAAAATGATTATATCCTTTTGTGATAGAAAAAAGAGCAATAATGAAAATGCCTGTGATTTAGAGGATTTTATAATATCGTAACATCATAAATTTATGCGTTAAGTTGTTGATTTTGTTTGCTCGATTTAATTCTCAATAATGTCTTCGTATTTCATATCTGTCCTTCTTTACTTTTTTAAAAATATGCAAAATAAACGAGGAGTGAAAAGAAATAAGGCTGCAATCAAACAAATATCAATAAATCAGTAAATAAAGTTTGTTTTGTTCATCAAAATGTTACTTATTAACAGAATATAATAGAACTTATTTATTACGTGTACTGTACTACTTTATGTAACTTCGCAATATTTTTACTTCAACATCTCGGAGATCCGTTAATTAATCATAAAAAGAGCTTTATATTTTAAGAAAGGACGTAAGTCCATTATGTAGTTTCCTCAACGAGACGGCAAGTGCCAGCAGAGATTTTCTTATTTGATGGGATAATTGAAGCAGATTTATCTATGCACATGTTCGAGCACGAGGAGGGTGAGAGCTCGTTGGCACATTGCACTTACAGCTCGATTTAGAAAACTGATCATCTGCCTATATCACATACGAAATTCTAAAATTCTATATGAATTATCGCGATAACATTTTGCTTCGTATTTACTGATATCCGTCTTCGTACAAACAAACTTCTGAAGAGAAAAAGAATTTTTTTTATACGACAAAGCCTTTTTTATTTCCACTTCTCGAATGTTTGAATTAATCATGCCGTATAATCAGATAAGTGTTACAATAACAAAGTGCAGATATAAAAAAAGACGTATTAGATATGAGAATGCGGTAATTTCAGTGCTATTCTTATAATCTCTCATCATTCGCTACACAATTTTCATTTTTTCCTGCAATCAACTTCTACCTTTGAATTATCTAACTTCTTTGAAGCACAAGCAACAGATATAATTGCATTTTACAATTTCTGGGAATGCCTGATCACAAATGAAAGTTTCATTTCGTTGCGTAATACAAAATAAATGAAACTGTAGCTAACTTTAGAAAGAGTTCGGCAGTACATAATGTATCCACAAAGTCGACAGTGAGAGTAGAATTAGTGTCAGAAATTCGGAGCAGAAGGAGCAACAAGATCTAAATCTTCTCTCGGTTATTTCTTACAACATTTAAGACGGACTACACGCATACTATAAATAACAAACACATGCAAATGGTACAGAAAATTTCTTAACACTTTGCCAACCTGCCGAGTTAAAATCGCCTACCAACAGGTGTTGAAAGTATCGCGCATTCTTGGTGAAATAGTAACATTTAAAATTAACCGAAACATCTGCAACTCCTATCACTGTACAATGCAAATGTTAATAAAATGAAATGTTCATGTAAAGATCATTTCTTCGAAAACATACAAATACGGAAAATAAATTTATTAGAAGATTATTCTTTTGAAATAAGATCGTTCGAGATTTTTGTACACAGACAAATATGTAAATGTTACTGAAATAATACAATGTGTGTACATACGTACAAAGAACTGAAGAAAAAGATAGTGCAGCTAGAAAAAGGTTTTGAAGAGTAAGTTCCATTTAAAACTACCTCCTTGATTTATCAAGAACGCACTGTCCCAGAGTAACGTACTCTCAATTGCGATAACTTCAAAGATCCAATAACGATTAACCAAGTTGGCAAAACCGAGTAACACCATAGAGTCACGCTAATTACTGCAACACCCCCAAGCGAGACAGTTTCGCAAATACGAACCACTTGTCCGTAGGAACCCGAGCAACCCGAAATCTCTTTTCTGGCTTTCTCCTCTGCGCATAATAGCCCCTTTATTCGCGACGTCACGCGCGGAAGGAGACGAGGCTATTCTTCTCGACGACCGATTTATTTCCAGGTGTATCCCACCGGTATCAAATGAGTCATCACCAGGAGTACCAAACGGAGGGAACCAGCGCCGGCCAACAGCATCCGATTCTGGGTCACATGGAGGCAGCGATGGCCACCACCGCCGAAGAGGAACAGCAACAGACGTTACAGTTGGAGAAGTATTTCAAATACTCGCATCCGACCAACGTGGCGCATACCAGCCTCACCTCTCAGAATCTCCTTGACAGCAATCACAATTACGCCAGTGATCTTCGTTACTACACGCCCCAGCAGACGCAGCTGGACATGTCGAACTCTCAGTGCATCGTCGACGATCAAGCCAAGGATGCTCGATGCTCGAACGTGGCCATAGGCCACGCGATGGAGCAGTACCATCAGGCCATGGACGTGGCCAAGTATCCGGAACACCAGCAACAACAACAACAGCAGCAGCAACAGCAACAACCGCAACAGGCTCAACAGGGTCAGCAGTCGCAGAGTATCGAACATGTTTCGAAGGCGGACGACGATTTCAGTGTAATACTTGCCGACGTGCGCAAGACTTGTTACAGTAGCTAGTGTTTCAGCTAGATCAGAGCTGTCTGTAGGAGAACAGTGAGAAGCTTGGTGTTCCTTGTTTCACCATTGATTTCTTGCAGTAGGGTGTTGTAGGCCTAATCTTTAATGCAAAGAAATCGAATTGTGTGGTTGTTGGTATAGTAAGCATTGCAAGCATTGATTACTCAAGGTTGATGAACCTTAATACTTAACTACAGGCGTAAAGATGTATTAACCTTTTGTCGTCAAATATTGTCGCAGTGGGTACATTTAAAATTTGTCTTCAAAGTCGGGTGGTTCTACTGCGATTGCATTTAAAATTTGTCTTCAAAGCCCGATTGTGACGATGGTAAATATTTATTGCTCCGATTAGTTGGTAACGCTGCAGAATAATGTGAAGAACGCAAAGGATTGACATGCGGATGACGCTACGTTGGCGCCACAGCCTGCTTGCTTCCGGAGACAGATGATACAGTGGACACCGTATTAGTGTCATCAGCATCGATGAAACAGGAAATTTCAGTCACATTGAGCGGCCACCGCTTCGCTGCTACAGACAATATGTGAAACATATTTATGTATAATACATAATGTAGTAAATATCTAAATGCAACTATAGAGGTAAGAGAAATGTGATTTGTTTAAAGAAAAAAAGGAATATCCTTGAGTACTTAATATTTGTTGTTTCTGCTATAGCGAAAGGAGTCCCTCCCATAGACAGCTCTGTCCTAGATAATCTTTTTGATATGGGCGATCTAGCCCTTATGGCTGCAGAGAAGAGTTAGGGTGCTAACGTTTTTAAAGAATCCGGTGCTTATACACATTTCTGTACACATTTCCGGTGCTAATGCTCTTGATCAGGAGGTGTGATTGCAAAACGACAGAGAATTGATGATAGATTATTGTTTCTTGTTGTTTAATATAGCTATTTTATTTACTCTTTTTAGCTTTTTGCACTCGAATGAATAATAACAAACATCGTGCAAAATAGGTATACTAACATATATGTGGATGTTTAGTTTCCTTTTAATTCAAGGGTGATTTCAGAAAATAGAATAAATTATTGCGAGATAATATCCTCAAACATATTTATATATAAAATAATTTATAATTATATATAATTATATAATTATATATTATAATAATTGTATAATAATTATGTAATATATTATATATTATATATTATATATAAAATATATTTGAGGATATCATCTTTTAATAATTACATAATAATTTTTATATATATTATATATAAAAATTATATATAAAAAATAAATATATTGTATGTAAAAATTATTATGTAATTATTTTCCCTAATCTGCATATAAATGGAAGCTAATTATCATTTCGTACCCTAACAAATTCATTGGTCAATTTAACCAACGATTTGAATAAAAGTCGTTTACGACATTTCTAATTAAACAAGAAGTGGAACTATCGTCAAGTGCAAAAAGTTAATCTCGTCGAAGGAAATTCAGGGTGACACACTTACCGCGTTATCTTCTTTGAAAAGAAAGTGAGACGGACATAGGGCGTGATAATTTAGCAGGTCCCCGGTAGGAACAATTGTGCGAATTAACAGTTATTTATTACAGACAATTCTCGGCATTCGTCAGCATGTCTGACTTAAGGTGACGAAAATAAAGTAGAGTAGCATCTTAAACCCTGACGCGTAACAATACGGTGTGCTGTAACGCAACGTGTTAAAACTGAAAAATGCGATTGTTTACCAATGCTATTGCAACCACACCTCGTAATCTCTTCTGCTCGTTCCGACAGAGCAATAAAAATCGAATCTCTTCGAACTTCGAAAAACTTTATGCGCGAAGTATTTACACGTAATGACGGTCGAGACATAAAGAGATCGAGAACATGTGCCGATTTCCTTAATGTCCAGAAACGTTATTACGGTTGTAGAAATATCTTGTTTATTTAATTTATAAGATCAATTGATCGAAATGACGATGTTCGGTGATAGAATCGTTGAAAGCAACGGCGTTATTGTTGAACTATTTTTATCCATCTATGCACTCATGGTACAGCATAGCACTGTATATTTAGAGTATACATGAATATTTCTGCGTCGAAAATAGATCGAATAATTTTCCGTAACGAATTAAACGGCGTATCAGTTTCTCGTAACGATCGATGCTTGACGGCGGTCTACTTAAGAACAAAAATAAGCTACGTCCTTTCTTACATATTCATCGTGGCTGATTAACGAAAACGACGTTTATTTCTAGCGTAACGATTTAGTCATCTTATTTATGGTGCACCATTCAAAATTCAGATACTTAATGTAAATGGAAGATAGATAGATAGACATATGTTTTTATGGCGATAATGTAGAATCTTCTGTGAGAGATACTTATTTAAAAGGAAAAGCTTCTTAAGCCTCCTCGTTGGCTATTTTACATGTGTATAAGCACGATCTCCTTATTTTTCCTCTGTTTCAGACGACTGAATGAAATTCTCGTTGTAAATGTAGCATAAACGTAGCGGAACGAACGTTTCTTTTTTTTTTTTTCTTGTCCCTTTTTTTTACTCACGTAAGCTTCTACTTTCATAGTCCTTAATACTCTATGTAGCATACATACGATGATACCTATTATGTATCGTGACAATAAACGTGGATATTTTATCGTTTATCGATCCTCGATTTTGGATACACTTGCGCAAGCGACATATGGAATTTAGGTAATGAGTGTAAAGAATGCTGGGGAGGAGAACTAAATTATTATGATTATTGTATCGTACTTAATAGAGACAATTATCAACAACATTCACGGCTTCTCGTGTATTTTTCGACCACTCATTATCGAATTAACTCATTTCGCTACTGATACATCGTTGGAGATTGAAACAAACAAATATATAAAATACAAAATTGAGAATGTATAGGATGGTTCGTTTTATCTTGTTGACCTTTCAATCAAATATCTGGTTTCTTCTTCTTCGGCAATTATTTATTTCGTTAAAACACATTCAACATCTTTGATTTTCGAGATCATCTTCCTACTAGATCTCGAAATTCAACTTTATAGCAATAATATTGTTTTTTACTTAAAAATACGCAATTAAAAAAGGATACGGATAATGATGAAAATTCGAAAATCGTTGAGGATTTAACATTGCTATCTATTATGGTATCTATTCTACTGAATGAGATATATCTTTTTATGCGGTTAAAGATAATAAAGCTAAATTAGCAAGAGAATGGTAAACAAGATACTTACAACAGCCTATATCATTCGAAATAATTTATTATAATATAACAAATATATTACTAATAAAAATTCTGAAAGATATGGACTAATTAAACTCAACGGTTGCTTACTCGTTCTTTTTATTAAATATATATAAAAAATATGTGTATAAGTTACAATGTTATGCGTAAAGCTGAAATTATACACGGTGAGTAACATCAAGTTTCGATTCGAAGTATCGATAGAAAAATGTTTAAATGCTATTAGTATATCCCCTTACTATACCCGTTTCCCACACCCCTATAGTGTTAGCCAAACTGAAACCTCATAACAGTGTGTGTGTTCGCAAGTTAAAGGTAATAAATCAGTGCCCTCGTTATTCGAGAGAAAAAGAGGGAAAGAGAAAGCTTTAACATAGTGTGAAATTCTTTCAAACAGGAACAAGTGTTTGAAACGTTTTCCTTAAGTTGGACCATATCATTAATTAATGTCTATACCATTATGTCTTATGTTATTCGTGTGAATTTCTTTTTATGTTTCTTTCTTTTCTTTTCTGGTTTGTTAATCATGCACATTAAATGACACATATAATTTATCGAGATACTAACAGTAACATCTTGAACATTCTGCAGTTTATCTATACCGTTGTTTGGTAATTAAGTATACAGGATGATTCACAAGAAACTGATCATCCGAATCTTTCAATAAATCAAATATTCTTTGGGAATAAATATGATAAACGCAATATTCTGCCAAAATTCCAGTCGATTTTCTTAAAGCCTTATGATTCTTTTTTCAAAGACTATTTAAAGATTCAGTTTTAGCGAGACATCAAATTTTCATCATTTATAATGCTGAGAATTGGTAGCCTCGTTATGAAGATTCATAAAACAGTATCACTGGATCCAATTTCATACAAACTATCATATAGAAATAATAACTTATATACATATTTACATAAAAACAATGATAGCATTGGAAATCGAAGAAGATGTTTTTAAATCATTTTCTCAATAGTTCTTAAGACTGTGTTTCGCGCTTTTGACTTTGCTTCCAACGCACACAGGACAAAGATCATCTGTGTGCTCGATTTTTTGTGAGTCACCCTATAGTTCGTAGGTACTTATATACACAATGTACAAATTTATATTGCTGTTTGCAAACTTAACAGATTACACAGTTCGCGTATAAATTACTTTTATCGAATTACATCGCACTGACTCATACACGCGCATACAGTTCATCGCCGGTGAAGACTGTGGTACTATTTTCTTCGTTCGTTCATCTTTCAGTGAAATATAGTATACAATCGTTAGGTGGTACAGACACGAGTGAATCGATAACGACGAGTGTCGTTTAACGCTTACAAGTTTCATAGATGTTCGATTATAGATGTAAGTATGTGCAATATATGTGTATAGATACTTATTATCTTTTTGCTCGTTTGTTTTCACTTACGCTAGGAATTTCGTTAAATACGATTTTGTGTCGGTGAGGAAGCGCGGTGAATTGCAACGTGTATATATAATATGTTTATTATTAAATTGGACAGATATTGCAGTCTTGTTTATAGTGGTTTGCTATGAAACGTATACTCTCATTTGTTTATCTCTCTCATTTAAATACCAAGCGCCCTCTTTGTACAAATAATCAACTTTTATTCCATACAAATCAACAATACTTTTTACTCGCTGAATATTTTATATATAATGTATATCCTACGAATTGTACACGTCTCGGTTATTAACAAACGAACTTTATATACAAAGACTTAATTCATTCTCACGTGCCCTCAACGTTTATATTTTGCATCAGCGCGTGCTTCTTCTCCTATGTTATGTACAATTCGAACCTAATTTACACATATATAAATGGCAGCCTTACATGTCATGTATAAAATTCTGTACAGATACCAATGCATCTAGCGCCAAGCAGACACACGTAATCATTCTTTACAAATCACTGGAAATATAAAAAACTTGTTGAGATATGAATTATTTCATTTTGAGGAGGATAATAATAGATATATTGCACCAAACTACCACTTACAGAAAATTCGCTATTAACTTCGATATCTTCAAACTAATGGTGAACATTACGTTAAATATAAATTGATAACTTTAACGTTTAATATTGTTTGTATAATACAACTTTATTTGTACGTAAAAAAATAGTAAAATTAGATTTTATATTAATTTATCACTATTATGCATGAAGATGTCTTATACATAAATAAATATTAATTAAACAGCCGAAAAAAGTATAGTTTACTTATTTCGTTAAATGCATTTAGTTTTGAAAAGTCTACATTTATTGACACAATTTCTCTCAGTGTTAATCTCATAAAAAATTCCATTCCAACAGTATATTTCTCAATTTGTATTATAAATTGAGCAACTCTTTTATATTTCTAATAGAATAAGAAAAGATTACGTGTATGAACTCAGACTAGATGCACTTTAATGCATTGTGGCACTACTACACGTGGGTAAATTAGACGCGAAAGTCTTCATGTTACTCTGAATGGATTATTTGTAACCTACAGTGTTCATGACGTATACACACAAATATTTATTGCTAGCCGTCTGTTTCATCCGGCTCTGAACAGTTAATAAAAACAGTCTGTTCAAATTTCTCGAACAATTTTACGCCCTCTATTATGCAATAAATATTGTTGCTTTGAGACCAAGTATGTATGTTTAGTAGTACATATTTTGTAAGACACATTGTGCATATAATGTAAGGTATGTTAGGAATGATTACATTTTTGATAAATGCAGGCAAATACTAATTTGGGAATGTGATGAATGATAAGTGTAAACTTAAATAATTTTCATATAACAAGATATGACAACTAAGTAAGTCTTTTAGAATTAGTTTCGCTTTTTCTCTTTTTAATAGTTTCTTCTTTTACCGTACCTTGTTCTCCCTATAAAATATTTTGTTAGTTATCCTAGTAAAATACAAATATTACTGTTACAAATGCATCCATTCAGTACAGCCTATAAAAGTAAGAATTTATCTAACATAGGTCTGCCGATGCCCTGGTACATGTACCCAAAACATCCTTCTAACCTGCTTCCATCATTATGGAAGCCCCGATACCGATACTATATTTTTATAGAAAATCACTGACATTTAGAAAGCATATAATTAATATCAACCCGCGAAGATGATACTGATGCTCACAACTGTCTTCAGTCTCACTGCTAGTGAGAGATTTCCTTTACTATAAATGACAGGTGGTACAGGGGCCCCACTAATGGACAGAGCAAATTTAAAAATTTTGCGAACATTATATCTAAATCATCTGACCCATACTAGTCTTCTTCTCGAATAGATATTGTGAAATGGAATATATATATTACATATTTACGACATCTTTTCAAATAAAATAGAAAAATAATAACTTAAAAATTGTTCAAAATGAAATTACTCCAAAATGCCATTATAATGAACAAGTCGATATACCCTGATAAGAGTGAGCACAATTAATACTTGATATGTACAGACAAAATAAAGTTAAAAATTTGGTGAGATCAATGATGATTTGACAAAGATATATATAAGTAGCAAAGTACCTTTTGTTACAAATGTTTACTTTTTAAAGCATTTATGATGAGCATAATGATATTAAAAAGAAAGTGAAATTCAAATTATACCATAGGATGATTTTTGTTAATGTATATGTGATAAATTAATATGTTGAAGGTAGTTTTGTTTTCTGATAATTTGAATAATCTTGCCCTCTTTCATAAATTAAAACCTATATATCTACAGTGTTCTTATGTGTCATTCATCCCATAAACAATTCTGCTTCATTTTAGAATAGTATGAGAATATAAAACATTTTTTACAAGTTTTAATGCCACATTTATATGGAGTGGCTGCTTTTTTACCATCACCTTTACCTTTGCAAAATTTTAAACCACATGGGTACCAACCAATACATAATTCTAATGAACATGTACAAGGTGCCCACATATTCGATGTGTCTGCACACCGTGTTACAAATAACGATCTTGAATCATTTGTACCTTGTTGCGTTATAGAATTTGTGCTGAAGTTGTACACAGCTGCCATGAGTGAAAGTTCGGATGAACCTAATAAAAGAATAAAGAAACTTATATTTGAAAGAATTTTATTTACATGTTAGTTTATCTATTAATATAACTTACCAGGCCTTTGAATCCACTGTTTTATATCTTCATTTCTAGTATAAGCAGATCCAGCTGCTTCTCCACAAAGAGTTGCAATGTGTTTAGAAATATCTTTGGATTCAGATACATCTAAAAATAAATCCATGGTATAATTCACGTGACCTTTATCTTCTTCTGCAACACGCACAGTGCCTGGATTTTTTTGTCGTAATTTAGACATAGCATCAGATGATATGAAATCCACTTTGAAAAAATGATTAACAAAGCATAAAACTTGATATTGATTTTGACCACGTTCTTCTTCGCCAAGAACTAAAGCTTTTATTATTTGAACTTCCTGAAGGAATAAATAAAATATTTTATTTCTCTTTGCCAAAAATATAAGAAAGATATAGGGTTTCAAAATAATGAATTACATTTTTAAAATCAATGAGTTGTGTCACTAAAGTACCATCTGAACATTGAAATTCTAAGGTAATGACATCTTCACTAACATTGGAAGAAATCGTTTCCAATAGAATATCACCACCCTATAAATTAAAAGTACATAGATAACACTGTTTTGTTAAACTTTGAATTCGTTGAGGTTATTCAAGATGAATTATTAATCGTTAAATTATATCGAAATATCTTTTATTAAATAGTATATCTATAATTATAATTCTATTGATTCCTTATAATAGTAAATGACAGAAAAAGATTCGTACCTGATTTTTAACATTTATGAGCAAATGAGTCGTACAAACACTATACAAATAGTGCAATAAAAAACAGACTGTAAATAATTCGTTGAATTTCTTCATTGTTGCATGTTGTAACTACTTTTTTCACAGTACTAACCACTGTTGTAATTAACTATAATTGATCGACATTTATTAGAAAGATAAACACTTTAAATATAACCTAATCGTAAGAACCTCCTACTCTGTACATTTTGTCGCGGTCAAAGCACACATTCACAACCATATTGGCATAGAGTATGAACTAAATAGAAAAGTATACAAAAAAGACATATAAAATACGTTTTATTAATTGTTGAAGTATAATTCATAAAAGATACAATTTACAAAGGTAAGATATATTTTATAAAAGTTAATATTAACTCGCGTTAGGAATGTTGTTTAAATAATTGGTAGTTAAGGAGTTAAATTAAATTAAATTGTTAATTCAAAGAAAATAATATTAAAATAAATATATTGTAAAATGTATAATAAATTAACTACAGATTAACTATAACAAAATTAACTACAATAATTACATGAAATATGTATTCTTATATATTAATTTAAAAATTCATATATTTTTATTTTTGTAGTTAGCAATTTAATTATATGAAGGTAAAGTAAAGTTTGTATCATATAGGAATGGCGTTAATTAAATACATTAACAAAATAATAAATCGATCTGATATATCATTTTCAAATTCATTTCGCTTCCCGCGGTTTTAAGGAGATAAAAGACCTCTCTTTACTGGTTCTTCTGGAAGACGGTAGAGCTTTAAAGGATTTGCACGATTCAGCATCATTTCTGAAATTTTTCGGAACAGTTCTTTAAATACTCCGATTTTTCACCAATTCGATTTAGAGTATTTTAATATTGAAAAATTTCGTGTTGTGAAAATAATTTATCTGAAAGAAACAACGTTTCTCTAACATTTACACGTTTACTTACTGACATTTCAATCGTAACTCAGACAATATAGGAGGTGTTGATGGTCTTTCGATAGGTTTTAAATCATATGTTTTCAAATGCATATAAACTGGAATCTGGAAATATAAATTTGTCATAAAAGTATTCTGCAATTAATCGATCTATTACAAGTTCCGATTTTAAATAACAATACAAATAAAACAAACGCTTTCTATATTTAGATTTGAATATACCCGCCTCCAAAACAAAAACCATAGAGTACCAAGTTATCGATAGAGACATACTTACGTAAGGTAGCGACGTATCAAGAACTATCGGTTCGATATATCTCTTCGGTATATCCGGAACTCGAAAAGAACTACCCAATATAGGCGATTCTAAGCCGTTTCCATAAATCGATGCAGACGATACATCGTTTCGAATGCCATTTAAATCCGACTCGTTTAAATCGTTCGACCACGAATCGTTTTGCTCGATTACTTCCGTGTTTTCCATCTCGATAAAGTAGTCTTTGGCAATAGACGGGTTGGTGAAGTTTTAAAGCGCAAGCAGGCTGAACTACTTTCGTTGAAATAAAACTGAAGACCCACTTGACGCCGAGCGCTAGCCTCTAAATAATGATTCGAGGATGCTCTTCAACGTTATGTCCGACAAAGTGTTCATAAACTGAAGTTCCGTAAGTCGATATTTGGTCGATAAGTTACACTCTACTGAACATCGGGTACCATGGAATCGTTTGTTCATCCCCTCTGAGCGCGATTCTTTCATTCTATTTGATGAATTTACCTTTTCGTGATATATTGTAACATATATAAGTTCATATAAAACATTTAAAAACCACCAGGGAGAAGCAGAAGACATACTTTGTATTTATTTATACTATATATAGTAATTACTTATTACTATATATAGTAGATACTATATATAGTAATAGGTAAAGTAACCTTCTGTCGATTATCCACTTTAGTTCAATCAGGAATTGATCAAATATACATGCACTTGATAAACGTTCAATCTCGATTTTATTAAAGATGAAACTTCCAACGAAATTTAGTTTTCATTTTCGTCTTATTTCGAATCATAGAATCTCCCTGACTTCATCTGTATTACGAATTTAGATCCATTTCAAGAATATTGTTATACGTTACATGTTTAACAAGCCTATTTTAGAATAATCTGTACTTAATAAGTTGTTCCTTTCAATGCTGTGTTACATTGCTTCCTTTTCCTTAATTTGAATCAACTAAACAGCAAAGGCGAACTATTATATTTTCTTCCTATACTTTCTATTTTTATTTAATTACATTTAATTATATTTTCGTCATACGTAATTATCAGGATCTTCTAACTACATATATAGCTTGGTCTGTACAAGCAGTGATTTAATTGTCTATCCCTGCAGTGCGAAAGAAAATTTAATTACCAGTTACATTCTTAATTTTCTTGACTTCATAAATAAAACTTTTATGCGGCATAAAGTTCAAACAAGTTAATTAAATTGAACTCGGAAAATTTATACGGTCAATAAAAATCTATGATATCGTAATTTAATTAGACCTTCTTGTAAAAGATACTGAACAACCTCGAAAATTGCATTTTTCGTCTCAATTGAGTAATTCCTTTACGCTATAAAATGTTGGTTTGAAAGTATGATGAAGACTGATGGAGGTGGATGTTAGTGACTGCGGATGAACAGAATTAAAAAAAAAAAAAAAACGTGAAATTTCTGTCGCGTTTTCGCGACTTTGAAGTGGAAAGAATGAGAAACAAAACAAAATAAAAATGGAACGATGCTTTTACAGTTACATGAATGGCGAAGACAAAAGGAAAAGGGGAACGATTTTTCATGCTCGCGAATTTTTGACGTAGAAAATGAAGATTAATGTTAAACAAAAGCAACATCGTCGATACTATAATTTTAGACTATACGGATTACTATACGGATTATAAAACCAAGTGAAAATGTACATATTGCGATTTTATAGCGGAGAAGATGAATAAAAAGCAAAATAGAAATTGTAGAGACGATCCAGTAGAAGATTAATAAAATTAATCTAGCTTACATTCCTGTTCATAAGTAAAAGAAGGTTGAAATAAACCGCAAATGTTAGAACATTATTAAAATCTCTTAGAATTACTATCTTGTTTGAAAACTTTTCAAATTAAATTGATTTCTTCTCTATCTACATCCGCCGTGCTTCTAGATCATTGATTTAATTGGATGATATATGTACGTAGTTATAGACAATTTAAGTATTCGTGCTATTAATCTTTCCACTATATTTGTGTTACTTGATTTCAAGGCCCAACTATATTCAGAATCATATTTTGTATAAATTTTCCAGACACTTTTATCTAATTCATTTCAATTTTTCTCGTCAGTGTTTAGATGAAAATATCTTGAAGATCAGTATGCAACTCGTATGAAAATAGTTTTTCATAAAACAAATTTTTATCTGTCACTTTTTTCCTTACAATTTGAATTAATACTCATTTCCCTGCAAGATCAAGAAATGCTCTAATGTTTATTACTTAACATCGCTAATTATATTTTCGTTAACGATACTTCCATGATACTAAATTTCTGAACAGAAAATTCTGATAATCCACTAATAGGTATTCTAATACTTACAAACGGCAGTGTATATAAACACTTGAAGTTTGAAGCGGCTTGAATTAACGCCACTAAATCTGAATGAGCCTCTCTACTGTCTATAAAATCAGAACTGGAGAAGATTAGGGATGATCACGAAAAGGCAGAGGCATCGAAGATAGAGCGTATTCGGACTAGAAAATTATACAGACACAACATCCAGTTACGATAATTTGCTATATTGCTGCAACTCGTGCAGTTTCAAATCATCGCGACATTGATCATGATCTTTTACGGATACGAAATTCCGATCGATCAATCTTCTCTTTGATACAAAGCTAACCAGTAAGTGTCCTGATACTTATGAACGAGAGTGTACGTAAACACAAACTTGAAGTATGAAGCGACTTGAATTCGAACAACTCCTAAATCTGAATGAGTCTTTCTACACCCTACATTCAGAGAACCGGAGAAGATTAGAGAGGATCACGAAAAGGTAGACGTATCAAAAGTATAATGGAAAAGTTAGAAGGCAGAAGCATGAAGCGCCTGTCGTTCAACGTAACGTCTCTTACGACTACAACAACGTTGTGCTGATCGTCGACGACGGCTCGACGTCTCCGGCGCACGCATCTGTCCAGAAGGGGCGGAAGGTGCACAGCGTCGGCTCCGTCGAAACGGCGGAAAACGTAACGTGTTTTATCGATTTCGTCGGGTCGGCCATGTTCGTGTCCGCCACCGGTCAGGCGCACTCGTGTCCCACCGTCGAGAGACCGTGCCACCGATAGATTTTCCACCGTCTACACCGTCGTCGATGTCGCAGGGCGTATAACGATGCGCTTGTAAAACGCGACCGCCCCGTGTGTTTTTTCTTTCCTTCGCATCGTCAGACACGAGACTCGTTCACGCTCGTTTTCCGAATTGGTCCCGGTCCGTGTCGAGGTCGACCAGCGAGCAACCAGCGAGCAGAGGAAGCTTGCGAGCATCGTTCGAGAGCAGGCAACCGACGAACAAGCATCGTGAGTACTGTTTTCTTTTTCTTTTCATCAAAATATCCCTCTTGCGTTTCTTTATAGCAACTGTCTCTTCGTTCGGTGAAAATGTGTTTCGACTCTACTCGCTGATGATTTTTTCGGCTTAAATCTGACGAGGAATTTCGGTTGAAGAAAAGTTCTACGGTTTCCTAAGCCCCCTTAAGAGGGCTGTTTCTTCGGTGCTCTCCTCCTTCGTTCGGCTAGATATCGCTTTCCTTTGGCGGTTCTCCGTTGATGTCATAAATAGACGTCTTTTTATGGACTTTGTGAAATTCCAAGTATTTATTAAACGATTTATTTTCGATCGTGCTCATAATGGTCCTTCGTAATGGCTAGCAACTATGTAGACGATAGCAAATTAGAGTGTTTCACAACAGAGATTACATGTTTCTTTGATTACCTTTCATATAGGACCGATATTTCACATCTTACACCCTATTCTTCTCCTTTTTCGTGTTAATCTTTTAGAAAGAGAAAAGACGAAAGTTATTTTTTGATATTTTCTCAATATACACTGTTCCTCTGTCGCCTAGTGATCAGTCCTAGATAAGGACGGAAGGGTATAGGGATAAAAGGGGGGAACATTTCGTGGGTAGGAGCACAATCTAGGCCTTCGATCATCATGCAAAGCAAGCATTTTCGGTCACTCGATCCCAGAACTATTTCCGAGAACGGTCGTTGCACGATATTTGGCTCTGTCGCTTCAAAACTTTCCTCTTTACCTTCGACTTCTCGTTTATCGTCGCTCGTCCGCTCGTCATCGTCCCTTCGTAGTTCGTCCATCCCTTCGGAACCGTTCCCCGCCCCTTTCCCCTCGCAGTCCTCAGCGATTTTTCTTTGTGCTCGACAGCTTTTGTACCGATCGTGCACCAATCAGTCGACCGTATCGATATCGATCCACAATAATTCTGTTCCTTCGATTCACTGCTCGTAGCCTTCTTTTCTTCTTTATTCCTCATTTCACCGTCGCTCCTCGCCGTGACATGAACGTTTCTCAGCTGCACACGCCACTCGAAACGTCGACCAGTGAAAAACGTGGGCGAGCCTGACTAATCGATTTGCCTCCTGGCGTGAAATTTTCTGCTTCTAATTTTCTCAAGTGTTCCATGTCGCGACCCGATTACAGGGCCAATCCTTCCGCGCAAAACGAGCCAGCAACCAGTGAATGAAGAGACATTTCATGGACTCGCGGATCCCCGCCTTTCAAATTCCCTCTTCTCTCTCTCTCTCTCTCTTTCTCTTTCTCTCTCTTGCAGTCCTTTGTTGTCGCAATGATAGCACGCTTTCCGACCCCGTAAATGCTTCCAAAATGATCAGCAGCAGTTCGATTTGCGACTCTAAGATTTGCATTGACCCTGTGCCGATAAATTTTTGTACGAGCTGATCGTTTACTCGTATCTTGTTATAATTGTTTGGTGGGATGAAATTTAGGCTTTTGGTTCTTTTTTGGTCGGTTTTGATTTGAAGGCAGTCGACACCCACTTCCGCCGTTGCTGAGTGGTTATAGGTGGATGGTATCAGTGATCGATTTGATTCACTGGTAAACGGTTTAGGTTTCTTCTTCGTGCTTTTTGGTTGCTTGATGGCCTTTTCTGTGCGAGTGCATTTCAATGTTACTTGAGAATATGAAACATAAAGAGAAGAGGACTTCGAAGTTTCTGTTTATTCGTGTCTGTTATAAAATCTTGGACTTGAAATTATTGTCTTGTACAGAGGACAGCCCTTAATAATCTTATTTCTGATACTATGATATTTTATTATATTTTGTTTTGTTTAAATACAAACGTGCGTATATTGCAGTTTCCGAACACTGTTCTTGAAGACATTTAAAGACATGTGGAAAAATGCTTCGTTATAGTCCTAGTTATCGTTCTATTTTATGACATTTAACTTAGTTTTTCATTATATCGAACCCTTTCTTACCTCTATATATACATTCTTAAAACAATATTTATGATTCTACGTTGTTTAGAAGAAACTGCATAAAAGTTTCTATATTCTGCAGTTATATGTGGCGGTTTCCGGCGCTATTGACAAGCGATCAGGGTGTTCAGCTTTTGTGTAACGACTCTACGTTATATTGTTTCGCCTTAAAAACATGTTCGACATTTTATCATAAAAGTCACTACAAATTGTACATCAACATGTGAATAATATTTCATACAAGTAAACGTTTTATATTTGCGTCCTTTACTTTACCATTTAACGCTACTAAATTACATATAAAGCGTAATTTAGTTAGTTTGAAGGATCCTCAATTACTTTATCTCATTTACGTCAACATGGTCGGGCATATAGATTTTAATTCAATCTAAAATTTAACAGGTAAAATTTGCATTCGCTTAAATAGTCGAATAAAAAGATTTATCGAGAAAGCAAATTCTAATTATCTATATATTTATATGTGTATAAATGAATATTTTCAAGAGAAAACCGGGATTTAATTCAATTTAGAAATTCACTGGCGCATGAGTGCATAAACGATTAACCAATTATTTATTAATTCATTCTTCACGCTGCTAAAAAGGCTTTAATGATCAAATAGAAAAATTCATCGGGGAACAAAATTTTAATTGCCATGATCCTCTTGCGCAATGATTTATCAATAAATAATCTTAGTGAATTGGCAAATTATAGATTGTAGTTCGTAGACTTCTCTTGCACAATTCTATGTCAAATAAACTCATAGAACCCATAAAATTTGTCGCAATTTATGCAAAGAAATTTGTCGACACTAATAGCTTCTAATTTATGATTTATAAAAATGAATAATATTAGTTAAAAACATAAGGGTTTCCATACGTTCATAAACAAATACGATCAAGCATATTGAATTGTATATCGTAATTGTATATTGACATGTGCGTGAGATTTACAGAATTTGTTTTACAAACCCTCGATTAATTATGTGTCTTATATTTCTTAAATCAATTAGCTACCAGTCACACTGTCAAAAAATTCCAACAATAAAGAAGAAGTTAATCGAGCAAATAGATAGTAAATTCTCATTAGCATATATTTGAATACGCAACAGAGTATGAATCAGAGCGAAGATGGACAATAATTGAACGATGATCGCGTTGAGAACATCCTTGAGAAGGATGTAGGCCAGTCGATAGTCTAACGAACGCTATCTTGTAGTATAGAAATCCGTATCAGAGTGAATTATTATTATGATAAAAAGGAATAGTTATACTATCCCTTTACATATACTACGCTAAACGTAGTTAACGTGTCCTCTCTGTATAATGGAACACCGTGCGACTCGCATCGAGATTGAAATTATAAACTAGTGTAGCGTTTCGCGCGAGTCAACGAAACGTCAACGTAATTGCGAAATCATCCGACTGTGCCTTCCCGTGATACTACGAATGCAGAAACTGACTTTATTAATACCGCCGTGTTAATTCAAATTGGCGTATCTGTCCAAAAGTTGGGCTGCGCGAGTTTCAGCATTGACAATCAATCATCGATTTCGCATAGGAATATAAACTCTATATCTTTGGCTTTTATGTACTGATACGGCTTTCTTGTTTAATATACACATAGGTAAACCATTTGTGAACTATCTGACAGCAGTGATTTGATTTAAACGAAAGTTGCAAATACCCCCTTATGGGTAGAATTATGGCTAGAGCTAATTTTACGGAACTAACTTAGAGACTTATCGTTTATATTTTAACGACCGAGTATAAAATCGTAAATATTGTAATATCTTAGAATTTTGAAACTTTGGCTTTTGTCTCCTTTTCTAAGAAGATTTTAGTTCAAAATGTTTGTATAACCCTCTTATTTAGAAAAAACAGAGAGCGACAAACAACTATTCATGAAAAATTCAATATTTACATCTAAAATACTATAAAATTCGTTCAATATATTAGTTCAAATTTTGATATATTTCCTTAGAAACATGTTTATATAATCTTTGAGATAAAACTTTTCCACTTAAGGGAAGAGGAGGAATTTTTAAGGAGAGAAAGATAAGCCGAAGTAATCATTCCAATTCGTTCAGTATCGTTTCAATAAATTTTCATATATTTCGTCCAAGCAGACATTTTATTCCGAAGAAAAAGAAAGACGATCGAAAGAAAGTTAAACAGGTCGGAGCAATTTTATCGCACAGAAATAAATCGCTATGATCATTTTTAACCATGTCACGTCGGGTTATCGTGACACAACTATATTGGAGGAACACATGAAAAAGTACTTTTTACTCGAGTAGAATGGAAACTTAGGAATATCTGAACACTTATAGGCGAAGAGACTGGAAGAGTATAGTTAATATTATTGGACCAGTATCTATAAGTACGTGGTTGTATCGATTCGTGCTTCAGCAGTTCTCTTGTATCCATGAATGTACTATAGACTATGACACGTTTATACGTGAAATCTAAGTTCTATATTGAATTAAAAACGCGATTTGAAAAATAGGTCAGATTTATAAATCTTGTCGATTTGACTGTAATTTTTCGTCCTTTTTCTAGTTCAAAATTTCGGAACAACTACTACAGCGTCTACTATTTTTATACAAATTTCAGAACGAATATTATCGTATCCTACATTTTTATAGTAACTTCATTGTATTACTATTTTTACGGCATTGTCCATCGTAAGTTCCATATTATGGAAAAGATTATGTATTATAATAATTGTAACGTGCTCCAATTAGAATCCTCGTTATAACGTACATAGTTTGGACGTTATTGTAAAATCAGAATGTAAAGTCAACATTATAATCCTAAGTACTGGGTAATTTCCCATCGTAGGTTTAAAATGAATATAATTCCACCTGAATATAAGTGTTGCTTTAATTCCTCGTTTAGTATTTTTTAGTATTTTACAATCAATTTGTAGAATTTTATGAAATTTTACAGCAATCACAATTCTACTATTTTGACGCATCAAGCCAAAGACTGAAATTTTAATTCAAAGGATGAGATCATTTCTGAGGCAGGATAACTGTAATTCAAGGAATGCAACCAATAAAGATGAAAATATTTTCAAAGGCAAATATGTTAATTGGCATAATTACGTTACATATTATATATTAAATTATCAAAGTTAAATAATTATGAAAAAGATTGAATGTCCTGTTGTTTCTTCCTTTCTCAAAGGCTCGTATTAGTTCAAATCAGATATACTAAAAATTATCTCCTAAAAATATATAAAATTCTGTCGGATTATCAAAATTAAATTGTTATTCTACGGGCTTATATAAAAATTTTGCTTATTCCAGCATAAATTTATTCAAAGCACGCGTCGATCTAGTTTTCTCGAGTACCTGCACTTTTAAAGCACGCACAACCAATTAGAAAGACAATAAAACGCTCACTGAAAGAAGAAAACGAGTTTAGACGACAGTGTCAAAACTGGAACTTGCGAGGTTCTACGGTTTGTCTTCAATTATAAATCTAATAACACAGAACAGTTCCTTCGGTCACGTTTAAAGTAGTGGGACGGACAGTTTACGGATGGGACGAGAAAATGTGCGCGATTTTCTCGATTAAAGAACACTTCCTTTGAAACACTTCCCTTCGTTCTTCTCATCCGCTTCCATAAGCTTTACCTTTACAGTGAACTTTACACGACTATTTTCTCGTGATCGTCTAGATATTCTGAACTTTTTGCCTTAAATGTGAAGCTCGTACGATAGCTACCCGCGCATATAATTTTCCATTAATTTTTTGCAGATGGAACTTGATATTTAGATGTATGAAAAATACGAGAGTGATTTTAATATTCCATATTTTAGCGTGAAATAAAGAGCGATAAGTTCTTCTCACGATACAAACTTTTCGAGATTTCCATAGTGATAGAAAAAATGTTAATTCTACGTAAATATTACCGTGATTGGCTACACTATATACACCTTAAAATTTCACCCCCTTATTTTTTAATATCGAAACTTCTACATATCTTCGAACGAATATCGAGTTACGTTAACATATCGGATATCCAGATTTTACGATAAAACGTAATATCAAATTCCATAACGATGCAAAACACGCTGAAACTCAGGCTATTGAATTCCATTGGCTTCGAATCGGCCGAATCGATTTTTCAACTAATTAGGAGTTAGATTAATCCCGCAATGAAAGGAAGATGTAATTCCTGCAAAAAAAAAACCATGACTTGATCGACTTGAATGATGTCAAGCACACTCATAACCGTTTGTTCAGGATGGAAAAAGAGAGAAGGGTCGCTTGAATAAAAATCCCCCGAGGCAGTTTTGATCCCCGTCTCTTCGAGAATTCAGTTCTCCGGCCTTTTCATGAGTTTTTGCGTGTTTTGGAAATTCGATGCCCAAAGCTTTCACGTGATCGAAGCGTACGATCATAATTAAAATTTCAAAGTCTGTCGAAGCATTTTCCTCTTTCACTTTGAACGAAGTTTATACGCTCGTTACTTCACGGTGAGGAGAACCTGGAATATTTCCCGATTCTGAGGCGAACGTATTCCGTGTATTCTGCGATTAAAGACGAAGTTGAAGTTCCGTTGAAGTTGTAGAAATGTTTTCTTAGCGGTCTACAAAGCGGAAGTTCAATTGTGACACTATATGTCTAGAAAGCAATGTTACTGTCTGACCATTCGTAGGTAATTGTTATTTCGTGCGCCTCTTTATTTCGATTAAGATTTTGTTTATTTCGATTAAAACGAAACAAAAGGCTAATTTTATGTTACGAAGAATTTTTGACTATTTTAATGATATAATATTAGACCAGAAGGTATCGCAAGCAGCATCAAAATTTCAATGTTCGTGTTACAGGATTAATATACATATTACGAGATTCAAGTGTGTAGTTAGACACACGATTTGATTAAGAACAATTTGCAAATTCTCATCTAACTGAAACACTTTTTACATGACTATCGCGAGCGAAACTCATTTTCTTAGATGTATCGAAAAATATACATATATGACTATAAAATAAATATAAAAATGTATACGATATATATATATAAAGCTTCCTGCAGTCTATTTCCAAAATGTATCTGTCGATGTTACGAATAAGGAGAATCATCAAGATTCAGTAGCAAACAGTATCAGGAAGCCACTATCCTTCGAGATTAATAGCCAACTAATTACTACGATCTGTTAACGAAAGAAACCTCTATAATTCGCTTCTAGAACCTTTACCAAAGTAAGCACTATACTACAAAAGACTGTAAAGTAATTTTTTCGAGCGATTTTCAGGCCGTCGCGAGGTTCGTTCACGTCGGTCACTAGATGTGAACGACAAGGAGTCGGCGAAGCTCATAAACGCCGATTGCGTTATGAAACTGCTGCGAGCGGATTCAAGGCGCAGCGGTTAAATCCCATTGAAAGATATTCTTATTGATTTTACAATATTCGCCTGTGGATATATACGAGACGATAGAAAAGACGAGGAACGGCAGGAGGTTTCTCGCGCCAGATTCATTCTCGTCTGGATCATTTCGCGAATTAGCCTGAATTCGTAAGTCAAACATAATTAGCAAGCATCGTGAATTCCAAGCACGTTCAGATCCAGCTCTTTATTTGCTCCGTAACGTTCGCTGCTCGAAGATCCTGTTACGAGCACGCTCGTGATGCTGAATCGTACTACGTTCACGCTCATCTTCGTACTCGCGGTTTAAGCGTTTGGAGTCTAAACGAATGGAAAGTAGTTGCTATGGCTGCTATTAAGCTGATAATTGCTACGATAGATGCTTAAATTGTTTTCACATATCCGGTGGAAAAGTGAAATACTTGAGATTTAACCTTGGAAAAGCGGACCTTCCAGAAGAGCGTGCGAATCGAAATGATGTGGAATATACTTACGTAACATGTGCAATCACTTACGAGAGTATTCGAGCACTTGTGCAAGACTCTTGCGAATATATCGTGTGTCTCGTAAAAAAAATTTTTGGAATTTCATCAGCGATGCAGCGAGTACAAGGGTCACAGCACAGGATCAAATAGCAGGAATGAGCATATTCTTTATCACGTTGCATTATATGAATATTTTTGTCATTGAAAATTTACAATGCCAGAGGTATTTCATTCCAAAATTTGAGAAAACATTTGCCCAAAAATCTTCGTCGTAGCAATTTCCTGCATAGTGCAGAAAACAGGAAATCCTTGAGTACGTGCAAAGAAATGATGCGGAGAGAAAAAAATGGTCAACAACCTCAGAGAACATCAACTGGTGTACGTAAATAAAAGGGTGGATATTAATTAAGGAGTAGACACGCGTGTACTTACATCGGCTAGAGTTTAGCCGGTAAACGAGCTAGTATTAGGAAATCGATGCAATTGTTCTGGAACTTTAGATACGAAGCTCGATTGTGGCGAGAAACTATCATTACGACTAAGTGGTTAGCCGATCCCCGGAGGGTTGAGTGACGCGTGAAACCCTGGAAACACGACGCCCTTTCATACCCACGCGTCTCACAGTAACCATAGCCAGAAGAGTACAGCTTCTATTAAAATTCGTAAAGTGAATCGTTCTATCTACGTTTCTTTCCGTAAAACGTTACGCCATAAATAGAACGACGATTCCTTACGTTCTCACTGGACTACGAATATTTATGCAAATTTACTGTCGCGATTCACCGTCGCGTGGAAAACGTACCTTCAGCCCAGGAAGAGCACACAAGCTATTTCGAGAAGTTTCTAACAGCGGAAGTGGGATTCGAGGACAGCGAAATTAAAATTTACGTTTTTCTTCGTCGTTTTACATTACATGTTTATGCAAACTCACACATCCTTGCGAATATAATTAGAAAGAATGGAACCTGGGCAGAGATCAGTTTCATCCGCCAAATATTAGAACGGATACTGCACCTTGAATATTTTATACGTTTTTGCATATTATATACATCTTGTGCATTTTTGCATCTTTAAATTTTCCATAAATGCATACAAATCCGCAGTCTAGTTCTCGTAATTTTATCGTGCGATCTTGTTCTTCTTCCATGGGATAATTATTAAATTGCGAGAAGAATTTTGTTATGGAAATGTTTTTTTTTTTTTTTTTTTGTAAATCTTGCTCCGCGAAATTTCAGTATAATTCAGTATAAAGATATTGCTATTCGGATTTTTAAGGAAAAGTTCGTTCCGATTTTTTAAGGAAAATTCAAACGCAGTACATTTAAATTTCAATACATATTTATTGAACTTTATACGTGCCATTTTGATCTTCCACGATCTTCCCCCATCTTTTACGCAACTTGAATATTCCATCCTTCCAGAACCTCTCAGATTTTTCGGCGGAAAATTTGTCAATATGATTTTTTACATCGATGAAAAACTTAAAACTTTTTCCATTGCGGGAATTTTATAATGACCCAAATAGGTGAAAATCTGAGGATGCGATGTCTGATGAATACAGTGGGTGGGGTAGCGCATCCGAACCAAGCTCCAACAGCTTTTGTCGAGTAGTCAAAGACACACGAGGCTGTGCATTGTCCTGATGAAACACGACGCCCTCCCGATTCGCTAGTTTTCCTTCAATTGCTCTCTTTAATTCGTCTAATTGCAAGCAATACTTTTCCAAATTTATCGTCTTGTTGCTTGGTAGAAGCTCATAATACAAGAATCCTTTCCAGTCCCACCAGACGCAAAGCGTGACTTTCTTCCGACGAAGACCGGCTTTCGGGTCGACTAAAGGAGATTCATTCCGCTTTCCCCAATTTCTTTTCCGCTCAACATTATTATAAATAATCCATTTTTCATCCCCCGTCACTACTTGCTTCAAAAATGGTGTCTCCTCGTTGCGTTTATAAAACGAGTCGCAAATAGAAATGCGATCCATCAGACTTTTTGCGTTAAATCCTGGGGAACCCATACATCAAAACGTTTTATATGGCCAAGCTTCGCTAAATGCTCGTGAATGGTGGATTTTGATATTTTGAACATTTCAGCTAAATCACGTGTCGTAACGCGCGGGTTATTTTCGATCCGTGTTTTAATCTGATCTTCATCAGTGGTGACGGGCCTACCCGGGCGTTCTTGATCTTCAAGGTTGAAATCATCAGCTTTAAACTTGGCAAATCACTTCCGCACAGGTCTTTCAGCTATAGCACCGTCACCATAAAACAGCGCATATCTTGTTTGTTGCTTGTGTAGCATTTTTGCCTTTCCGGTAAAAGAAAGCTATCAAATGCCTATAATGCACTTTGTTTCCTTTAAGAGCGTATAAAACTAATAAAAATTAATGTATCCCAACTAAACTTTTTTTTAGAGATGCCTGAAATATCGCCTTTTAGAATATGTACGCGTGTCATTAGTTTTCAATCATTTTGATATATTCAGACCTGTCCTAATGCCAGCTGCCGAAAATCGGCACGAACCTTCCGAACATATAATTTAACATAATTCCTAATTAAGTATTTTGTGTCGATTGTTATAGATATCTCATAGTTCTGCAATATTTATACCATAATCATTTCACTTCACCTTCGTCACAATCATGATAGCATCATTAGATATAGATCTAATGTCATTGTAACAAAGACTTCATTGCTATATAGAAGTGCAAAGACTATACGAACAGAAATTATATCCACGTTAATGCCTTATGAATGCTTTCTACAACCAGCAATTCCTTTTTATGATATTCCACAGCTGTCTTTTTACGCTTTTGCAATTTTTATCTGTTTGATCTTCTCTTCTGTTAGGGAAATTAAATTACACCGAATTACAATGGGAGAGATGTTATTATTAAAATTACGCGGATTGTAAGAGAAGAACCTAAATAGAAATTAATTCGATATGAAGGATTTATTGCAATCTTCAGCGACGAGTACTATAAATATATTTCAGCTACATTACGAATATAATAGTAGAAATACACGAGTAGAATAAATCCCAGTATAACATATCAATATCGATATACGCTTTAATTAGAAAATACTTCGAAAATACATAGTTATAAAGCGCTGAGAATTTATTGTTTGTTCGGTTATCGAAAACTGTATAAAAGCAGAAGAATAAAAAGTTCCATCTCGCTAGGTTGAAATTAACACACGCTTTTATTGTTCTATTGAATGAATGCTATCTTGTGTTTGTTTTAAACAGTACAAATTTACAATTTAAATCGTTTGTTTGTAGAAGGCAAACAACTGTACGGTTGACGCAACGTAACAATTATCGATCACTCGTAATCGTTTCGATACGTGTCACGATCTTTCTAGCGATTTTTATGAACTGCAACAAGATCGACGATACGATTACATGTCAAAGAAATTTATGTTCATCAAAGAACACACGTTAAGTCACTGCAACGCCCACGTACGCTTCTTGCTTTCCACAGTGCCAAGTTAGGTATCGATCTTGCATATTCAAACGCGGATTAGATTATTTTTCCTTACGTGCGCTGATAAACAAATTCACCGCTCTATAAATTATTACGGTTGTCTACGCGAAATAATATTTACATTAAATAAAAAGAACTTGTTTATATTCTATAATTACGTTCCGGGTTATATATCTCTGGCTTTAATATTTTTTCAAGTTACCTCGGGCGAATAAAACAAGAGAAGCGATTACAAATGTTCTTCTTTACGATTATATCTTGTGGTTTCCCTCGCTGTACACGGTAAATCGAAAGAAAACTAATTTCCTCGCCTTTTAAAATGTTTCTGCATACCTAATCTCGGTTTCACAAAAAAACGGCAGCTGTTTATGATTCAAAGAAAAAATGATTTACACGAACCACTTTATAAGACTCGTTCCTTTACTCGAGCTTGCGTGTCAGCAATGAAATTTTTACGAACGAAATTATACAAACTTGGCGAAGAGAAATAATACACGTTTATGTTAAAAGAAACGTGTTGTGTCATTCATATCTCCGAAATTGCACTACACATTTTATTGAACGAACCGTTCTACTTTAATCTTCGTATGATGCAAAAAAGTTATGAATATGTATCGCGTTGCAAGAGAACCGATAACATTAATATCCATGATATCAAACGAGGATAATATTATTAATATTAATAACATCGTCACCTTGCTCTCGCAACCAATTAGAGCGTCATTAAAGACCTCCACAAACACAGACTTAATGAAACAATTGTTAAAAAGAATCGAATTGCTTTATGGGAAAAAGACTGTATGCCATGTTGAGACGTGATAAAAGTAGACGCGAACTCTGAAATATGAATATCGCTAATAAGTTAAACAAAAGTTATTATTATCGTTTCGTGTGTTTCGTTGGATATTCGCCAAATACACGTATGCAGCAATATAATATCCTAAATTGATAGAAATTATTACAACAGTAATTGGTGAATTCTTCATTTATTTAATGTATCCAATGGTAACCACATATTATGTAACGAGAAATATTTTTGAATTGCTACTATAAGTAATTGATAGTATTAAGAGCATTTAATTGAAGAGTTGTCCGGAATACCGACGTATCCGATAAAATCGTGCTCCAAGATACTCAAAATTGAATTTTCCTCTCGTTTATAGGATCGCGATATTTGCGAAAAGCCTTCAAGATAGATAGCGCACAAACTTCATTTTTAATATAGAAGAAAATGATATCGAGGAAAAACGATTACTTTACTTCTAATACGAAATTACAGAGCTTTAAAGAGACGATATGATTCTGGGCGTCCTTTTCTCGAATATCAATCAGGTTTCCTCGTTACACATTCCAATGATTACGAACATTGAAAGTGGTTACGTATGTGCTGCATCTCATTAAACGTACATTTAAGTAAATATAAATCAATAAAAACAGATATAAGAGTGTTTAAAAATATTTATTGAATAGGAAACAAATATGAGAGAAAGGAATTACATTTGTAGGCTAATTTGACGGCAAATTTTATCTGAATTAATTTTTCTGTCTTATAACTCAATTTTCAATTTAGTTTTCAATTTAATCTTTTGCAATTTTACATTTCGAACGTATCGAAGTTATTGGTATTATTAAAAGCGCAAAAGATAACTTAAAAAAAAATACATGTATATTTAAAAGTATCAAGATAAAAATTGATAAAAGTTCTCTGTTGGTATTTCGTAAAATTTCAAATTTCATTAAAAGTGTCTCTTTTGTGGTTTTTAAAATATTAGATCGAAAAGGGGTGTCTCTCCAGAAATTTAGAGTCACGTATAATAAAGTCTGCAGATTATAAAAATGCGATAATCTGCAAAAAGGAATATTTCCCTAGGAAGAGCCCCCCGATAATCATTTAAGACGTTTATGTAATTAAAATTTAGTACTGAATTTTCTACGAGAATTATTTTTTCTAAAATTGTGGCATTTGTTTTTTCTATTGAACTCCACAATTAAAAAGTAAATGAAGATTACACTAAAAACTATACGTATTTATTGCCCCACCTTAAACCGAAACCGTGAAGAACTGTTTCCAAAAAATATGAAACGAAAATCCATGTAACCGTGCAATTGCCTTAATTTATCCGTTTTACGGCTAATCCTGGCAAGGAATTTTTCGTCGTAGATTGTCGAGCTTTCGTTCCGCGTCAACTACCTTCCATAATTAAGTTAATTAAGAGAAAGTAGCAGGGTATACGCCTGCAAACCTATTTCCCAAGTGTTCCTAGGTATTTCAACGACCGCGAAAACGCGTACCTTCGCCGGATTATACTTGAAACGAGAGGCAATGCAGTAAAATGAAACAAAAAAAGTAAGGTAAAAAAAGGAGAACGAGGAGAAAGAAAGAATGAAACGGCGACATCCATCGAATCCTTTGTTTCTAAGAATGGCTGCCAGCTCGTGGGGAACGTCGACGACTATTGCGTGCGTGGGTGACGCGTGCCTGACGTCAATATATCGTCGCCGCGACGATAACGATTATTTTGTTGGGTTGCGCCTCCGTTATCGCGTTATCGCATTTTATTGGAGGCCAATGTCGAAGTCGGCGAAATGAAAAATTTACAATCCGTTGATCGATAAGACAAATGTTCTCTTTGAATTTTTAGCGCAATGTTAGCTCCTGTTTCACGACATATTGGTTAGGCTTGCCACGATTTATTCGGAAAAACGCGAGAGGATCTTTCAATTTTGATTTTCTACCATTTCGATTAACCCGGCTGTAAATGTCGATTATTTGTTGGAAATTCGTTTTTTCGCCCTTTGACGCATGAAACAGCGAATCTTGCATTATTTGCAATTGGCAACGAAAATTAAAAAATATGAACTTGGGTATGAATTAATAAATATAAATTTCACATTATGGAATGTTATTATTGAAATGTTAGAGAAGGAAATAAAGTGAATTTTTAGTGAAAAATTGCTCGCTCCAGGGAACGAAGTTATTTGATACCTGGTTCTGAATACAACGAAATCGTGTTATAGATCGTAGTATCAAATTAATATTATAATAAAGCTGATCTCCAACTAATCAATAATCGCCAGCAAACTATGTATAGTTGATTATAATAATTTCATACGCGTTCGATAAATACCCGTAGTCTATTAATCTGTACATGGAAGTAAAGGGAATCGTTGCTCTTCCAATATATCAGGAAGTGATTCAGACACAGCTTCAAGCGGAAGACTCGCCGTAGCAAGTAGTAAAGTCTTATCGATGTCAGACAGTTGGACAGTCAGACAGGCTACCACACCCACCGACTATTCTCGAACATTTCCTATCGCTTCACGATATTTAATATTAACCGTGATATTTTAAACCAATTTCCGTCGATTATTACGTCGAAGTGCGATACTTTGGTTCTCTAATACGTCATCATAAATACTGACGTAACCGATAATCATCGTGCGAGACACGCACCGTGTAATATTAACCGTTTAACAAGCCTGATTGAACGCTACAAGAAAAAGTTTCCAGAGTTCTTGAACCGTGAAAGTACGAGGAAGTAGGATGCTTATGACTTTTAATGATTCGACTAGAAGTTTCAGTGGTAAGCGTAGCGAAATTGAGTTTCGCGTGCGTAATTTGGGTTTGCACTGATTCCAGGATTGTTGATCCTTCGGAAAGCGTTTTCAAAGGTTCTAAAAGGGAAATATGCATCGACAAATTGCAGATTGTAAATTTGTTTGCTTACTAAGCGTAAATATTACAAAACATTTTTATTATAGCGAATTGCTTTTTCCTTAGCGTGATTATAGAACGATCGAAGATCACAGAAAGAGTAATTTAAAAATGAGTATAATTTAAAATGTTATTACATGTTGTTGTACATATTATATATTAATGAGTCTCGTCTTGCAAAGGCTGTCCTTTTATTCAATCTTTTTATGAAATATGTATTTTTATCGCCAAATCGTTGCCTGAGAATCAATATTTGAAAGATATTATCCTTGGAAGAACTTCGCAAATACCGTGTATACTTAAAAGACTTATTTTCAGACCTATGGGATTGTTCGCATTTTAAATATGTCATGTTAAAATAATTTCTTTTGATTATCAAATGACGTTAAAATATGATTACTCTTTGCACAACTTCTTAAGTTTGCCGTGTATATTTAAAGGACTTATTTTCGGACCTGCAGGATTGCTCCCATTTCAATTATGTCACGTTAAAATAGTTTCTTTCAATTATGAAGCGACATCGAAATCAGAAAATCGATAGAAGTAAATCTGTCGTACTTTACTCGCATCTTCTTCAATCTAATATTAATATTGAATTATAAAGCAATATAACATTTCATATGATATTTTAACTTCTGCTTTTGATACTGAACAAAGTTTACAACACGACAATCAGATGTCAATTTCCAACATTAGAAAGAATATATTTCGCGTGTGCCAATCTGGTAAAATGAAATGCAGAGAAAACATAAAATGGAATAACGAAACGTAATCACACGGAGTATGTTTTCATACTCCATGGTACGTAATATCATCGTGTAAATGCAACGTAAAGAAGACGCCTTATCGAGAGGAAAGGAACGATAACCAAGTATATGTAGGCAAAGAGGGGAAAGTTATCACGACACGGACATGCCAGTGGGCTAAAATAATTCTTTGCTATATTCTCTGCAAGATCTTACTGCTCGTGTTTCCTGGCTTCCTGCTTTTCCTTCTACATGGTCAGGAATCCTTTCTCCCCCTGGCCATAATTTTCGCGCATCAGCCTGCTCCGTAGTTTTTTTTTTTTCTCCCCTTAACGCACGCCCACGCAACCCTTCTCAGTGGCAATTTCCCCTCGCGTCCTCGAACTTCGTTCAAGGTGACATTCTATGGATGAGAATAGAGAATCTTACGAGATACTCATTGTTATTTCTGGCATACCGCCATTTTATTTCTACGAATGGGGCGCCATCAAGTCTTCCTTCTTTGGAGCGATTCCTTTTTTCCCCCCTGTAAATAAGCTGCTGCGTATTAAGTTTGTTGGAAAGTTGTCATAAAGGGATTTTCCTGAGCTTAGGCAAAATATACTGAAGTGAATAAAACGGCCTATCGCGTTAGAACATTTGGGAAAAATTCGATAAACTTGATAAATCATCGGGAAATCATGAAAATCTTTAACAAGTATTACCTCGCATAACGCTTCGGAAGCGTGAAAAATTAACATCTTCGATGTTAGTGATATTAACATTAACAAATAGCCACCGTATTCGAAATCTTGGAAACGAGTAATAAGAAGTAACGAACGAAAATTATTCGAACTTGTATGAAAATACATCGATCGAAGTTCTCCGCGCCCTTTCATGGCAAAATTGTTCAAAATTATCTTTTCATCGCTCTTATAGGATGAAATATATGTCAATCATTAATATTCCCAATGTTTAAGAATAAAGTAAAACATCCTACAGAGGATTAACAGGATTTCGTGCATTAAAAAATTATTTGAACATCTAATGAGAAAAGACGTAGCTTAATGGAAGAGCTTAATGAAAGTCAAATAGAAACGTACTAGGAGATTGCATTCAAGGAGATTGCAGCTACTACAGTAAGGACGAAGGAAGTTTCGTATGTATAGCTGGAGCAAAGTCAATTGATCGCTCTTAAGCCACTTAAACAATGTCACAAGATCATAACTGATCGTATCCTTTGTGATTTTACTATATATTTCGACTTTACTATATGTTTCGTCCGTGTTTGAGATAGAACGTGAATATACATATCGATAAAATTGGAATTAAAGGTGGAGAAGATGCTACCATACTTCCGGTGACAGACAATATCTCGAACAAACACTCGTCGTAGTTAAATACAAACTTGTTAGAATTGGTCGAGTTACAGATCGTTTAGATCGACAATGGTTTCTCGTTTTCTCAATAAATCCAAATTTCTGGAATCTTGTTTAATTATACGAAGTTAAATCTTGTCTACGTAAATGTCAAAAATATTTCAAAAAAAAGGCAAAGAAAAATATGAAACATGGTATGGTTTTCCATTGCAAATAAATAAATACGACAGATATTATCGTTTCCTTATCGATACCTGCGTTTTCTGTAGTATTTATATTTTTATTACGCTTTTTGAGAGTTATTAAATAGATACGTGATTGAGATGCGATATATATATTATACTATATGCTATTATACATTATACTATTATACACTATATATATGTCGGAGATGAAAGAACACCGGAGCCTTTGCAATTTTGGGAAAATCCCGCAACATCGTAATTTAGATTCTACCATAGCCGTAACTAAACAATTGTAGATGTCCATTGCAATTGTTCGAAACTTGTGACAGTGAGCTTGGGCTCGAGGTCAAACGTAGCCGCGGTCAAGGGATGAACGTTTGTTTAATAAAGGTATGGAGCAATAGCATAGCTCTCCTTAAAAAGGAAATAGTTGCAACACTCGACAGTGAACATTCCAATGGTCTCCGTCCCGTAGCACGCCACGTGCAGACCCTATTCTTTGAGTAAGACGATTGCCAGATGTCGATGCGTCTTCGCAGTACGTGTTCGGCTAGCCCGAGGGCCCGCTATAAATCTTAAGATTTTTAGTTAATTAAAGTCCTTCAAACAAATAAACAGTCCTTGTCCCAACTACGGGAAGTCAGGAGAAATTTGTTTCTCACGAACAGCGTCCCCCACTAGCAACCTTCCCTTGAGGGTGGCTAGCATCTTTTCTAACCACCGATATGGAGATCGACCAATTAGCAGCAATTTCCCTCACCTTCCGAACGAAGGTTTTCCTCGACGAATCCAAGGATCTCGTGTCCTTAGACACACCCCGTATAGTTTTCCTCTGTGGCATCATCGGGACGGAAAAGTCATTCTTTCTTACGATCTCATCGACTACAGAGTAACGTCTTTACGGTCAGTGATTATTCCACGTTTGCTAAGAAAGAGTCAGGCTTAGATTTTGTGAGAACGTACATCTATCATCCCCTTGGCCGCGGATTCGTTATTGAACCTAGGATCATTATCATTAGCGTCTCGAGTGTCTAATCAATACGGTTACTTGTCGAAATCCACGATAATCATATCTGCACTAGTCGATATCTTCTCTATCGCCTAACGACCATGTCTAATCACAACGAAGACTCGTTTCACGCCCTAACCCCAACCCTAATCATAACGTGAATCCGACATATATATAGTGTATAAATTGAAAATAAATATAACGAATTCGTTAAAATTCGATAAAGACATAAAAATTATTTTGCGTTACGTAACAAACAATTATCTTTTCAGGCAAAATTTGCAGTTTCCATGAATTTTGAAAAGCTTTGTCCCATCACAGATACATCCTCAATATCGCAGATTTCAAGTAACCTTTTGGAACGAGCTTTCAAAAAGCACGGAATAAATGCTCGGTACAAAGACCAGCCGATGGACGTTTTTACATTTGCTAATTAAAAATCAGCCGTAGGCATACTGTATGCATTCGAGCACCCGAGGGAATAGAAAAAGAGAACCCGGAAGCAAGAGAGGTCGTTACAGAGTTAATGCACGCGATGGTTGCGAATCCGATACAACGAATCTATGAATGAGAAACAGTGTCGCTGATAATATGATTGACAATTGATATTTATTATAAATATTTCCTTTTAATATATTATTAAACTGTAGGAGATTTGTTTTTATCTCTCGGTTTGAATTTTCCCTGGTATTTCGCTTCATTCTGAATGTCACTCATTACTTCCCTTCTCCTGCCTAATTGCGCAATTTTAGTAATTGTATTCTATTAAGAAAGCAACTCCGTTAGTCACATTGCTCTTTCTTGAATTCCCAATTTAAATTTGCTACTCTACTCTGCACTGTTTTACTTTGAAAAAGCAATTTTCTATTCGCTAACGAGAGCCTATATTCCATATCCTGGCATTCATTTATTTGTGTCTTCAATATTACATATTTTATCACTACACGAGTTCTCATACAAAAATATGTAACAGCGTTGGTATTTATATCATAAATCTTGAGAAACCTACCACAGTTGCCAGACTATGATACACACGCGAACTTAATCTTCGCACGCGGAAGCGTAGCGTTGATTGTAAAATCTCGCAGCGCTCGTATCGTAATTAGGAGTTCCGTTTCTGTAGTATGAAATTATGATTCAGTCCATTAAAACGCAGGAAATATAACATTGAAATTCCAATAGATCGTAGCTTGTATATTTCGTGGAAAATTTTTAGTCTTTTTTCTTTCTTTAAATTTAGTCGCATGTTTATGAGTGGAATGTGGTTTGCGTGATAGTTTTATGAAATGTATCTGAAGTCGAACTATTCTCTAGAACGAATTGCCAGTGTGTGCTGTCGTGATATTGACATGATTTTAAAATATTATCGAACTTTGAAATTAAATAGTGACTACGATTATAACGGTGACATATGAAAGATTTAACGTTGCATAATTGTAGGGAGAAATTCGTAAAGAAATGAACTTTTTCCATTAACAAAGGACAAAGGATAATTGAAATATATTCGCGTAAAAAATTGTTGTTAAAGGTTTACGAATATCGATAACACTGGACGAAATGAATAAATGAAACTTTGCGTTCCGTTTTAATAATCAAAATCCAAAAGAATTTATTTCTTAAAATTAACCGAGCTAAATAGCAAAGTTTCCGATCGATACAGACAGATCTGTCTGTGTCGTTTAACCGATATCAATTATTTCAACTGTATCTGTCAGTTCAGATGGAAGGAAAAAATCTCTCCAAAAAGTCACAACGTACGTCGAGGCTTCAACGTGAAAATAAAATATCATAATAAAAGTTTCTGGTTTTCTTAAACTAATACATGTTACGATAAAAATCTATGATTATCTGAAACCGAGATATTACAAATTAATATCAACAAATTCTGTCACGATGAATTTACAATTAAGAATACCGACAAGTTAAGAAAATATATCGAGCGCGTGATCAACGTGACGAAGTTGAGAAAAAACAACTGAAAGGGATTAAAAATCTGCAATAAAGGAAGAAATATTAAAACGTATGAAAAAATATCATTTAAAATTAAAACACAAGGAATCACACCGAATTTTACAAATTATAAGCAAGACCGTGTAATTGGTTTTCGATAATTGAATTTAAGAATTTTAACAACATTAGAAGAATTCTAATTATGATCAAAATTTTGATCAAAGAATACAATTCGAAGAATATAGTTTCTGCCAAAGCAACTGAAGCATTTTAAATCGACACACGTCACAGGACAAATTAAGAAAAGAAACCTGCTTTATTCTACTCGGTTCCTTTCCAGCTAAATTTTGCTTCGGGGAATGCGCTTACGACTAACAGGATCTTGGCCTGTATGAAAAGAGCGACAAAACTTTGGAAGAGAATTGCAAGCGAGAATAGAATTCAAGATTTCCCGTGGCTTTCACCGCCAGCTTTATCTCGATAGTGAGTTTCGCATGAAAGAATTTTACTGCTTCGCGAAGAACGGTTATTTTTTTCGATCGGGAGTCCATGACACACTTAAAAAATGCATTAAACGTGGTGTTGCTCGAGTTCGTGCCAACACTTCGGTTGCAGTGTGTTAAAATTAAATATACACACTCGCATGATAATAAAAATTCTTTTTTATTTTTTTATTTTTTTTTGTCAGGCTTTCGCCTAAGGAAAAAATGATAATATTAGAAAAGTATATAAATAGATGCTGCATACGTAACAATATTTCTTCGATACAGTGTTGTTTGTGCTATCCGTTTAAATATTATTTCTATCCATATTACTGGCAATTAATATTATATTATCCTAAGGGAAGGTATGCTATCTTAGTACTCTCGACAAATTTCTCTAATCTTCATTGCACTCTGTATGAAGCAGTGGAGTTTTTTTTATATTCTCCTCGGTGATCACGATAATAAAAAATTGAAGCTCCATTTGGAAATTCAGAATACAGAACTGTTCGAATTAAGGTTCTCTAGAATATCCACAAACGAAAGAATCGATTATTTTCTTAAAATATCATTGACGACAACCATGTAATTTCGAACTTATGCAATGCAACAGTTTTTCTATTTATGGATTATTTATGGACCCGTTTTTATAACATTGTACATATGTTCTCTGCCAAATGATAAGCAAATAACTTTCTTATTTTAGAAAATGTTCTAGGCATTCAATTTTAGTCCCATTAGGATATACGTACAAATGGTTGAGAAACACAAAATTAATATATATATACAGAATACCAAATCAGCCAGTAAATTTACTCTACATACTGTGACGGACAGAAGAAGGTTTATAAAATAAAGACTATAAGAAGACATCGTAATTTCGTAAAATTTTATTTTTTTTATTTTGTTTATTAAAATTTACAATCAATTCTCACATTGAGAATTTTCAGTAACTTTTTCTGGCGTGGCGCAGTGACATGGCTAATTATTTATAATAAGTTAATACTTATTATAGATATGTATAATTTATGAGTGAGTAATATGAATAATTAAATATTTCTTAATGTAAATATCTAATTAAATCTAGAGCTTAGGTCTAACGGGTAGTGTCTC